>OZ018397.1:40497609-41150495 GCA_963969525.1 Ontholestes murinus | reverse complement strand
ACTAACAATAAAAAAAATATATATTCATAAAACGGCAGTGATTTATTAAACTGCTGTTTATACACTTTATGATATGAATATAATCACAAAATAAATATTAAGTGAGTGTTACAGAGATAACATAAATTGTATAATTTGTTCATGCATAAAACGAAACTAAAAACTATAATATTTGTTTCCCTAAACTCACGAAATTACATATTCCCTTGTATAAATAAACATTATTAAGAGACGTTAAAACTTTTCTAAAATGAACGAATATTTCAAATAGTATTTTTTAAATTTTTATGAGGTGCAACAAAAAATATTTGAATGTTTGATAATTTGTCGAAACTAGTCATAATAAAAAGTTTATAGTTATACAAACAAAGTAATCGTGTTTTATTCAATTTACAAAAATGTATAACGAAGTAGAAGCCTCCAACATATATAACATAAAAAATATTTTAGTTTTTATGTAGTATTGCTACTATTTTATATACTTCTTGTCAGCAAAGAATGGAATAACGGAAATTATGTGTTTTATTATGATAATCTACAATAATAAAATTCAATACGATTGAATTATACACTATCAATGGTTATAATTAAAGTGAATAATATTTAAAACTTTAAAGACTACTTTCGGCTTAACTGTAAACTTTTTAATTTAGGGTTCAGTTATTTCCCCACATTAACAGGACACTTAATTACTCAAATTACTTCAGATCAATGTTCTAAAATTAAAAATAAACAGGCCTGTTAATTATTATTGACGAGAAAGTTTTCAAAAGCTCTTAAAAGAAATTAGTTCTCGTCATGTATTAATTAGTCATAAAATTAAAAAAAAATGGTATATACCCAAATATTTATATTGTTTAAATGCACATAAACCTAATAAATTAAATGAAAAATATAATAGTTTACAAATTTCGTTAAATAGTAACGCAGTTTTTGTTTTACCCCCGTGGACGCTTTCCACACATTTCAAAGTTATTGTGACCCACTCTTTACATTCGCGTCTACTTTATAAAGGCTTGTTTTCTTTATACATCATCTTCGCACTTAATGTTCAAAGACATATTTTCGTTTATATTATTTTCTCACCAACCGAATTGTTATGCGTACTTTTCTTTCGCAAAAATATAAATTAAATACTGATTTACATAAAATGTTCGTCTTAAGTCCATATATCAGCAGAAAACAAGACTATGCACTATGCATTGTTTTAAACTGTAATTTAAAAACGAATAATGGACTAACTAGCAAAGAATCGTCGGCTTACATTAATTCCACATATTTTTATGAGGTATAAAGTATGTTTTTATTTGGGAACTTTAATTTAAGTTCACAATAATAATTTAGCAGCTTTTTTGTTTGTTAAATTTGAATGTAATTATGAAGTAAAGTTAATGCTTGTTGCTCTACACTCTCGATGGAAACAGATATTACTATTAGGTGGAGAATAACACTTGTTTTGTTCCATATTGTTTTTATTTTCAGTTGCCTGACATGTGTTTCGGTCTTCGCAGACCATTATCAAAGTTAAAACTAATTACAAATGAGAAATGTACAACCATATATACCGAAGCAGGTAATTAATTGACGGACAGCCCCGCGATTAGAATGCTGTCGGCCTGGATTAGCTCCTGTTGGTTATTAAGGACGTTAATCCCCTTGTCGATTGCCCTCTTGATCTCTAATCCCTCCAACAGGTTAAGCTTTCTTCCCTTCTTGCAAAATTTAATCGCCGACATCTTTCCCATGTGGTGTCCGGTGTTAATGCAATGTTCGGATAATCCTGATGTTGTTTTTCCATCCCTAATTGATTTTTGATGCTCTTTATAACGGACCTCAAAATTTCTGCCTGTTTGACCTATGTAGATTCCCTTGCAATTGAAACTTGTACACGCCTGATCGCTTTTGTTTTTCCTTCGTCTCGATTTTGTTGTTCACTAGTCTTCTTCCTAAATTAGATCTATTGACGACAATTGTCTGTATATTATGCAATTTTAGCTGTTGTTTGATTTTTGTGCTGGTATTTTTTAAAAATGGAATAGATGCATATATATTTTCTTCTTTGTCCGGTTTTGTGCTATATAGTAGTGTTGTTTTCATATTTCGTTTCTTTTTATTAATTAATTTCGTGACTGTACTCCTCTTGTAACCATTTTTGTTGGCAATCTCATGTATTATGTTGAGCTCTTCATTGTATTTATTTTTATCCATTGGTGTTGTAATTAGCCGGTGTATGTACGAGTTAAGTGTAGACTGTTTAATTTGTACTGATTGAAAGGAATCACTGGGAATTATAGTGTCTGTAGTGGTTGGTTTTCTATAGATTGAATATTGAAGTTTATTCTGAATTACTTCTACCGTTAAATCCAGGAAGTTTATTTTTCCGTTTTCTTCCTTTTCCATGGTGAATTGGATTTGCTTGTTGATTTTATTCAATTCTGACAAGACAGAATCTAATTGTCGGTGTGATCCCCCTCAAATACAAAATACGTCGTCAACATATCGGCACCAGAATAACTTTGGACTATTTTGTCTCGGACACCATAGAGAAAATTAACCAACAGGCACATAAACATTACACTACACAAAAGGAAAAACTTAAAAACCTGAAAAATACCACAACAACGAAACATGACATACAAGTGAAATCAACTCATAGATTCTACCCACGTATGATAAACCTGTCGGATACAATCTTCAATCAGGAGGAAGTGAATTTACTTGAAAAAGAACTAAAATGCTCCCCCACGCCATCTAAACTGAATGAACAATTTGAAGAATTGGCAATAGACACGGAATTGGCATTAAACAGAGTCGGTAAAACAAGCAACCTGGACAAAGTGCCCTTAATGAACATTATAACGAGAGACCTCAATAAAGAAAAATCCACCAGAAAAAGAAATAATCCAGAAGAGAAAATCATTAAACAAATAATAAAAAAGTGCGAAGACGATGACCTCATCATATCCAAAGCCGATAAAGGAAACACGATTACAATACAGAAGAAAATACAATACGTAGAGAAAGTAGAAGCATTCATAGAAGAGAGTAAATTCAACCTTTTAAATAATGATCCCACAATAAAATATCAAAAAGAAATAGTCGAGGCGATAAAAACAACAAAAAATATCCCAGAGGAGCATAAATACAGATTAAAGGAAATGAACCCAACTCCTATGGGTTGCCAAAAATTCATAAACATGATATGCCGATTCGACCAGTGGTTTCATATTGTCAAGCTCCTACGTATAAAGTATGCTCATATATAAATCATCTTTTACCAGAACTTATACCGTGCAGATCAGCCTACTCCATAAAAAACACTAGTGAATTTGTGACAAAAAGCCAGAACATCAAATTAAACAAAAAAGTTATATTAGTTTCGTTCGACGTAAAAACTCTATTTACCTCCATTCCGGTTGCAGAACTAAAAACTACAATCAAAGAGGGATTACAACAGAATTCACCGCAGCAACTAGAAATATACAAAAAAATAGATATCTGCCTAGCACAGAATTATTTCAGATTCAACAATAAATTCTACACACAAGGAGATGGTTTACCCATGGGAGCCCCAACATCACCCATGTTTGCGGAAATTTTTATGAAATCGTTCGAGGATAAATTGTTTAAACGTATCAGCACAACATTAATAAAAAAATATCTTATTCTGGTACCGATATGTTGACGACGTATTTTGTATTTGGGGGGGGATCACACCGGCAATTAGATTATTTCTTGTCAGAATTGAATAAAATCAACAAGCAAATCCAATTCACCATGGAAAAGGAAGAAAACGGAAAAATAAACTTCCTAGATTTAACGGTAGAAGTAATTCAGAATAAACTTCAATATTCAATCTATAGAAAACCACTACAGACACTATAATTCCCAGTGATTCCTTTCAATCAATACAAATTAAACAGTCTGCACTTAACTCGTACATACACCGGCTAATTACAACACCAATGGATAAAAATAAATACAATGAAGAGCTCAACATAATACATGAGATTGCCAACAAAAATGGTTACAAGAGGAGTACAGTCACGAAATTAATTAATAAGAAGAAACGAAATATGAAAAAAACACTACTATATAGCACAAAACCGGACAAAGAAGAAAATATATATATGCATCTATTCCATTTAAAAAAAATTCCAGCACAAAAATCAAACAACAGCTAAAACCGCACAATATACAGACAATTGTCGTCAATAGATCTAATTTAGGAAGAAGACTAGTGAACAACAAAATCGAGACGAAGGAAAAACAAAAGCGATCAGGCGTGTACAAGATAGAATGTTTTAATTGCAAGGGAATCTACATAGGTCAAACAGACAGAAATTTTAAGGTCCGTTATAAAGAGCATCAAAAATCAATTAGGGACGGAAAAACAACATCAGGATTATCCGAACACTGCATTAACACCGGACACCACATGGGAGAGATGTCGGCGATTAAATTTTGCAAGAAGGGAAGAAAGCTTAACCTGTTGGAGGGATTAGAGATCAAGAGAGCAATCGACAAGAGGATTAACGTCCTTAACAACCAACAGGAGCTAATCCAGGCCGACAGCATTTTAATCCCGGGGCTGTCCATCAATTAATTACCTGCTTCAGTATACATGGTTGTACATTTTTCATTTGTAATTAGTTTTAACTTTGATAATGGTCTGCGAAGACCGAAACACGTGTCAGGCAACTGAAAATAAAAACAATACTTTGTCATCGATGTTAAACCCTTAGTGGTAATATAAAATGTGGCCAATATTCAAAATGGGTGGAGTAAAACACTTGTTTTGTTCCATGATTTTATTATCAGTTTCCTGACACGTGTTTCGATCCGTTACAATCATTTTCAAAGTGGCCAATATGATAGACAGCAAGCCAAAATTTCTGATGGACGTACAACGGGTTACAGGATAACCTTCATTAGAACCAGTCAAAGATTGCAGTCTCGAACCTCATTTTTATATCTTTGTCCCCAGGTTTCTCTTATGCGACGTTCTAAACCTTCATTAATTCATTAATCCAAGCCTGATAATAGAACATGACGGTGGATTGGTTTTAGACGATATGATTAGCACATTCTCTAATTGAAAACCATCTTTGTGCGGTCCCTATTGAATTCGGTTAATTGACATTCACGTTGGTCTACTCTAGGCAGAATCACACTTTCAAAAACTATTAAAAGCGAAAACAGCAAACAACCGAATAAAATTTCACAAATTATACACCTAACAAAATAATTTTAAAAAACTAATCTTCTATTTTATAGTGTTGACAACTTACAAATTACTTTTACTTTAAAAAAATCATACATTCACACATGTGTGCCAAGGGAATATTGAAGAACCATTCTCCTACTTAATTTAAAGACGAACAACTAAAACTCTAAAATTATCAGAGAAATTATATAAGAATACATTTTGCCTTTGATAGTTAAAAGGTGTTATTTAAATACATAATTTATGTCTAATTAGATTTTTGAAAAGTTTAAAATTACTCTTAGCTTCAAGAAAATAATACAGGCGTAGAAAACAATCAATAGAATTAGTGGAAAAGGATTTATATATCTAATAAACTTAATCAAAAGAATTCATATTTTTTCAGAGAGTTTTGCAAACTTGTAAAGTGCTCCTTGCTTTAAAAGCATCGTATAGTTGTTGATTAATTGGTTGCCAGTGGTAAAAAGACCAACAAACATACCCATTAAGACAATGATGGGTCGAGAAGCTGTTAATACCTGTTCGCAAAGAAGGGGTGAATAATTTTAAGGAGTAATAATTAGAAAAACACGAAAATATTTCGTAAAATCTACAACAAATGAGTCTTATTAAGACTACAAGAACAAACCACTTTTGAAACAACTACTTCTCTAGCTAATACTTCGACAGACATTGAATAATACAAAAGTAATTTGCGTGTTACAAAATAGCAAGGCTATCAAAGCAACACTAGTTTAAACATATCTATTTCTGTAAACTGAACTAAAAATGATTGAATGTACGTTAAATAATTTGTCTTCTTGATTTTATTATTATCATCATCGACATTGAGTTAAGAAATCGTATTCTTCTCATGATTATCAAAATTACAGTATATAACTATTTTATTTCCATCAGGATCTGGAAATTTCGAAGGTTGCTTGGACTCTACTAAATACAAAATTTACTACAAGAAATTGAGGTATTCATAATGTCCAATACTTCGAACAAAGGTTCATAAATTAAAAAAAAACAAATCAAAAACATCTTGGAGCATAATACTAAAAATTACGGGGAAGCGACAGAATAAAATGATCCCAAAAAACTCAGACCTAATCAAGTTGTCAAATAAATTTAATGTTCACTTCAGCGATTACCACACCCACCAAGGACATTGTATCAATTGCGCATCTGTGTTCAAAAGGCCTGGGACCGCTTGCCACAAGAAGACATCGACCACTAGATTTGGACTATGCCTCGCCGAGTTAGAGAGTTCTTCAACAACCGTGGCGGGCCAATATATTATTGAATTTTTGTCACCAAATTATAATCGTTTGTTTTGACTCGAAAACTGAACATAAATATAATACAAAAGCATTTAAAACTTTTTTTTCTGGGTAATGCATTACATAACTCCAATGTATTTCATTTTCACAAAGATATCTAGCGCTGAAAATACAAAGCAAAACGGAAGAACGCTGTATGAATTATTGATGTATCCCTGATGACCGATCAACATATTTACGTTATTCATTTCTGCCAACATAAAAGAAACATTTATCAAATGCAAATCAATAATTGCCTGCCAACGTGAATTTTCTAAATTTGATGACCGCAAAAACAGTTTTTGTTAAATTGGTGATGAAAATTTCCTCAAATAAGGGTTCTGGAGGATAAAAGAAAACTATTCATAAAAGCAATATTAAAAATTAAATGTAATAGAGAAGAGAATAGTTGCGACCTTTACTGCGCGGTAATCCAAACTTACACTTAATTAACAAGTTTGCCATTGTTAAAACATAGCGAGTTTTTCAAAAACAGTTGAATATATTGAAAAAATGTAAATATTACAATGACGTAGAAATCCAGAAATTAGGGAACCAATTAGGTGTAAAGTAAATTATATTTACAAATTAGTAGTATCTATATATGCTCCAAATGACACAAACACAAGTTATTATTAGTGACAACTTTGCCTAGTACAAATAATTATGCGGATACTGTGGCCTTCCATAGTTTTATTTTACCAAGTGTCGGGTGTAATTTCTACAGGTATGTAAAAAGTACATGTTAGTATTATGTAATCTAAAATATTTGATGTTACATTTCTTATGTTTTTATTCTGTACAATTATATCTTGTATAATTATTATTTTTTAATTAATTAGATTATCAGATCTTCTTGGGCATTCCATTTTTAATATTAAGTATCTTTGATTAGATTTTTGAGTATATTCTCAACAATTTTGTGGCCTTATTCTTAATTTTTCAGCCTGTGCTAGGCTAGAGTAAAGGCTTAGTATATAGAAATGTTTTAATTTACTTTTGTTCAGTAAGGAAATTATTGTTTGAAAATTAAAATACCAATCATCCCAACCATTTCACCAGATTCCTGCAAAAGACCATGCGATCACAACACAATACCAATGACGTGCACTTACCATTTGGTTGCCGACTACTACTACACAAACCAAACAGACTGCCTCGGTTGTTCCCGCGGCGTA
The DNA here is from genome assembly GCA_963969525.1 of Ontholestes murinus. NCBI lineage: Eukaryota > Metazoa > Arthropoda > Insecta > Coleoptera > Staphylinidae > Ontholestes > Ontholestes murinus. Next base: position 41,142,786 of record OZ018397.1, on the reverse strand, counting down.
GAAAGCGAGTGCTCGAGGAAATACTGCATACCAGGAGATGGCTCGTTTAGAATGGTGAAGGCTTTTAATTACAGTATTCCTGGACCAACCATTGAGGTAAGAAAATAAGGCAACAAAATAATTTGAAGATCACCAGCAATTTCTGTTCAGGTTTGCGAGTTTGATACAATCATAGTGTACGTTAAAAACCGTTTGGAAACAGAAACAACAAGCGTACATTGGCATGGTATGCACCAATTTGGAACGCCGGATATGGATGGAGTGCCTATGGTCACTCAACGACCAATCTTACCGAATGAATTGTATACTTATAAATTTAAAGCTAGTCCACCTGGAACTCATTTCTATCGTTCTACCACAGGTATTGTTTCATTTGCAGGTGTAGATTTGTAAATAAGAGACTTGTTTGGCTTCATAATTACTTAATTTACACATATTAAATAATAAATTTCATCAAGATTATTGCAGCGGAAGTATTAATTTTAAGTTTTTATATAATCGATACGTGTTATGCTACTCTCTTTGAAAATTTGGTTCTAACAAAAGTTTTACTTCTCCTAATTGAAATTTTTATAGTTTAATTACTTTATAACATCAATTAAAAGAAGCTTAAAGCAAATTTGTGTATTATATTTGGCAGATGGTGATCATATTCATCACTAAGGCAGTATTTATTTATTTATAGTCTTTTATTTTAATATTTTTTAATCTAGGATTTCAAAGATCTGAAGGATTATTCGGAAAGTTCATTGTGAGGGAATATGGCCGTCCAACAGTGGCTTATAATCATGACGTTCATTCCCTGGCTCTTCTAGAATGGACTACGATACCGATGGATGATATAGGTCTGAGATACCTGCGTGATGGTAAAATTTATGAACGAGAATATAACAGAACTATCGTTGTTGATGGGTACGGACATACGGGTCCCACTGGTGTGCCTCCTGCCAGATATGTTGTAGAAAGAGTAAGTTAAATCAATGTTTAATATTATGTCTTTAAATTGTTTTCTTTTAATATTTTTTGAATTTTTTTCAAAACTAATGTGCTTATGATTAATAATTTATATACAAGGTGGCGCAAAAATAATGTCATAGTTTGAATTGGTCGCCATTTTTGCAGATCTCAAGTGTACTCTGACATTTATGATGTAGATATACAGTAAATTAGTTGTCAACAAGCCATGAAGCGATACACACCTTAAGATCGTGGACTTATTGTTACTGCTTATTTGACAAATTTTAAGTCTGTTAGTAAGTGGCCGGCCTCGTAGTTCAAACGAGAACATCGCTGCTGTTGACCACGACGTCAGAAAGAATCCACAGGCATCAAAGAGACGACGATGCATACAATTAGGTATCAGCAGATGCTAAACGAGTTTTTTTTTTTGCCGAAAGTTGTTGCATTGGGTTCGATCATTGTTGGTTTCAACAGGACGCAGCAACCGCTCACACAGCTCTGGTAACTAAGGAGATTTTGGGACACCAATTTCCAAGTCGAGTGATCTTCTGTTTTGAAGGTTTGAACTGGCCGTCCAGATTGCCAGATTTAACAGCACCAGACTTCTTAATTTGGGGCTTTTTAAAATCTCGCTTTTACCACAACAAACCTAGGTTCTTGGTTGAAAAGACTTGAAAGCTAACATTGAAGAATAAATCGCCAATTTTGAGCCAGATGTTTTGCGAGCAATAATTCAAAATGCCGTAAAACGAGCGCAATTATGCATCAACTCGGGAGGTGGCCATTTTAGCGATATAATTTTTTCCAAGTATTGTAACCAAAAATACACTTTCAAATAAACTTTTGATGAAAACAGAGCTCTTTTTTTTCATTTATAACAAAATGGCAACCCATTCAAACTATGAAATTACTTTTGCGCCGCCTTGTACATCTGCAGATACGTGTTGCGATCATTTGATCTCATCCCTAGAAGCTATAATATAAACTTGATTTCGGTTTTAATAATTTACGTGAAATAATATGAAAAACTGTTTTTATCTATCAAATTGATATTAGAATGGCAGATTTAATTGGATAATACTTATAATAATTTGTGTCCATTTAAAGTTAGCAGATAGCTATTTATTACATACAGGGTGAGTTTTTTTCGATGTTCTCTATAGGGATCTCGGAAACTATAAGAGATAGAGAAACGGTTAAATGGGGAAAGAAGTGTAGATTTACGAGACGAATAAAATTCCACTTTCAAAGTTTTCAAAAAAGTCAAGGGTAACTAGATATTTTGAAAAAAGTAAAAAGTGTCAATTTTTTCAATTCAATTTATCTCGGTTATTATAACAGGTAGAAAAAAACTATAAAGGACAAAGTTTTAGATAATTTTATGCAGATTAATAAAAAATTATCAGAAATTTTTTATCGCCATTATTTTCCGAGATATGACGCAAACTTACATTTTTTTAAATGGAAACCATAGTTGGCTATGGTCTCATTCGGAAGGTAATTTTTTTCTCTTTAATCCAATATGACATACGGCATAGTTATTTCTAAAAATAAGTGAGTTATAGTCATTTTAAATTTTATTATAAATAAAAAATGGGTAGCTATGAAAAAGATGAAAGTAAAACAATTGCAGTTGTTTATAATAATAGCAATATTGTAATTATTAGTTCTACAAAGTTAAATAAAAATAAAAAACCAGCATAAGAATAATAATTTTGTAATTATCAAATGGCCTTCTGTATGTGGTATAAACCCATTTGTCAAGAGGATAATACGTTTCTTACAAAAATCTTATGAACAGATGAATCGCGATTCACTAATTGTGGTAATTTTAATCGCCACAATGAACATAGATGAACTTAAGAGAATCCACGAGAAGTTTCACAGAGAAAACTACAAATTAAATTTGGGTTTAATCCATGTTGTGTTTGGATTAATAATTCTCGGTCCATATATTTTTGAAAGCTCACTAAGTGAAACTGATTACTTTCATTTTCTTTAGAAAACATTTGAAGATACGCTCGATTGTTTAAAGTTATCATTACAAGCAAGATTAAAATGGTTCCAATTTGACGGTGCTCTACCTAATAACATGTTGGCTTTACAAATTATTTAAATGATGCTTTTCCTAACTATAAGTGGGAAGAAATACACCAATCCCAGGGCCACCTAGATCTCCCGATCTGCGCGTTTTAGAATTTTTTCTGTGGGGTTATGTAAAAAACAAAGTATATGAAAAATCATATCAATCCGTGGAGGATCATAAACTAGCTGTTATTGAAACATTTAATTCAATTTACATGAGAATAGCCAAAAAGCCATAAATTCAATTATAAAAAGATATAATTTATGTCATAATAGTATTAATAGTGGACTCTATGACCACATTTTTTTATTAAAATTTCTCTCCCATTGATATATTGATAATTACAGAATTACTTTATACTGTTGTTTCATTTTGATTTACCTCTGTAAAACTAATAATTGCAATATTGCTATTATTATAAACAACTGCAATTGTTTTACTTCCACCTTTTTCATGGCTACTCATTTTTTTTATTTATAATAAAATTTAAAATGACTATAACTCACTTATTTTTAGAAATAACTATATCGTATGCTATATTGGATTAAAGAGAAAAAAAATTACTTTTGAATGAGGTCATAGCCAACTATTTAAAAAAAATGTAAGTTTGCGTCATATCTCGAAAAATAATGGCGATAAAAATTTTCTGATTATTTTTTATTAATCTGCTCAAAATTATCTAAAACTTCGTCCTTTACAGTTCTTTCTATCTGTTATAATAACCGAGATATATTGATATGAAAAAATTGACACTTTTTACTTTTTACAAAATATCCAGTTACCCTTGACTTTTTTGAAAACTTTGAAAGTGGAATTTTATTCGTCTCGTAAATCTACACTTCTTTCCCCATTTAACCGTTTCTCTATCTCTGATAGTTTCCGAGATCCCCATAGAGAACATCGAAAAAAACTCACCCTGTATATTTTTTAATATGTTTCTGTGAAAAAAATTATTAAGTAACATAACGTCCAAATTTAAGCATTTTGGAGATAATTGATATTATTGGATTCATTGCTTGCACTTTAATAAATGAACATGGGTGCATTTCATGCTTCTTTAAAGTTCGCTGAATAGATGATCGGGTTATTCCAAGATCGTTGTGCGCAATCTTATTGAAGCATGTGGATTGACTTGAAAATAGGCTAGTAAACTTACTTCGTTTTCTTCTTCATCAATTACAAATTTATCTCTTCTCGCGACCTGCTGAGTAGTATCAGTTTGCAAAAAGTTCGCTTCGATTCGTCTAAATTTCCATCTATTCATTGGCGTTAAATGGGGATACCTTGCGTTAAATAATCTGCAGGTCCTCTCCACAACTCTTAGACGTTAGCCGTGAATGTAAAATAAATCAAAATATCTTTATTGGAGTAATTATCTCTGGGATTCATTTTAGCTGTACGTCACTATTAAATAAAGCAATAATAATACATTGATATTTTGATTTAAAACAACTTGTTCTTTTTTTCTAGGTTCGCTTGATAAAATGCATAGCCAACGTTTTTTAAATGCACAGAATATTGACATGTGTTTTCAAACATATTAATAACTTTAAAAGTAAAGAAGATAGGTATAGGGAACACTAGTATAGATAAAAGCACAATTAAATTCTGCGTAAGAATATGTAAAAATATACAGGGTGTTCCATTTAAGAAAAACGAGGTATTTTTTTTAAATTTTTTAAAAATATTCAATTATCTCGAAAACGCTTAAATTTGGACGCTATGTTACTTAATAATTTTTTTCACAGAAACATATTAAAAAATATATATTCCATTTGAAATAAGGAAGTTGGTGTTATCTTCCGGTATAACCGGAAGTCGTCTAATCTTGAAAATATTTTAATTAAATGGAGCACTCTTTATTACATAGGCCATAAAAATACATTCACTAGAAGTCCATAAACTTTTGATGTGCGGTTTCGGTGGGACACCCTGTACAGATTGAGCACCTAAACATTCGCGTAGGTTTAAAGCTATAATCTAGAAATATTTACCAATAAAAGACTGGACATAGGTACAAATTTATTTATCACTACGTTCTAAGATTATATTATTAGTTTCCTGATGCTCTTTATTTTTCCCTCTGCCTTCTTTAAATTGCAATAATAATAGGCTGAATTTTTGTAGTAAATGTCAGAACATTACATTTCTTAATATTTAAATGCAGATAATTTTTAATACACCATCTCTCGAGGAAACGCAAATCTGATTGAAGTTTATGACAATCTTGGGTAATGTTAATTATTCTAAAAAAATAATATCATCCGCGAATAGCAAACAATTGGAAAATTTAAAGCAGTCTCCTATATCTTCCACAAACATCAAAAAAAGATTGGGCCAATATGTGAACCCTGCGGCACATCGGAATAAACAGAAATTGGTTCAGACCTAAAATTTTTGCATTTCACAATTTGGGCTCTACTGTGTAGGTATGTTCTTAACCAATCAATAGTATGGTGATTAAAACCATAGGCCACTAGCTTGACTATTAAAATATTATGATTAACGCTATCAAAGGTAAAATATTATGATTAACGCTATCAAAGGCCTTAGAGAAATCAGTATAGACTGTATCTACTTGCTTTTGCATCTATATATATATATATATATATATATATATATATATATATATATATATATATATTATAATAACTATTGATGGTTTTAGTTTACGTGAAGTGTTTTGAAAATTAAAATAACACTACGGTTTATTATAAACTGTAGTGCAATTTCCTTTGAATAAAGTAACTATAAAATAACTTTCAAAATCTAATAAATTAGTTATTGTTAATTGACCTGCAGTGAATTCATGCTGATTATTACTTAAAAGATATGGCACTCTACGATAATTGTTTGCCACCAATTTTTCTAATATCTTAAGAATAGATGATTGAATAGTTGAATATAGTTTTCAAAATTATTATGTTTACCTTTTTTTATAAATAGAAGTTATAAACGTAGATGTCTATAAATTGGAGAAAACATATTTTTCAAATAAGGCTGACAACAAACGTGTAAAGGTTTAGTAATGGTGAGAACAGATTTTCCCAAAAAGTAACCGGGTATGCCATCAGGGCCACAACTAAAATTATTTGACTATAGTGAAATTTCGTTAAAAAAAACTTCCTACAGATAATACAAACTTATTTGACTCAAAATTATAATTACAGTTAAAATTAATAGGATTACACTGATGAAAAGAAATCTATAGTCGAGTTTACTATATCCAGATCATTTTCCAATTGTGTTTCAGAGCTGAAGGAATTCCTGAAGTCTTCATTGATAAATTTCCAAAAATATTTGAAGTTGTGACGAATATTGGTTAATAATTAGAAAAAAACGCGAAAACATTTCGTAAATCTACAACAAATGAGTCTTATTTAGACTACAAAATAAACTTATTTAACTCAACAGACTTGACCAAATTACAATTACTATTAAAATCATTAGGATTACACTGATCAGACGAAATCTGCAAACGAGTTTACTATATCCAGACCATTTGCTTTGTAGTCTTAATAAGACTCATTTGTTGTAGATTTACGAAATGTTTTCGTGTTTTCTCTAATTATTAGTTAATTTTCTACAACGTAAAAGACCTTAATACATTTTTATTACGAATATTGGTCTCGACTTTATAAATATATGTTTCGTATAATGATCTACTTAACACTGAATAACGATCACATAGAATTCGAAAGGATTGTTACTTGTTTTGTATTTTGTAGGAGCCGATCGCTTTTGATTAGTAAGACTCTCTTGGTAGAGCATTAAATAATTTAATCGAGAAATAATTGGACCATCTCTTGATTTTAATAATCGTTTGAACACTGGTCTTATATAATGGGCGTGCCTGGTTGAGTAATTATGGGTGGATGATTGTGGTTGATACATGTTAAGGTAAATACATGGTACCGTAAGAATTTTTAATTCAGAGTATTTGAATTTGCAACAATCCCTGTATTTAATACCTCCCATAATTCTAACCATTCTTCGTTGTATTCTAAAAATATTACTCACTGATGCCGCATGGCCCCAATTTATTATACCATATCACATTACGGAATGTATACAAGCAAATACAACATTCAATTGCAACTGTAGTGTACCAATTTCTCCTAGCCTCCTTATTACATACATATATTTGGATATCTTATTAGATATAAAGTGTGTGTTGGTCCCACTTTAATTTGTTATCAATTTACCAAGAAATTGTACACAGTCATTTTAATATGTATCTGGTATTTTGCGTTCAGCGAACATGAGGTGCTCTGTTTTATCATTATTCAGACACAGCTTGTTTGCAAGGAACCATTGTTTAGTGTCAGTCTGTATATTGCTCATGTCTGCAGCTAGTTCACTAACATCCCCATTTTGACATAATAGTGTTGTATGGTTCGCAAAGTGTGTAAAGTGGGCCCGTTTATCGCAATAAGGAAGATCGTTTACATATATTAAGTATAAAAATAGGTCCCAAGACGGAGCCTTGCGGAACACCCAAAGATATGTGACGTATTTCTAATTTATTGGCGTTAATTTAAACATATTGTTGCCTATTTTTCAAGTAAGACGATAAAAAAGTTACGGCAGCATCACCGAAATGTAATAGCTTTGCCTTCTCTAATAGTATATTATGCGACACACAATCAAATGCTTTGCTTAGGTCACAAAATATTGCTGTTGATTTGAAGAACTTGCACGTCCAATTTTGTTGTTTCCAGTCATGCTTATAGGAATACGTCCAGTGGTGTTGCTTTTTGATGCTACTACAATTAGGTTCCTTTTTGGTCCCTCAAGAATTTCCGTAAAAAAATTGTACTGGGTTACTGGATTCCTTTGTCCCAGGAATGTAGTTCTTGTAGTGTGGCAATTAGCGCCTATCCCGAAGCTATTGAATGTTGGATTCGGATGGGCTGTGTTAATAGTTTCTACAATGAAGTCGGTTCTGTTGTACTTTGCGTTTAATTTTTCTTTAAGGGATTCTTCTGTGACTGAGAGCGAGTATCTGGAGACATGAAACCATGCGCGTTTTTCCCTAACAACAGCATTGAATAATTCGTTTGTTGTTTCGCCTGTTCCAGTAATAATATTTTTATTTCGTCTTCTGTTTTTATTTTTATGTGATAATGTTTGCCAATCCCTTTCAATATTTGTCTTGTCTATGAGAGTCATCTTACTGGGAATTGAAGCAGTTGCGGCATTAATAGCGTGTGCAACCTGGTCTATGGTAACTTGATAGGATTCTTTAGAGGTTCCTCTTTCAGATTGCACTATTTTTAAATTGTTTGTATTAGCTATTGGTGAAGAGATGGCATTGGTGATCAATTTATTTTTAGTTTTATTTGAATTTTTAATTATATTATTTTGTTCAGTTTTTTGTTATGCTTCATAATGCTTTGTAGATATAGTTTTATACAATAATTGAATTTTGTCTCTTAGTTCAGATATTAAGATATCTTTCTGGTGTATGATTAAGTGCAGATACCTGGCTTCTTGTAAGGTAGTCTCACTATGTATGACATCGTCCAGTGGATGAATTGTAGCTTCTGTTGGCATACTAACCTCGCTTAAGGATTTTTGTACAGCATACTAGACCTTCACCTGCACAAGTGATGTATTTTCTAGCGTACGATTGATGATACAGAGTCCCACAGTTCACGCACTTCATACCAGTTACCGCGTAACTGTTACATTTACAGCGTTTACGTTTATTATTATCTTTAGATAATTCAGACTCCTTCGCCATTATACTATGATAGCGAAGTTAAAAATATTATAAAACTCTTCGAATATTTAATCAATATTTCTATTTATAAATAGTTTATCCCAATCAATACTTGCTAGAAAATTATTCATGTCTCTGTAGTTTCCTTTTTTAAATCATATGCGAAATCCATATAGTGCAATTGTTGATCTGTTACAGGAGTAATTAATTCTAATTCATTTACATAATAATGTATTGAGTTGCTCCATAATTGCATAAACTATTACTTAAAACTGGAATGTTTATATCAGGAATAGATGAAAATATAAGATTTAATAATGTACATCCTGATTAGGTAAAGAGTTTAATTGAAACAAATTTAGAAAACTAAATGAGTTCACAATAATATTAGCTGATCAATTGTTCGTATTTGATATCTTTACTTTCAAATTCTCGATGCTCCTTTTAATGTTAGGAAAATTGTAAAAACTAAACAGTAAAAATTGATAATCCTTATAATCTTAATCTAAAACTTAGTTGTTAATAGCATGAATAAATACTTACTTAAGTATTTATCTGAAGGAAAGGTATACTCCTCCAATTAATTAATTTTGCGAAAGCCCAAGTTATCCTGTATCGTATTTATGTTGGAGGCTATGCTCCAATTTTCTTTTGAAGGTGTAAGAAACTCTTACTGGTCTTCATCTCCTTCCTTCACGTTTTTGCAGTCAGAAAAATGTCTTCAAGAGTATTTCCATTGACTACACGAGGTTGTCAATATAACTTTTTTATTATTCCAGGCTCTAGCTTTGGGTCTTTGGAGAGAACATTTTTCAGATTTTTCTCGGTTAGAAGGTTAAATATCTTTTGCCCATTAAAATTTACACCGTCTCTACATCTAGTAAACCTTGATCGACAAATTAGTTCATAACCTCTAGTGCTGTGAATGTGAATATTTTCATGGTTACATATAATTCAACGTTTTTACGAACATGCAACAGAAAAAATAAATAGTCTTTATACTTTATTCTTTATAACTTTGCTCTTCTTGCCTATAACACATTTACAAAAGAATACATAAATGAATGAAACAAGTACACAAATTTAGACAGCAAGAATCACGGGCGAAGTGCACCGGTTTCCAGTGTTCTTCCACATCCATCCACTGACTAGTAAGACATGCTGACCACTTCTGACTTCTTTATTTCGAATATATTGGAACAAATATGCTATTTTTGTCCATTTTCGGGAGATGTATTTGACATTAGTCTGTCATTGTGACATTGAAATTTGTAATGTTAATATTTTGAGTTTCCTAAAAGATTCTTTACAATCGTCTCTATAGCTTATACCTGCCAAATATTCTAGTAGCAACTTCGAAATGACCCCTTATTAATATACACTATTGTATGTTGGACTGAAAGTGGGAATGGTAAACAGCAATAAGAACAGGTTTTGAAAGTGAATTACTCAAAATTCGAAGCAAGTATGCGATATTTAAAGAAAGCTTATTTGAGCTAAACCACCTCCGAACCTGATCATTTAGCTGTTCTTTTTGACGCAATGAATTATGATAATTACTACTAGCCATATTTATTGATGTTGTGTCACCGACGTACGTAATAATTTCTCCAATCTCAACATAGAATGGTAGGTCGCTTACATAGATTAAGAAAGTAGAGGTCCCAGTATTGATCCTTGCGGCACGGCACATGATACCGACACGGATGCTGATGAGCGACCATTGACAAAAACGCATTGCATTCTACATAACTATAGATTTTGAAATATTAAAAAAGAAACACGTTAAAAGCATTTAATTCAATATCACAGCTTACGTTGTAGTGTTCCAATAAGAATACATCGAATTCACCTAGTTTATTACGAATTGGTTGAGTGTTAATGAAATATAGATGAAAATAGTTCATTAAATGCACTGCTTCCTATCTTGATTGTATTATTTCCGATACTTTTAGTAAATACACTCTCAGGCCATGTATTAGCTGACATTAATGTGTCTAAATTGCTAAAATCAACTGCAAGTTTAAACGACTTATGCATTTCTTTAGTTTTTAACTCAAAAATCTCCTTAACTTGAACAAGTGAATGTCTGCTTAAGATAATCAGCAATACTACGTGTAGTGACGGTTTCTACACAATTACCGATATATATCCAGGCGTATCTAGGGGAGCCGCCCTTATACCATTGTTAGAACTAAGTATTGTGTTTTGAGTTCTGTTTCTCTTTCTTCTTTTTTACTGGGATCCATTTACCTACTTGATCAATTGAAAGTTCTGAATTAATTTCCACGGTGGACGTTTTAGGTCAATGTTGATCGGAACATCTTTGGTATTGCCGTTAGATTAATTCATAACATTTGTATTATTTATCGGCGCCGCTTTACGTCATGAGAGAGAGAACAACATCTTTATTTTGACAAACAAAAATACATTTAGAACGAATACATTTTAATTTAAAATAAGGGTTAGTCCGTCCATTTGGGCTATCGACCTTCGGTCTTTTTGCCCGATGACGTTGAATTAATAGGTTTTCTCTGCAATTCAGTCGGATGACGATTAATGTATATATTGTTGCCTACCTCACTATTGTTTATGTTTGCACTGGGCGCGAAAACTGGAACTTCTAGGCAAAAATTTTTCATTTTCCTCCTCCAAATGGCGGATTTTCTTGCGTAGAAATGCTTTGTTGGATTATAATTCGATTACCAGGTCTTTTTGATTGATGCGTGCTTCCATTGCAAAGTAAAAATTGTCTTCGATTTGATCCATCGACACGTTGGTGTTGAGGTTAACTTCGCAGAACAATTTCACTCTTCGTGTACAGCTCGTAAGATACAGTCTTTCACATAATATGCACTGTGTATCGCTACTGAACGACAAGATCAATTTCTTAGAATATTTTCTGCGTTGTTCAAATTTAATTTAGCGCTAGCGAAATCACGACCATCATGATATATGATAATATGGACTTAACTTGTTTACAAAAGTTTCTCGTTTCTCCAGGATTTTCTCTGTTATTACCTTACCTTGTTTTTGTATAGTCGGTGAAGCTCTTTACAATAGGTCCTATCCATTTCCAATTTGGAGTGTTATACGCTTGTCTTGCTTGCTTCCTCAACTAAGCTTCTTATTTAACCATGGGTTGGTGTCTTATCATAAGAGGAAATGAGAGAACTTTCCAGAAGCAGCGCGAGGTCATTAACTTCAGTTTGTATTCTTGGCCTACGATTCTCAACTTCTTGTAGTCGTTCTGCAAAAGTTTTTGTAAATAGTTGCTTATCGTTTTTGTAAATAGTTGTATTTGAGAACGTTTCCTCTCCGGGAACTTTTTTTAATCTAATTTGTAACAACACCATCTGTGATCTGAATAGGACAGAGTATCTTTCGATCCATGACAGTTCAAACACTCACAAAGAAAAGAAAAAAAAAATGATATATTTAACCTTTATAAGGAACAAATTTAACAGAAGACATTATAAAAGCAGAAAGGTAGCATAAATTATATGAGAAGTAGAATACTAAGATGATGATTAAAATACAAAAATGTAAAAGAAGGTATAAAATAAAGGAATAGAGCACATATTAGTAGAATCAGATATATTTTAGCTTACATAGGTTATAATATATGGTTAATGTAACCTTGATTGCAAAATGTATCACAATGTAATGGTTTCCACCATCAATCATAACTGTACACTTGTTTAATTGGTGACTTTCAATAATTGATTAGTATGTTTTGCATTATTAAAAGAAGCAATTATATATTATTAAAATTCACTTTAAATATAGAACTTACGCTTTGTTTGTTTCACTGTTTATGTATTAATTTATCAAAATGAGGGTTAAAGTAGTTTCAATCATTCTAATAACTCATAGAGTTCCTATGTTGATAAACGTCTCACTATAAATTTTTGCAAATCGGATGTTCAATACATTAACAAAGATAATAATCGCATTAATAGTTTAAACATCTTCGACTCTGTTTTTTATACATGGGAAGTTAAAATATTACAAAAATCATAATCGTTTTATTAACTCTACTTACTTTAATTCAGTATTCTCATATGTGAATTTCCAAAGAATTAACGTCAGATTTAAATTTTCACTTAAGATCACATAATTAACTCTAATCTCTCTCTAGTCTATATTATGGAAAACTTGAAGCCTATAGGATTGGAAAAAATCAAAACTGTTATTATAGGTGATGAATTTCTAAGATCTAGCCATTTTGCTCAATAGATTCTTAAAGATAGGATTGGAGTTTAAAATGTTTAGCTTTTAATATCTACTTGCCTTCAACTATAGATTCTTGTAGATAGATGTTCTAGGGATTGGAGGAATGGAAAACTAATTTATTATATTTTTCAACTGACGCTTAAAATGTTGAAGAAAGTTGTGGTTTTAGTATTACTGCCTATTTTGATTCACCTATCTACTCTCTAATTCTTATATGTACTGAGCTCAATATGTTGGGGAAAGTTAGAATAATTCTAATAATTCACAAACTGATAATATTTAAACTTTCCTCACTCTTGTACGTGGAATGTTCAATATATTGGCAAAGGTCTAAATGGTATAAGCATTTAAGATAATAAGATTATTGTTATAGCTCTCATTTCTTATTATCTTTAATTCTATATTCTTGCAGATTAATTCCCAAAGCATTGAAGAACTAGTTCTAAATTTTCATTTGGAATCCTGTTAATACTAAATTCTTGTAGTCTAAGACATTGGTCAAGGTCAACATTATTGTTATATCTGAATTTCTAAGAATTTCTAGATTCTTGAAGATACGATTTAGTATTAATTGTCCATTCACTTTACCTGTAGATTCTAAGAATGGACAATGGTCAACATTTATATTTTTTAATTTTACACTCTAGATCAGTGTTTCCCAACCTTTTTTGTTCCATGCTCCACCTAAGCATTTCTAAAATTCTTATGCTCCCCTATGTAACATATACATAGTTTCAAATATTAAAAAATTAAATTGTTTACTTAAGAAACTTAAATGACAGGTTTCAGGAAGAAATCACCAGGTAATTTTTAACGAAACACAGTAATTAATTTTTAAACATATAATGAAATAGTAAAATTCAAATGCGAAATAATTAAAAAAAATATTTTTCAATATACCTCCGTAATGAATAGAAGGTTCGAAGTAATCACAATGCCTCTTTGGACCACTACCAGAAGGTCCAAATAAAGAAACGCGTATCCTCGTTATGGAAGACACCTCCTCAGGATAGATCGAGCTCTTATTGAAGTGTTCTTGCGATATCGACTTCCTCGCAGAATAATCAGCAACAATGGCACTCATTCATCAGCGCAGTGATGCACCAAGTGATCCACTGATTTTAAAACGTCCGTCGATTTACATAAGTATACCATCCAGCCATAAATCTAGTAGAAAGAAAAACAGGGACTTAAAAACACAACTAGCAATACAAGTCGGAATCCAACATGCCAGCTGGATATGGAGTTCAGCTGGAGTTTCATCTGTAGACCTAATATTTGGACGTAATATTTTTGGAGCCAATGAAACTGTTCAAAGTTTTTGTTAACATATTTCTGTCATAACTCAGTAAGGGCAATGCGACCTAATATCTTCGCTTTTGCATCGATAAGAGTTTTATTTGTTCCTTGAAGTTGCTTATTTAATATTTTATATACTTAATTTCAGGTTTATCGCTTACAAAATCACTAAGAGTATCAAACAGTTCCATATATATTTTCGCTTTAGAGAACCATCTTACTTCAATGTGAAGTAAGAGTCTAACATGGTCTGCATTTTGTTCTTCACAAAAAAGTTTGAAGAGGCGTTCGTATTTGGCATTAGCTTTAATAGCATAGATATACTTTATTACTGAATACAGTACATTTAGAACAGGTGAGATGTTTTTAGCTACCAAGTTTTCCCCATTAATAACACGATGCACAAGAATAATTTCTGGATTTTCATATTTCAACAATTTTAAGCAGCAATTTCTCTTCTCCATCATATCAGGAGCACCATCTGTAGTCCAGTCCAGATATAGAAAAATACAAAAGCGTAATACACTCGCAGCAACTGATTTAGTAATTCAAAGATTTTAATATCCAAATCGAAAAGATAAAAGAAGTGCATAAATTATTTCAGACGAGATTTAGCAACAAGAACTCAATACAAATTCAGAAGATGATCGAAATTCAGAGATTATTTTAGTTCTGTGGTAACAAAATACAAGTGCTTTATAAACACTCAGAGATTTTTAGTCTAGATAGAGCAAAATATAAGTTCGCAACACGAACTCGGAAGATGGCAAGAAATAAAAGATTCTTTTAGTCTGGTATATCAAAATACAAGAACGTAATCCAATCCAATCCAATCTCAGAAGGTGGCAAAAGCTCAGAGATTCTTTAAATCGAGAAAATATCTCAAATTAAGTTCTCCAGCAAAAAAAAGTAATATGTGAATAACACCTTAATTACTCAAGTCGTTTATAAAACCTAAGAATTTATATATCCTTGCAAAGCTCTTACATAACTGTCTATACTTAGTTTAAATTGTATGTTCTTTCATTCGGGACAGAGCAAAATACAACAGCGTAATATAAGCTCAAAAGATTATAGGAATTCAAAAATTCTTAAAGCCTAGATATAACTTAGAAGATGGGAAGAATTCAGAGATTCTTTTAGTCCAGATATAAGAAAATAAAATAGCATAATACGAACTCAGAAAATTATAGGAATTCAAAGATTCTTTAAGTCGAAATTTAGAATTTGATAGGAATTCAGAGATTTGTTTAGTCTGTATGTGGAAAAAAAATCAAGATCGTAAGGTGACGGTAATTGAGGGATATAGTGATAGTAAAATATCCTAAATTTAGTCTGTTAGTAACACGATAAATATCATAATTACTAACTTGGCTTACAAAATCCAAGAATTTGATCTCCTTGCGAAGTTCATACATAATTATCTATATTAACTTTTAACTATTTGTTAGTGAATAAAGTGAAAATTTGGTACCAACAAAATTAATCATTTGATAGAATCGTATATCATATAAGTTTATTGAAATGAAACTAAAAAATAATAATATTAATTTTAGGGCCTTAAATATCGCTTTAGAGTGATTCACGCAGGAAGTGCAATCTGCCCAATGGAAATATCAATTGATAATCATACGTTATTAATGTTCAACTCAGATGGATATAATTTTAAACCAGTCACAGGTAATTATAAAATACACTTCTACAATATATTGTAGATATAGTTAAGTTTGGTTTTACTTATACAAAATGAATTTGAATTATAAACCTTTTAATGTTTCATCGAGTGATCAATTAAAAACAAATACATGATATTTGAATTTTTCAGTTGATAGCTTCTTTATAACGAACGGAGAACGACTCGACTTCATTCTGCACGCAAACAAGGCGGTCGATCAATACACTATCAGGATCAACACTTACTCAGCTTGTAACGTAAGAGGTTACGCCATTTTGCAATATAAAGGGGCAACAAGTAAATCTATTGATTACGATTATACACCAATATTAAATAGGGTAAAACGTTTTTTTTGCTTTTATATTTATAATACAGTTATTATTTTAATTTTTATTTTAGCGACTTAATTGTATAGTCAATTACACACCAGGATGTATCTACTATAACGAACTGCAGCATGTTCCTCGCGTGTACGACGATAGGGATTTGCATACTAAACCAGAGGTCGTTTCTCTTTACTTCAACTCTTACCAAATTGCCCAAGTAAGGTTTAATGGTACTATTGTCGCACCAACATTACGTTCAACGTTTATAAATAAGATTGGATTTATACCCCCACCTAAGACGCTTTTGTGTAATGAGAAACAAAAAACTTGCAATGAGAGTAATGCAGAACCCTTACAACAGTGCACTCATTTGACCGAGGTTTGATTATTTGATTTATCCTAGATAAAAAGCTTGTACTTTTAAAAATCCTAACTGAATTTAATTCACCGTAAAGGAATGCCTATGCCTAGTTAAAGGCAACTACGTCTTCGAAAATATAACAATTTTAAACTAAATAAAAAACGGATTATACATATTAATATTTTAGATCACTGCTGATAAAATGATAGAAATATTATTAATGGACGAATCGAGAGGAAGTGATTTTTCTCATCCTTTCCATCTCCACGGTTACAGCTTTATGATTATGTCCCAAGGAAAGGTGGAGGCGAACATTACTACACGAGATCAAGTAATGGCCATGTATAAAAATGGGCAACTGCCTAGAAGTAAAAATCCAATTGTGAAAGATACGATGCCCGTACCTTCTGCTGGATATGCAGTGCTCAGGTTCCGCGCAAATAACTATGGTAAGCTTCTTGCAGCATCGCGCAATGCTACATTTTCTATGATTTCGTTTTGAATAGGTTACTGGCTGCTGCAATGTCAAGGAAATAATCATTTGGAAAGAGGTTTGCAGTTGGTAATCAAGACCAGCAAAGTACCGAAAATTCCAAACTCTTGTACATGTTTCGTATAAGATGGATGGTGGTTTGTATTAATTACAGAAATAATCATTTTATTATTACATAAAACATTTATATGACAATGTTTATAAAAGATTTATAAATAAGATTCAGTAGGTTTGTTTTACTTACATATTGCTTTATTTTCAACTGCAATAATTTCGACTTAATGCTATTATCAAGATCATTATTGGTAATAGCGTTAAGCTGAAACTGGATTGCCACGTAGTAACGGTCGCTACGTTCTTTTCAACAACCCTAACTATGAATGTCGTTCGTGGTTGTTTATGAAAGCTTTATTATAAAAGTAATTTCTTTGTTGCGAGCATTTATAGCACAACACGTTCTCGTCTATTTTAAAGTCTTTTTCAATGTAAATTCTCTTCGGATCTTTTATATCTTTTGTGGAATCGAAAATTTATTGTAAATTCCTTTCCAAACTTTGGATATTTTCCATCCAGTAATAAGAACTTGCCTCCGCGTCTTTTCTCATTTATGTACTTTTAAAGATTCGTTTAAGACATACATTGTCCAATCTACTAAGCCCAGAGCGAAAAGTATTCTGTAGAATATTTTGTATTTACCACCCAAGTTAGGTTAGTATTCTATTTCTTACATTTCAGTTATTAGATAATACCATTCCTCTAATCCTTCTGGATGTCCTCTTCTACATTTCAGTAATTTTCTGCTTTTGATTCTGTATTATTATAGTATTTATGAAGCTCTAGCTTTGTGTTCAATGTTGAATCAAATTGATTAAGACGCTTTTTTAACTATCAGTACTATAGTTTCTTCTTAATAAAACATTTCTTTAACATAAATGTTCATCGATTTTCCTCGCTAACCTTACTACTGAAAGTAGCTCTTTACTTGATACGCTGTAATTAAGTTCTATTTTTGATAAGGTGTGACTGAAGTAACTGGTTGCCTTTTCTATTTCATTCTGCATCCAGCAGTGGCGGTGATGAATCGAAAACAAATAGGCCTTCAATTGCATGCAGAAGAATACAAGATAAGCAATAGATCTATTGTGAATTGTGCTAGGCGGCATACCCGTTAGAAAAATGGAGGAAAAACAACAAATAAAAAGAAATCTATGAACCAATATTCTAGTGTGGGGTGGGTAGAATCCAGCCCACCTATTGGTAGTGCAAGGCCGTCGCCGAAGCGAGGATAAGGGCAAATAGGGTGAGGAGAAACCTCTCTAGAAGGCAGCCTATGAGAAGGACACGACGGAGCTGCGTAGTGCCATCATGCGAAGCAAGGCGCCCAAGTGGAAACAGTTTTGTGACGAAGTGGATGGAGACACTTGGGGCAGACCATATAAGGTGCTGGCAGGCTGGAAGCCTCATCCCGGAATGTGGACTCCCTTGTTAATGGCGGTACTAGGAAAGTTTTCAGGAAGCTGTTCCCACAGAAACCCCGCGATGCACTCTCAGAGAGTTGGTCGGATGGGCCAAACGAGGGTCAGCTTTTTACGGAGGAGGATGTAGCCGCAGCTACAGCCACCCTATCTAGTCATCTAGTCGTAGGTTCACTGCGTTGCTAAACCCCTGCACAAAAAGGGTAAGCCAGAGAAAGAGCCGGGAGCGTACAGGCCGATTTGTCTATTTGTCAGCGAAATCAATCTACTGAATAGGCTGCTAGCGGACAGAAACACCGAGGCCCTCTATTAATCCGGAGGGGTCTGGAGGACTGCCAATTTGGATTCATATAAACATTCTGATTCTGAAGAACAGGACCAATAGCGGTCCTATCAGGGGTAGAACCCATTGCGTAGGAATTAGCCGTGACGTAAGCAACGCATTCAACACCCTGCCATGACCGATGGCTTTATAGGCACTCTACAGGAGAGCTATTCCCTTCAACATCATGCGCATGCTCGCCAGCTACATTAGTGACTAGGACTTAGTATGTGTGGGATAGGAGCTGCGGACAATTCTGAACATACTTTTTTTTGTGCCACCAGTGGCACCAGCGAAGCAAATTGGTGTGCTGTGACGAGCGCCACTAAATAAATTCGAAATAAGAAGGAGGACTTCATTATGGAAACAGCGGCAGGCGGTGCAACCAATGGTGGGGAGGGGGGGGTTACTGGCAGAAGAATGCGTAGTGATACCACCAGTACTCCCAGATGGAGGAAAGTAGATTTAGTGGGTAAGGCCTATTTTGAAGGAAAGGCAGACTCTCACAGAAATGAAGCATCAAGCGTTCCTCCTTTATAGAAAAAAAAAAACAAACAAATCTGGCGATGAATTGATGGATTGAGCAATCGCCAGAGCATGTGCATAGAAATAAGAAGAACTAAGTTGAACATGCAGAAAAACCAATGGTCGAGCTAAGTCCAACACTTGTATATGTCATATATTTCTTCTTTCCTTTTTTCTAGAAAAAAAAAGGAAAGAAGAAATATATGACATATACAAGAGTTGGACTTAGTACTAAACTCATTAGGTTAATTGTTTATTCTTTTGGCTCTAAAAAACGGTTAATTTTTATTCCTAATTATGAATACCACTTTCACATCTCTTATGGAGGTTACTCAAAATGAGTAATTTGATTATTGGGTCAAACAAATTGCATAAAAATTTCGCGTTGTGTACAACTCATGAGGTTAGAAAAAATCCTAATCTGCCGATGAAAGCTGTTGTACACTTTAATTCGCGATATCATAAAGTTCGTAGTTTTTTATAATCATAGATTTAGAGGAGATCGCCACTTAAAAAAATATTTATTATTCAATATTTTGTACTATTTACCAGCGTTTTTGCGATACACTTTTGTAACAAGTTTTATACTTATTGAACTAGACTATACATGCTATAAGGCTATCCTAATTTGATTATGAAGGAGAAAAGAATGTATCGGACACATGCTTTCTTCTAAACATTTAGAAGCAGATGGACACATTCAGCAGAACAAATACATTGATAGGAAGGACTAGACGAATAGACTAGAGCTTCTTTAGAGTATATTTCAAACTCACCAAATGGTAAGCAAAAATCGATCACTTATTTAAAAGGTATCGATTTTTCTATAATTCGTTGTTTAAACTCTTTATGATTTAATACAAATTATTTCCTAAACTAAAACAATATGTTTCTAACACTAAAAATTAAAACCATTCAATCTTACTAATTCGAAGAATTAAGCCAACGCAACTATCCTGATGACTACTATTTCAATTTAAGCTTAAGATCGCAGAAGTGTAGAGACTTTTCTGGTTGTGAACATTTATCTCATTTGATGCAACTTTTTGAGATAGATCTTGTAGTTATTTAGTCTTCTTCCCACAATAAACCATACATGCTCAATATGCGAAAGATCAGGTGATTAGTGGCGAGAAATCTATATTATCCTTTGCAAATCGGCACATAGAAACTGTTATAATATGGAAACGGGTATTGTCTTGTAGAAAAATGCGTCTTTTGACTGCTAAAGGAGTAGAAGAATATGATGTTATTGCCTTAGATGAATAACAAACGAGACCTACTTCCATAAGTTATAGTACTTTATTTCATTATTTCAAAAAATTCCATGTTACCCACATCTTCCCTCATACAGCCAAACCCTAACAGAATCAAGATTCATTCCAACTTAAGTTCCAGTGCAATCGCAACATATATTAGTCCAACCAAATTTTGTCATCGATGTTAAATCCTTAGTGGTAATATAAAATGTGGCCAATGTGTTAGACAGCAAGCCAAAATTTCTGATGGACGGTTTTCTGCAACCGTCCAAAAGGTCACAGGATAACCTTCATTAACTAGCTAACCATAGGCTGGGAATTAATCTGGTAGTAAGAAACCAGTCAAATATTGTAGTCTTGAACTTAATTTGTCCATCTTTGTCTCTACGTTTCACTTATGCGACGTTCTAGACCTTAATTAATCCATGCCAAAAAAAAAAAAACACGAACACGAACACGAACAGGTCAAATGTGCTCCGTATTAAAGCTGTAGTTTTAGTGGGAAATACATATTGAAAAATTGTGTAAATGGTTGTGGTGAATATGTAATATATCATATATACGGTGAGTGAATTTAAAATAAATACATCAATTTATAACTCGAGTATTTTGATAATTCACTTGGCAATCTTATACCGCGTGTGCCGATTCATACGGCCGTCTGCTGCAAACAAAAAAACCTTTTATCGACGGTCATTGAACTATTTTATATTCACCTATTTAATGGAATCCAATACACTCCAATTTAATTAATCGCTTAATCACAGACTTTATTTATATTAATTTACATTTTTGTCTTCCTATTGTATCATTTATATTCCTTATCCGCGGCCCTCTTGTTTGTTTAGTTAGACACCGCGATAGGCCCCGCTGGTGCACTGTGTCCCTGTCTGAATCTCCTTTTGATTATCTTTGTTTTACATTACGATCATTTCACTTTGGTGTATACTTTAGTTTAATAAGCTTTTAATTATGAATTGTTTAAAATGTCAGAAATCAATTGATAACGATGAGCATATTGTATGTGATGGTTGTAAACATCATATCCATACTTCTTGTTCGGAGGTTAGTTCTGCCGAACTAAAGTGCCTCCGTTCGACCACTCGGCGCAAAATTAAATATAAATTAAATATATATGTTTAAACTGTGAACAGGGACTTGACCAAATTCCTAAATTAATATCATTGATATTTAGTTTACAAGAGGATGTTCGTAAACTTCAGGCCGAACACACTGCTCTTAATCAGCCTAAACCTGGAGATTACTTATTATCTAATGAGGAAATCATACAAGAAGTACAAGAACGAGCCAAGCGGTCGAATAATTTAATCATTTTTGGTTCCAACGAGGTCGGTAAATCCAAACAAGAACAAAATAATCTAGACAGTGTATTTTTTAATCAACTTATGTCTGATATAGACATTTCTAATTCTGATTATAATTATAAATTATCGCGCCTTGGTAAATTTGATAATTCGCTGGTTACACGTTCAAGACCCATAAAAGTATGTTTCAATTCTCCTGATTATGTGCACTCAATAATAAAAAAATTTAAGAACATCAAGTCTAAACCAAACTACTTAGGAATTAAAGTTTCATATGATAAAACACGTAAACAGAATGAATTATATAAGTCTGTAAGAAATGAGCTCAATTCTCGAATTAATAAAGGTGAAACTAATTTGAGAATTGTTTATAAACATGGCATTCCCTCTATAGTAATGATAAAAAACTAACCTGTCCCAACAACTCATTGATGTCGAACCCAGCATTGACTTCTTGTATTTTTTATCAAAATGTAAGGGGTTTAAATTCTAAAATAAAAGATATTTATATTAATTCGTCCGACCTGTTCTTTGATATTTTATTATTAACTGAAACTTGGCTCAATGATAGCGTGTATAGTGGTGAACTATTTCCACAACATTATGATGTGGAGCGTTGTGACCGCAGATTTTCACTTGTGAATCGAACTAAAGGCGGCGGTGTGCTATGCGCAATATCAACCTTAATAAACCATGAATTCATTGACGTTACTCATGTGCTAAATCTCATACCATCAATTGATTTTGTCTTATGCAAATGTGTTTTTGGTTACTTATCTTATATCATTGGGGTCGTTTATATACCACCCGACATATCAAATGCTGAAATTGAAATTTTTCTTTCATCATTAGAAATTCTTTTGCTTAATCAAACTTATATTATTATTGGGGATTTTAATATTCCCAATTTAACTCATTCATATAAACCACCTAATGGCAAGGAATATATATTTAACAGTTTTATGGCATCGAGCAATTGTTGCCAATGCAACACAATCAAGAACATATTAGGCAGAACTTAGTTCTAGTTTTAGTACTCACAAGCAATAAAATAGATGTATCAGTTGAAAAAGCGGAATCCCCTTTAGTACATGAGGATTCTTATCACCCTTCTTTATATATCAATATACACAACATATCAACCAGGAAATTTCAACCTTTTTCACTATCGCAAAATGTGTCGTATAATTTCAAAAAGGCTGACTTTGTGTCACTGTATCAAGCCTTATGTGATATCGATTGGTCACTTATAAACGAATTTGATGATGTGAACCAGGCAGTGGATTTTTTCTACAGTGTGCTTCAATATAATTTTGACCTATACGTTCCGAAACTTAAACCAGTTAAATCAAATTATCCCGTGTGGTTCAACCGTGAAATAATTAATAACATAAAATTAAAAGAATATTATAGACGTAAATGGTTGAAAACTAAAACACCTAGTTTCTCTGAACACTTTCGGAGATTACGAAATTTAGTTAAATCTCAAACAAAAATTGCCTACAGAAACTTCATAACTAGTATTGAAAACGATATTATATCACATCCTACTAAATTATGGTCATATCTAAACCATTTAAGAAAGTCTACAAGAATTCCTGGTAAAATGCGCGAAGGGACTGCTGAATTTAACGATCCACAGGAAATTGTTGATGCATATGCAGCACATTTCTCAAAATCTTTTCTTAATGAGTCACTAACTCCGCCAAATGATAATCATATTAATAGTTTACCTAGCTCTATTCCACTTACTGATGAAAACAGTTTAATTAAAATTATGTCGACAATGAAAAATGACTTCTCAGTAGGTGAAGACTGTATACCTAGCTTTTTAATACGAGATTGCCGATTTGTACTAGCCAAGCCCCTTTCTATAATTTTCAACTTATCCATCGGTACATGCATCTTTCCTGACAAATTAAAAAAGGCTAAAATTACCCCAATGCTGAAAAAGGGCGATAAAACCATTATATCCAACTATAGAATGATAGCTATTTTGTCGAATATTGCTAAAATATATGAACTGGTAATTTTTTCTAGTCTGTATAATTGTGTTAGTTCTCAAATCTCACCATTCCAACACGGTTTTATGTCTGGTCGCTCCACAATCACTAACCTAGCTTGTTTTACACAATTTGTATCTGAAGTACTGGATAGAAAAGGTAGAGTGGATGTAATTTATACAGATTTTTCACGTGCGTTCGACACTGTCAATCATACTCTTTTATTGAACAAATTGTCTATTCTTGGGTTTTCACCTAATAGTGTCTAACTAATTAGATCGTACCTAAGTAATAGAGTTTGCTTTGTTTCTTTTAATGGTTTTTCTTCTTTTGAGTTTATTGCCTATTCGGGGGTACCTCAGGGCTCACACCTGGGTCCTTTACTATTTAATATTTATATTAATGATTTATTAAACAATTTATCATGTCACGTATTAGCGTACGCTGATGATATTAAAATTTACAGGGAAGTAATATCAGATAATGACATCGAAGTGTTGCAGTCTGACATCGACTTTATTGACTCGTGGTGTAACAACAATGGTTTACTTTTGAACATCAACAAATGTAACAGTATTTCCTTCACACGATGTCAATTGGGCGTTACTACTTACTGTGTCGCAGGTAGAGATTTGACTATAGTGGATCGTGTGCGTGATTTAGGTGTTTTATTTACGGCCTCTCTTAGCTTTTCAGAGCACATAACCGATATGTGTCTAGCTGCAAATAAATCGCTCGGATTTGTCTTACGTGTATCCAAATATTTTACCAACATAAATTTACTTAAAAGTCTCTACTATGCATTTGTAAGAAGCAAACTCGAATACGCATCGCTTATATGGTACCCCACGTATGCATCACACAACGTACCTATTCAACGTATTGAAAGAAGATTTTTGAAATTTTTATCTTTTAAACTTGACGGAATCTATCCTGAGAGAGGCATATCAAATGATGATCTCCTTTGTAGGCACAATATAAATAATATAACTGCTAGACGTGATATTTTTTGTGCAAATTTTGTTAAAAAACTTATTACTAACAAATCTGATTGCAGTTACTTGCTTAGCAAGATTCGATTCCATGTACCTCGCTCAGGATCCGGATCAAGATTTGCTGTCACTTTTAGTCTCGCTACTGCCCGTACAAATTTACTCCAGCGTTCGCCAGTTCACGTGATGTGCCGTGCTGCCAATGTCGCCTTTGAAGACATTTTTCTTTAAATGATCATCACTTGGTGTATATATATATATATATGTGTGTGTGTATGTGTGTATATATATATATATATATATATATATATATATATATATATATATATATATATATATATATTTAGTTGCATTTAATTTGGACTTAGTTTAATTTTACTTTTAATTTTTTCTATTGTTTATTTGTTATATAATATTGTATATTTTTTATGTTATCCTGTTATTGGGCATCATTGATGTCTGTTGGATAATAAAGATTATTATTATTATTATTATTACAACACATGACGGTGGATTGGTTTTGTTCAAGATAAATTCTACTTTTTGTAATTAAAAACCATCTTTATGCGACCCCTATTGAATTCACGTTGGTCTATTCTAGGCAGAATCACAATTTAAAAAAAAAAACGATAAAAAAGGAAAACAGCAAAGAACCGAATACAATTTCACAAAAAAGACACCTAATAAAATTATTTGAAAAAAATTTTATATATCTGATTTTATAGTTTTAAAAACTTACAAATTACTTCTTACTTCAAAGAGAACCATAAAGGTGTATCAAAGCAATATTAAAGTACCATTCTCCTACTTGAATTAAAGCTAAAACCCTTGCTAAAATGATTAGAGAATGTATAAAAGAATAAATTTTGCCCCTGATAGTTAAAATGTACTATTTAAACACACTTTGCATACTTTATAAGGAGTAAACTGAAAAAGTTAATTTTCTCTTAAATAGTTTTTGAAATTTTTAAACCGCCACTTGCTCAAGAGCTTAAGAGAATCTTAAATTTATTTCTTATTAGATTTTTGAAAATTTTAATGAAAGTACTTTTTGCTTCAAGGGAATAATGAAGGCATGGACAACAATAAATAGAGTTAGTAGAAATATGATTTATATACATTTTACAAACTTAATCGAAACTCATATTTTTCCAGATAGTTTTGCAAACTTATAAATTGCTCCCTGCTTTACTCTTTATAACTTTGTTCTTCTTGCTTATAATATACTTACAAAAGAATACATAAATTAATGAAACACGTACACTAATTTAGACAGCAAGGATCACGAATGGAATCATATAGTTGTTGATTATTAGTTGTCAGTGGTATACTATACTATACTACAAAAAAGAAGAAGGAAAAAGAAAGAAAGATCAATAAACATATCTTATTAAATATATCTTGTATTTGTTTCTTATTTATCACTTGGTGAAACATTATATTAATAATAAGTAGTTGATTAATGATTCACTTGGTTTGTTTTACTTTATTTATTCATAAGATTTATTAAATTGTATTTAAAGACAATAGCTGGAATATCGGCAACCAAATATACATATAAGTTTGCGGAGAAAAATAATTGTTCAAGTCATTTTCTTACATTATTATACATTTTTTAGAGATTAATTAGTAAATTATTAATAAAGTAATTTGCGTGTTACAAATAGCACAACTATTGTATTTATAAAACGCAAATTACATTTGTATCATTCAATATCTGTCGAGGTATTAGCCAGAGAAGTAGTTGTTTCAAAAAGCAATTTGTTTTGTAGTGTTAGTAAGACTCATTGTTGTTGATTCACGAAATGTTTTCGTATTTTTAAATTATTTAAACATAATTGTATTTTTTATTCAGCATTAGGTTGTGTTTACTGTTAAATTTGACTTCTGTAGTGCCTTAAGTCGTACTTATACAATACTCTTGAGACCTAACAGTTCCTTCTTTTTACTTATTTTAATCTTATTTTTAAGTACTAATCATATGATATGTGGCAAGCCCAATGCACAAATCATTTAGTACCGCTACTTTTTTGCGGAGTCTTCTGGAAGACGTAGACCAGACTTCTATGGCGCTGTTTACTTCACGTAGCTTTTTATCCAACCCTCTCCAATTCCCAACCCCTGTCAGATACTTTTCAATATTTTGTCCGTGAATATACTGTTCGGTGTATATGATGTAGCATATAACCAGTGAAAAAAATGTTGATGGTGAATCTTTTCATCAAGTGCATTAGTATATATCAAGAAGTTGCCCTAGCGCATTATAACGCAAAACAAATTAAAATAATAATTATCTAATTGTACACGCCGGTGGTGGCGCATCGGTTACGGCCCCGAACTGACGTGCAGCAACGTTGATTCGGGTCAGTAGTCGGATGGGTGACCGGTACCATTCACCATTGGGATACAATTAATGGTGCTTTAGAGTGACGGGGGCGATCCTTTAAAGTAACAAGCTCATTTACACACACACAAATACACAAATGACACATGGCGGAAGGACCACGTGGTCGATAGCCTAACACTACTACTACTACTACTACTACTACTATCTAATTGATATATTTTCTTGTAAACCATAAAACCTCAATAATAAAGATGGTTTAAGCGATTAAAACACTGGACTTAACTAGTGGTCGAATAGGAGGAATGTTATTGAAAATGTAACATAGTATTGTTTCGTCTTCCACCCTTCTATGGTTATAAAGAAAATATAGTTGCGAAAAACACACTACTGGCACGTCCGATGAATATATTCATGCTGGATGCCCATTTTATATGTCATTTTTCAACCACCAAGACCATCTCTTCAATACTACCATTGGAATACGAGTTTATAGCAATAAAGCTAAAGTACGTAGAAAATGCAACAACAAAAACAACCTTGTAACGGATGAACTGGACGTATTTCTAATTATTGCATGCTACATTCCAACAAGTAATATTCAAACTCAATTTGAATCGACCCTTAACGAATTTTACAAATGCATGAATGCTACAAAGAAAAAGCCATTACAGAAGGCGGTATGAATGCCAAGTCTCGACTGTGGGGAATCAATAAAAAGATCAAAGAGTCAAAATACTGTGGAAATAAATGGCCCAACATAACTAGATAATTCCAATGATGGCATACAGCCAACTTTTATTGGACCACAGGACAAATCATATAATGATCTCACGATGAGTACGGCGAAGATCGGAACTCAACTACATAACTAGGTAGTCACCTATGACAAAAATGTAAGCATGGAGCATAATATATATTTCATTTTCAAGATATCTAATCAAAATAAAAAGACAATTACATAAAGCAACTACAAGTAGAGCTGAACAATAAAACATTTAAATCCAACGGAAATAGAACCCAAAATGTAGTATATTGATGGAGACCTGAGAATAACGAAGCCATGAAAGAAGGTCATGCTGCCAGATGACGTTTGACCAGAGCCAGAACCTCTAGTGGAATAGGACAGCAGCTACTAGAGGGAACCATAGACTGAAAAAACAAAGACTAAAACAGGAAATCTTTTAAACTAGAAAAATAATGCTAGAAAAACATAATTAAAGATATGGATATGAAATTGTGGGTTCAGGGATATAAGAATAAGGCTGTTGAACTAGAAAAGGAATAAAAGCTTAGAATCGCTGCTGCACAGACCAAAGAAATACTATTTAACAACCCGTTTCATTTCACTATGGAGATACTAGTATAAGCATCAAAGAAACCAAAGAGCATCTTGGCTTGACAAGATCCAATCGGAAATTATGGAAATAGGATCATAAATCTGCCCACAACAGCACCTGAAATTGATGAATACTATATTGTACTTGGCAGTATCCCAAGGGATTGGAAAAAAGCATAACTAATACGGATTGAGAAGCCAAGCAAAGACCCTGATGATAGAAAAAAATATGTCATTATGCTTAGTCGACAGGGCCGGAAAATTATTGGAATATCTCATAGTCAGTAGGCTAAAAGATGATGCGGCACTGAAAAATTACCTGTCCAATAATCAGTACGGGTTCCGCCAAGGAAACAGTACAATAGACTTGCAAAAGTCTTTAAGAATGCGAGGAAAAATCACGGACAAACCATGCCAATAACACGGCAAGATGGGTTAAAATCATGGATGAACTAAAATAGAAGAATATCGAGCCATATGCACAGAAAATTATAGAAGAGGACTGATCGTTGGCACAAAGTGAACCATACCTGGGCCCTATTCTATAGAACATACTGTATGATAAAGTCTTTAATAAAAGATTATCAAAAGAGGTTGAACTACTCGCTAATGCGGATAATACGGCAATCATCATCACATCTAAATATAAAACAATATTAGTTTAAAAGGCAGTAAATAAGGTGGGAACTTTATCAAATGAAAAATAAAATTACTTTGTTAATATTATTGTAGTATTTGAATTTAGTTAGTTTTTCTTTATTGGGTTGGTAGCACCGAGACGGTAATATAGATTCCAGTAATAGAAGTGTAACGGTTGAGTTTTTGGCGAAAATAAACGTGTGCTTTTAAACCGAGTTATCTTTTCATTTTCACAAACCAGAACAGCATAGTGTTCTCAAAAACACAAAAGGTTATGGGACCAGTATCGCACAAGTGAGAATACGTCGAGAAGGCTGTGATTGTGAAAATACAGACAGTCTACTAGTGTTGGAGGTTAAAGAAGTTTGTGAACCGGTGTTGAGGCAGAAGAGAGTGCTGAACACGTGAAAATGGACTTCTACAAGCAAATTAAACCTTTGGCAGGTGAGCTAGATTGGCCTGTCTGGAAGAGAAAGATAAGGGACTTGCTAGATTATCACGAGGGCGCTTTAGAGGTTATAGATGGCAAGTTAGTCAAGCCAGAGCCTATAGAAGAAGCAGCACCCTCAGAAGCGATGATCAAAGAATATACACGTAAGTCCAATATGTTTAGAAAAGCGAATAGTTACGCAAAATCCATGATTGCATCGTCAGTGACTGATGCCGTCTACCAGAAAATAATGGACCAAGACACAGCTTTTAACGCATGGAATGCATTGAGAAAATTGTACGAGGCATCCTCCAGAGACCAGCTGTTTAAAATCTGCACAGATTTTTTCACATTCAACTGGAATAGCAGCGAAGATGTCACCATGCATATTGCTAAACTAAAGTCACTCTGGAATGAATTGAATAATGGTTTGAAAGCTAAAAATGAAAATGAGCTTCCAGAATTGTTGATAGTATGCAAAATACTAAACATTTTGCCAGAATGCTACAACAATTTCAAATCAAGTTGGATGTTATTAAAAGACGACGCGAATAAAACTTTTGATGATTTAACTGTCCAACTGAGCTCATTTGAAAGAAATTTTAAGAAGCAACAAAATCAAAGTTCTAATTCGCAAGAAGCATTTGTAGCTGATTCGAAAAAGCAGAGTAATTTTAAGTACAAAAATAGTGTATGTAATTACTGCAAGAAGACGGGTCATTGGGTCAGAAACTGTCACAAATGGAAAGCTGACGGCAAACCAAAGAAACCACAAGAGGCATCAAAAGCCGATGCAGTAGGTCTGGTTATCGACGCAGTGGGTATGTCAGCAGAGACGTTTAGCTCAACAACTTGGTATATAGACAATGGTGCAACAAAGCACGTAACAAATACTGACAAGTATTTTCTTGATTTCGAAAAGTTTGAAACTCCATCTGGAATTAAATCCGCAGGAACAGAGATCCTACCAGCGATAGGAAAAGGGACTGTCAAAATCAAGACTGTTCCTGGTGGGAAAGAGTTTCTACTCAACAAAGTTTGGTATGTACCAAAATTGTGTAGAAACTTGTTTTCTGTTTTAGCTGCACAAGAGAGAAATCAAGAAAGTATCTTTGAGTCAACAGCAACGAAGTGCTGGCTTACAAACCAGGGAAAGTTATTGTTGTCTGGGTCTAGAAAACTTGGAGGAACCCTGTTTGAGGCAAATATTGTATCGTTACCGCCAGTTAGTATAAACGTAATTGATCAACTTCAATTATACCACGAGCGGTGGGGACATCAAGACAAGAGGCATGTTCAGTCAAAAATGCAGCAAGAGCTAAACATAAAGGTTCCTAGTATGGAAAAGCAAACATGCGAGCCATGCATTTATGGTAAAGCCCACAGATTGCCGTTTGGGCATAGAGAAAAGTCGACTAAACCAGGTGAGCTCATTTCAGCAGATGTCTGTGGACCTTTTCCAGAATCATTTTCAAAAATGAAGTATGTAGTTGTGTTTAAAGATAGCTACACTAAGTTTAGATATGGTTACCTGATGTCAGAGAAATCAGAAATAAAAGATAAATTAAAATTAGTTCTAAAACACGACAAACAGTTGGGCCACACCATAAAAGAGATCATTAGCGATAATGGTGGTGAGATGGACAACAAAATTATAAGAGACATTTTGAGCTCGGAGGGGGTCACCCAGAGGTTGACAGCTCCATACACTCCACAGCAAAATGCAATTTGCGAAAGAGATTTTAGAACTATAGTTGAAATGGCACGTACATTTAGGTATTCAAACAGTGAAATTGTTTTTCCTGAAGAAATGTGGGCGGAATTTGTGGCTACGTCTCTTTATATCCTAAATAGAACTGGTAAATCTAGTGTAGAAGGAAAAAGTCCTTACCAAGTATGGATAGGAAAGAAGCCAAGAATCAAACATTTGAGAGTTATTGGCTCAACATGTTACGCACACATTCCTGACCAGAGACGAAGGAAACTAGATAAAAAGGCAATTAAAGGGTACCTAATAGGCTACGATGGTGATGAACGCTATCGTATTTGGTTAAAAGAAGAACGAAAAATTATTCTAAGTAGAGATGTGCTCTTTCAAGAAAAAATGACCGACTGTGAATTTGTAAAGATACCCTTAGAAGTTCAAAATCAGGGAAAGCAGTCTGAGGAAGAAATACCTGACGTAAACGAAGACAATGAGAGTTGTAGTGAATCAGAAACTAATGAAGATCATTCAGAGAGTGAAAATGAAGAAGAAGATACATTTCCACAATTCACAAGAAGTTTGCGAAACCGAACAGAGTTATCTAAACCAGCTAAATTAGATGACTATGTTTTATTCGGCGAAGAGGTAATTTTTCAAGTAAGCACCCCTGAAAGTTTTGATGATGCACTCAAAAACGAAGACAGTATACATTGGAAAAAAGCAATGAGAGAAGAAATTGATTCATTAAATGAAAATCAAACTTGGGAACTTACAGACTTACCAAAAGGGTCTAGAGTAATACCATGTAAGTGGGTGTACAAATTAAAAACAAATGCTGATGGCTCCATAGATAAGTATAAAGCTCGACTAGTAGCAAAAGGTTACAGTCAAAAGTATGGAGTAGATTTTACAGAAACATTTAGCCCAGTTGCTAAATTAAGTACTATTAGAGCAATGCTGAGTTATGCAGCAAAAGAAAAGTTAAGCCTTATTCAGTTTGACGTAACGACAGCATTCTTATATGGAAAGTTGGAAGAAACTATATACATGCAGCAACCAGAAGGTTACACCGATGGTACAAACAGGGTTTGTAAACTGTTAAGAAGTCTATATGGACTAAAACAAGCCCCGAGATGTTGGAATAAGAGATTTAGCACTTGGCTCAAAAATATTGGGTTCAGAACAAGCGAAGCTGATCCTTGTCTTCACATCAGAGGTAATAGCGATAAAAAACTTTTAATAGCATGGTTTGTAGACGATGGATTGGTAATGGCTAAAGATCCAAAAGAAGCAGAGGCTTTTATGAACGAATTGAAGAAAGAATTCAAGATCACCGTTAAACCAGCATCGTATTTTCTGGGATTTCAGATTGAACAATTCAAAGATGGTTCAATAAAAATCTCACAAGAAGCTTATGCCAGAAAATTACTAGAACGATTCAATTTTAGTGAACGTAAGCCTGTATCAACACCAATTTTGAAGTGTGATGTTCCAGAAAACGAAGACAAGAATCACAACTTCCCATACCGTGAAGCTGTAGGTGCTTTAATGTATTTAATGGTAGGCACAAGACCAGACTTAGCGTACAGTATGAGTGTCTTGTCAAGAACTTTAGATTCCCCGAGTACACAAGACGTAACAAGACTTAAAAGAGTGTTTCGGTACGTAGCAGGGACAATTGATTTCGGTATAAACTTTAGTGCGGGCAATGACAGTAGCTTAGAATGCTATAGTGATGCAGACTTTGGGGGCTATAACAAGACAGGTCGATCGACTTCCGGAGTAGTCGTAAAGTTTGCTAGTGGAGCAGTGTCGTGGCTCAGCCAAAGACAACAATTGACGGCTACATCAACAACTGAAGCCGAGTTAGTAGCAGCAAATGAGGCGGTCAAAGAGGTTATTTGGTTGTCAAGATTGTTCCAGGACATGGGTTGTCCGAAACAAGTGCCAGTTTTCCAGATAGACAATCAAGCAACTATTCGTCTCTGTCATAATCCTGAGAATCATCATCGCACCAAGCATATAATGATAAAGTACTTTTTTTATTAGAGAAAAGGTGTTAGAAGGTGTGCTTAATGTCCAATATGTGCCAACAGAAGAACAAGTAGCGCATATTATGACAAAAGCACTCCCTAAACCAAGATTGATTGGTTTAAATAGTAAATTAGGCCTGTATTAGTTATTATATGTATTAAAGAAAAAAGGGAAAGTATTGTAGTATTTGAATTTAGTTAGTTTTTCTTTATTGGGTTGGTAGCACCGAGACGGTAATATAGATTCCAGTAATAGAAGTGTAACGGTTGAGTTTTTGGCGAAAATAAACGTGTGCTTTTAAACCGAGTTATCTTTTCATTTTCACAAACCAGAACAGCATAGTGTTCTCAAAAACACAAAAAATATCACATACC
Organism: Ontholestes murinus; assembly: GCA_963969525.1. Lineage (NCBI taxonomy): Eukaryota > Metazoa > Arthropoda > Insecta > Coleoptera > Staphylinidae > Ontholestes > Ontholestes murinus. The sequence continues at coordinate 41,108,859 of OZ018397.1, read as the reverse complement.
GAATTTATTTCATAACAATTGTTTCAACCTTACAAGGCCATTATCAAACGTACAGTGGCCTTGTAAAGTTACGAAATAAATTACGTGTGTAATATTAACAAAGTAGGTTTTATTCATCATTTGATAAAGTTCCTGATTCAAGATGTATCACAAAGTTATGGCTTCCAGCATCCAACATATGTAAATAAGGTGACTGTTAAGATCGAGGAGCATTGCCTATCAATCTCACCCAAACAGAAGCAGTGATTCTATATAGCGGATAAGATAAGATAGGATATAAATTTGTTAGTAAATGCATAGTTCAATACATAAAGTAAAATAAAAAAGCTCAAGTGTGGTAGACTATAAAAGTAAAATTTGGTTACAAGACATGTTAAAATAAATTATTATATTATGATAGGCAATATATGAGAATTTGCATCAGAATCTTCCACAAGTCAGTATATTTATGTGTAGGATCTTCCACGTAGATGGTAATTGGTTGTAGAGTATTGGCCCCTAATATCCAATCCTCTGTTGTGTCGTTCGCAGCCGATGGGGTGGAATACTGAGGGATTCCTTGAGGCTGTTGTAATTATGGAAATGTTGATTTGACGCAAATTGGTCTTCATTTCCATGGACATGCAGGATGCAAGTAAGTATGAGTAATGATGATGATGAGAATATTCAATTTTTAAAGAGTTTACAATTATACTTGCTGCAATATCTTTCAGGAACATTGTTGTAATACCGTATAGATCTTGTATAGTACTGCATTTCAGTTTTTTTTATTATAGACAGTATTTCTGATTCACTGATTTGAAAAGGATAACAAGAATTAAGATTACTTGTTGTTTTATTTAATAAATGAGCATGAGCTATTAAGTTTAATATTAAGTACTGATAAGGGTTAAAATAGTCAAAATAACGGATTAAACTAAATATCTAGGAGTATACATAGGAAGAAACACTAGGACGAAAGCAAACATTGACAAAGCTAAGAAATCAGTCACGAACATGGCCAGGATTAGGGCCCTAAGTTCCATACCATAAAGATATTAAATTCAGAGACACATTTTATCCTTCTCTATGGAGTCTAAGTCCCCAAAGGAAGAAACATACAGGACAAGAAATGGAGAAGACACAAAGCAGAATGCTGTTAAGGGTAGGATAAGCGTATAGCACAATTAGGTACTGCAAGTCATTATTGGGACTCCACCAATAGAAATGCAGGCCCTACAAAGCCTATTGGCATATAAAATGAAAGATGACCACAATGAAGAAGAGGAGCGAAAAATAAATGGAAAACACACACAGGCAAGGAAAACTAGACAAAACAATAATTGGATCGAAAGAAAATGCGGAGAAATTTATTACCATCTCTGTTAAATTCTCAGTGGTTACAACAAGCCAACTGTATATACTGCTGAGAAAAGAACACCACAGAACATGTCTTCTTGAAATGTGACCGTTGGGAGAAGACTATAGGAGCAAATATAGACTATAGCAATATCATGAACTTAATGATATAATCTGATGAATACCGGAAACCAATTCAGCTTTGTATAAAGAATATTATAACGAAAAGAGGGAGATTAGAACGTGGAAAATAATAAAGATGATACAATAAAGATGATCGTAATGCCATATAGCAGTTCCGCCTGATAAAAAAAGAGAATAGCTTCGTCTGCCATTCTCTTTTTGGTATTACCAAATTCCCATAAAGAACTCGGGAATGACAGATGCGCAAACGCATTAATTTTAACCTCTCAAGAAAAAACGAGAGTCTCTTTTCTCGTCACGGATTGCAACTGACAGCAAACGTGAAACTAGGTCATCATGTTGTGCATTAGAATTATTGTTTTAGCTTAATTAAAATTTCATACACGACTCAATCTTAAGAACCTGTGTTTCTAAGTCGTATCAATGTATGTTTAAAAAAATTAATTTATTTTATGCGAAAACATTTAGATTTATGCGTAAACATTGTTATTCTTTATTATAACTAAAATTAACAACAACAATATTAAGGCAAATTTTACACAATGTATTTAATTTCTACTTATATAACAGATCTAAATTTTAATTCGGTTTCTGTTTTTAATCGGTGCGAATTAAGCAACTTCGTCATAAATATCTGATATAAAAATGAACACTAATATATGCAAAAGATTTAAATTTATAAATGAGTTTTAAAAAAAGTTGAACGAATTTTCAAATAAACATCGGAAAGGGAAATTCGATTTCGATTTCTTAAGGCAATAACAAAAAATAATCAATGAATGTAAATGTTGTTTTTGTTTTTCGAAAAATTAATTTTGATCGATATGTAAATTTAAACGATAAAGATTTTCTATAAAACCGGCAAAACTTTGAAATATCGAAGTACTTCAATAAATCATGAAGTTAGTACTAAGTTACGTTGTTGTGTCCATCTGTATTATAAGCATAAAGTCACAAGGTATGTATGCATTGTTTAAATATGGTGTTGCTAAAATCATAAATTAAATATACAAATTAAATATTGAAATTTGAGTGCAGTATAAATAATGAGAAAAATAAATCTTCTCTATGAGCATTTCTGCACTTATGCACTTATATGTTTTAACTGTTAGCTGGAGTTTTGTACATTATAATGTAAAACATAAGTGCAGAAATGCTCATAGAGAAGATTTATTTTTCTCATTATTAATTATCATAAATTAAATAGTTAAAATGAGTATTTTTTATTCATTTAATTGTAAAATTATTATTATACTTAAATCGATTAAATAAACAATAATCTGTATAATATAGTATTGTGTATAATAATTATTCGCAGTGTAAAAGTTACCAAATAGTAATAGATTCAATTTTTAAATACTTTTCCTTTGAATTAAAATTAATGTCTTGCCTTAAATCTTATTTTCGATATTATATGATACCCAAAGTAAATGAGTAGATCGTAAACATCTCTAACAAAACTAACTTTTCGATTAAAAATTATAGAAAAAATAGGTATAAATGAAAAGTATTGATTGATTTTTGAGGCACTCAGTGTTTAAAATAAAACAAATTTGAAAGTCAGACATTGACGTTATTTTAATAATGCAAAATATTATAGATGGTATGAGAATTGGTTTATTTCGCAGTAAATAAAATATCCCATAAGAAGGAATATTGTAAAAATGTCGGCCTATAGTTGAAAATTGAAAATTACTGATTAAAAGCAAGTGTGTGCATTTAAATTTAATAATTAAGCAATGTTTTATTTGCATATTCAACTATACAATTTAATTCATTTGTTTATTATAATGTACCATTTCAACGTGGGAAATTTGAACTGCAAACAATCAATTCTAATTAATACTTGCTATTACATGTAATACACTTTTTACTCCAAGGTCTTCTATAAAATTTAAATGATTACGTTAATTGCTATAGAATATGTAAAGACTAATCAATATCTAGTATAAAACCTAATAATAGGTAAATCACTTGTTTCGATTTAATAATTAAGTTTTATATAAACTTCCATTTATCATTATTCGTTCTTTTACCATATCTTATTTTATTTAATCAAAATTAAAAGATTGGTTTAAGATGATCGTGGTATACCACTGCGAATTTTCCTTTCTTAGGTTTCTCGTCCCTAAATGTCAACTTACAATCATAATTGATTCCAAGATCTTTAGTTTCTGAGAGTCTATTTAATTTAATGTCATTCAAAGTATACCGATTTAAAGTTTTACTGATAACAGAGTATTTTTTGACATTCAATGTTAGTTTGTTACTTTCATACCATTCGGTAAAACGATTAATATCCAATTAAAGTTGGTAACAGTCACCTACACTATCGATAACACTATAAAGTTTAATATCATCCGCGTGTAAAAGAATACTACACTTACAAAATTGAACATGCATCATCCATATATAGAAGAAATAGAAGAGGGCCCAAGTTTGATCCTTGAGGTATACCACTGGAAGACACATATCGTTTAGACCGAACATCTTGAATTTACACTTGCTGACCACGATTATATAAATAGGATCTCAATACCTGAATAACATTATTATTCAGGCCAAAATTTATTATTTTAGATACAAGTAAATCGTGATCAAGTGTGTCAAAGGCTTTAGACAAGTCTCCATAAATTAAATCAACCTGTTTATTATTTTCCATTGCATCAACGTAATGTTCATTAAGTTAGTCGATGTTGCATAGCTGTTTGATCTGGTTTAATGCGTGCCTTCATCAAATTTATTTAGATTTTTAATTACCAAACTCACCATATCTGCATTTAATAAAATTAGTTTTATCGGGCGAGGACGCTCACCTTTCTTACCCACGCGAAAACATTTCTTCATAACAATTGAACTGTCAATTGTTTCTGGAATATTGTCGAATCTAGTGAAATCGTTATTGGTATTATTATTACTTAATTCTGGCAAATTATAGAGCATTACATTTTTTCTCGTAATACAAATTAACGGTAAATTAGAGTAAAGAGTAAAAGAAGAAAGTTTTTGTGAAAATGACAAGCAGAAGAAAAAAAATAGATGAAAAGGAAGAAAATATAGAAGTGAAAGAGCATAAAGAGCTATAAAAATAATAAATTTTGAAAATGGGAAAGAGAGGAAATTAATATAGAGCAAAAGAAGGGATATGTCTAAAAATATAAGGTAATAAAAGATTAAGATGTCGGATATCCTAATCGACAGTGGTGATTCTGATCTTCCTGAGAGAAATAAGAATAAAATCAAGTATAAACGTTGCTATTGTGGCTATATTGCAAAATCGGGAGTGAAGTGTGTACAGTGTTCGACGATCTACCATCCAGGTTTCGTAAACAGAATGAAAGAGATCACGAACTGTACATAACCTACAAATTGGTCCTCCGCCAGAGGACCTTAATAAGGAGATATCGCACAATTGTAAGCGAACTTGTAAAACACTATTCTGATCTTATAGCTGAGCTAAAATTATCAAACAGAAATAAGAAAAAATCGAAGATTCAAAAAACGAAAATAAGCGTTTAAAAATGGCGAAACAGCGAAATTGAAAAGTTAAACAAACCGCTTGATATAGACAACCCAAATTGCGGTGTAAAACCATCGATAGATAGTTTAAATTCGATTGTTGTGTCAGTACAGAAGAAAAAATATCTGTTTTAAAAGGAACTGGATCTTGGGGAGAAGACAACTTAAGTGCAGGAACTCAAAATGCGTGGCCTACATATTAGACGTGCCAAACCGGAAGCTACCGCTAATCAAATTGAACAATATCTAAATAAAAGATTTCCACGAAGAGAGTTTACTGTCGAGAAATTGGAAACAAATAGCAGATTGTCGTCTTTCAAACTCGGTGCGGATTTTGACCTTTTAAATGATCTCGATGATCCTAACTTATGGCCATCTAGCATTGCAGTTCATAGATTTAATTTTTTTCGTCAAAAAAATGCAGAAAAAACAATTTCAAACAAAATTAAACTCTATTGAAAAATTATCTGTTGAAAATGCCTGTGAAGTTCTTTCATCAAATGCATTCGATTCGTTTCCCACGAACTATTAATAAATAAATTAAATTCCTTTAACTTAGACCAAAACGCCTAATATTGTTCCTCTAGCACTGCTGCAAAGGAGAATGCCAAAAAATTGTCAACAGCTAATCCCGACATGTGCCCATAACTATATTTGCCGGTTATTCTCCGGATTTAATCGAAGATACAAACTGTTAATGCCGACCATCAATTTTGCATGATTACTGTCGCAAAGATATGGCTACTTTCGATTTCGTTCGTAATTGGTTAACCGTTGATTGATTATTATTATTATTTTTAATGACGAAAAAGTTGAGTTCATTCATTTTGATGCTGTGGTGAGATTGCTTCGTGCCAAACACTTCCTATCATCGATAGGATATAGGTCGAGATAGATACGTCATATCAACATCAAAGTAGCCAGAAGTCTCAGAAAGACTTCTTTGATTTCATTTCATTCATGACGCTAGGACACAGATAGAAATGGTGTGGGATGTCCAACCAGCCACCTTGAACCTCGAAGAAATCCGTCTGTAACCGGAGAAGGTGGCGATGATTCTAATAACCAAAAATAAAGACAAGTTCAACAATTTTTAGGAAAATTTTTGAAACTCTTCGAGGAAGCAGGACACCCACGAAATATGAAATCAGGAATAGAATTGAGCGAACTGCAGTAACCAGTTTCGCCGAGCTCCTGGATCATTAAAAGCAAGTATCAAAGAGACGCGGCAGATTCGCTCAGAAAGAAGAAGAGGTCGATATAAAATACAGCACCACACACAGAAAGAGAGAGAGAGAGAGAGAGAAGCGCTGGCATGGACAGTCCAAAGGTTTAGAGGATACACAGAAGATAACACCGCAGAAGTACTTACGAACCATCGCTCTCTTTGCTGGTTGATTTAATTGAAGTCACTGAAGTGGACGTCTCACCATTTAATACACCCAGGGAAAGCGAACGCTATTGCGGATTTCAAACCAACAAAAGAAGAGTTTCAGGCTGCCCTTAACAAATGAGCAGATGAAGAAGTTCGGAAGATTTTAGAAATCTTCGATGTAGACTGTCCGAAAGGCCTGGAAATGGTTTGCCCGTGGATATATAATAAATCAAGGGATATCCCCCTACGAGGAATCGGGGGAACCATACCTCATCATTCCCAAACAAAAAATAAAAGAATTTCTCAAGAAATTCCACAACGACCTAACTGCAGGTAACTATGGAGCAGAAAGAACCTTAAAGAAGAAATTCAAGAACAATTATTGGCCAGGAATATGCTACGACGCCGTCGAATACGTCAGGCATTATCAGGAGTGCCAAAAGTATAAAGAATCTAATCAGAAGCCCCAGGGACTTCAGACGCTAGTGATGAATAGGCGGTTCAGTCAGGATTTTTTAAAATTATTTTAAAGTTTTTATTCATTATTCACACTTTAAATGCTTCTGGAGACTTCTGGATCTAAAATATGGGAAACATAATAAATGGCTGGTCCCATCAAGTATGTAGCGCAAAAAGTAATTATCTTAAGACTGCAAAGTTTGAAAAGCTACCATCAAAATATATCCTAAATATCATCATATTAAAGTGTTAATAATATGAAAAGCAACTGTAGACACAATGTTTCAAATATACAGTGGTAAAACAAGGGTTTTAAAGTGCTTCCTCAAATTCTTAAATGAACAAGAGTTTCAATTTAAACTTTGTTAGTAGAAATTACAAATAATTACTTACTTATTATTACTTACTTCTTGTGTTATGCGAAACCTGTGTGTATGTAATTAATTTTTCTCTAACTCTAATAATATATCTTATAATTATTGCCTTTATAAAAATGCAAAACAATGTTTCGAAACGCAATTTTCTGCATATTGGGTTGCATATGACACATATAATTCTAAGAATGTAAAGATAATGTGGTGTGTAATATAATAATACTTATTATTCACAAGAAGCAATTTAGGATATGTAAAAACGAATGATATAAAAATAAGCTGATTGGAACTCACAATATTGATCCGCATTATAAAGATACAGAGGAAAGTTACTGGGACTTCATTTTGAACCGACTTAAACTAGGTTTGCAAAATGTGACAAACTTGCTAAACAACTAAATTCTCTTATTTTTTGTTTAGAAATATCGATGCTTCTTAAGAGGTATTACTTACTGCATTATTTCATTCCAAAATGACATAATACTAATAATACTAATTAATTGTACGTTTTTTATACAGGTGACTGAAGAAAAACCTTTGGTGCTGTATCTCACTTATTTTTTATCCGATTTTAACAAATAAAACATCAAATTAAACCATTTTTAAAAGACTTTAATTGGATTTAAACTGTTATTTTTTCTCGCGCCTAGTTTTTGACAAAATACGATCAACATTTTTTTTTAAATTGCACTGTATATGTATTTTTATTGATTCGCAAGGAGATTTTTTTTCTGAATATAAAATTGTAGACAAATTTATCCATACATCAAACTTAAGTCGAGAAATTGAGGATTAAAAAAATAAATAAAAAGTCAAGTATCCAGTGTAAACAATATACAGACCCTATTTTAAATGTCAAAAGTGACAGTGACAGCCATTGATACAATACTGCAACGATTTTTAATTATTTCATAATTAAAATGTTGCAATATTTCAAACACTGTACTAGAATTTTGTGCTTCTAAAGAAATTGTTTTTCAGTTTTTGAAATCTTGCAACATTTTTATTATGAAATTATTAAAAATCATTGCAGTATTGTACCAATGACTGACACTGTCACTTTTGACATTTGGAATAGGCTCTGTATATTGTTTACTATGGGTATTTGATTTTTAATTTTTTTTTAATCCTCAATTTCTCGACTTTGGTTTGATGAATGGATAAAATCGTTTACAAATTTAGATTCAGAAAAAAATCTCCTTGCGGATCAGTACAAAATATATATACAGTGCAGTTTGAAAAAAAAAAGTTGATCGTCTTTTGTCAAAAACTGGATGCAAGAAAAAATATCAGTACAGTTCATACTAAAGTCTTTTAAAAATCATTTAATTTGATGTTTTATTTATTCAAATCGGATCAAAAATAAGCGAGATACAGCACCAAAGGTTTTTCGTCAGTCACCCTGTATATTTGTCTATATTCATATGTATTTTTTTTGGAAAGAAAGCTAAAGACTAATAAACATAAACATAAACATAAACAGATTAAAAATAATACAACTAAAATAAATACATATTTTTTAATAATATTTGTATAGACAAGAATTTATTTTGGGTGCATTTGAAGAAAAAAATGTTTTTCTAGTTGTATTTGTGTTTTTAATAGAAAATTTTAGATAAGCTTTATTAAATCATACTAATAAACTCGTCTCGTTTCAGTTCATCGCTGTAAAAGACCATGCAACAGTAACACACGACCAATGGAATGTAGATATTACCTGGAAGCTGATTATTATTACACTAATCAAACTGACTGCAGAGGTTGCAGCAACGGTATAGAAGCTGATTGTTATAAAAGATACTGCATACCTGGAGATGGGAGGTCGAGAATGGTCAAGGCATATAATTACACAATACCTGGACCATCAATTGAGGTGTGTAAAAGCTAATTTTATTGAGAGCTTTTATCCTCAGTTGAAATGTAGATTGCATGAATTCAATTTCAAATATTAATCCTAAATATAATTTTAGATATGCGTAGGTGTAAAAACTAATTTTATTAAGATCTTTCATCTTCAGTTGAAATGTAGTTTATATGAATTTAATTTTAAACATTAACCGTAAATGTAATTGTAGGTATGCGAAGGCGATAAAATAATAGTTGATGTACTCAACTTGTTGGGTACGGAAACTACAAGTATACATTGGCATGGAATGCACCAAATTGATACGCAGAATATGGACGGTGTACCGATGGTAACTCAGAATAATATTCAGCCGAATCAATTATACAGATACGTATTTTATGCGGAACAAGTTGGGACACATTTTTATCATTCACATTCAGGTAATTCTAAAATAATAATAATAATAGTTTTAACACACCAACATAAACACATAATTAACAATTCAATGACTAAAAATAAAGAAGCTTAATTAATTCACAGCATAAGAAGGACATTTTCGTAATAACAATCCAATTATTGAAAATCACAAAAGGTTTAGATTCATTAAGAACCGTAAAAATTCTTTGCTAGAACTGCATTATCATGTTAATTATCTAATTATAAACCAGTTGTTCTAAAAGACTTGCAGCAGATTTGAGTCAGGACTGTGACAGCTATTTTACAGAACCATTAAAATAGTAATTTAATCCTTCAAAAATGTAATTTCGATGAAGAGAAACACTTGTTATGTTCCATTTATTTTTAGTTTCCTGACACGTGTTTCGATCATACTCGATCATTTTCAAAGGTTAAACAATATGGATTTTCTTCACGAAAATTACATATCTGGTTCAATCAAGATGGTAGCTCAACAAGTATCAATTACCTTAAAAAATGATTCATTTTTTCTAGACTTATTACTAAGCATATGATTTTCTACATGGATTACATTTTTTTATTGAGATTCCAGTAGACCAAATTTATTCAATCACCAAAAACATAAGTAAAGATCTAATGATTTAGAATGGTCTATTAAGGAAACACGACTTCTAAAAAACAATTTATCTGCAAAAACATCTATTTAGTATGTATTTTATTTTTTAAGGTTCTCAAAGGGCTGAAGGTTGTTTTGGAAAATTAATAGTGCGTGACTACAATGATCCTAAGCCGGTGACGTACGATCAAGACATCCATTCGATAAGCCTTCTCGAATGGTTTCCAATAATGTCGGAACATATGCTTATTAGGTACCAAAGGACGGGTGAGTTTTATGATGTCAGTCCAACGAAATCGCTTCTCGTCGATAGCCAAGGTCACATGCGAAACAATACTGTGCCCCCTGCTAAATATATTGTTAAGCAAGTAAGTAAATTTTAATCTCTTTAAATGTATTTTTTATAAAAGGAAATGTCATTAAATAATATTATTCTTATATATCCAATCTTCGAGTATAGAGTTTTGACTCTTAGCAGTCTAGTTAAGAATGAAAGAGACAAAATCACAATAAATATATAAAACACTCAATACCAATATCTAGTTGATAAAATCTTAACCTTAGAAGTGCCGATCAGGAACATTAAGGTTTTGTCTCAGATATTTTTCCTCATAAAAAAACTTTGTATCATCACCCAAATATTATTCTTGAAGTCATAATACTTCAGCATGAAGAGGAGAACTATTTCAACTGAGCACAAGAATAATTTTTGGTCAATTCCTAGTTCATAGATTCGATCTTATACTGATTAGTGGTAGACATAGTTTGACCAACAAAGCTTTGAACTTCTAGATTGGTCAATAGTTTTTGACTTGCTTAGATTATCGAAGATTAAGCAAATTAAGCAAACATAGAATTTTCCTAACTAAAAGAGTATTGGAAGGATCCATCGATATTTTTGTTTTAAGATCTGATATTAAGTTCCGCTTCATTTTCCCATTTCTAGTATAAACTGAAAGCCGCATAGAGATTTTTTTTTTTTTTGGCCGATAGTGTACCTAATAACGACGAGGAGTATCATCAGCGTATTCGACGATCATTATTGGAGCGATATTGAGAATGCCGTTGATGTAGATGTTGTACAGTGTCAAAGACACAACAAAGCCCTTTAAGGCATCAGCAAAAATCATTTGTTGTAAAATATTTTGTAGCAAAGAAAGGCGCGTGACCTCATCTAGATATTAAGAAAATGCAAAATGGATTATTATTAAAAGCTTTTATTCCATTTATTCGAATACTTTAAAAGTATCGAAAAAAAGTATAGCATTTAATAAAAATCCTTCGAGATGATCTCAATTATCCTTGGTCATTATGAAATACAACGCAACAGAAAGCGTTTCACAAATCAAGAGCACTAAACAAGCTAATGACATGATAGCTCGATTGAAATCTATAATCTTTACCTACTTTGAGGATGCTGGCCACTGCCACTAGGTTCCAAGTTGATTAAACGCATACTAATTTAAATTATAGCGTTTGAAATGTTTGAAAGAGCACAGCCACCCCGTTTAGTGAAGCTTTTCACCATATCAATGAAAGTACAGTTGATATACTTTATGTATTTTAAGCTGCTTAAACTGCTGCATCAAACTTTCAAACAGATTTTGGGTATTGATTCATCATCTGTAAACGGCGTTCACAGTGATCATTTCGTAATTTACGCAATTCGTTTCTGGCTAACAGTTAAGTAATAATATTACGTATAAAGCGGATTTTGTTTTTAATCAGAGACTGAAGCTTGGGAGAAATGGCTAGTTGATCTATCTACAAGATAATTCTACTAGTCTTGGACTTATCATCGAAAGCTACAAGCATAATTGAGCTAAGCTTTTTGAAAGCAGTTTCAAGGTTTAATTCTGATCCAATTTTTGATAACAACAATATATTAATTTTTAACCTTCATTCTAAATATATGCCAGTTTATGGATTTAATCTCTTCTAATGGTTTCTTTTATCTAAAATATGCAGAATATCTGGGTTGAGATTGGAATGCATGATTGGATTGGAATGATGGAATGTTGTAGTCCGAGTTGAGTATGTAAAAGAACAACATCAGGACTTTGATTAAAATACGAGGGATATAACGTAGCACCTTTAGATCCAACCCCTTTGATATTATTAAGGAACTTATAAAGAGATTTGCCGTTTTTATTTGTGGTCTCCGTGCACCTCTGGATGTTTTACTCCCTGTGTACTTCTGTGTCTTCTAGGAAGTCCAGGAGTTTCTGCCAGGGGATTCTTTAGCTGTTCTACAGGAGGCATAGGCTTCCCGAATATCGCCGTGCGTTCTCGTTTAAATGCTTTACAAGTACACGGTAGGTGCTGGGGAGTTTCTTCTTCTTCCAAACACCCACGGCATAGGGGGCTTTTCTCGATTCCCATCCTATGTCTGTGCTTGAATTATGTATTAAGAAGTGACTACAAATCATCGGTATGTTAGACTATTGTAGGAAATCTTTATTCTTCATTAACTTTATTATTCCTGCTTATAATAAATATACAAAAAAAAACAAAAATAAATATATACAAAAAGTTTAACAGCAAGAATTTCGGACAGTGTTTATTGGTTTCGAATGTTCTTCGACTCAGACCTTTTTCTATTCACAATGTCAAATTAAGCATGTTGCCATTTTCTGTTCATTTTTGGAATATTAGTCCGGCATTCTAACATTTTTTTATAGCCAACAGAGACTTTTGAAGCATATGATTTATATGCATGGTACGAAGAAAATTCTTTGTTGAGGAAAGTAACGACATTTCGAGAATTTGATTTAATTTGAAAACATTCTTTAGCCTTTGATACATTTATATTGTTTTTTTCCTTGTACTTTGCGTTTTGTCATTTATTCTATATCTTTTAATATACGAGATGTGGCTACTAAATGTCATGACTGAAGTCATAATACTTTTTATTCGTCACCAATTACAGTTTTATCACCTTGGCGATCCTTACACCGTTCCATACGACGTTTTCATTGTTAAAAGCAGTGCTGGAAGTCCTCTTCTGCCAGCTGGTTGAGAACCTCGATCGCTTTTGCTTTAACCGCATTCACACATTCAAATCTTCGGCGCTGAAATATGGTGGATGTTCCAACAAAGGAATTCCGTATTTTGCGAAGAACTCTTTCACAGATAAAGCAGAATGGGCTGATGCATTGTCTTGGTGAAGGATCCACGACTTGGTCTTTCACAAATCGGGTCTTCGTCTTCTCACACTCTCACGGCCTTCGGTTATTAAATAGCCACACCTCATATGAGCTTCCTCTCTATTATTTCTCATCATCAAACAATCTTTAATTATATGTCAACTGTGAGCTATCATTTTTCAAATGCAATCTGGAATCTGTTATCTCGCATTTGCCTTCTCTCATTTTTAGCTATCATCTGGGATCAACGAACGGTCATATTTTGTTTATTCACTATTTTATTTAAAATTTTGTTTTTATCCTGTTGTGATATGCCGGGAACGGCTGTTAACTGCAGACTCTTCCAGTGGTACAGCTCAGCCTCGGGTTGACATCAAATATACTCGGATATTACAAATCAGTGGTACTTTATTATACATAGTATAATATACACAACTATGGACGCTTACATCGTCGTTCTTAGTCTAGCGTAGTCTATATCAGTCTCTGACAGTCTATATCTATCTATATCTTAATCTAATAGAAAAATGTCTTATATACAACTATTTCTAGGGCACGAGCCTGATGCAAGTAAACATCCTTGCATTAGGTCGTTATCGCCAGTTCATGGGAACCAGGTATTGAAAAACTCAGCATTTCCTCAAGGAATGTTTATTGCTGCGTCAATACCTGTTTACTATTATATTTCGTAACAATAACATTATGCGTATATTTACTAAACACTATTTAAAATAGTAAACGACGAACGGATTACATTACACCTTCCCCGTAAATTAAAAAAAAAACAAAGATACATTTTGTTTCTAACTATAATACATTTTAATTCTATCCTTGTGTACTTCTACTAATTTATTTTTTATTCTAATTACAATATTAGGTGACTTAATCTCTACGACGGTATAAGGACCGTTATATACAGGTTCTATTTTATTACCTACATCGTTTCTTAACATTACACTATCTCCTATGCTATATTTTACACTCTTACTCTTTACATCATATTTGGCTTTTCGAATAATCTTTGAATATATCAAATTATCTTTCGCTTCCTTACATACTGTTTGTAGTCGAAATTTTAGCTCGGATGGGTAATCATCAAAATTATATATTGGATTTATGGTATTTCTAATATTTGATGGTAATTTACATAATTTTCCGAACACTAGTTCATGTGGCATGTAATTCGTTTCTGTATGTACCGTATTATTATATGCAAAACACCAATATGGTATCCAAGAAGTCCAAGAACCTGGATATTTTGCTATTTGAATTCTTAAATATGCACCCAAGTTCTTATGTAAATTTTCTAGTGCACCAAGAGTTTGATGTCGATATGCTGCTGAATTTAATTTTCTAATATTTAATAATTTGCAAACTTCCGAAAAAATACAAGCCATAAACTCGGTACCTTGATCTGATACAATATCATCTGGAATGCCATACCGTAGTATGAAATTATCCACCAATGCTTTAGCTACTGTGACAGATTCTTTATTCTCTAACGGATAAACCTCAACAAATTTTGATAACTCACGCTGTATTGTTAAAATATACTTAAAATTATAATTATCTGTTTCTCATGGACCTACCAAATCTACATACACCTTTTGAAAAGCAGCTTTAGCGGTTGTCGTTAAAGACATGGGTTCTCGGTTTTCAATTGAATATTTATATCGTTGACAGTCATCACATTTTCTTACAAATTTCTCTAAATCCTTCCGCATATTTGTCCAGAAATAATACTTCCTAATATTATTGTACATACGATTAATACCCGCATGACCTCCAGTTGGTAACATATGGCAATCGTTCATTATTATTTGCCTTGTATCACGGTCAGAAATATTTTGCTTACCTTTCAGTTTAGTTATTTTCAAACCTTCTGCTATTATTTGTTTACAATTGTTTACAATGTCATTAAATAACATATCCGATAGCGTGCACTCTTCGGATTTTACCATAATTAATTCCGGAATATTAAAATTCATACATAATTGTTTCAGGTCCCTCAACGACGTACCTAGTACAGACGCTGATCGGGATTCCTGCTTAATAAATATTTATCTAGGGATTTCATTAAAAATTAAGTTATTTGATTTGTAAGCATACTTTTTATTTTGCAAGAGCTTCTCGAACTCTGCTTTATCCATAAGTTTTATTTCTGTTTCATCAGTAGGACGTTTTAACAATTTAACTACGACAGGGTGATCAATCCTTTCGCGTTGAACTATATTTTCATCATCATCTTCGTCCGATTTTTTCCTTGACTGTGCTCGCGTCATCGCATACATTGCGTTGCACACTTGATTGTTAGTCTTTAATAAGTCATCTTTTAATATTTCTATTCTCGATAATGCATCTGCAGTTGCATTACCTTTCCCTTTTATATATTTTATTACAAAATCATATTCTTCCAACATTAACCGAAACTTCGTTAATCTACTTGAAGGATTTGTAATGCCAAAAAGATAAACTAATGGTCGATGATCAGTAAAAATAGTAAATTTTCGTGCAAAGAGATATGGTCGAAAATGTTTTACAGCCCATACAATTGCTAATAGTTCTTTCTCGATGGTGCAATAGTTTCTTTCTGCATTATTTAAGGAACGGCTTGCGTAAGTAATAGGTTTATCGTTATTATTTGATAGTACTGCACCAATTGCATATCCTGAAGCATCTGTTTTTAAAATAAATTCGTTATTTTCTGAAAAATCTGGATACTGCAAAATAGGTTTGGATGTTAGTGACTCTTTCAAACGTTGAAATGCGAGTTCACACTCCTTAGTCCACTCAAATTTTACTCCTTTCTTTGATAATCTATTCAATGGTGCTGCAATGTGCGCGAAATTTGGAATATATTTCCGATAATAATTAACAAAAGCTACAAAGCGTTTTGTTTCAGTCGAATCTTTAGGTATTGGGAACTTTTGAATTGCATCAATTTTTGCTGGATCCGGTGAAACACCATGTGCTGAGATTATATGACCTAAGTATAAAATTTCTTTATGCATAAACTTACATTTGTTTGGATTTAGTTTTAAATTTACGTCTCGTAGTCTTTGTAATACTTTAGTAAGATTTTTATTATGCGTTACTAGGTTATTCCCAAATACGATTAAATCATCTAAATAAACGAAACAGTTCTCGTAATTTAGCCCTGCCTTAGCGATAGTCATGGCTCGTGAAAATGCACTCGGACTAATTTTTAGGCCCATCGTAAGTCTTTTCATTTGATATTGACCCTGATCGGTTATAAAGGCAGTATATTCACGGCTAGAAGGTTCCAATTCAATTTGATAGTATCCTTGCGATAAATCCAAGTGAGAAAAATATATTGCTCCTGATAATGAATCTAATATTTCAGGTATGTTAGGGAGAGGGAATTTATCATCCTCAATTTGTCTATTTAAAAGTCTATAATCAATTACTACTCTCCATTGTTTGTTTCCGTTGCTATCAGCTTTCTTTGGTACTATTAATAACGGAGATGACCATTTCGATTTTGTTTCTTCAATTATATCATTCTTTAACATATCTTCCAACTACGTGTGGATTTCGTATTTCGGTGCTTGTGGTAAGCGATATGGTTTTACGTAGACTGGTGTTGCTGATTTTGCAAGGTTGATGTTTTGTTTATAAATGTTGGTGACGGTCAGCGGATCGCCGTCTAATTGAAACACGTCTGCATATTTTGCACATACTAGTTGTAATGCAAATGTCTCGTCATTATTGAGATGGTCACTGTTAATTAATCCAATTAATATATATGGTAATATATTGACTGTGTTTTGATTCAATTGGAATAACTATTTGTTTATTATCAATCCAAAATGAAAAATTAAATTTTTCTTAGTCAATGATAGCATTATATTTTTCAAAAAAAATCAGATCCTATTACACCATGTATACCGTTTTCAAAACATTTTAACACTACAAAATAATGTTTTACAAGCTCTCCGTTTATTTTTAATGCAATATTTGTTGAACCTTGAATCCCGAAACTCCTTTAATCCTTATTTTATCTTTAGCATTAATAATTTCATTATTCGCGATTACATTATCGAAAATTACACTAACAGACGCATCCGTTTCTAATAAAAATAATAAATCATTCTGTCTGTATCCCAATTTACAACATTCAATCCATTTAAATTAAAAATTACACTATTTCCTTCAGCCTCGAAAAAATGTTAAGCTTTTATCATGAGTGTAAAATAACCACGTTTGCCATTATTCCCGCGCATACTTATGCCCTTATTAGTATTACTAGCAGCGACATCGTCAATTTCAGCTTGCTCAATGGTAAGGTTCACCATTAGCTCCTCAATTTGTCTGCCGAATTGCTCAATATTGCGACCATTTTGTTTTACCGAATTAAGTTGATTGGATAAAACTGGGGCTGATTTTTTAGTCAAAAAATGTTTTTTCAAATCCTTAATCAACTCTGTGTTTGACATATAATTAGTTTTTAAACGAATTACTGCACTTTCTGATAGGCGCGTTTTCAAAATATAATTAGTTAATAATTGTTTATCTTCTGCAGTTAGTAAGGAATCGTATAATTCTATAGCTCGAATGAGTTGTTTTGTAATACATTCTAAATCATTCATTACCGGTAATAAGCTTGTCGCCGTTTTTAAATCGAATTTTTTACCCATTGTGAAAAAACTTCGTTTTTCTAATTTACTCAAAGCTAATCTATCTAAATTTAGAGGATAGATTATATCTTAATTGAACTAATAATTCCTTAATACTTGCTATAAAATTGGCGTCGAATTTTTAATAATAAAATTGAAATTCTCTAATTCCATATCCTATTAAACTAACCTTAATGTATACCGTATTGCGCAGCTCCATCAGTTCCGCGTGATTTCTTGTTTGGTGTGTATGCTGGCTTCTTCGTGCTTTGACCTGATTTCCTGCTATTTGCCATCATTTGTTATCTGCTGTATGTAGAATTTAGAACTGTTATTTGCCATTTATCGTCTGTTTTTTATATTCCTTTCTTTATCTTTTATTATTTGACCTCCGTTCCCAGTACTTTTGTTTTCTTGCTCTCTTACCGCGTGTGTTGTGTTATTTGTTCTTTGTCTTGTAATATATTAACTCTCCTTCATTATAAATCATCTTTAAACTGTATTTTCTTATCTATTAACTGTCATCTATTGTTTGTCATTTAATATCTACCGTCTGCCATTGTCTATCTATCATCTGCCATCTTGATCTAACAAATGTCATTTGACAATCATATTTTTAATTTTTTTATCTTTTATTCTTTTACCTCTGTTTCTTGCATTATCTGTCAACAGCCATCAATCACGTTATAATAATTAAAGGGTTGCAAAGTAGCAACTTATCTTCCTTACACATTCAATCATTTTTAAAGTTAAAAAAAACGATTTTTTTTTACCAAACAGCACCGATAGGATCATCTATTTCGTGTGCATGATCTAAGGGTAACCTAAGGGTAAAAGTGTTCGATGTAATAATATATGTAGGGTAGGTTAATTTCCCAAGATATTACTACTACTACTACTTTAGGTATTTCTTTAATACTTATACTATAAAACCTTGAGTACTCTCTTTAGTACCAGTTGCACCTCCACTAATCCCTTATTGATTCGATCTTCTTTTTATTTTTGTTTACCTTGCAACTTTCTAAAAGTGTAAATAGGAAGAGTCAAAACTCCATCGTCCAGGCGGTACTTTTTATTCCCTCCTGTCTCACCAAACGAATTATATTGTGACCGCCATCTATATATTTGGTTTAAACTATTTGCTTCTTCCCTTTACGCGTGGAATTCGTTATGGCCGTCTGTATTTTCGTGGTGAGTATGCTCCGGGCAAGTGGTGGTATTAATAACGTTGATTATTGGACGTTACGTTACGTATGGCACTTTACGAGGTTGGCTCGAAAGTTTAGAAGTGTCAATTGGGTATTTGATGCAATAAACAGTATTTTAGACATCTGCGGTGTTCGGTTATATGCAGGTACTAAGGTAGTACCGCAACCGCGGGAGGGTTCTAAAGTTGTGAATTTGTAGGATGATTGATAAGGTAGTAATTTGCTGTAGGTTTTATAAAATTTTAAGTTTTAAGGCATTGAATTTATAACTATCTAAACACTGGATTACGCGCGTACCATTTTAGAAACATTTGAGACAGTTGATTGATTGCATCTCCTTTTTAGTCTTCTGTTCATAATAAGGACTTTTTTCTTCCTCCACACCAATACGTTATCGTTTGTTGCGCAATTAGATTTGTACTCCAAAATGGACATGGTCATGATTATATGACATGAAAACATTAACTCACCTATCTTGGTGCGAACTAATATAATCGGAGATAGGCGTTTAGCATTTGAAGTGTTATTTTGTTGTCAATTCATGGTTGTTTATGTCTTCAGTATTTCTCATGATTTAAGAAATAGCGATTGATTAATTTACCAAATCATCGGTAGAAAAACTGATCCTTTAAGTCTTTAAAAACTGCTTTTTATAGTACTGGTAGTGCCAATTGACTATGATTAATGTGAGTTGACTTTACGTATCTCGTTAACTTTCTTTTTAGCTCCATCTTTACTAGGATAGAACCTAATCAGAAAACTATGATGTTGTATATGTTGGAGGCTTCTACTTCGTTATACATTTTAGTAAATTGAATAAAACACGATAACTTTGTTTGTATAACTTGAAAACTTTTTATTGTGACTAGTTTCATATGTGTTTGATAATGACAAGATAAATTTGTCGAAACTAGTCACAATAAAAAGTTTTCAAGTTATACAAACAAAGTTATCGTGTTTTATTCAATTCAGAAAACAATGAGCCCCTTGAATAGCCCCTTGATATTAAAATTGCATAGTTACTCATTTCTTGTACGCTTTTAAATCACTATTAGGATGGACGTCTAGCTTAGCGTTTTTTTTTTTTTCTTTGAAGGGAATCATTTCAGTAAGATTTGCACCTCATCTTTGTCACAGTTCATGAGGGAAAAAGTGATCAAAATAGTTAATTTTAGAAGGATTAACAAAAGTATCGCCATTAAACGGAATTATAATCCTTACTTTACTGACAAAATGTATTATAAATAATAGAACAGTATTTAATTATTAATTGTGCCGTGAAATTAAACATCAGATGCATCCAATGAGAGGAAGTAATTACTATTAATGTATAAAACACTAAATGCGCATAACTGAAACGACTAAACGCCATCTAGATTCAGCTTTTTAAACCCAAAGTGCAAAAATAATTATTGTTGCAAAGTAAGTAGATAGTGGCTTTTAGTCGTCTCTTTAATAGAAAAAGTAAAAAAAAAAACTTAAACCAGTTTAAAACTCTCAGTAACACACATCCTATAGTTAAACATTACGTAAATTATTTTTAGGGTCTTCGGTATAGATTTAGGATAATCCATGCCGGTAATATTGTGTGTCCTATTGAAATGTCAATTGATAACCATAAACTATTGGTTTTCAACTCAGATGGGCATGACTTTGTTCCAGTTGAAGGTAATGTATAAAAAAACTTGATAAAAATAATTGATCAACTAACCTCATCTATTACATAATAATAAGTACATACTTTTATTTTAATCTCTCATTCATTTCGATTATTTTATTACGAATCGCAGCGGATCCGCATAATGGAGTTCACCTTTCTTATAAAAACATTTCTTGACTCGTACTTCAGAAGAGTCAAGTTTTCATAATACATAATTGATTAATATTTTTGAATATTTACTGATCTCTCTTTATGATACTAATTTAATTATTATTTCTTGAATTGCTAATGTAAAATATGTTGTTTTCTTACAGTTGATAGTTTGACACTGACCAATGGCGAAAGATTTGATTTCGTATTGCACGCTAATCAGCCAATACGGCAATATACCATTCGATTCAATGGTAGTCTAATTTGCAACACGTATGGTTACGCAATACTGCACTACGAAGGTGCACCCACTGTAGCAATTAATTATAATACGATCCCCGTTTTTAATAAGGTGAGTAATTAACTCTGCCAAAAAAATATATTCTTGCTTCATTAGAAATTATTTTATTGAATGATGAAATTAAAAATTATTAACAAAATTTATATCTGTTCCTAGTAGAGATAAAAATCTAGATTGGTAAGATGGGTAAAGAGATTTTTAGTGCACGTAGACCCTAGTAAGCCTATTTATGTTCTCCTATCTAAGCCTTCATTTTCTCCCGCAGTTTAAATGAATATCAATGCAAAATTTCAGTTTGGCCCGGCGCATCCACCAAATAAAAATTAATTAATTTGTACGGTTTCACAAAAAAATAGAATGATTAGTACATTTCTTAAATAAAATATAATAGGATTTTTCCTCAGAAATCCTAAGTTTACAATCCTGCTCCTGAACACATAATTTGTAAATAATAATATTATTGTATTTATAGATAAATAATAAATTATATTACTGCTTATATTTTTAGCGTTTAAACTGTGTGAGTGGTCGTACACCTGGCTGCATCTACTATTCAGACTTAAAGTACTATCACAACGATATTCCCAGCTCTCTCATCACCAGTAGACCGGATCAAATTGAGGATCTATATTTCGATCAATACTTGCACGCCCATAAAAGATTCAGAGGAACACTGATAGCCAACGAATTGTATACACCGTTCGTAAATAAGATTGGATTCGTACCACCTCGAAATACGATGCTTTGTTCAAACTTTACTCCGACTTGCAACGAAGACACTGTAGCTCCCTTCACCCAGTGCACTCATATGATTACAGTAAGTCATTAACTTTCACTAGAAATATAAATAAAAGTCCGCATCATTTTCAACATTTTCAATACTGTAATATTAAATAATTTAAAATTAGTTTTAAAACAAATGAGCCAAATGAAATAAGGATGATTTTGTTAAGTAATTATTTATTAAAATTAAACAACACAATTAAGAGACTTTCACTTTTATTGTTGAAAACTGCAACATGTTTCAACACACAGTGTTCAACAATAAACGTGTTGTTTTATTTCAATATATTATGTAGTTTCATCATGTTTCATCTGCCTCGTCAATTCAATAATTAATTATTTATTAAACTATTTTTGAAATAATGGTTAAATAGTATAAGTTCATCATTGAATTTACTAAAATATGTAATATTTGTTGAATCTTTAAAATAATTTTAAAATACAGTAAATTAGGTGCTATAATAAAAATGTCCACAACCCTCATTAAAAAAAAAGAGGCAATAAATTTAGAAAACTTTTACAAAACAAAATTAAAGTAACTAGAAAATATTTCACAGATAATAAATATAAATTAAGAAATTTTGAATTCATAAAAATGCTAAAAATATTAGAATTATACAAAAACCTCAAAGAGAATGAAACAGCAAATATAGAAGATTAAAATAAAAACAGCAGCAGCAAATCAAATAATGCTTCAACGAACCAAATTAAATAGGTTTAAATTAAGGGATAAAAATTCAATCACATCATTCTGGTGGACCAATTCTTCAAATTCAAGAAAATTTGAGTATAGAGCGATCAGTAACAGATGGATCAAATGTAGCAATTAAATATACAACTTTTATTCGGGCACCATGAGAGGGTACAACATATGGTTTAAAAGAAAATAAGCAACAATTACTTAAAAATTCATCTGGAAATGAGATATAGTCAAATATACAATAATAATATTTCTCTTTTACAACTTCAAACATAATATCAAAATACTCATGAAAAGGTGCACTAGTATTTAAGCATAACTTGACATCCTAAGATACAATTAGTAAGTAATAATTTTATCCATTAATGTATTTCTAAATACAATGGAAATGAAAGAGATTTGACAATATTTCTGACATCCAACGAAACGTAACGAAGCATTTGAACTCCATCTCAAAAGAAGCCTTCTTAAAAAGTTTCTAGAGCATTTGTAGCAGATCTGAGCGGTAGATGGAAGGGAGGTGACTTTTTTGAAGGATAGTAAGGTACCTTTTGTTAATATTTCATCGATGTTAATGTTACAAGACTATTCACCGAACTTTATTGTCAGAGGTTGTAGAATAACAATTAGAGAAATATATCAGGCATTGATATTTGCTTGATTAACAAAGTGAAACGAAATTAGCAGATGCAGTTGCACATGCGCTTCAGTTTAAAGCCACCGATGCTACAATTAGTAGTCAAGTCCGTGGTCAAAAAAATCGCCCAGAAAGAATAAAGAAACTTACAAATGATACAGCTATGAAGGAGTCATTGGCCAATAAAAGTTTAAAGTGGTGGAAATATAGAAAATAAGAATATATTCAAGAAGAATCTACGGATTCTACTAAAATTATAGGAACAATTATAAACTTGGTCGACAGAACCTAGAAGAACTGTGAAAGTGGCACTTGTCTTATCATACCTATACTGCTTTTTTGGATGGATATACTATCAATAGTTAATAATAATCTTTTTAATCACTGCTACCAGAAGAACTATTATACAATTTATCATTTGATCAAAATCAGAAAAATAGTCCACAGTTGACAAAAGCAAAACTTAATACTGTTCTCGGGGAAACAAAATCTATGATTAAGATAGGCAAAATATCAATATAATCGATTACTATAATAATTGACTTCTAGGAGATTTATTTTCGGGTGTTTCTAAATGAATATAGGTGTTTTAACGCTTATAAAAATTATAATTAATACATGAGATGAAAGAGCAATTCAAATAGTACTGTAAAAAACAGGAATGTTACTAGGATATTGAGTTTGCTTAACATTGAGAAAGGAAACTCAATTTTTAAGAACATTAATATAAATAAGAGAGAGAAAAACGGGATATCTACTAAATGATCAAACCTACCTCACTAACTCACATTTAATTAAATAATTAAACGTATCTTACTATAAAAAATCAACTAGTATAAAAGTAAATAATAAACTAGAAAAAAATATTTCCACATATACATATGATCTAAGTAGAGCTAAGCTAAGTAATAAATTAAATCAGTCTATTAACAAATAGTAAGATTATTTGATAGTATTTTACCTAACAAAAGAAACACAAAATTTACACTAGGAATGAAAAATAAGAATACTGCAAAACAAAGAAGAAAGAAGAAACTTTAACTTAATTAAAAACACAGTTATATTCCTTTCTTCACTTTTTATTTTTTCACTTTAAGTTTAATTTAATTACTACTAACTGAATAATTTGACATTAAATGACTGTTATTCAGTATTTGAGATTGGCCACGCATTAGATGCATTGATTGGCCCCACTATTTTTTCCAGGTTTGAATTTTAAAGTGTGTACTACCAAAGAAAATTAGTATTTAAATATACACATTTACAACTATTAAAAACTGGTGGTAGTGGCATTAAGAGGAAAACCAGCCTTTCGAGAACTGCATGAAGAACTTAGAAGAAGCGCTCTAATGCTTAAGAGATTAAAAATAGGATCTATAGTGCAAAAATGCCACCCCTTTTAAAAATAAATCAAGTACTTTGGACATATTTTTCAAGATTCACATCGAAAATGAATCTTTATACTCAATTGGAAACTTTTCCCGCCTTTCTGAAAAAAGGAAAGTTTATATAGAACAAGGAATCCCAAATATTCAGTGAATGCACAGACAGGAGTTATACGTTATTACCTGATCAACTTTAGTTGATACAAATCTATATTTAATATGTTTGCACTTGAATTGCTTCATTTAGTCATAGATGGAAAGGCTTAAGGCTTTAAACTTTAGTACTGAATACTGAGCTATTATAATTTAAGAACACAGATGCTTTATCAAGAGGACCATTATCAGGAAATTGTGAACACTACAACAAACTGGAAATCTTATGATAGTCAAGTACACGGAAGTGAATGATTCCATGTGTAAAATTTCATGGAGCAGCTCATAGTGTATGATTTCTTTTCAGTCTCAACAAACACCTAGTAAAACTTTTTTGGCCATTAATCGCAATTTATCGATAGTTTACGTCAAATCACCGCGAATTGGCAAAAATATTTTTTGGCTATTGATTTTGTATAACACCTAACTCATTCCAAAAATTGATCAATTTCGTTAGGTTTCGGCAAAAAAAAATCGTAGGTATCAATTCTGTCAAAATTAGTGTAGCTTCTTTTAGAGACCAGTCTTTTGTAGATAATTTCAAACGATTTTTTGGGCAATGGAATAAGTGTGCCAGTCCAACTCGACAATTTCCATAATTTTATCGAAATTTTGGACAACTTACCTTAACGGAATAGTTATAACCATCGTTTTGCCTTGGCATTACGTTGACAAACTCTGATCCATCTTTTTATTTTGGCCGTAGTGATACTGAAGAATGTATTAATTTAACTATTCTCTGTCTTCATTTTGAAATACTGTAATACTGAATTGATGAAACAAAAAACTATCTAGAACGACATTGTGAGATATAATTCACTAAAGACATCTATTGGAAAACACTTAGAACTTTTTACTGCATCAATGACATACATTCTCTTTGGGCAGAATCCGTAATTATGGTCGTTAAGAAAGACAGGTAAACTCTGCGCGTATTGCAAAAGGCCAGTTTGACGTTTTCACGTTTCAGATATTCACTTACTTCAGATTGGATGATTTACTACATGTCATTGACGAATCAAATAATTTTTCACTATACATTGAGGCATCGAATATTGGCAGATATTATTTAGAAAACAAAACCAACCTAATATGTCCGTATATATCTCATTTATTAATATTCATAAAGTAACTGGTCGATATTTTATTGTTCGTCTATATAAATGATTTGATTATTTAAGCAAGCTCCAATAATCAGCATCTCAACAAATTTGCTCTAAGGTAATAGGGAGAAGGCCTAATCTTTTGCTAATCGGTATGATAGGCCAATGCATATAAGGCCCATCAATTTCTAGCAGCTGATTCGTTGCTTTAAATGTTTTTATAGTATCGATAGTTCGCTTATATTTCGAAGCCTATCAGTAATTAGGATTTAAAAGAAGATGTAGTAGATTATGAATAGACATATCAATGAAGCTGTTCATAATTTGCACAGATGCTAGCCGCTAGATTAGTTTTATGCTAGGGTGAGAGTATGTGACCCATTTGTTAATACTAATTACCATCCGCTTCAAAAATAGATCGATTTCGTTATGTTTCAGCACAGAATCGTAATCATTAAGTCAGTCCAAATTCGTATAGCACCCATACATTAAGCTTTTTCTTGTGTAACTTCAGGAGCTACTGCACACGTTTTGTAACGTGTAGTGCCTTTAGATAAAGTAGGTAGGGGTAGCACGGTCGTGACACTTCCCTAGAAGAGCGTCCTTCCAAGTCAGTCTCCCAAGGATTGTTCCATGCCTAATACCGTCTGTCTTTGGACATCAGAGCGGGTTAACTCTTAGTCTTAGCGCTCTCATATACATGTGAAGTGCCCTGGTAGGCACGTGTGTTGATTTGCGTGGAGAGTTCTGGGACACATACCTAAAGGATATTATTTACTGGATAGGAATTAGGAATATTACACTTGTTTTGTTTCATATATTTACTTTCAGTTTCCTGACACGTGTTTCGGCGATTGCTCACGTTGTTTGATTTTTATTGACAGTTAGTTGAGAGATGATAATATGTTGTATAGTATTTTTGTGGTTTTGTATGAGTTTAAGTATTTTGTGTCAAATCGTGATATTATATAAATAAAGCTCATGTTTACATTTTAAAAGTTCATAAGAAGGAGTCATTTTTGTGTAAGTTTTGATTCTTTTGGAAAGCATTTTACTGGGAAACATTTATCCATGGCGGCGCTAAAAATTCTACTCAATATATTCCACTGTACATTAACATTTGAATCATCTGCGAGATAAATACTGTTCCAATTTTCATTTTGCATTTCTGTTCTAAATTTATTTAAATTGTCTTCACTGAATACTCTTTTTCGAATTTTTCTGTGTATAGTTTTTGTGTTCAGAGTAAATTCAAGTTTTAGTCCTAAATGGTCCGATAAGTGCATGTTTATTATACTACCCACACAGATATCCAACTGATGAACAAATATGTTATCAATGCATGTTTGGGAAATATGCGTGATTCTTGTTGGTTCATTAAATACACTACAAAATCCATAACTGCTAAGTGCTTGAAGAAAATTATGTTTATGTGGTGTGTTAACAAGAAGATTAATACTAAAATCCCCTACAATAAATGTTAGCTTATTTTCTTTACTTATTAATGCTAAAAACTGATCAAGTATTATAAAAAAGTCGTCAATACAAGAGTTGGGTGGCCTATATAATACTGCAACTATAAAGTTATTTACATTAATGGCAGTGCATTCAAAAATATATGGTTTGCTTATGTTAGTTACATTGTGAAGTTCTTGATATTCTAATCCATTTTTGGTGTATATTCCAACGCTGATTATATTTCCTACAGTAAGCTACTGATAAGGTGAAATTTTTAATTCCTGTTGATTCCAATTGTTCTCTGTTTTTCTAGTGTTCGGTTATACAGACAATGTCACAGTTGATTTTGTTTAATTCTTAATTCCTAGATTAATTGTCGTATTTTTGTAGTTACATTTAAATATCACTGGTTTTATGTTGGTATCACGGAACAGCTGATGGTATTGTCAATATAACCCGTGATTGTCAGTTGAGGAGGATGTGCAAAGTTACTTACTTTAATCTTAATTTAATAAAATCAATGCTTATTCCTTGTCGCTTATCACACAAAGTAACTTTGCAAACAAACATTTCACGTTCTTCTTTACTGATAATTACGTCAGCTGTTCCGTGACACCAACGTAAAACCACTGATATTCAAATGTTACTAAAAAAATTACTAAATCTCACAATGAATTAGGGATTCTACAATCCTAGAATTAATCTCTGACTATTAGTACGGTTGTTAGAATGTCATTGCAATTTCCAATCGACTGCACATTTTGATGAACAATTATTGTACTTGAGGTTGTGAATTTATTTGACTTAACGAATGGTTCCGAGCCCATCTTTTCTTGGGATGAAATTAAAAAGTATCAATATATGTATTTTTTGGCCAGAGTTCAGGATTCAGTAAGTCGTTATCTTTTTCCGCGGGGACGGATATTTTGAATGAGGAGTATTCATCGGGGTGTTTAGAATCCATTTTTTCGCATTTAACAGTGTCAAAGTCGTTGTTCTTCAGATACTTAGTTAAGCTATCTTCACTAAGTTTAGGATGCAGCTTACATACGTGAAAGTGTGAGTATATTATACCACTTTCGATCTCACTTACATTTTTATTTGTTCCGTGAATTCGATTATTCCGCCTTCTTTTGTTTTTCTTTGTTTCCCATACACCGTCTAAATTTTCTTTACTTCCTTGGAGTGGAATGCTTGAGGCATTTTCTTGAATAGTTTCTGCATATGTGACTATCTTGCTTATCGCATCATTTTTTAAATTCTTTCTCTTTTCTATTTCTTGTGGTTTATCCTTCACTGCACTTTTATTTTCTACACTGAGGTTATTAATATGTGTTTTTAATTCACTAATTTCACTTTTTAATTTACTGATTTCACTACTCAGTTGTTGGGTATGATGTTCCACCGATTTTTTGAGAATAGACTCAAATGCCGCACTTTTTAGAAAAGAAATAAGATCTTCACTTTTGGATCGTAGGTCTGGGGCCATTTTTAATTTGAATTTTATGACGTTATCGACAGTAGACAGGGCACGTTCGTCCTCGTTGAGGGTTCGGGCTAAACTAAAACGTTTCTGCCCACGCTCTAGTAGATATATATCCTTGGCTTTATAAGGACACCAAATAATTGCACAGTACTCCAAGTGAGGACGAACTAGGGATTTGTAAAGGCATATAAGGGTATCAATTTCTTTAAATTGGTTGCTATGCCTTCTAATGAAACCCACCAACTGATTTGCTTTGGAGGTTATCTTAGCAAGATGAGCTGAGAAACTCCAGCTGCAGTCCAGAATAACAACCAGGTCTTTAACTTGGTCAACCCTTTCCAATTGCACCCCGTCCAGATGGTATCTGCTACAAAGGGTGGAAACACTTTTCGAGAAAGTAATTACATGACACTTATCAAGTCGGCAAACCTATCAAGGTCGTCCTGTACATGTCCAGGAATCACTACATTATTAATAACCGAACAAATCTTGATATCATCGGCGTACAAAAGAAATTGACAATGTTTAAAGCAATCTGCAACATCGTTAATAAATATGTTGAATAACAATGTGCCTAAATGGGAGCCTTCAGGGACACCGGATGTAACCTGGATTAATTCAGATGTTGTGCTACGAATGCGTACAGCTTGAGACCTATAAGTTAGGTAATACTTATTATTTAATTTCAAAATTAAAATTTCGTGGTCAACGGTGTCAAACGCCTTGGAGAAGTCAGTATAAATCGAATCGACAATGTCACCTTTCTCCAAGGCATCAGTCACGTATTGACCAGATACCAATAAGTTGGTAGTCGTTGAGCACTCTGCTCGGAAACCATGTTGGTTTTCATGAAGTAGAATTCCTAAAGATCTCGATAACTATTCAGTTACAAAACGTTCAAATAGTTTCGCAATGTACGAAAGAATAGAAATTGGACGGTAGTTTGTAACAATATTTCCGCATCCGTTTTTAAAAATCGGTGTTATTAGACAGTCTTCCAGGTAGAAGGAAATATCCCCTGTTTTAGAGATATATTGAACAGTAGCCAAATAGGTCTACTAAACTCAAATGCACATTCTCTTAAGATTATCGTTGGTAACCCGTCGGGTCCCGTGCAATTAGTTATTTTTAAATTTTGTAGCTCGTGTAAGATAGAGGAGATTTTGATGACTGGTTCATTATCTAAGTTAAGATGTGTATCACTAGTGTATGTATGAGCTATAATCGGAGAGACTTGGAGATTGTACACAGAACCGAAAAAATCAGCGAATAAGCCGACTATATTTTCACGACCGGAAATTATTGTACCATTATCGTTGAACGAATCAGGGATCGTCGAAGTATTAGACCTATTCGCATTGACGAACTTCCAAAAGGACTGTGAATCAGATTTAATACGATTCTCAATCGATGACATAACTATGATAGCAGGTTTAAGAGAGCAATTTGCACTCGGTCCGAGCCACTATTGTAATCAGATAATAGCCCTGACTGTTTATAATTCTTATGAAACAATTTTTTTGGTGTATTTTATCAATTAGCTCAGGACTGTACCATTTAGGAAAGCGATAACTGTTGGAATTTTTAACTGCAATTTTTGGAACAAACACATCAATGGCAGTATGTACTATTGAATAAAATAAATCAACGTTCTGATCAACGTCATTCATTTGAAATAAGTTGTCCCATTGTGTATTGCTAAATACTTCAAGTAGGCTGTTAAAATCTGCCATGTTAAAATTATATTTAAATTCATAAAACCAGTCACTATGGCTTGGATCTACAATGCTGAAGGAAATAGTGATTAACAAAGCTGGATGATGTTGATCACAAGCAACGAGTGGTTGCTCAGCAGTAGCTATAGTACATTGGTCACTTAAAGAAGCATGCATAAAAATTAAGTCAAGCATAACAGAGTTACAGTTTTCTATGGTATTAAGTTGCATTGCGTTTATCAGCCCGTAAGTATCAGCAATGATTAAAGCAGTTTGGCTAGGTGACTTCGTAAAAACACCAAATTTACTATTTTCCCAAAGGATATTCGGCAGATTATAGTCACCAACAATACATAAACGATGGCCGGGCAGCAAATCGCACAAATTTTCCACGGTTGAGCAGTGCTCCTCATAGACGGCCACAGAGGAACCGGGTGGGATGTAGATAGCACCGACGAGAAGTTTGGTGGTTCCAATAGAAATTGATACATTTCTTCGTATGAAGACGACGTACATCTAACTACGTAGGAATTAAAATAACTTGATACGGCAATTAAAGGCATATTCGAAGGATGGTTATTATTGTTATTTTTCACTTAGTTGATGGCGGGACGTCTAAAAAATCGTCCGAAATAACTGAAGGCAGCAGTCTACGAGGCTTAGGTTTACGGGGACGGATTATAAATTTTCGGACCGTCACATTATTAGGCCATTTCGCAGGTTGCAATAGTTTCGGGACACCGCCCTCATTACTTCCAATTTTAAAGGATGCGTAGATATTATTCCTAGTGAGAGGGAAATTAATGATAGCTTCAGAATTTTTACTAAGTAAGTGTTGTCAACAGGTAATAATTGCGTTGTATTGTAGATTTATAATAAGTAAATTTAAACATTTAATAATTCTAAATCAGGTATCTGTTTCGATGCCAGACTGATTGCTCTTTCAAGCATTTGTAATGTTTTTAATAAAAGTTCTGATTGATATACTTCATTTTGTAACAGGGTTCTAGTATTTAGATTTTCAAGAAAAACTTTGTTTTGTTTATATTTGACAGTAAAATTTCTAAATGAGAAGAATATCTTTTTGATGAGTGATTTGCAAAAGTAGGTAATTTATTAATTTGTTTAATTTCTGTAAATTATCATTAATATTATGTAGGACGTCTTCATAAATATTTCCGGTAAAAATTTTGATTGCTCTTCTTAGAATGCTAACCAACGCTCTTTTATATTTATAATTGAATGTTCTTAATAACAACTCCATATCTTTACAGTTTGATAAAAGTTGTCTATGAATTTCAAGAATTAGTTTATCGATAGAGGATTCGTTTTGTAAGGTTTCAGCATTTGCTAGCGACTGCTTAAATCCTATTTCTAAACAATTTAAGAATGCTTAATAAAATTTTAAAAAAACAACTAGAAACTCTTGCCTTAATATTCGTTATTCACTTCAATCCGCATCTATATTTTGATTTGCAAACTAGTAAACATTTTAACATTAAAACATTACTCTCTTGCAGATACAATCTAATGCTATAATAGAATTGATATTAGTCGACGAAGGAAAGGATTTAGAACTCTCCCATCCGTTTCATCTACACGGCTACAGTTTCATGGTGATGGCACAGCAGCGACTTGGAAATAACACCACCAGGGACAGTGTTATGTCCAGATATTACAACAACGAGATTCCGAGGAATAATCGGCCAATTTTAAAAGACACCGTTGCAGTCCCCGACGGCGGATTTACGATAGTGCGATTCTACTCAGACAATCCTGGTATGATTTAAATGTTGATTGCACCATATTTTCTACTATTCTTTACTCATGCTTTACTTTTATTTTCAGGTTACTGGTTGCTCCATTGCCACATAGATTTTCACACCGAAGAGGGCATGCAGCTAGTTCTTAAAACCACTGAAGTTCCTCCACGTCCATCTACATGTACATGTATCATCTAAATCAAGAAGTTTTTTTTTATATTAAATCTATTTATATAATCCTTTTATAAAGTGATGCAATAATAAAATACTATTTTTTAAATATATGATTCTTATAATTTTTGAGTTATTCAAATCTAGACGATAAAAAAGCTACTATTTAAAAAAAGATATAGTGTTACACTACAAGGGTGGTTTGAAAAGTTGGTGCAAATTCCGAGAGATGGTACCACCGGCGCGTGTCGAGGTCATGTTTAGTTAGTAGCATCTCTTGAATGAACGCACCACAAGTTTCAGCCATATTGGTCTATCAAGGAATCAAGGAAGTCGAGTGATTTTAAAGAAATTGAAGCAAAAGATTTTCGTGTGGTGATTAAAAATTACTTTATGAAAGGCAAAACGCTTTAAGAGACTAAAGAGAAGCTTGATAAATATTATGGTGACTCTGCACCTTCGACAGAACAGTTAATAAGTGGTTTCAAAATTTTCGGACTGGCCATATAGGCACAAGTGACGCTGAACGTTCTGGACGGCCTGTGGAGGTTACGACTCCAGAAATCATCAAATCCATGATATGGTGATGGATGACAGAAGAGTTAAGATGCGTTAGTTTGCTACTACTGCGGGCATCTCGACTGAATGGGTTCATAATAGTTTGCATAAACATTTGGACATGAGAAAGCTATCCGAAAGATGTGTGCTCACGCTTGACCAAAAACGGATTCGTGTGAAGTGTTGCAAGGATGGTTTGCAGCTGTTCCAGAAGAATCCGGAGAACTTTAAGCTTCGTTTCGTCACTGTGGATGCAACATGGATATATTACTATACTCCTGAGACCAAACAACAATCTAAACAATGGGTTACCAAAGGGGAATCTTCACCAAAAAAGGTGAAAAGTTCCTTCGGCCGGAAAGGTTATGGCGACTGTATTTTTAGATTCGCAAGGGATAATCCTCATCGACTATCTGGAAAAGTTTGAAAACCAAGCTGCAAGAAAAACGCCCGCGATTGGCCCACAAGAAAGTCCTTTTCCAACACGACAACGCACCAACACACACCTCAGCAGTTGTGGTTGCAAAATTAATGGAAATAGGATTCCAACTCGTTTCACATCCCCCCTATTCTATAGACTTGTCTATTATTCGGAAGGGATCAAAAACTAGAACATCGTTGGACGAAGTGTATAAACCTAAATGTCGAAAAATAAAAATGGTTTACCCCAAACACGTCAGTAGTTTTTATTTTTGTACAGACTTTTCAATCGCCCCTCGTATTTTAGCAAATCAATACGAAAGATTCATACAAATATACTTTCAACAATTGATTTTATATAAGAAGAATAACATTTTTCGTAGTAATTGAGTGATAAAATTATTATATAATATTAATTATTACAAGTATATTTACATAAAATTTTATATTCATGATAAATAATGCAATGTTACAATTTTGGAATTCAAATTACATTCGTCGATAAGTAATCTGGCAAAATGCATGACCTCGACTATTCCATTTTATTAAACCAATAAGATGTACCATTATTGCAATGATAATTTTAGTTAAAATCATCAGCCATGGACTGGTTTCGATCTGTTTTGGATCTCATCGATCAATAACACCAAATTGATTTTCTTGAATTCTATCTAAACCTTCCAATTACTCTCTTCACAGTTGAAGTAAGTTAAATTACTATTTTGGCCATATTTTGTAGGAAATTTTTGAAAAGTGGCCACCGTGATTTTGATATTGTTGAAATATTATTCAACACCCTGTCTATCGTCTAATACTTCATTTTTATTAACCCTAAATAATTAGTTATCCATTTTTCATAGGATTTCCAATAATTCAAATTTTGTGATCAATAAAGCAATTATTCAAAATAAACACGTAAAAACAATCAGGTTGTACTTAACTAACACGACCTATTTTACTACTAATTATGATTATTCAAACGGATAATTAAAACACACTAAAATAATTTATACAAATTATTTTCGGCGTTAGTTTTACGCAAACATAACTCATTTAAAATATACACAATTTAAATAGCTTCTATTAGTTACATTACTAAAATATATGTTTAGAACACATCTAATTTGGCTTATCTATTGTTTAAAATGTACGTTTTAAAAATTTTACCTTTTCTAATTCATTTAAATAATGTATATCGCATTTTTTTTATCTGTTTCAAACGGCCATTATTTTTTATAACAAAGGCATTGATCAATGCGAAATTACCTTTGTTTCTTATCGAACGATTTAAATTTTTTTGCAAAAATAATTAACACATTTTTCTGTAACAACATATTTTTTACATATTTATAAGATGCAGAGGAACGTGACGTTATAATGAGACCAAATTTGCAAACACAGTTGAATATGTAATTTAAATGTTAATTTAATCCCTATGGAATAACGAATAATTGAGTGAAATAACATTATTTATAAAAATAACTTCAGATAATATCTTATATTTACATACGTGTATATTTTTTGAAAACAAATTACGAATAGATTTACAGTTTATAATTTTTGATTAAGGTGTTTAGGGTGAAATATTTTCATGAAATTTTTGTACAAAAATTATATAGTCTAAATATGTCTAAAATAGTTTGAAATATTTCTTCTTATACTAGCTATATTGACTAAGAAAATTTTTAAGTGATAATAAAATAGAACCATTATAATTATCCCAATCAAGAAAATCTTATTATTACATTAATTTTCATTCTCAAAT
Organism: Ontholestes murinus; assembly: GCA_963969525.1. Taxonomy (NCBI): domain Eukaryota; kingdom Metazoa; phylum Arthropoda; class Insecta; order Coleoptera; family Staphylinidae; genus Ontholestes; species Ontholestes murinus. The sequence goes on along the minus strand of OZ018397.1, from coordinate 41,073,572 downwards.
AATAAAATTTATTAAATAATATTAATGTCAATCAGTAACAGTTCATTACTTTCCTAACGTTTTTAATTAGTTACAATGTAACTACACTCTTCAGCCTTATTTTCTTCAACTACAATTAGTGGCATCTTTTTATTGACAGTTCTAAAAAATCTAACAAGAATCTACTCCTATTCTATAGTAGAAAGTGGAGGCTATCCTTTTCATTGACTTACTCAGTTCATCTCAAGAAGTATATACCAACACAAACAAGCTTCTTTTGAAAATTCTGAAAACCGGCATTATAGATAGAAATTTTTTGTTAGGTCTTCAACGTGTTTTTTCAAAGAGGTTATGTTACATCACAGCTTTCCTAAGATAAAAAGAAACCGGAAGCCATCTCTCTTAATACTCAAAGAAGTGTAAATTAACGTCAAGCTCCTTTTGAAAATTCTTAATGAACTTTAGTTTAAGTGGAAATTTTTTCGATAGGTCATCAAACTTTCATATAATATCAACGTTTCCCCCCATCTCTCTCATTTGCTTTCTCAAAACTAATGACAAGCTTCTTTTAAAAATTCCGAAATATCTTTAGTGGATATACAAAGTTTTCATATTATATAAAAGCTTTCTTAATCAACAACTGAAACCATTTCTCTCATTAGCTTACTTAAAGAAGTGGAAATCAGAGTCGGGCTTCTTTGATAATCCTGAAATATCTGTAGTATAAGTATAAAATGTTGGTTTGGTACTCAAAGTGGTTTTACAAGGTTTTCATGTTTCATACAAGGCTTCCTACTCTATAACAAAAAATAGGATACCATATCTCTCATTGGCTCACTCAAGGAAGTGTAAACTAACGTCGAGAATCTTTTGAATATCCTGAAGTATCTTTAATTTAAGTGAGAAATTTTTCAGAGATCTTCAAAGTGGTTTTACAAGGATTCTATGTGACATCAACGTTTTTCTACTCAATAAGAGAAACGGTATGCCATCTCTCTCATAGAAGTGTAAACTAATATCGAGCTTCTTTTGAAAATCTTGAAATAATATATTTGGGAAATTTTTGATAGGTCTTTAAAGTGGTTTTTAGTGAGATATGAGAGTGAGTTGCGTAATAACAAACGGCAGTAGCCAGAAAAGAAACGACTTAGGTGTGAAAATAAACAACGCGAAATAAAAGCCACTATTGGTCATCATTAATACATTTAAAATTTTCACTACACTGATAGTAGAAAAGGTAACGTATAGATTTCTAACGAGCTTATTTCAACACCTCTCAAACGCTTAAAATAAAAGTTACATTTATGATATTGTAGATAAAAAAAATGTAAATATCTGTATTATTATGTCATACATGATTTTCATTCTTAATACCAATTGGATAAAGGCAATTTTGGAATAACTGTGTTGCTTTAATTCAATGATTTAACTAATTATCAATCTGTATATTCAACATTAAATTTGATGAACTGAAAAGAGCAAAATCAACAAACCAATAACGTAATTTTGCGTAAATTTAAAGATAATTATGATGGTTTTGCACTATCCCACACACTCTTCGTCTGCGAACAACCAGATTTTACCATGGGCCATATTCTACTAACTTCTTCGTTTCTTTTATCAGTTTGCCTCTTTCAAACAATCGATCACCAGCGACCATTTTCCTATTGCCAAATCCAATTCACTAAGGAAAACTCCCATACCTCCATCAGGCAGGCAGAAACATCAGCAACTGCAATTAAAATATATTCACTTCTATACTGCTTTACTTCCTTCGGCAATCCTCATACAATCCACGAAATCGATGACGGTGCCTCTATACTCTCTACATTTATCCACACTGCTGCAGATAACTTTACCCCAATTTATCGTAATCCCACATGCCGCCTCGCCTGCCTTCCTTTAAAACTTCAATTAGTGAAGGACCACCGGATTTGAGAGATTTTTACCTTAAGGAACGACTTTAAAACGTCTCACACAATAAAAAATCTGAAAAACTGGGCCCACCAATTCAAAATTTCCACGGGGCAGAATAAATAATGCAATTCTTCCGACCTCATCGATGGAAATTATTTAGAAAGTGATGATGTACAAGCCCAGTTTAAATTTACTTGTTACTATAAAATTTGGTAATCCTAATTTTAATCAGCACTACGGTCCGTTTCTATAGTTTTTATAAAGCAAATCGGTTCGGTCGGCCAGGGAAGAAGTTAATATTTATCTTATTCTTTATCTTCCTTTCGAGGTCATTACATTAATTTTCGAACTTTCGAACTATTGAATGCCTATCCCACTGCTACGTCAACTAGAAAGTATTCAACATTACTGTTATCAATAAAAAATTGAGGGGGACGAAATGTTTTACATTATCTCTTCGTACAGCGGTGTGTGGGACTCCTCCTGCTCTATTTGAATAGGCCCACTAAACATCCTCTCTTTCTTCTAGGGATACTATTAGTATTGTTTGAGTATTCTTTGCCCAGTACCCCCTGTCTTGTGTTAACCATCATCGACGTCCTCCATCACTCTTGCCACACTCGCCATTCTTCTAGGAGCAGTTTCTTTTGCGATAGTATCTTTTTAGCAGCACTCCCATAACTGCGCGTCCACCAGAATAGGGGAACAGGCGTGTCCACTCTAAGGTTGTGCCTTTCTCACATTCCAATTATTCCTGTATCGTATTCCACTGAGTACATGAACACACATGAAGAAGTAATGCTTAACATAGTCCTCTGTATCCGCGCACCACACGCATGAAGCACTTGTCGACTTGCCGATGCGCCGAAGATGTATCCTGAAGCAGTCATGCCCTATCAGGAGCTGGGTAAGCTCCTAGCGTCTTTTGTCGGTCCACACTCCCACCTCAGGCATCAGTCGCCACATCCATGAACCTGAAGGAGCGATCGACCTTCTTTTCTAGCAGTCGACATTGTTCTCTTGCCACGGCTTCGTCCTGCCCAGCCGTAACAAGGCAGTGTAGTCTTGCCCGTGAGTTCAGAACTAGGTCTGGGTTTGGCATCGATGCTAGGACCTCTGCCACTGCTATGAATACGGTCCTGTACCCCCCGATTACTCTTAGGGCCGCCAGTCTCATTGCTCTTCTTAGGTGTAGAATGTTTCGCTACGAGTTATGAAGCGTATAGAAACTTGGACGCCGCCACCCTCATAAGGAGTCGTCTGGTCTTCTATGAGGCTCTCTCCGCTCACGTTCTACAGTAAAAGGGCTAATTCTTTAGCCGCCTTAGCAACCTTGGTCACTCGAGAGCTGCAGCAGAAGTTCGCCTCCAGTATTATCCCCCAAGTTCTTTTTTATTTGTTTTTTGGGAGGTGCTGTCCGCAAACGGTGTAGTATTCTTCTCCCGTCGCCCCTTCGGTCCAATTGTAAAACCTCTATCGACTCTAGTTCTATTTACAAATTACACAATTATACATCAATCATTTACAATTCCAAACAATTACGCAATTAACTTAATTTAGTTATGTACATGTTGGATTACCCCCCATTCCCTTTCAGGTTGGCCTCCAACTTCTTCCCCCTCACTGCCCGTGCAAACTTGGTCACGACTATCCTATTTTCTTTCTCCTTCAGCTTGGGCCCTACAATTGTCTGCGGGCCCCATTCTCCTATGACGTCCCTAAGAATCTTCCATCTGCGGCTTCTTCCATTTCATTGTATGCTGAGCGTCATCGTTTGGGTGCCTGCAGTATAGACAGCCATATTCTGCCAATAGCTGCGTGAGTCCATTCCCCCTTATTAGTAGCCCCCACCTCGTCTGCCTTTCCCCCAGCGTCCTTCTTCTGGCACACCTACTAGCATTCTGCTTTGAGCAACTCCTCATTCGGTCCACGTACACGTACTCCGCCTCTCACTTTCTAGCCAGTAAGTCGACGGGCACCATGCTGGTCACCATGCTGGACAGCACTTCCACTGCGTCCGTCGGGATGGTCCGGTCCGCCGACGTCACTCGAATTTTACCCGTCCGAGTCGCCTTTCACATTCTCTCGCAGTTGCGAGCTGTGCGTGTCCCTTCGCCTTCGAGTTTTGCACTAGCCAACTCCACAATCAACTTTCTCTTCATTTCCTCTGGCGTTACTACGTTGAACAGGATCCTGACCACCATCGGATCCATCCTTCCAGCCGCGCGTGCGTTGGGTTTGCCTCCATTCATACCCCCAGAAATTTCACGGCATTTTGCTGCTGCAGTCCCCCCTCTGGTCCGCCCTCTTGGTGGGGAGCCATACGGCTTCCATCTTTTCCACGGCCAACGCCAGCTCCGCGTCCTCCAACCATCTAGCGTTCTCTGAGATCGCCAGTGCCGCCGACGTCTTGGCACCCTCTAGAGTAGACGAGAAGCTGACCAATACCAGGTCATCGGCGAACGCCACCGTGCTGACCCCTTGAGGCAGCTTCAACCGCAGGATATTGTCGAAAGCTATATTCCATAAAAAAGGGGCCTAGCGCTAACCCCTGCGGTATCCCACCGTACTTGGTGAATTTTCTAGATTCACCCTCAGCCTCGTAATTTACCTCCCTTCCGCTGAGTAAACTCTGCTCGAGGTTCATTAAGTAAACCGGAGTGATTCTCTCTCTAAGTGCCCTCATGATAGTCTCCGTGAGAGTAGAGTTAAATGCATTTTGCACATCTAGAAGTAGCATGAGGTAATACTGGTTCCAGGTTCCCGTATTGCCGCTTCTGGTGATGCCGTGCACCATCCTTAATCCACCGTCGATATACCAAGGGGAAGGGGAGAGCCCTCCGGCGTTGCTCACAGCAGCCTGTCTGCTGTTAGCCTCTCTAATGTCTTGGTCACCTGTGCTCCAAGCATACTGGCTTGTAGGCTCTGTGGCTTTCCAATTTTGTGAAGAAGGACGAAACTTGCCTTCTTCCAAACACTCGGGAAACCCCCTTCTTCAGACACTGTTTCATAACCTCTGTGGTCTCGGTCATGATGTGGCAGTGTAGGCAGTCCATCCGGCAAGGGCCTTTTTTATTATTCAGTTTTCCTACCGCATTAGCTACCTCCTCCTCCGTCCAAGTCGAACGGCAGCCTCCCCGATTGCTTCCTCACTATCACTTACTGCCCACATCTCCTTCACTTATTATACCCATAGACTCATACCAACTCAAACATTTATCTCTTAATTTTCACTTACATAGATTCATAATGATTCCGATGTCAACAGATAACTACTTTAAAGAGCTCAACTTAATATATGAAATAGCTATGAATAATGGTTATAGCAGACAACTGGTAAATAAACTTTTAAAAAACAAAAATAGAAAAATAAAAAGCCAACTATTATATAATCCAACTCCAACAATAGTTTACGCAGCTATACCAATTAACAATACCAGCAATAAAATAAAGAAGCAGTTACATTTACATAAGATAAAACCGATAATAGTTAACAAACAGGCCGAAATATTGAAATCAGATTTAATGAACATAAAATATCAATTATAAATGGGAATGCGGCGACAGGATTATCCGAGTACTACACCAATACACGACACCACGTGGGGGAGATTACCCCAATTCAAATTTGACGAAAACTTAATATATTGGAGAAGGCCATCAAGCGCGGAGATAATCTTCTTAACAACCAGCAAGAATTAATACGCACGAATAATACCGTAATTACCTGCTTTACATCATAGAGAAATTTGTATATATACCTTGTCACTTATTGTTGTGAATTAGTTTACCCTTTGAAAATGATTGGTAACAATCGAAACACGTGTCAGTTAACTGATAATAAATCTATGGAACATAACAAGTGTCTTACTTCACCAAATTTCATTCACTTGCCTTGTCTGGAACAATTCTCCTATGACCGCCATTACTCCCCTAGGCACATAGACCTTCACCCCAATTTTCTTCGATACCAGCTGGTAGGGCCTCCATGGATTTGCCTCGCCTTCCTAGCACAGCTATTTCCAGCATTTGTTCTTGTTGGTAACAATGACCCTTCTCAGCTCCTCCCTAGCCTGACAATGTTCCTCTGCCAGCCCCTCTGTGAGAATTTTTTTTAATTCTCGTCATTAGGTAGTATCATGTGCAAATTATAGGAGATATTTGGAAGAAATAAAGAAGAGAGGATCGGAGTTATAGATATCAACCCAAAAATTAGTTAATATTAGAGGCGAAGCAGAAGAGCGAGAACCGTTCGGAAGTAAAAGAAGAATTATAATCAAAATAGTTCAAAAATGTTTCACCACGGGTTAAGTGAGCAATTAATTACCCTCCTGGTGCCGTTTGTCAGTTCATTGAGGATCCCCACCTCCGGCGTCCACCAGAATGCCGGGTTTCCTTTTTGGCACCGGCCGTTCGCATGCCGTGTGCATTCTAGTCATTAGCTGCGACGCCGCCCTCTCTGCGTTTTCCGTCGCTGGAAACGAAGTGTTGGCCAGTGCCCTCCTTAGTTTTTCTTCACTCATTCTGTTGAGCGCCCATTTTTCCCTGATCGGTTCTTGTCCCCTCCTGGGCCCCGCTGGCCCCCCTATAGTGAACTCGATATATTTATGGTCACTTAATGACTCCTTCTCCAACGTAGGGACACCCCCCAAGTACTTGATCGATTTTTTGATAACGAAATCCTTGCCCAGTAGGTCGATAATTTTGCCCTGAATCCGGCCTGCTCTTCTGTAGCTCAGGCGAACGGCGCCACTGTAAGCATTGCCGAGGACAGCCATTTCGCAACATTCGCCACCGTTTCTTACGTTTGCAATCTCCCTCATACTTACGATGTCGTCTCCGAATGCTACAATGTATGCACCGTCAGGAAATAGAAGCCAGAACAGTACATCATACGCAATATTCAAAATAAAGGGTCCCATGTCGAATTCCACCTATATTTAGCCACATTATAGCCAGACCAGAGTTTTAAGTTTCCCGAGACTTTCAGTACAACAATGATACCAGCAAACTCCGTCTGCATCAGCCCAGGAAGAAGTTTCTAGACGAAGCGCCGCTTGTCATTCGCTAGAAGGCCGTTTTCTCTTTATACCTTCACTCATTTCATTTTAATTTCTTATCTCTTTCATCTTTCACACTATATAATAATAGTAAACGTCTTTATTTATTATTTCTTATCATTGCAAATTATAACTACCATCGATTCTGACGCCCCTAAAATCCTAGACAAAACCCCACTTGCTATTCCCTAGCCTGCTTATCTCTTCTTTAGTTTTACTTCATAACTATCTTGTCTTCCCTTTTTTACGTTTCCCTCTTCTCCTGTCATACATTAATTGAATGAATAACACTTGAGAAAAAAGTATACAGTTTCAAAACTAACATGAAATGACTAATTTCCTCTACACACTCAGCTTGAAGACTGAACCAAATTGCTACACGTGGCATTGTAATTTCTAATTCAAATTTTTGCAAATGGAAATATTTTTTGATCAAAACATCAAAAAATATTATTGAAGTAATAGATAAAGAATTTATAAACAATTAGTTTGTTTCACTTTTGAATAATTGAAACTAACTAAGTGTTTATCAATTGGATTGATGAGGCTGTTACTTGTTGAAACTCCATATTACTTAATAAATCACTGCCACAGAATATTCTTCTAAAAACGTTAACTTTAGTGTTTTATTAAGTGTTTATCAATTTTTAACTTTTTATCTTATAATATCACCAGAAGATAAGTGAGAAAATGATTCAAGAAGTATTGTTGAAACTTTACTTTCTGCAAGCCTCTATAGAAATATCATTATTTTCAAATTATAAAAATTTCATCAGTAAACTAACCATAAATATTGTCCTATTATAAGTAAGTGATTAGTGATTAGTGATCATTTTACCGAAATAGATGAAACTCATCTTAATATATTCTTTTGTTAGAAGATCCTTTGTTACTGATAAGAATTTAATTTCACAAGTATCTTAACTATTAACTTACTTCTTTATCTTAATAAGATATCAAGTCTACATTCACTTTAAATTTACTCAATTGTCGTAGATTTTTTATGTGTTATTCTCTAAATAATAAAAATAAATTCTTATCCTTGATACCTGCATAAAAACTTCAATCAGTATATCTAAATCAACATTATGACAAATACAATAGTTTAATATTTTATTTGCGCTAAATAGTCTTATTGATTTTATTGATAATAAATATTTATGCAATTTTTCGTTTAGTAGTAGTTAAAAAATATATTACAAAGTGCTCGTTTGTTTTATTAGTAACTAAGCCTTGAAACGGCAGTCCAAATCAACAGGCTCAATTATCCCGATCTACTTATTTATTTGAGGTTTTGTGCCATCGTTTGCGAATTTATGATTTTGTTACATATTCAAATCATCATTTGCAAAAGCAGTATTTCGTCTATTTGCATCTATTTGCAAAAATTAGCAGAAACCGTGTTATGTAACAAATTTAACGAGGCCAGCATGTACAAGGCCATTATATCTAATTCCAATTCTCAATAATAATGTTCGGAACTCATTGAAAAATTCTCGACTAGCTATTCAAAAACAGCACTTACTACACATTAACATTACGTTTACATATTTTAAACTTTACAAAGAGTGTTAGAATATTAAATTATAGTAAACAAATATTGTCGTAGTAATATTTAAATATAGCACTAAAAATACGCACCAGTTTTCAATAATAATATTTATTCGCCTTAAAATCTTTCACATCTACTATATCCAATATTTAATTGTAATTATATGACGTCCTCTTATGAATTTCATCAAATAAATAATACGAATTTATATATATATTATATAGAAACTAGATAAACTAGCTAAAATTTACTTTACACATAAATAAAGGTGCTTTTAAAGTATTGAAATAAATCCTATCTTTAAATGGAGGTTACTCTTCTAATATCAATCGCTTAGAACCAAAACAATTGCAAAAAGTCTACAAAGTGACTCAAAAACCTTATGGCTTAAATAGGACTTCTTAAAAATCAAGTATCAATGGTAAATGTAAATATATTGGCGAGGGTATCAAGTACAAGATTAAAATTAAGTTCTTATTCTTATTGGATGATTACAGTTACTTAATCAGGTTCAAAACAGACTTAAACAGGATGTGTGTCGAAATCATCTTCAATGAATTCAATAATTTTAAAAAGCTTGCTTTGAAAATTATAATAAACATCATTTATTTTCAATTGAATAAGTTAACACAGTTTCAGTGCAAGATTTAGATACAAACCTTATATTGAGTAATTTGACCGATGTATATCTTGAAGAGAAGTGGCCATAAAGTAGACATATCAAATAGTGGGATTAATATGCGTTTACTGTCATCTTAAATAATAACACAAAAACTTAAATGATGCAATAGTTTCATGCCATTGTAATTGACTTTAAACCAAAAAAAGTAAAGGTAAACTTAGTAAGAGCTCCCAACTATGGTAACCATTGTTTGTTTGCGGTCGTAGATGATGAAATGGATATGAAATTTCCGACACTAAAAGTACTGTTCATTTGTACAACTGTAACAATTTGTAGACAATTGCTTTTAAGCCAGCAAGTTAAAAAACACTTTCTCTCAGAAAGTCTACATTAAAAATTCAATTGAAGATAAGTTTTAATATAAGATTGAGATTCAGGCCTTATATATATATATATATATATATATATATATTACTTCTGTAGATCTTGAAGTAAAGTGGCCATAAAGTCAAATAAAATGACAAATTATATTGAAACTCAAACAGGATGTATAGAACTAGTCTTCAATAATGACAAAAAATAAAAATAATGGCGACTGTTGAATGTTCACGATTAAGGATGATGAGATTACTTAAACAGGATTTCTATCGCTTTAAAAATAACTCAAAAATACAAATAAGAAAACAGCCCAAGCCATTTGAACCCAATAAACATAGCAGAGTTTAATGAAGGAAAACACTTGTTATGTTCCATATTATTGAATTTAACCATTTTAACCTGACACCTGACACGTGTTTCGATGATTGCTGATCATTTCCATCATCACATTTACATTTCTGATTAAGAGTGTAGCTCAACAAGTATCAATTATAGATTCTCGGGATAACCTATGCGTCAATAAAACTAATGGTAATCCAAACGGACCAGAGGCCGACAAAGGCTATGCTTTGGTCATCCGACCAGACTTTGGATATAGAGGAGCCAATTAAGCTCCTGTCTGGTCAGTACTGAGAGCTTCTTCCACGCCGAAGAAAAACCCAATTGTAGATTGGTTGTGATTTACATACGAAAAATTCATCCTCCTAAAACAGCGTTGCAAGGATAAAAATTATCGTCCCAAATACAAATTCCAACTTGTCACGCTTAATGCCAAGAAGGAAACTCCCAGTGAGACCATCAATACCACCCCAAGGAAAGCTTAGGTCGGCATGGAGGAATCTCTCCATGAAATCACTACTATGAACAGCTCCTTAGCTTAACCTCAAAATAATCTTTCCATTAACACATATTTTCAATTCATTAATAATAAAAATGAGAGAACTAAATATAATTCAAATCAATTTACAATATTGCAAGGAAGGGGTACAAACACTAAACCGCAACCTCTAAAGCAATGATAATACCTGGTCCTAATCCAAGAACACCATGTAATGGCAAATAGGATATGTGGACTCGATAATTTAAATGGCATCATTATAGATTATGATGCTAATGCCTACCATCCAGTGATGGGTAACATGGACACCAATAAAAGAACAAAGCTCTGCTCGAATTCATTTAGAGCACAAATCTACACATACTTACACATATTTAATAAAGGTTGTGAACCAAAATTTTTTATCTCAAGAAGACAAGTGATTGATACCACCCTTTCTAGAGAGATTATAAGAAAGCACATCAAGAACTGGCATGAGTCAACGGTTGCTCTGTCCTGGTCAGATCACAGATGGGTATGTTATAAATTAGGTACTAAATTTTCCGAAGAGAAAGCGTTCAGAAACCCAAGTAAAACCGATGAGGAACTATTTACAAAATTCTAATTGGAACGAAAAGTCAAGCTCACTCAACTCGAGTAGAGGAAAATCCACTAACCCATGGTGGAATAAGAATTTCAACCAATTGACAAAGCAAGCAAAAAAGCTTATAACAAAGCGCAAAGCATAACACTCCAAACAGAAAATCGATTGGACCTGGACCACATCGTGATAGACAACTTGCTAAACAACTAAATGAATGTTGCTTTCCAACCATAGGATACACAGATGATATAACAATTCGCTCTAGTTTACTTTGTAGACTAATGCATAGTGCTCTCAATATAAGGAGAAATATTGTACACACAACGCCCTCTCGGTAAATCAAATTAAGATAAGCATAAGTTATCTTTCATTCTTGTATCATAGGTGTGATTCTGAGAGTGTAATTTGTTATTATCGTAGTATGTCTTGGTTAAGATTAGACAATGCAGAACATACAGGCATGGAAATGTTAAAACTTCAAAGTTTAAAAATGCTACCTTGCAGTCATCACGGTAACCCAGATTGTATAGAATACGAAAAATTCGGTGTCTTATTGCTGCATAGACCAGACGTACTATTGACCTGCAACAATCTTTAGAATAAGAACTTGTTTATTAATAAGGGACATATAAGACATTAAGTAAGGTCACGAGTACGCCAACCCAATACAGAGTTCTTTAGGGTACATCTCCTTAGAGCCTTTCGAGTAGCATACTGATAGAGCTAATTCCCCCGTATTTTGAGATCGTGCAGAGAGACGAGCTGTACGTGACTACAAAGAGCAAAATAGATAAAATTCGGAGGCTGATGGACCAGTGGCAGGAACGATGGAACCCCAACAACAGGCGTCTGAACGAAGGAGCTTATCCCAGCGCGACAAGTACCTTCACAAGATCGGTGAGGCTTCTGGGAAGGAGTATCCTTTGTTCTAACGGTTTGGTTGAAAAGTTTGTATCGTTTAGAAGAAATATTTTTTTTTTGGTAAAATTCAATTTTATTATTCAACATTATTCGAAAGCGATACTTAGTGTATCAGTACCATTTTTGTAATTTGATTTGTCTTGAGCCTTAAAATATGCCTCTGTTTCAGAGGTGCTAAATATCTTTCATATTGAACATTCTCTTAAGGTTTGCATAGAGGAAATAGACGATGGAGGCCAAATCTGGAGAGTACGGTAGCTGGGGAAGCAATTCGTAGCCTAATTCATTCCAATCCATTCATTTTTTAGTGCTTATTAATTTAATTCATTGAGTTTGGTCATCGTTTTAATAGCATTGTCTTGATGAAATAACGTTTTTTTTTTCTTCAAATAGGGTTGTTTCTTCGCGATGTCATCCTTCAAATGCGCCATCAATGCTGTATAATAATCTCAGTTGATTGTTTTCCCCTTTTAGAATAACTGAGAAACAATATGAGGCGATTCACAAAATACAGAAGACTGTTGTGTTTTTCATCGTTCTGGATTGATTTCATCGAATGCAGTTCATTCAACTGACTGCCAATTGGATTCTGGAGTGTAGTGATGGATCCATTTTGCATCCATTGTCATATACCGACATAAAAAACTCCTGTTAATTTCGCGTAAACCGTTTCAAACAGTGCTCTGAATCATCAACACGTTGTTGTTTTTAATCGGCTGTGAGCTCACGTGGCACTCACTTTGCGCAGAACTTTTGAATGCCTAAACATTCATGTATGATATGTCCAACATGTTCCTTTGATATCTTCAGAATCTCAGCGCTCTCAATCAACTTCACTTGACGGTAATTCAAAATTATTTCGTGGAATTTTTTAATATTTCGTCTATAACAACCTCTTTTGGACGCCTATTGCTGCATACGGAATTTAGCAAACCACTTACGAACAGTTATTTCCGCTGAAGTAGAGTCCGTATAACACCTATCAAGCCAATATTTTGTTACATCACTATTCGTTCCATTAAAAAACTATGTTTCATTAACACAAGAGATTCCTTTTTATTTATTTTTTCCAATAAGAAAAGTTGCTCAAAATGCTATAACCCACGAACCAATTGTCCGATCGTTGTCAAATTTGGACACGTATTGTTTGAAGGTTAATTCAAACTGAAAATCATATAGAAAAAATCTAGTGGCGCCCTCTCTTAGAAACGATACGAACTTCACAGCCGAACTGTTAGGGCGTGATAGACGACGCGCAGACCACCTTTTTAGGGTGGCGACGTAGGCGGAGTGAATGAGAAGAGCTAAATGGGCGAGCCGTCGAGCTAAGAAGAAATGGGCTGCGGTGGACCGGACGTCTAGAGAAATCTTGAAAGCTTTTCTCTCTGGGGCAGCTGGGACAGCCGAGATGAAAATTAAGATGAAGAAGAACAATGATCAAGGGCTGAAAGATTAGATGAGAAGAAGAAGCAGGGCACTAGAAAAGTGTGTAATGATGCCACTGGTGTTCCTGTCTAATCGACCAGTCGATCGGTCGACCACCATATACAAATCACACAACGATGACGCCGTAAAACTTTTTTTAACATCTGACCCTCTGCGCAAATATACAAAGCGAAAACCACAGTGGCAACACTGTAGGTCGTACACCCTTAAGTGGGATTAAGTCCATCAAAAAAAGATGATTACTTCTTTTAGATTTTTGAATAAATAGTGCACAAAATTAAATATTATACTTGAGGAATTATACGAAAATAATTTAAAAGACTAATTAAAAAATTAGTTTTAATGCATGTAGTACAAGGACATGATTGTTTATATATATATATATATATATATATATATATATATATATATATATATATATATATATATAAACTTACTCTTGGCTCATGCTGTTGATTTACAAAAAATCGTATAATCGTTAATATAGTTATTCAGAATAAATTAATATGTTTAAAGTTATTATTCTTATGCATTACTTATGTTAAATATATTTTAAAACATTCTGTATGTATTGTATATTCGGCTAACTCGTGACCACTTTAAAAGGCTTTACACAATGGAGATTAAAAATAATACTCTCAGATAAGTTTATACATGTCATGAAACTGTAATATTTAGTATGTATTCGGTTTAACATTCTATAATTTTCTTATTTTTAATGCAACATCTACTTCTGTATATTACATTATATCAAGAGAACAAAATGTAAAAATATAAATATATAGACTTATGGATGGTTATATAACATTACTTTACGTCTTATAAAATTGTATTATAAAGGCGAGGGAGAATTAAAAGGTGTTGTTAAGAATAACAGGTATGTAGGTCACTTAATATAATAATAATAGTATTACTATTTAGGATTTTCAGTTTTTTATTTATTATTTTTATTATTTTCACCTGAAGAAGCTACAATGTAGCGAAACAATTGTAGTGAGTTAAAATAAACAGTATATAATCATAAATAGTTTACTATTATTATATTAAGTGATAATGGATTTTCAAAAAATAAGTGCCTCAACAATCAACGAGGTATGTAGGTTATATTGACGTTATTTTACCCTTCCGAATGAAATGAATTAATGTTTAAAGTTGTTACTGAACAAATTGATGTTGTAAATAATGATTTGTTATTTAACTTTTAAACAAAACGTTTGTCTAGTGAGTGGTTTCAAAAATTCATAATTCTACAACAATCGTTTCGTTACGCATTAACGTCATCAGGTTTGTGTATGTCATCAATTCATCAGTTTGGTCTGAAAGTAATATAATGGAGTTTCAACAAGTAACAGGCTCAGCGATACAAAATTATTTATCATTATAAAACAAAGGTATACTTTAATCAACTTGAGAAATTTATTTTATGTAACTAGAATAATAAGTTTATTAGGTAACTATTTGTTTATATTCAAAGAAGATGAACATAAAATGCCTTTGTTTACATATTTAAGGTCACCTAGATATAATAGATAAGACTATAAGAAGTGGAGTTATAAAATCCTCTAATGCTGACTCACAATTATATAATAATTTCATATCAGAATCCCTATATATTTTTTAAATTTTTAGAACAAAAAATATTTCTTTCCTTATTTAATCGAACGAATTTTTATAAATCGTCGCATTTTCCAGAATTTGTTTTCAAGTAGAAATATAAGAGTCATTTAAGAATAATATATGTATTTATATAATTTAACATCTTTAATTGCAACATTCCATTGCAAAAATATAAGGTTTGTCGTTATCATAAAACTGATAATTTAGAAATTTTGTTTATTTATTCGAATTTCAAGGTAATTTTAGTTTCTGTAGACATTAAATGTTATTAAAATACAGTGGAAGTAAAACACTCTGTCTTGCTTACATTGCGTATGTTTAATGATGATGTCCTGTATAAATTCGAACGTACTTTTACCTGAATTAACTTATTTTAAATGTGTTAAATTTGTCTTGATTGTATGCGCCTATACTTAATTGAGTTCTTTTTCAGGTCCTGCGGTTACTTTGAAGTGAACAGAAATGTTGAAGCAGACTACAAGTTGCTTCTGCTCTTTAAACACCGCTTTAGTAAATGCCCCATTGTTATTATTTATATTTTCCTTATTTACCGTGGTCAGCTCTATGCACTCTGTTGTTGGCTCAGGTAAATATTTGAATATTATTTAACGAAGTTGAGACTCCTTTTTCAAAAATACTCCGCCCAAAATCAATATAGCCTTTAAAACACAAAGTATATAATATTGCTGTTGGTTGATGACTAAATACTATATTTGTTATATCCTTTAGTACGTCTATAATGAAGGTTACTTTTACTGTATGATAGTATATGTTGGTAACAAATAATAAAAACTTTAGTAAACAGGATTGTGGTGACTGCTACTATGTGGCATTTCATTTTCAAATGTAAGATGAAATATAACACTATTTTCTATGTTTTTTACCACTGAATATTAATAATTTGCAGAACATCAATATACAGTGGTAAAAAACATAGAAAATTGTATACTAATTCATGCTACATTTGAAAAAGTTTAGTTTTACAGTCGTAAACTGTGTCAAGTATTTTATAAAAAAAAACCGACAAAAAAACATAATAAAGCCTTAAGTTGTTAGAATTAAGATGTATATTTAAAAAATATATATATATATATATATATATATATATATATAATATTTATATAAGTTGTTAACATATGTATATATATATATATAGTGTATAGTTTCACCGTTGCATTTTCATCATTTACAACACTCTTATAACTAAAGATAAAGTAATTAGAGTAATCCTCCATTTACAAATTCAGTCGGAATCAAAGAAAGAATAATATAACTATTTGATTGCATAAAAATGGTTTACATAACCAAAATCTAAGCATATTCCAACAAATAGTGGTGAACCATTTAAAAAATAAGAACCGTAAATAAATCAATTGTAACAAACATAGACACACACAAATTCACATCAAACAGATATACGCGCCGACAGCAGAAAGTAATGAAGAAGAGGTGGAGCAATTTTACCAACAGATAGACAAGATAACTTAAGCTAACAACATTGTAAAGGGAAACTTGATCTTAGATGTAGGTGAAAATAAGGTTAAGGATGTAGTTGGCGAGTTTGGATTAGGAACAAGGAACGATCGCGGTGACCCTTTAATACAATTCTGCCAAGAAAATATCTAAATTCTCATATCTCTATTGCCAATACTCAACAAGTCTTCGATTTAAAATTGTCTATTTCTGTCGCCGATGTTTTTAATAATATTATCTCTAAAAAATTCATACTCGGTTGGCCCTGATGGGGTACGAACTAATCTGTTACTCAACTGCATATATTCTTTATGTTTGCCAATTCATTTGTTATTTACCAAGTCTCTTGGTTTAGGAATTTTTCCTGATATGTGAAAAATATGTTTCTTGCATCCTATTTTTAAAAGTGGAAACAGAGAAATGGCTACGAATTACCGTTGCGTTTCTTTACAATCGGCGAATCCCAAATTATTTGATAAATTGGTGAGTGATTATTTGGCATGGATAACCTGCCCAGTTATTTCGAGTACCCAACATGGATTTCAGTGTGGCAAGTCTACTGCTACTAATCTTTTGGAGTTTAAACAAGTTAATGCTATCTCTACTGACTTTTAAAAGGCATTCGACAGGGTGGACCATACGATATTGCTTCGCAAACTTAAATTGCTAGGTATAGATAGATACCACAATTTTAACGTGGTTAAATTTATTTCTGACTAATCGGACTCAACAAGTTAAAATCAAAAAATATGTATCATATCGAATCACAGTTACGTCAGGCGTTCCTCAAGACACTCATATTGGACCGATTTTACTTTTATTATTTATCTCATGGACAATGTAGTTTTTGGGGAATGCCTGTTGTACGCGGATGATCCAAAATTGTATCAGGTGATTCATACTGCTGAGGACTGTAGAAGATTACAAAATGTCCTAGATAATATTAATGTATGGTGTATGGTTAACCGCCTAAATTTAAATGTTTCGAAATGTAATGTTATATCATTTATTAGAACTAAAACTAAGATACATTTTGAGTATTTATTGGACTCGGTTCCTTTGGCAAGAATATATACCATTAAAGATTTGGGTGTTTTATTTGATTGTCGTCTTACATTCAGAAATCATATAATTTCAATATGGGATAAAGCTAGAAAAATGTGGGGTTTTATATGGCATCTGTTTAGGGAGTTAAATCCTGAATGTCTTAAGCTGTAATACTGCTCACTTGTAAGATGTCACCTTCAGTATGCGTCTCCTGGCTGGTCACCTTATGTACTAGTGGATATTGAAGGAATTGAGAATGCACAGAAGAAGTTTTTGCGATCTATTGAATTTAAATACATATTAAACATGTTCAAAGTTCCTACGATTTTGTAATGACTCTTTTGAAGATGTATACCTTGGAAGTTTGTAGATCAATTTCCGGCCTAAGCACATTACTTAATATACTAAATTCTTCTATAAATTCTTCACATTTATTGTCACACATTAAATTAATTGCTCAAGTTTCTCAAGTGTTTTAAGAAGCAACAATATATTTTTTATAAATCAATATAACTCAAATTTTGCTTACAATAACTCTATTAGTCGTATGCTTAGATTAGCCAATGATTTAAGTGCACATTATTGGTTCAATATTTTTGATTCAAATTTTAATAATTTTAAACGGATGCTTAGGAATAAACTCTGATAATTTAGAACTAAGTGTATGCATGTATATTAACGTATATGCGTAAAGATATGTGTATATATGTATTAGATATGTTACTTTTATTGTAATTTGTTTATTTGATTTAACGTACATCTGTTAGTTGAATTTGGTTTAATTAGAATTATGATTAAAATACCTTACTTAAGTTAGTTAAATAAATAAATAAATAAATAATATAAATAAAAGAATTTAATTATAACAAAAATCTGGTTCAGATTGCCGCAAGATTATATACACGGAAGTCACCACAGAATAAACCGGAATGCAACACAAAAAACTAAATAAACTATAAACATGAATTAAAATATACCCAAGAGCTGACTTATAATCCTCTCACATACTTCTGGTAGCTCAATTGAGAGTTCGAATAAAAACCCTAAGAAACCCCACAAAATGTATGATACTGAGCAAGAGAGACATACAAAACAAAAACCTAACGATACAATCTAAACCAGTGGAATGAGTTCACCGTTTCCAATAACTAAGATACACATTGATCGATGAATAGGATTCTGATATGGAGATTAAGACACAAATCAAGATAGCAAAATCATTTTACTTATGTACTATATGATCGCAACCAAAGTTTAAGAACTCAATGACGAGTTACGTGCTATCTACAATGCTGCATGTAAGGAATGGGTAGACCCTAAAATATTCAACACTTAGATGTTTAGAAGCTTTCAAAATGTGGATTTACAGACGCGTTCCAAGAATATTAAAGGAAGACAAAATAACAAACCCTAAAGTACTAAAAAGGATGAACAATGGATTTGAATTAATAACAACAATAAAGAATATAGGGAAAGTAATCAAAAAGCAGACTATTTAAGGTACACACTACGTGACGATAAGTCCGCATTGCTGCAGTTAATAGTTGAAGCTAGAAGAAGCATAAGCCCGAAAAAATAATCTTGGTTTGAAATACTCAAAGCCGAAACATTAATAGTAATATGCGTGGTAAGAATGGTACAAGTTATTTAAAATCAGTTGAAAAAGTTCATATTATCGGTAAAACTTTACATTAAATGCTTAAACTGGAATCATATCAGTATAACAAGAAATTATTTAAACAGAAACGTTTACTTCGTTAATATTACACTTTATTCTAAATTCTAAATTCTCTCTTTATTATGTTAATTCTATACAGCGATATAGATACATTCGTCACAACTAAAATACAAAGTAATTATAAATATAAATTCTTATGTGACTCGAGTTTCGATCATTAACTGATCATTTTAAAACTTAAACTATATTATACTACGATGAAACACATATTATACGGAAGATAATACTAGGCCTACCTGGGATTTCAGGATTACTCTTCGTTTTGTGAATTTCTAAGGACTCAAGTAAATCCGTTTTGAACCCTTTTTCGGCGAAATGGGTGACCTACCTCGAGTACATCTTATAATAATAATAATATATTTATTAAACGGAATCACCTTTTACAACAGAAATAACATAATTCATGATGAAACATAAAATTAAAATACAACTAAAAGTAAACTTGTGATCGTACGTAACAATAACATATATCAAAATTGAAATGCAATTCTTTTGAGTTCTGATTTAAACTTAGATAGACTAGAACCAAACAAATCAATATTATTATTATGATTTAAATCATTAGCTACACTCATAAATCTAAAAAGTGGATTATTTGAATCATAATTAGTGCGTACTGTTGGTAATCTAAATAAGGGTTTGCGCCGTATATTTATGTAAGTAGAACTTACTGAAAAATTTAATGAAGCCAGTATTTCAGAACAGTTAATATTACCCGAAATTAATTTATGCAGAAAACACATATCTAACATAAATCTACGAAATTTCAAGGAATCCAAGTTAAAATGAATACAAAGAAAGGAATAATCGGCAACTGAAACACCGGCAACATCAAATCTACGGAACATATAAAAAAGAAACTTGCGCTGTACTTTCTCTAGCGCTAATATATGACAGTTATACTGAGGAGACCAAATTACAGATGCATATTCTAACTTTGATCTTACTAAACATATATAAAGAGTTCTTAGCGCGTAAGGTCCGAAACTATAACTATTTCTAAAAATAAAGCCTAATATTTTAAATGCTTTGTTAGCAATAGAATTAATATGATCTTTAAAGGACAATTTAGAATCGAACATAACCCCTAAATCATTAATACTATAGACTCTTTCCAAATGCTCAAGGTTAATCGAGTATTCAAAGAAAATTACATTTTTTTTCTTGAAAATGAGATTGAATTACATTTGGATATATTCAAAAATAAATTGTTCTTTAAACACCACTCAAATAAAATATTTAAATCATGTTGCAGTTCAAAACAACTACCAATGTTATCAATAGA
Source organism: Ontholestes murinus (assembly GCA_963969525.1). Taxonomy (NCBI): domain Eukaryota; kingdom Metazoa; phylum Arthropoda; class Insecta; order Coleoptera; family Staphylinidae; genus Ontholestes; species Ontholestes murinus. The sequence goes on along the minus strand of OZ018397.1, from coordinate 41,053,116 downwards.
ATGAAATAATTTTAGGTCATCCGCAAACATTAAAGATTTACAGTACTCGAACGAATCACACAAATCATTAACAAATAATAAAAACAACACTGGCCCAATATGAGTTCCCTGAGGAACGCCAGAAATACATCAATTTCGAAAGACGTGTGGCTATTAAGTTTAACAATCTGAGAGCGATTTGATAAAAATGAATATATCCAGTTAATTATTTGAGATGAAAATCCATAAGCATTCAACTTAGCAATTAATATCTTGTGGTCCACACGGTCAAACGCCTTAGCAAAATCAGTGTATACAGCATCGACTTGTTTAAGCTCAGAAAAACTTTTTAATATAAAATTCTCAAAACATAAAAGATTAGATATAGTAGATCTACCATCAAGAAACCCGTGTTGATTATCTACAATGATATTCCGAGTTAAGTATCGAAGCTGTATAGAAATAAGCTTGTCTAGTATTTTAGGAATAAAAGATTGTACAGTAACACCACGATAATTATCAATTAGGTTTTTTACCCCTTTTTTGTGAACAGGAATAATAAAAGATTTTTTCCAATATTGAGAGAAGTAACCTAAAAATACTGACTGTTCAAATAGCCAGTGAATAGGCTTAGAAAGAGTATATACACAATTAAAAAGGAAGTAACCTGAAATACCATCCGGACCACAATTAAATTTATTAGACAATTTTAAAATTTCATTAAACACGTTTTCCAAATTAATATGCAAACATGACAAAGAATTAACATTATTAATAAAATTGAATTTAGGGATACTAGTCACATTTACACAATAAGAAGAAGAAAAAAATGAAGCAAAAGCGTTAGCTATATCGTGCCCGTTGTCGAATATCCTGTCTTCAAAACTCATAGCTGCGGGAACACATGTTGAATTCTTCATTCCTTTGACAAAACTCCAAAAATTCTTCGGATTGCATCTAATGTCCTCTTCAATTTCATCAATAAATGATTTGAAAAGAGATTTACTTAAGGATGAACACTTCTCGCGCAAAACTCTAAAATTCTCATAGTCATTAATATCGCCAGCTTGTTTATATAATAAGTGTGCCCGTTTTTTTTTCTTTAGTTAAACTTATAAGTTCACCGTTAAACCATTTCGGGTATCGCGAACTAAAGATAGTTTTAACCGAAACATGCATTTCAATCAGATCTGATAATATTATATAAAACATTTCAAGAGCACTATCCAGATCTTTATTTACGAAAACCAAATCCCAATCCACTTCAGCAAGAGCAATATTAATAGCACTATAGTTGCCTCTTTTGAAGTCGTAAATTTTATCATTGATGGTTAAATTACGCTGTTCCATTAAAACGTTAACATCAATATCATAGGCGATATGATGCATAGAATTTTTGCACAGAAGATCATTGGAAGCAGTTATATTAATTTTAGCACTAGTGCTAAAAACTAAATATATATATCGTCATTATCCCAGGTGGCAGAGGGAATATTAAAATCACCACATATAATAATTATTTTTCTGTATAATCATTGACAATGGATTCGAGGATGTGACAATGTTCTTGATATTTCACCAACGGCGAATTCGGAGGAATATACACACCCCCAATTGAGAAACGTTTATTAGAAAATTTAACAATAACAAAAAGATGTTCAACCGTTGAAGTACATATGGAAACTTCCAAGGACAATAATTCTTTTCTTACGGCAATCAGTACACCACCTCCACGCAATTTATCGCTTGACTTAGGCCCTCTATCGGCTCTGTAGATAATAAAAGTATCGCATAGCAGTTCACTGTCAGAAATATCATTATTTAACCAACTTTCAACAAATATAATAATATCATATGTACATACGTTAAGGAAATGAATAAGTTCTTTAATTTTGGTTCTAATACCACCCACATTTTGATAGAAAATACTTAGTTTTTTTGAATACTAGCTGGTTGCCGAAGAGGAGATTCAGATTTAGAGACTATTTTTGGAACGTTATTAAAATATCTTATGGCAAGATTAGGTTCACCATTATTTTTCTTTTGTCAACTTCCGACTCCATAGATTTTAATATCGTTCTTTGTTTGGCAGTTAAGTCACGTTTGATTTTAATGTGAGAATTAACAGATCTCATTTTATTTACATTTTTTAATATAGTGGAAGGAATAGAATTATTGTTGTAAAATATTTTAACGGGTCGGGGAAAATCCGTTTTACGTCCGATTCTAATAATTTTTAAAGGCGGCGGAATATCATCTATTACTTTAAACAAATCATTAATTAGGCTGAAGTCGTGCTCAATACGAATGGATGAATTGCTGGAATTTGATTCAGATAAATTAAACATTATAATGTTTTTAGATCTAAATTGTCTATCCTCGATTTCGCTAATAATTACATCCTCAGGACATTCCACAGATAAATATTTATTTTTCAAAGTTTCCACTTCTAATTTTAGATTTTTGTTTTCAATTTCTAATTGTTCTAATTTAGTATTAATAACATCAAACTTAGAACTAATACTTTCAATCGAAGACTGCAAATTATTATTCAAAGTTGCAAATCTGGAGTATAAATATTTTTCAAAAAATTGTTTTAATTCACTCACATTGGTAATTGAAATATCAGGACTCTGTTTGGCAGAATGTAAGTTAGATGAGGATAAACAATTATTACAGGCCCATTTAACTCCATTATCTTTCATTTCTTCTTGTTTATAGAATTTTAGTACATGCAAAGGCAATGCAATGCAATCGCCATGATACCATTTAGAGCAAGTACAGCATTTCATAGCATCACTAAAATTATTATTAGGCGAAATATGTGTTAGACACACTTCACAGAGAACACCCATTTTAAGAGGATCACAGGGACATACGCTTCACACCACTCGGTCCTTCGTGGTGACTTTAAACAACACACAAGGGAAGACCACTTCATGGAAAGAATGTCGGTTTTCAATTAAGTGATTCGCGAATGTGGAATTTGTATGTTTTAATTGGAAGGATCTAAGATATTCTTTAAATCTAATGTTGAAGTTGCAACCAGTTTGACCTAAGTAAATTCCTTTACAATTTCTGCAAGTTAACTTACCAATACCTGATCTTTCTAATTTAACTATCGGTTTGGAATAAAAAATGGAATTGCAAATATTGTTTGTTGGAATAAATGCTACATTAATAATTATGTTTTTTTAATATACTACGAATATGTAGGCTAACTTCATCAAAGAATGTTAATGATGAATGCTTTATTTCCTATCTTCGAACATGCATATAAAATTTTCTTAAGTTTGGCAGAAATATTATAGGTTAATGTGTTTATATAAGTGACGACTGGCCTAATTCGAGTGTCAGGTTTATGAAGTTTAATAAACCGTATAATCTAGGGTAAATTGGATTAATAGGTAGAATGGTGAATTTTTCTTTTCTTGAAAGGGTCGCGTTTCTATTTTTAGCTCGTTTTGTAACTGGTTGGTTGGGTTTATTTATATAGTCCTTTCTTGTTAATATGACTATTGAGTTACCTTTATCAGCTTTGGTTATTATTAAGTTGATTTTGTTTTTAATGCTTTTTAATGTGGATTTTTTTAAGTGTTTTCAATTCTTGCACTTTTTTGCTTATTTTTTTCTTACTTAACTGACAGTAATTAATATTCTTTAATGCTAACTTAGTATCGATAATTAAAGTGTCTTTAAATTTGTGGCAATTTATCTGTGTTGAAAATTTAGGGCCTAATTTTAATACCGCTAATTCGTTCTTTATAAATTGGATATCTTATTTAATTAATAACTTGTGGATAAAAAGATATATTCCTTATTTCACTCTGTATAAATATGTATTTCACCGTAGTAATAATTTACTTTAAGTTTAAAAGTGGTTACTTATTTATCGAAACTCAAGTCACTTAAAAATAAAGTGTGATATCAACAAAGTAAACGATTTTATTTAAATTTTAAATTCAAGATTTTGCACAAGTTATAAGTTTGTAACTCAAGATCGATATATCATAGTGTGTAAAGAGACAGTAAACCTTAAGATAAGACAAATCCCTACCACTTATGATGTGGTACAGAAAGTTAAAACCTATATATCTTATGTATACATTACATAGAAGGTTTAGTAAATCTCCATGGTTTGATTTGGTATTTTCTGATGATCCAGACAACATTTTTAAATATGAATTTATAGATTGATCAAAAACTTTAAGTATGGATTGTATTCTGGTAATACGCCCAAAAAGGGCTCTATATTGGATGAATCAATAAAGATTGAATTACAAATGCTTTGCAAAAAATAATTTGTTCTTCGTTTGTAGTTGTAATATATCGGAATAATATATCGGAATTAATATTTAAACTTAAGATCAGACATATCTCTACATCTTTTGACGTAGTTAAGAACTGTACATCCTTAGATTTATTAGACTTCTATGACATAGAAGATGCGTAAAAATCCAATCTTCATAGCTAGATTTAATAATCCAAATACTAGTTTTAAATAGTAATTTGACGATTGCTCAAAAAGTATGAGTGCGGATGAACCATATAGAAAAATTGTTAATAATAATACTCTAGGCACGTAGGAAAGTTATTTACATATATTAAAAACAATAATGGTCTCAGAACAGAGCCTTGTGGTACACCATGTTTCATTGGTAGACAATGACAGACATAAACATGTTGACTGCGGTTTAGTAGATTCGATTCAATAAGAGTACAACTTATCAATCTAAATTATATTTTATATATTTTAGGTCTAGAAAGCAAGCTAAAGAATATGTTTCTCCTTTCAAAACAGACTAATGTGTTATCGACAAATGCTTAGATACCTAAAGATCTAGACCGATTGTACCGATTGTTGGTTGTTAAAAGGTTTTTTTTTTATTCAAAGAAATCAACCATTTGTTTTGTCATCACGTTTTCATATCGTAAGATTCAACGAAATAACGGAAGAATTTATTTACTTTATTATGTATGCTATCTAAAAGATGTTCAAATCTTAAATCTATTTTGGAGATGGACTGAAAAAATACATAATTTCCTCGTTTTGTAACTGGGCGACAATTATTGTGAAGACTAGATTCAGATACAAATTTTTAAACCGAATTGAGTTTTAAAAATATAAAGCTGCAGGATTATACAACCTCTAAGAATAAAGTCCTGTAATATTAACGTAGATGAAATATTAACGAAAGTTAACTTACTGTCCTTCGAAATAGTAACCTCTCATAACAATGCATCGCTGAGATCCGCTATACATGTCCTGGAATTTTCACAAGAAGGCTTCTTTTGGGAATATCGTAAAATCTTTTTTCTTTTGTACCGTTTTATGAAACATCTAAGCAGGGTACAACAACAAGTTTCTTGTTCACGACAATTGCTCGCTCTCACACAGCCAATATCGCCAAACAGTACCTCGCAAAAACCCCTTTTTTGTGAGGTACTGTTTGGCGATATTGGCTGTGTGAGAGCAATGGTGCAAATTAAACCTCCACCATACTCGCCAGATCTCCATCGTCCATCGTCCAGACTTCTTCCTATTCCCACGACCAAAACTTTTAAAACCCTTCTGACAAAAAAGTAAAAACCATAATTTTAAACTTCAGCGATTTTACAGATACAGCACTAACAATACACACACTGACACATTTCAAAAAATTGTGGAATCGAACTCGAAGAACCTCACATATATTTCCGTTGAATATTTCAGATTGAAATAAAATCACGATCATAATACTTTCCAGTGTGTCGTCCGGGAATATAAAATATGTGCAATAAAAACAAAATAGCACATTTTATTTAAATGCATCACCTGATCGCTGATAATAATTTTAAATATCCACACCGCCGCGAACACTGCTTAATTAAAAATAAATAAGCACATTTTAATAAGATGCACATGACGCAAACACTTTAAAATTTTTGTGATAGCATCCAGACGTGCATTAACAAACAGATAGCATTCAGCATTTAGTTATGCAGACATTAAAATTCCATTAAACAATATTGTAATTAAACTTAATATTGACACATAATTACAATATAAAAAAGAACAAGAATTTTAGAAATTTAATTATCATCATTAGAAAATAAAAAATCTTCCTATTTTATGTGGACAAAGTTAATAATACTCATTAAAGCGTTTCTTAGTCATTACAATATCCAATAAATCATTAAATATTAGAAAAGTATACTACAAAATATACAACATCCTTTAATACTTTTATTTGTAAAATTTCCGCAACAAAATTGTAGATTTGGAAATACATAATAAATTCTACTTATGATACTTGCATATATTACAGTAATTTATTATGAATGTTAACAACTCCGATGCCAGTAAGAAAATAACAACAATAAATATGCATACAGTTTTCAATATGTACAAAAAACAAGTGAATTTTAGCATAGAGTAATCTTATCCAAATTATACTGTTATCGGTTTCAATGTGCTTGACTATCCTTGAAACTGCTGATATTCTTAAAATAATAGATGAAATTTAATAATTATATTTCTACATTACTAGACACATGTTGTTTTATTAATGACTTTGATTTTAATTTAGATTATGATTTAATTTAAAAATCCTGGATCAATTTAAATATATTAAAATAGAATAAGATAATTCGATTGTTGAATAAAACACTTGGTATTATTTCACAAGTAAAATAATACCAAGTGTTTTAATCAATAATAGAATTAATACAAAAATATTTCACCACTGGTTAAGTGAGAAATTAATTTATCGTAGAATAAGATAAGTTTATTGCGTAAATGTCAACTATGAAACTTTTGTAGCTCACATAAATTTATAATGCTGGAAAGGACAAAGATGTATCCATCTCCTAAAAATCCGTTAATTAATTTGAACAAATTAAAGTAGAATAGGATAATTTTATTTCTCAAATGTTAATACTAAAACTTTTGTAACTCACATAGATTTTGAAAGTTGGAAAATTTTAATTGAGAATTTCTACCTTTTAAAAATCTGTAGATCAATCTTAATAAATTAAAATAAGTTCAGTTTCTTGCGCAAATATCACATATTAACTTTTGTAGCATCCATAGATTTTAAAAGTTGGGAATAGCTAGGAAAATTTTGATTGAAATTATCTCCTTGAGCAAAATATAATCATTTTTCATTTATAAAACATTTGATGCTCATGTAAGTTTAGTAAGTTAGTGAGAGCTAGAAAAAAATTGATTAAGATTTATCTGTTTCTTTAAAAATCGTAGATTAATTTGAATAGATTAAAATAAAACCAGATAATTTTATTACGTTATTGTCACATATAAATCTTTTGTAGAAAGTTGGGGAGAATCAGGAAAATTTCAATTAAGCTTTATTAATCTCCTAAAACTCTTTGCTCAATATGCACAGATTAGAATAGAATAAAATAGTTTTATTGTGCAAATGCCAATAATTAAACTTTTGTAGCTCACATGGATTTATTATAGACTTGGGAAGAGCAAGGAAATTTTGATTGAAATTTATCGATCCTTAAAAAACTCTTGATAAACTTGAACACATCAAAATAGAATAAAATAATTATATTTCCCAAACGTCAAATATAAAGCTTTTGTAGCTCCCGTATATGTAGAAAATTAAAACACGTGGCTCAGAGTACATAGAGTAGAATAGAATAAAATAATTTTATTACACAAATGTTACAAATTAAACTTTTGTAACTCACATAAATTTAGAAACTTGGGAAAAATTTGATTGAGATTTATCTGTTTCTTCAAAAATCGTAAATCAATTTGAGTTGATTAAAATAAAACAAGATAATTTTATTACGATATTGTCACATATTAAACTTTTGTAGCTCACACAGATTTAGAAAGTTGGAGAGAACCAGGAAAATTTCGATTTAGATTTATTTATCTCTTAAAACACGTGGCTCAATATGCATATAGTAGAGTAGAATAATTTTACTATGCAAATGTCAAAAAATAAACTTTTGTAGCTCACATAGATTTAATATAGACTTGGTAAGAGCAAGGAAATTTTGATTGAAATTTATCGACCTTCAAAAAACTCTTGATAAACTTGAGTACATCAAAATAGAATAAAATAATTATATTTCCCAAATTTTAAATAAAACTTTTGTAGCTCACGTAGATGTAGAAAGTTGAAGAGAACCAGAGAAATTTTGATTGAGATTTATTTACACGTGGTTCAATATGCATAGAGTAGAATAGAATAAAATAATTGTATTACGCAAATGTCAAAAATAAAATTTTTATGGCTCCAATAAATTTAAATACTTATGAAGAGCAAGAAAATTTTGATTCAAATTTATCGATCTTAAAAAAACTCTCGATAAACTTGAGCACATCAAAATAGAATAAAATAATTATATTTCCCAAATTTCAAATAAGAAACTTGTGTAGCTCACGTAAGTGTAGAAAGTTGAGGAGAATCAGGGAAATTTTGATTGAGATTTATTTATCTCTTAAAACACGTGGCTCAATATGCATAGAGTAGAATAGAATAAAATAATTTTATTATTCAAATGTTAAAAATTAAATTTTTGTAGCTCATATAGATTTAGAAACTTGGGAAGAGCAAGAAAATTTTGATTGAAATTTATCGATCTTAAAAAAACTTTAAATAAACTTGAACACATCAAAATAGAATAAAATAATTATATTTCCCAAATTTTAAATAAGAAACTTTTTTATCTTGCGTAGTTGTAGAAAGTTAAGAGCAAGAAAATTTTGATTGAAATTTATCGATCTTCAAAAAACTTTTGATAAACTTGAACACATCAAAATAGAAAAATAATTATATTTCCCAAATTTTAAATAAGAAACTTTTGTAGCTCGCGTAGAAAGTTAAGGAGAACCAGGAAAATTTTAATTGAGATTTATGTATCTCTTAAAACACGCGGCAATATGTATAGAGTAGAATGGAATAAAATAATGTTACTACGGAAATGTCAAAAATTAAATTTTTATAGCTCACATAGATTTAAATACTTGGGAAGAGCAATTTTGATTGTAATTTATTGATCTTGAAAAAACTCTTGATAAATTTGAGCACATCGAACTATAATAAAATAATTATATTTCCCAAATGTCAAATAAAAAACTTTTGTAGCTCACGTAGATGTAGAAAGTTAGGGAGAAATTTTGATTGAGATTTATTTATCTCTTAAAACACGTGGCTCGATATGCATAGAGTAGAATAGAATAAAATAATTTTATTATCCAAATGTTAAAAATTAAACTTTTGTAGCTCAAATAAATTTAGAAACTTGGGAAGAGCAAGAAAATTTTGATTGAAATTTATCGATCTTCAAAAAACTTTTGATGAACTCGAACACATCAAATTTTAATAAAATAATTATATATTATTATACAATTTTCAATTATGAAACTTGTAGTTCACATTGATTTAGAAAGATGAAGTGGGCTAGAAGAAATTTAAATAAGATTTATCTTTTTCTTTAAAAATTGTAGATCAATGTATATAGATTACAAATATTGAAATAGACACATTAATTGTGTAAATGTCAAATAAAATATATTTGTAGCTCACATGGATTTAGAATGTTGGGAACAGCAGGAAAATTTTGATTGAGATTTATCTACCTTTTTAAAAATTGTTGATAAATTTCTATTTCTATTTCAATTTGGCCGTCCTTGAAACTGCTTGACATTCTTATTCTTATTTCCGTGAGGAAGTATCGCCATTTTTTTTAATTATTGTCAAAACTGTTCAAAAATATACGTTTTTATGCTTCTAGTTAGTAAATTTTGAATGAGATTTATCTAATTATTGAAAAACTCACAGATTGAGTGAATTTCAATATATTGGAATAAAATAAGTCGAAAGTATTACATTAATGTTAAATATGTAATTTTTGTAGCTCACGTAGATTTAAAAACTTGGAAAAAGCAAGGAAACATTTGATTGAAATTTATCGATCTCCTAAAAATAACTATTGATAAACTCACACACATCAAAATAGAATAAAATAATTATATTTTACAAATTTCAAATATAAAACTCTTGTAGATCATATAGATTTAGAAAGTTGTGGAGAGGCATTATTTAAAGAAGATCAAAATAGAATCATTTTATTGCGTAATTTTCAAATATGAAATCTATGTAGCTCATATAAATTTAGTAAGTTGGGGAGAACCAGAAAAAAATTGATAATGACTAATTTATTTTTTTTAAAATCATGGCTCAATATGCATAGAGTAGAATAGATTAAAATAGTTTTATTGTGCAAATGTTAAATATTAAACTTTTGTAGTTCACATAGATTTAGAAACTTGGGAAGAGCCAGATAAAATTGATTAAGGTTTATATATCTCTTAAAAATCGTAGATATTCCAAACACATTCAAATTGAATAAGATAAGTTTATTGAGCAAATGTCAAATATGACACTTTTGTAGCTCACGTGAAACCAGAAAATTTCAATTGAAATGTGTCTACCTTCTAACAAACTGTTGATACATTTATAAGCAGATCAAAATATATTAGATAATCTTATTGTCCAAATATCAACTATGAAACTTGTGTAGCTCACTGAGATTTACAAAGTTGGAAACAGCTAAGAAGCTTTTGATTAAGATAAGAGGGCCACCAAAAAGTACTTTATTTTTATATTTATTTTATTTCTGTATATACTAGTTTGTTTCTTCTATTAAAATAGTATAGAGTAACCTTGATGTTTGCATTTAGACGCTTTCTTAATTAAAAAAAAATGTGTATGTGCATTTATTTCATCAATCCCTTTTTTGGAAATTTCACTACTTCTTTAAAAATCATTGAAATAAGATATTGGACGTTTTCATTACTGTAAAAAATATGTCTTCAATAAATTAATTATAAAACAAATATACAAAAACTTCTACAAAATTTAAAAAAATTTGGCCGTTAGAATTAGTGAAATAACTTCAAATTTAATAATTTATGAAAGAAATTCAGATCGTAATTATAATATTTCAGACTGTAAGAGGTACTGCGATGGCGAAGAACCGAGGGAGTGCAGATTCACTTTCGTGATTGATAAATTTTGGACAATGTCGCCGGAGTGTCTAAACTGCACTACCGGAATCGAAGAAGATTGCGATCGGTATCTCTGTTTTCCTGGTGACGGTCGACGGCGAATGTGGAAAGGAGTTAACGGTGTATTTCCTGGTCCACCAATAGAGGTACGTCAATATAACTTATTCCTACAGGAATAAATTACAGTATTTTATATTGGTTTCCCATTTATCACTTAGTGAAACATTGGTTGGTTCGCTTAACTCTAACCAAGTGAATATTTATTTTACCTATAAATTACAGGTTTGCAAAGATGATTTAGTTATTGTGAGGGTGAAGAACTTATTGGGCCCGGAAACACTATCAATTCACTGGCACGGAATGCATCAAAGGGGAACTCCGCATATGGACGGGGTACCAATGATTACGCAGAGGAGCATTCAACCGGATGAAGAATATGTGTATCAATTTTACGCCACGGAAGTGGGAACGCACTTCTATCATTCGCATTCAGGTAAGAAAATACTATAACTAACTAACTAACGACTAGAGGAAGTTAAGAACCGTAAGACAAGAACGCAGGCTGAAGTCAATGACCTTGCGCTACTTCTAGAAAAGGCACTCATTTTCCTCTCATGTTTACTCAATTCGATTAGAGGAAAATCCAGCAAGCAGTTAGGAAATATGGAACTCAAATCTAAGCGCCAAACGTTCTACGAGAGCCGAATTATGAAATTGTTGAAAAGATGAAAAATGGTCATCACAAAAACGGAGAATATATCATTGATTCAAATTCATGCTTTGAATCAAAAAACGGGTTTCATTCCAGCTTTCAAAAAGAGAACGAATGTATTGAAGCACCGAATATTAATAATACACATTAAGATCATAAATCAATTTGAATAATGCAACGCCGTTATTATCAGGTGGAACTAAAAAGTCTTAACATCGATCCCTGGGAAATACCCCATATAACAGTAAGTCTAGTACAAGGTCAACCAGCTATGTTTGGTGTTGCTAGAGAAAACGCAGTTCGATAGATTTGTGAAAAACTTAAACAAAAATTAAATGAATTTGTTGAGCTAAAAAGTTATGTCTTGCTGTTCCCGAATCACAATGAAATACTTCTAGTTTTATTACAGATCTTATCACCATTTTACAGACGACTTTTGTTAGCTTCACAAATTTACCTCCTGAAGTTGCATAAATGGCTTGTAAAACAACGAATTAATTTAGATTTATTGCAGTGTGAGGTTTTTGCTGGATCTGAACCAGTAAAAGATTTAGAAAGTGGAATCCTTCTATCATATTTTGAGAATTTAAGGGAAATTTAAAACCTGTTCACATCTTAGGATTGGCCAACATATTTTCATGATTATGAACAAGAGATAAGTAAATATAAACAATCTAGTTCAGATTTAGCGATTATAATATTGGAAAATTGCGAGAAGGCAACAAGAAAACAATGTATACTGTTTTAATAATAATAATATTTATTTGTCCAATAGAATATAAATTTCAATTACAGGACAACATAAATAAATATAATTTGTTTTGAATTACACAATTCGTAAACGAATAACTTCAGTTAAGGTCGCTTCTACGACCTTGGCATCGGCAACAGTCATCAAGAAGGCTGCTTTCCCTAAGAAGGTGAAAACCCGCAGGAGGAAACCTTCTTAACCTCGGAGATGCTCTGCAAAGCAATCAAGAGCCTGAAAAAGCGTGGCGGCTCTTCTCTGCAATTTGATGGATTAGAAGTACGTCACAGCGAACTACAAGGCCAATGCGGAAAAGATATCGCCATTCATTAAGAAGTGCCTTAATTCGGCTATACCTCGGGCACCCTTGTCCAGTCTGGATCACTCAAGCTCGCTTTCAGTTCGTAGATGGACGCTTAGGTTTCCAGTGGAGTAGAGGCCTAGGCTAAGACCTCTAAGAAGTCTACAACCCCGGAGGCGGCAAAATCACATAAGAGTGCAGTGAAAGGTAATGGCTGAAGTGAAGCCAAAAAGGCCAACGCAAGAGAGACAGACAAAATTCTCGGCCGGAAAGGCCAAAAATGCCTCATCCACCCCCGCTACTTCCGAGAAGAAGGTAGCAAAATCGAAGGTGACCAAGAGCGGTCCTACGAAAAAACCCAAAGCACCCAAACCGAAAACCGTCTCCAAAAATAAAGTAGTCGACGACCACCATCCATTATATGTTTTAATGTGGGAACATGTGACAGCAGTAGAACCAGGGGCAATATCGCTTCCAAAATAAAAATCAAGTGATAAGAAGAAATTATTGGAAACTGACAACTGACAGTATAAACTGTCTAAGTTAGTGGCCTTCATAAAGAAATAAATAACCTTTAAATAACCTTTAAAAATTTTAATAGCTTAACTGTACATATGGGTTTTACATTGGCTATTGTGTTAAACTCACTATTGACGTTCTCCAAAGGCTCCAATTCAGAACTTCATTTTTTGTGTATAGTCAATTCAATATCTTGAATGGCCTCCTTTAATAAAATAACTTTAGAAATATGCTACAAAATTACAAGAGTTTATCATGTAACAATTGGGAAATTATGCTCTGTAGTCATTAGTGCTTCATAAAATAAAGTTTTCTTATGATATTAAAGGTTATGCAAGAAATAAGTTTCTATAAAATGCACTTATACTAGTTCAAAGACATTTATGCATCAGGAAAGATTCAACATTTTGTTGTGATGGCTTTGATTATAAAAACGCAGCCATGTGTTAGACAGTCAAATAAAAAAGTTTTTAAGTGAAAGCTACTATTTTTCACTTTTTAATAGAATGAAATTCGCTTAAAACATTGATTGCGTATTGAGAGAAAAATAAAATTATATCAAAGTTTCCTGGAACTTGTTATAGTCATTAAAGTATGGAGGATGGTGATACGCTAAATATTTTCTTCATTGAAAACAACACCTATACTTTAACAAGTACCATTCTTAAGGAGGATGTGAAGAGTAGCGCTATTTTTACAATGAATTTTAATGTAGATATTACTAGAGCAAAAATCCTCTATCGGTTTGGAAGGATTACCCTAAAATTCAGCTAATCATGTCAATATATGGATAGATATAATAGATCATATTGTGGAATATTACAAGAAATACATCAATAAAATAAAGCAGTCAAGATAAAGAAATGGTTGTACGACTTACCGTTTTCCGTGGTCCGTTTCTCGAGCACCTACAACAAAAGGAACTAATTATTCAGAAGCTCCATAAAAAACATTAATGTAAGTCAAATTGTTAAAAAATGTTTGATTTATTGATTAAATTCGCGGCAATCTACATAGGGCCAAACTTTTTCTATGTGTAGTAAATTCAGCCCATGCACATCTCCTTGATCCATTTCCCAAACACCTAGCATAAACGAAATAAATTACTTACTTACTCTACACCAACAACAAAACCTTAATCATCAATCAGGACAAATTGGTAAAATATGCCTAAATTTTTGACAACAGATTACTTGATTTATTGTTGATTCTTTAAGTGCAAAATAGTGTTAAATATAGAATATTCGTAAAGAAGTTCAAAACAACTCTTACATTTTTACAAGAAAAATTCCTATGATGATGTCAGAACCTTGGATTTTTCAGTAACATGCAATAAATGATAACCACCAAAAATACTGGTTGTGTTAGACTAAAATGAAGCAAAAAATTGGAAGGTTATAGTAAAAAATCACGCTAAATTAACTTCTCGCTTAACCCGTGGTGAAACATTTTTATGTTAATAAAAGGATTAATTAATCACTTTGTAAAATCTTTCTTACTAAAAGAAAATTTAAATTTTCGAAATTTGTTTGACTTTGTCTGATGATCTTTTGAATAATGGTGCTTCCGTTTTTGAATTAAAATGAGAAGATCAATCAGGCGCGCTCAAAAAAATTAATTCAAAAACTGGAGCACCACCATATTGTAAGCAGTATACACCTTCTAAAAATGGATCGGACGAAGGGGAAAAATTGAATCTTACGCCAAAATTTAATTAACACATAAACTAAATAACATGGATGACACAAAAATCCGCAAACCATTGACTTAGGGACAATACAACATACTGAAGACTAGGCGGCAAAAATAATCTAGGAATTTTAGTTTTACAAGAAGTGAACAAATTATTAATTATATTACTATTTAGCTGAAAGAGACCAATAATGTCGCAACAAATGTAGTAGTGGGGGAGAGAACTGGAATGCAAGACTCGAGAAAGGAGCTACACTAAGTATATAAGAAAGAAAAAACGTCATAGTAAGAAAATCTAAGGATACATTTGGTGGAGCAGAAAGAAAAGAGTGGCTAAAATGAACAAACCAATAAAATTTTAAAATCGTATACTGGTGCGTATAACTAGATTAGAAGAGTAAAATAACATCGACTAGAAGGGCAAAGTACTGGAAAGACTGGTGGCGGACCGGATCAGGGCAGCCATCGAGAGAGACGGAAAACTTTCCTCGAGGCAATACGGATTTCGGCGGGGAAGATCAACGGAGGATGCACTGCTGAGGTTCAGGGGACTAATCGAGAAGACCAACGCGGGGGAGCTCAACAAGAGGACTCTCTAGCGGTCGCGTTGGACGCCAAAAAAGCATTTATCGTCTTGCTTTGGCCGATCATCCTGGAGGCACTAGGAGGTATTCCGGAGGGTCCCGGAGATTATGGTCCTTCTAGGCCACGATGTAGAGGTGGGTACCAGCCTGAGGTAACTGGGGGTTACGATAGACACCAACCCCCAGTTCTCCAGGCGGCGGCAGACGCAGCGAAGGCCATAAAGGCGTAAGTGGTCTGTTAACAAACCTAGGAAGGCCCAGCTAGAGAAAAGGAGGTTTCTGATAAAAGTAGGAGCGTCAAAACTACTATACGCAGCACCGACTTGGGCAGAGGCGCAGGAAAGCGGAAAGGATGAGGGCAGGGCCTTGAGACTGGGTGCGCTATGGACGATGTCGACCGACACGGCAGAGGTGCCGATATCGTCTGCCCCCCTGACTTAAGGCTGAAGGCCAGGGTAGCCACCTACTGGAAGAAGAAAAGACTGGGGAAGAAGCCAAGGAGGCAATGATTTCAGAGTAGCATGAGAGATGAAGTAGAAGAGGGCCACAAAGGAAAAGTAGAAATCATCCGGAAAATAGAACCTGTATAGTATCTGTGGTGCCAGACGGGATGAAGGGACAACGCCAGACATACACTGGTCGAGTATGGCAGGTGACTGGAACAAAGGAAGCGGCTAGCCTACCAAAGAGGTAGATCAGTGATTACACATCTGTTTGTAAACGAAGATATTGGAAAGGGAGTAAAAGAATTCATAGCTGGATTAAGGCCGAAGTGAAGAATATTAAGGCGGAATCAAACTGTTGTATCTACGAGGGGAAACAGACGTTACCGAATATAATAAATTAAATTTGAGGAAGAGGAAATGAGGGCAAGTTTGCCAAAGAATGGAGAGAAAGAACTATTGTAGCAATCCACAAGGAGTTAGATGCTGAAGACGCGCTTAATTACAGAGGTATTAAAATTGCATAATGTTACAGAGGTTTTACTTCAATAGACTACTTGTACAAGGTGTTAAAGATGTTAGAACAAGAAGTCAGGAAAAAGGATTTTCTGACTTAAGTACACTAAAGCTACCACAAAGTCGAGGAGTCATACACCAGACAGCTACACTGAACGAACTAATAGAATGCAAATTGATGATTAAAGAAAGTGTCCATTTACAATCAGCATATGATACTGCCGAAGGATGAGGTTTAATAGACTATTTGAGGAGAAAACGGACGTCTGAGCTTACTACTACTACTTAAGACTACTACTACTACTTAAGACAAACAAGATTGTCTGATCTAGTACATTGTTTCAAAAATTATGGGTAAAAGGGTAAGAATTCAAGAATTGGTTGCAGAATGACTGCATGTTATAAGACTAGATAATAATGATATCCTAGATTCAATAATCTTCAAATTCTGACTGGGCCACCTCGATACTTACTTACATTTAGATGTGGAAATGGAAAGAGGTAAGGTGGTGGGAGAGGAATATATGAGATACGGGGAGAAAAATATGGACGCCATCAATCGATGAAGAAGTGTAAACGGCTGGATAATAAATTATGTGTGATTAAGAGGAAATATATTTGGAAAGAAATTATGTGTGAAAGCGAAGAGTGGATTAAAGAAAGATGGTATAAGAAATTAGTATGACTGAGAGAAATTCATTGTTTGAATCATTGTTTGCATCAGAAGGTTTAATAATTTTAAAAGAAGTTGCTTACGTCTTTAGAAAAAAAAAATTAGAAAGAAGGGAAAAGTGTCTTATACCCACATTTTTATTGACTTAATTTAAACCTAATTTGATTTAATTTAAATCAGTGTGTTGTATTCTTCATCCCAAATAAACGTTATTTTTTATAATGAACGGTGACATAAGTGAAGTAATACGTGACTCAATATATATAGAAACATTGTTGACAGAACCATGTGATTTCCGGGTAGTACTAATCTTCAACAGTACATCTCAAAATTTCATGGGATTCTGACCGTTAGTTTGAAAGTTACTATCATTTTAGTTACCACTGTTTTCTAATTTTTAAGACAAAGGAAAACACTGTTTTTTGGTAGGGAAAATACTGTTGGAGCTAAACAGTGACCTGATAAACATTTTGGGGACTCTGCACCAAGGAAATCAACTACTATTAACTGGTTTACTGAATACAAACCTGGTTGTAGAAGCACTAATGATGCTGAACGCTCTAGTCGCCCAAAATCAGCAGTTGTTCCAGAAAACAGAAATTGTTCACAAAAGAGTTTTAAAAGACCATAACATGAAGTTCTGTGAGGTAGCTGACACCTTGTAGAAATCAGAAGGTCGTGTCTTTGCAACTTTAGATGAAAATTTAGGCATGACCAAGTTAAAGAAACAACAACTCATCGAAGATTCAGAGCGCCCTTCAAACAAAACAAAAAAGATTGCTTGCGTCGGAGTGTTACAATAGACGAAGTATGGATTCACTACTACACGCCTAAATCAAAGAGATCGTCAGTTGAGTGGATAGCAGCCGGTGAAACAATTGATAGACGTGGGTTAACAGATGGCAGTTAACAGACATTTTACCGGTGAAAGATGACAAGTGTTAATTGACAGATAATAATCAACAACAGGTAATTGATGACATTTGACGGATGACAATTAACAGGTATTTAACAGGTGACACTTGATAAATGATAGTTGACAGATGGTAGTTAATAAATGGCATTTGTCAGATGGCGGACAGTTGACAGATGACAGCGGACAGATTATAAATGGCAGTTAACAGTTGAGAGTTTAAATATGACAGCTGAGTGACGACAATTGAATTCATAGAATAAGACAGTTGACAAAAGACAGTTAAGATATAACACGGACTAAAATTGTCGAAACTATAGTCACTAAATAAAGTCCGTGTTATACAAACAAAGTTAAAAAGTTTTTTATTTGTGAAGAATTATGTATAACGAAGTAGAAGCCTCCACCGTTAACAGTTAAGATATGGCATTTAACAAAATGATAGATAACAGTTGGCAGATTACAGGTGACAGTTCACAGATCTCAGTTGACAGATGACAATTCTAAGGTGTCAGTTGAGAAATGACAGTCAGAGAGAATCTATTATTTGACTGATGATAGTTGACAGGCGACAGTTAATAAATGGCATTTCACAAATAGCAGTTGACAGAATACAAGTTAACAAATATTTGACATTTGACAGTTGATAAATGATAGTTGTCAGATGATAATAAACAAAAAATAGTTAAAAAATAATTGATAGATAAAAGTTGGGAGTTGATATTTAACAGACATCTGATGGATAAAAGTTGACAGATGATATTTGACACATGACAATTTTAAGAGATATTCAACAGATGACACTTGATAAAGGACAGTTGACAGATGGTAATTAATAAATGATATTTGACAGCTGGCAGATGACAGCTGAGAGATGGCAACGGAATAATTAGAAATGACAGTTGACACATGATAATTAATATAAGACAATTAACAAATGACATTTTACTAATAACGGTTGAGAGATCACAGTAAACAGGCAGTTGATTGATGACAGTTGACAGATTACAGACACAGATGTCAGTTGACAGGTGACAGTTAAAAGATAGCAGTTAAAAGATGACAGTTAAAAGGAATGTTGCATTTGACAGATGATAGTTTACATACGAGAGTTGGGAGATGTTAGTTAATAGACATTTGACAGATAACAATTGATGGATTTTAGTTGATAGAGAGTAGTTAACAAATAATATTTGACATATGACAGGTAGCAGTTAACACATATTTGACATTTGACAGTTGTAAAATGATAGTTGTCAGATGATATTTAATAGACAGTTGATAGACGAGAGTTGACAGATGACATTTAACAGACAGTTGACAGGTGATAGTTGGCAGATAACAGTTCAACTATGACAGCTGAGAGATGATAGTTTACAGATGACAGTTGAACAAATAGAAATGACAAATGACACATGATAGTTGACAGACGATAGTTAACAAATGACGTTTCATCAATAAGAATTGATGAATGATAGTTGATAGAGTTGAGAAATCACAATAAAGAGACAGTTGACAGTTGACAGGTAAAAGACGACAGCAGAGAGATGATAGTTAAAATTAATTTGACAGTTGACAGAGAGTTATTAAATGACATTTCACAACAGATGACAGTTGATAAATAATAGTTAACCGATGGTAGTTAACAGATGACTATTAACAGTTAACAAACATTTTATATGTAACATTTGATAAATGATCAAAAGACAGTTAACAGATGAAATTTGACAGATGGCATTTAACAGATAGTTTACAGATGACAGTTGAATAATTATACTATGACAGTTGACAGTTGATAGCTGACAGACTATAGTTGACAGGTGATATTTTACAAATAACAGGATTAAATTATCAATTGATAGAGTAGAGTTTGCAGATGACACTTAATAAACTTTTGACAGAAGCCAGTTAACAAACCGTTAATAGACAAGAGTTGAAAGATGACATTTAACAGGCATTTGACAAAGTACAGATGACAGTTGACAGATTACAACTGACAGTTGATAGATGACAGTTCAAAAATGTCAGTGAGAGATAACGATTGATGAATATAGTTGATCGAGTTGAGAGATTACAATAAACAAACAGATGACAGTTAACAGACTATAGTTATTAAATGTCATTTAAAAAATAACAGTTGACAGACGATAACAGTTAATATACGTTCGACAGATGACAGTTGATGAATGGTAATTCTTAGATGGCAGTTAACAGATGGTCATCCAAAGTGACCAAAGACTCAAAAGTCGTCTGGCAAGATTATGGCATCGTATTTTGGGACGCGCATGGAATTTTCTTTTTCGACTATATTGATAAAGGAGAAACTATCGATAGTGAATATTACATGGCATTATTGGATCGATTGAGTGCAGAAATTAAGAAAAAACGGCCCCACGTGCAAAAGAAAAAAGTGCCTTTGATCAGGACAATTCCCCATGTCATAAGTCAATAAAAACTATAGTTAAATTGGTTAAATTACGCTTTGAATTGCTTTCCCTCCCATCGTATTATTTAGATTTCGCCTCCAACGACTAATCGCGTTTTGCAGACATAAAAAAGATGCACCAGAGAAAGAAATTTGGCCCAAATGAAGAAGTGATTGCCGAAACTGGGGTTTATTTTGAGAGTAAAGACAAATCGTTTCATACAAACGACATCGAAAAGTTAAAGCAGGACTGAAGGAGAGTATGTTGATGAATAAAGTGGAATTTCCAAAAAATAATTGATTTTCCTTAGTTAGACCGGAGTGATGTGTTATATGTGTGTGCTGTGACACGTGAATAAATTGTGCTGTGACTAAAATTGTGAATTTTGAGAGGATTATTTAATTTGAAATTAACCATTTTTGGTGAGCAGTTTATTTAATATGCTGAGCATAAATTATGTAAATTTGATAAAAATTAATAGATTACAAACGTCAAATTTACATTATTTCAATCAGTTGCTTATTCAATAAGATAAGTCGATGTTAAACCGGCCAAAGCTTCTAATTCGTGCAGACCAGTTAAAATAATCTTCAATGCTGAGCATTCTGAAAAATTGGTCCTGAAATCCAACAGTAGAAACAAGAATGATCGTTTGCACTTTAAACATGATCGCAATATCCGACAGAGAAAATATTTTAAGGAATTTAGATCTTAACTTACATCTAGAATAGAGAATGGGGGAAAAGACCTAACGATTAAATAAAGCAATGATGTCCCCTATATTTAGAAAATTTCTCACAGTGATAGATCTGATGTTTCAAAAACCTTCTAGTATTCTTAACACTTGCAAACATCATTCTGCTTACACTATATCCCTTCCTCTTATTGCTAGAACAGAAACTATCGATACATATGAGAAGGTTTTAAACATACCAACTATATGTTTTAAATAATATAGTCGTCCTGAAATCCACTTTTACTGTTGGTTCTGATGGTGTGCCCAATTATTTACTGATCAATTGTGTTTACTCGCTTTTTTGACGAATTAATAAGTTGTTTACTAAATCTTTATGTTCTGGGATAATTCCTGGAAGCAATGTTTTTTGAATCCGATGGATATCACTATCACATTATAAGTGGCAAATCTACTGGCTATAATCTACTTGAGCTCAGACAGTTCTTAACGAAGGCCTTGGACAAACGCAAACAAGTGGGTGTTATCTACACGGACTTCTCCAAGGCTTTTTATAGAGTTGACCATTCGGTATTAAATCAAAAGCTGAAATTACTGCGTATCAACTACTCGGCTTTGTTATGGTTGGGCTCATTTCTATCTAATCGATTACAAGTAAAAATTAATAACTTCTTATCTCATCCCATAATGGCCACTTCCAGTGTGCCTCAAGGTACTCATATTGGTGCGATGCTCTTTATCTTGTTTATAAATGATCTAGTGAATTTGGGAACTGCCTACTGTACGCGGTTGATCTTAAACTATTTCAAATGATCGATAGTTTAGAAGATTGTGGGAAGTTACAGGTTGATTATGGCAATGTGAATGATTGGTGTAGTGCTAATCACCTAAACTTAAATATCTCTAAATGTAAAGTTATGACATTATCGAAAACAACTAGCCAGATTCCTTTGAATATTTGCTACTCAATGCCTTTGGCTAGAACGGATTCTTTGAAGGATTTGGACGTTGTTTTTGATAGTTCTTTTTTCTTTATCATGTAGTTTCAATTTGTGACAAAGCAAGAAGAATGTGGGGATTTATTTGGCATCTTGCAAGGGAGCTTAGTCCTGAATGCCTTAAGGTCTTAATATGTTCTCTTGTAAGATCGCACCTTGAGTACCCTTCTTCGGTTTGGTCGCCTTATCTTCAGGTTGATATTGTGAGAATTGAGAGGGTTGAAAACATATTCTTAAGATTCATTGAATACAAATATAATTTAAAGGCTCGTATTCAAATATTTTGTCAATTTTGAAAATGCACCCTCTCGCAGTCCGTAGATCTATTGCAGACTTATGTATACTTCATGGTATATTAAATTAAATCTATTCATTCCTCTAATAATAATTTTTTTAGGTTCACAGAGAGCAGACGGAATATATGGCCATTTAATTGTAAGAGACGACATGGAATTAGTTCCTGAAATGTACGCCTATGACAAAATGGAACATGTCATTTCATTCATGGAATGGTTCAATGGGACTGCTGACGATATTCATTTCGGCTACCTGAGAACAAAAAATTTCTACGCAGATTTACAAAAATCTATGGTTATAAACGGCCGGGGGCACACTAAAACTAACGGTGTACCACCGAGAAAATTTAACGTCTTGGCAGTAAGTATTAGGAAATGACTTTTGATAATATTATAATAATTCAATTTGCAGATGTTCAATTCCAACAATCATTAATAATGACCAACTAAATTGTGTTAAAACTATAGTCGCTAAATTAATAATAATACAAAGTTAATTTGTGTTACTTAAAGTTATTAATGATTTTGTTATAATATATCATAATTTATAATATTTATAATGTTTGTAGAGAACATCCTATCGATTTAGATTGATACATGCAGGAAATATCGTTTGTCCGGTTGAATTTTCAATCGATGATCACGATTTAATAGTATTTAATTCCGATGGAAATCATTTTTATCCAGAGACAGGTAAAACATAAACACTTTGGAAATTGCTTATTACAAATTGCACTTACAGTTCAAAGTATAACACTTGCGAATGGTGAAAGATTTGATTTCGTATTAAGAACGAACCAACCTATTAGTCAGTATGTGATGAGGTTTGAAGGATCTTTAACGTGTAATGTCACTGGTTACGCAATATTGAATTATCAGGGTGCAGCACCAATTGCTATTAATTACGTTAGAACGAGACGATTTTCAAGGGTGAGTATATTTTATAAGCTTTTAAATTTTTATTGGGACGGTTTCGTTTTAGAGATTAAATTGCGTCGATCCAAGACAGCCCGGTTGTATTTCCTATACGCAATTGAGTTATTTTGGATCAATGAATCCACTGTACCAACGGCAAGCGCCCGTTCTGTACTTTGTTGGTTTTGATCTATATAATACGCCGACAGAGCGATTCGATGGTGTTAGAGGGGATGAAATGTACACTCCTTTCTTGAATAATATTCATTACAAGCCGCCTACTGATGTTATCTTATGTAACAAGAACTACGCCCCAACATGTCAAAATGCTCCAAGGCTTACAACTTGTACACATTTAGTTTCTGTAAGTATACGTTTTTAAATATATTGGATTGAAAATCAACAAGAGCTTGATAAATAAATAAAAATCAAATTGAATAAAAGACAAGCCATAATGGACTAAATGAAAACATTTTTTACAATTTTTACCCTGTCAACAACAACCACAGAGCGGTTAGGTCTATGGAATTAACACAATTTACGCTTGGTTCTATAGTACAAAATGTTTCACCACGAGAAACTAATTCATGGTTTAGATCTATTTTGGATCTTGTGTAGCGCAATTCAGGACAGGGACACTTTTTTTGATGAGAGGAGAAGAAATCCATCATAGACACCTTTATACTAGGGTAATTTCGGGCTTCTACCTACTAAAATTCCTCTTCTGAAATCGCTATTATGACTAGTCTAAAACCATAGGCCTCGTAATTATCGCTATGATGTTCAGGGGGAGAAACAGAGTTTAACTACGAAGTTTTATAACTCCTAGCATTCATAATGATAGATAAATACTATGGTGACCATTATATAAAGCGTTGCACTTATTTTCCCTAAATGAGTGGATAATTAATTCTACACTTAATGTAACACGATCAAATGATGAAATTTAAAAAGCTCATTTGAAAATAATAATTCCGATGTTAACTAGTTGAAGAAGTAGAGAGAAAACAACCTTTGTGTCTAAATATTGTATACCTCTTGTAGCTTCCATATAACACCGTCGTCGACATAGTTTTCACTGACATTGGTCAGCCGCTTACACTACACCACCCAATGCATTTGCACGGATACAGTTTTGCGGTGGTTGGATTCAACAAATTTGGTGAATCGGCTAACCCTGTGGCGGTTAAGAACAATCCGTTTCCTCTGTATTCCAACAATACGGATCCTATTTTTAAAGACACCGCTGTGGTTCCCGATGGTGGTACTACGATCATTCGCATCATAACTAATAATCCTGGTGAGTTACAAAAAATATATTACGATTGTTTTATGAAATTTTGCATTATAGGATTTTGGTTATTACATTGCCACGTCGATTTTCACACCCAGGAAGGAATGCAGATGATTATCGAAACCGGAAAGAACGATTTAGAATGTGAAGAAATGAATAACGGTGACTGCTCTTGCTATAATTAATTCGTCTTTTCTTTTTCGTTACCTACATTAACTAATAAAGTTATTAATATGTAAATCATATGTAGTTTATATTATATAAGCATCTAACTTTAACAAAAAAAACTATTTTAGTAACAGAGGTTTTTAAGGTAAATCAACATCGACTGTTGCACTTGATTTAATTAAAAATATAATTTATAGTATTGAAAGGAGTGAAGTTGCTACGGGATCGTTTGTATGTCTATAATTTTAATCCTGACAGCTGTAAACTTGTAATGTCATATCTTTCGGGAAGGAAACAGTGTGTATATGCTAATGGAGATATGTTAAAGATATCAACTATATCCGAAGGTGTACTACAGGGATCAGTTCTCGGACCATTGCTTTTTCTTGTGTATATAAATGATTTCCCTGAATATATCAAAAGAAGTTTCTCAATTTTATATGCTGATGATATAACTCTCGTGAATATACACACAACGAAATAAGTAAATGTCATTTTTCACAAGAGAAAGCATTAGCTGAGGCTAAGGCATGGTTCTGTTGCACAAACTCAGTCTTAATGATAGCAAAATAATTCAAATGACGTTTACGCTTACACATCAAAAAATAATCGGTTGAATGAAGTTCAAACGACAAAATTTCTTGGTATACACCTCGATAATAGCATAATATGGGTTATGCAAGGTGTGGAATTAGCCAAGAAAATAAATAAGGCTATTTACTTATTACGTAATTTGCAGAATAATGTAAACATGTCACAAAATTTTAAAAAAAGCAATAGTAGCAAATAAACGACTCTCGAAACTAACACGATATATTGCAAAAATCATATCACGCTGAAATACATCCCAGTAATAAGTGCCCTAAATCTACCCTTGACATATAAGTAAACGAGATAGTAAGTAAACACCCGTAAAAAGGGGTTTGCTATCATGGAAGATGAAGCTCGTGCATGGAGGTCGATCCCAAGGACACAGAGAGCGAGGAATACATCAAGCCGGACAAACGCCGTACACGTCAACGTCCACCGAAAGAGAATACAAAAAAGCCTAGCATTGAAAACAACAAATATAAAATATTCAATAGGAAGATCAAACAAAACATAAAAGAAAAGGTAAAATCTACACCTAGCACATTGCGCTCACAAGAAACTCCTACACAAATTAAAATCTGCGCCCTTCAATCATAAATTATCAAAAATCAACAACAAACTATCACGATACAACCAACTAAACTAAACACGACTAATCACGATTGCACATAGAAATAGAAACAGCCAACAAATACTCACGTGTCCAACTTGCCAGTCTATGGAATCGTGAAAAAATTGATCCGAACGCAACAATAATAAAACGAAAAGATGTTTAATTGTAAAATCGACAAAACCAAAGGCGCTGATTGCAAATTATTTAAAAAACCTACAAAATAAAGATATCGTTGCTAATTTTAGTGAATATTATCAACGAATCTCAGCGCCTAAGAAATACCCAGAGACTTCATATGCTGTAGAATTCGAGATAGCGGATGACGTAATTAGTGCGCACTTAAATCAAAATAGCATCACACAGAGATACTGCAGGCATATAATTTCTAGAACTACAGGCAACTCATCAACGTACATTAGAGTCTTTACCGTATCGCAGCTTATCAAAAACTTTTACACGAAAATTTCAAATTTATGTGCAAAGTGTACCCAGTTGCCGAAAGCAATCCACCCGAACCACTACCTGTATTCCATGTAGATGCTGCAATAAATACGACCACCAAACAGAAGACTGCTCTACTAGTCTGCAATGCGGAAAATGTTCCGGACCCCATCATACATCAACATGTACAACATCCCGGTCAATAGTCTGTTACGCATGTGCAGAGGAAGGACATGAAGCTTTGGTCCGTCAAATGTAAGAGGCCCAAGAAACCCATCGAAGGTATTCCCAACATTCGCATTTAATTCACTAACAAGAAGTCCGATGAAATGGATAAAAGCCTAAAAAAAATTTCCAGTACATGCCCCCATTACCCTCCTTCATGATCATATCATTGATACATTAATTCACCTAAATCCGTCGATAGACAAGCGCTCATTAAAAAACTTCGCAACAGATTCATGGATTCACACTCACGTCTCATTTTCCGGTAATCGTATGTTTGTTCTGTTTGACCTGAAATTCCCTGACTTTATACCCCCTATCGCTCCTAAAGCAGGAGTACATATCGCTCACTCGGAAGTTGTTCCAAAAAAATCCCATCTATTATCCCACTACCTTGTCAATAATCAGGTTATTGACAACTTATTAGTAGAAAATAAATTAAATCATTAATTTGAATTCAGAAAACCAAAACTTCCGTGAAGATTCTTTAGTAGCAACCCATCCTTTACTATCCCTAGGAAAAAATAATCTCCTTCCCGAATCAATAACCCCCTAAATGAATGTTTGCATTTTACCATGTCTCTCTCTACCTGTACTATTAATGTGTTTCTTGTATATACACATCCAAATGAACATATTGATGATACTGATGATGATATTCGTAAAAGCATCTCTCAGTCAAAGTTTGTCCGCATTCCAACACCCCCTACATTTATTATGAGCGAGCATCAATCACCTACACCTGATATTCTTCGGTGTACACATAACATCCGACATTTATTAAGACCGGTAAGATTGATTCCCGATATCTGCTCACATCACCTTTTCCTCAAATTTGATTTACATCTCCAAGTTTCACCACTTCCATCATACCCTGACTTAATAGCTAACTACAAAGATTGCAACATCGATAACGTAACATCCGAAATAACGAACTTCGACAATCTTCATCCACATATCACTCCTACCATCAATATCCTAATTTCTTTCAAAAATCAATTGAATAACATACCCCTAAATATAACTAACAACATTATAAATATCGACTACCCAAGTTTATTTTGAGTCTCCTTAAATTTAAAAGACAGCTATTCCGAGATACAGGACTCGACAACGGCCCAAACCTTAAACGACAATTCAATAGGTTAAACAAAGACATCCATGACATGATTTCTGTGTACAAGAAGGACAAATGATTAAATGCTTCACAAATAAAAAACTTTTTAACTTTGTATAACACTGACTTTATTTAGTGACTATGGTTTCGACAATTTTAACTTGTCACTAGACCTCTAGTTTGATAATGACAAGTTAAAATTATCGAAACTATAGTCACTAAATAAAGTCAGTGTTATACAAACAAAGTTAAAAAGTTATAATAATTTAATATTATACAATATAGAACAATCAAATTCAGCCAATACAGAAAATAGAAATAACAAGGATTCCGAAAAGATTAACTCAATTTTAGAATCCAACAACGGTGCGTCCGGAAAAAATCTGGAGGATAGGAAAGAAGGTCACAAACAAGCCTAGACCTCTTAAACTAATATTTAATGATATCAAGACAATCAAACTTGTTCTAAAAACTATACAACTTATTTCAAAATTGTAAAAACTATGAAACAATAAATGTATCATAAAGAAATTAAAATATCGTTGTTAATTCAAATAACCGTAGGTGGACCTGCCACCGCAGAAGAGCTAAACGGGCTTATCAAACAACTCAAAACGCGAAAAGCTCCGGGCATAGACGGAATAAAGACCGCGATAATCAAGAACCTCGCCCGCTTCTGAATATCGCGAACGCCCCCAAAGCGACTAGGACACTTCCCCTCGGCATGGAAGCCGGAAGTCCTTGAGGACCAAGATATAATTCCTGATTATCGGCCCGGTATGTCCACCCTGCACTAGCTATCCAGGGTGACCGAGTTCATCTCAGAGGGCTTCTCTATTAAACGCGATACTGCTGCAGAGTCCTCGACATCTCGAAAGGGTTTGACAAGGTCTGGCACGCTGGTCTCATCTATAAGATGATCCATCTTAATTTCCCCGACTACCTAATAAGAGTAACGTACGACTTTCTTCGTGACAGAAAGTTCCGATGCAAGAAAAATCAAACTTTCTCTAGAGAGCGTAAGATTTGTACAGGATCAACAACTGTACAACATCTACATTAGCGATATAACGACTCTGGCTTTGGTAATGATCGCCTATTACGCAGTTGATACAGCTATACTCAGTAGAGGAGGCACCAAAGTTCATCTACAGAAAACCCTCCAAGCCGCTCCGATATCTACGAGACGTGGGCGTCAACGGCGGCAACTTGAGGTCAATGCTGATAAGAGCGCATCTGTACATTTCAGCAGACCCTACCTCAAAAATATAAGTTTTATTCCCCCCAACTATCATTTGGAGAAAAATTAATTTCGATAAAGGACGAAATCAAATATCTCGGAATAATCTTCGACCAGCACCTCTCTTGGTCAAAAACGATCGCAAATCAGAGCTTCGTTGGTACATTTGTGGCCCATCATCAACATGCGATCAACTTTATCTGCCAAAAACATATTAAGGCTGTTCACTACGATGATAAGACCGCAGCTTACCTACGCCTCTTCGATTTGGGGTTACTGCAGACCCACTCAATTAGCAAAACTCCAGCGTACGCAAAACGTTGCTCTCAGACGCATACTGAATGCACCACTCTACAAGCGGAATACAATGATTCATCGTGACACTAAGATTCCGGGTGTCCAAGAGTACATCAAAGCGCTCGCTGTAAACTTTTACAGCAAACTAGATGACGATCCTCCTCATGGAATTAAATACCAAGAATACGATGTCACTGCAAACATCGAAAGCCTCGCATAATTCTAATTGGCCCAATTAGCACCCTAAACCCTAGAGCCACCGTAATCCGACAGGTGACGCTGCTTCGTTTGAGGAGAGCGCCACAGAGGATAATCGGACCAAAACTCTTAGCGATACATCGCTTGAACTCCCATCTAGAAAAGACCTTTAGGTAATAAATATTATTATTAAAAAATCATATTTTTAACATTTATAATAAAGGTAGAAAATTGTGTGGTTTTGTAAATAGACTTTCTACGGATTTTAGCGTAGATATAATTAAGATTTTATACCATTCATTTGTTCGATCCTCGTTGGAGTATGCTTTTGCTGTATGGTCCCCAATATATGAGAATAATATTACTAGGAAAAACTCAAAATAAATTTTTGCGCTCGGCAGAATTCAAATTAGGTTTTGGTGTTAAAATAGGTTCGTTCCTAGAAGGATTTTCAGAATGCCACTTGACCACGGAACAAAAAATGAAGCCGTGGTTGAGACCATTATAGATAGAATGAATGAGGATGGAAGAAAGGGAAAGCCCAAATTCCACCAGATTTACCTTAGTCGACTGACTGATGGGCGAATCGGCTCATCTCAAGCTGAGGACGGGAGCCAAAATAAGGATACTGGAAGAAGCAAGGATGACTCATGCTAAAGTCCTGATTGAATACTTTCCCAATTTACCAATGAGAAGATAATCTCACTGGTTAATACCCAGAATGACCTGAAGATCCCTAACTGGAGGGTACTAAGGAGGTATCTGAAGGGACTCAAGTTAGAATTTACGTTGGAATTCATATTTTAATACAGCCACAACTGGTGTTAAAATAGGTTCGTTTCTAGAAGGATTTTCAGAATACCACATGACCACGGAACAAATTGAAGCCGTAATTGAGATCATTATGAATATTATGAATGAGGATGGAAGAAAGGGAACAGTGAAGCCCAAATTTCACCAGTTTTACCATAATAGACTGACTAACGGGCGCATCGGACTATCTCAAGCTGAGGAAGAAAGCCAAAATATGAATACTGGTAGAGGCAGAGATGACTTACGCTAAAGTCCTGATTGGATACTTTCCCAATACCATGATAAGATATTCTCACTGGTTGAGGCCTAGAACGAACTGAAGACCTCTATCCGGAAGGTACTAAGGAGATATTCGAAGGGACTCAAGTTGCAATTCACGCTGTCGGTGGATTCAGACTTCCATGACAGGTTGGAGAAGCTAAGCCATAAAATCAACTATTGAACTAATATTCAAGGGTAAGAGGGAGCAAAGCGGCCTAGGGCTACCAAAAGAGCCTAGGCCCAGCCACACAAAACCGAGGAAGGATCATCAGTCATTAACGACGACAGAGACACAGAAGACCCAATTTGTGAATAAATAAAGTTTATGGACTGGTGTCAGTGGAGTACACACCTCACTAATAGCGGCCATACGCTGTATCCAATTGCATCTCCATCATTCTAAAGAAGTAACAAGTGCCCTTTATTGGAAATTCAAAAAAGCCAATTTTGACATAAGATTTCTGTACGAGCTTTAGATAAACAAGAGATAGTTGAGGGGCTTACCATAAGACAATTATGGTCTGATGTATAAAACCGACTGCATTCATTCCAAGGGCAGAATTCACCATAGAGGATCTAGCAGCAGCTCGAGTAGAATTTGCAACATGGAATAGGGCAGAAAGAACATGAATAAAGAGGGCTACAAAGGAGCACACACCTGACCTTAGACTGCCAGGCTACCCTTAAAAACCTAACACGTACAGCTTCAATTCTAAAAGTACATGAAACTGTAAATAAGCCCTGAATCAATTGACAAAGGGCAATAAACTCACTCTAATGTAGGACTAAAGTCTACATATGGGCCATGAAAAGCATATAGGAAGGGTGTGGTCCAAAAAGGTGGAAAACGGAGAATACAAAGACAATCAAAAATGTTTATTTACCTCTCGTCAAGCTGAGCTAAGCATCTGTTGCGCCTTACTAAAAGCAAGATGAGACTAGTTACGGGTCTTCTTTCATGACATTGCATAGTGAAGTACCATCTTCACAAGATAGGTAAACACCACTTGCATGACCGAGCACATTCTATGCGTGTGTGTTTTACTAACTACCACCAGACTGACCATAACCAGAGAAATTGCAATAACGCCAGAACGAATCAGAGCATAGGCTCCTAGGAAGTTAATTCACATTACTGTAGAAACTGACTTCTTGGGATCATACTAGTACAAAAGATTCAACCAAGTCGCTATGCTGTAAAGCTGCCTAATCTAATCAAAATTAACAAAAATAATTAACTATTATTATTAATTAAAATAAAATAAAAAATTAATAAGTGATTTGTTTTGTAGACTTAATAAGACTCATTGTTGTGGATTTACGAAAGGTTTTCGTGTTTTTCTAATTATAAGACAAATACAGATTTTGCTAAATAAACGAAAAATAGAATAGAGATAACGCGATGCGGCCTTATAAAAATTAAATTGTAACAGTAATATTACAGTTTTAGAACTAACATATTGAAGTGAAGTAGAGGTATAGATAATGAAAGTAGAAAACAACAAGAACTTGAAAGCATATGAAATGCTACAAGAAGATTCCTAAAATTTTATAAATTGACAGATTAACCAATAAAGCAATAATACATCAGACAAAAAATGAAAAAAAAGAGGAAATTATATACCTTGGGGGTTTCAAGAAAGAAGGATATACAAAAACCTTATATTAATAATTCAAATAACAAATATTACAGGTTGATAATTTAAAGGACTTCTCTGCCGAGTTAATAAAATTATCAGTCAACCATATACAGACAAAATTCCAATTTAATAATCTTTATTAGCAGCGAAACCAATAAAAGAAGTGAGATAATGATTTTTGTTTGTTTCGGCCGTGGCTCATGAATAGGCAGCGCAAATGCGCTTAAGTAAAAACACATATCTATTTCAAATTTATGGGCTGATCGGTGATAATAATTTCAAGTTGCAAAACAGTCGCTAGGTCGGAATAATTAAAAAAATATGCGAACGCATTTTAATATAATGCAGATGACGCAAATTTGTTTAAATTTTACTTTGAAATTTTCGCGATAATTTCCAAACATATAAAGTCAAGTTCAAGTGGCGATGCTCAGTAGTTCTGAAGCCATGAACATTCTATGCATTAGCATTGTGATTGCACTTGTTGTTGGTGTACAATCGCAAATAGTACAACAAGGTATAGTTGATTTGATTTGAGATTCGCTTGATTAACACATTTTTTTTTTATTTTGAATTATGATTACTGTTTCTAAAAAAATTTTAAAGCACAGAATTACTTACACAGACACAGCACAGAAATAATTACACTTTTGGGAAAAAAATTAATATGAAAATTTCTCTAACCGTTTTTTTTTAATATTAAGACCAACAAATTGAAATTTCAATGTTATAAAAAGTTATCAATGAAGAAAATATATGTTTGCCTTAAATTATTAGAATTTATTAAAAAAATAAAAATTAGATTACAAAAGTTTAAAATTTGTTTAAAATACCTAAAAACTAACAAATATTTAAAATTTGCTTAAAACTGTAAAACGAGTATTTTATTTGTGCTCTATTTTATGTATACTAAACAGGTGAATATTACCTTTAAAGAGTTTTAATGTCTCATAGAGATATATACTTATTAAGGGCCTGATTTCGTATTTGGTTTTTTGTTGTAAATTGCTCTTATAATTGATTGTTTCATTAAATAATCTAGCATCGAGAGATCGAAACACGTAGTTTGAATAATTTAATTCTCTGATTTTTTCCTTTATTACCTGAGTACCATATTTTACAATTATGTACGCTAAAATAATGATTATATGTTTTACAAAACCACTAATATGTTTATTATTGAATATGTCCGTTCGATGTTCTTTAAATGGTGTTTCAAAAGACCTACCCGTTTGTCTTACGTATATAGCATCACATTATTCACATGTTATCTCATATATTACACTTCTTTTCATCTTATTGTTTTCTGTTTTTATTTTTATTTTTATTAGCAGTTTTCCTAAATTAATTGACCATTATTATGACCAACATAGTGTATTCTTTACTTGAATGTGTTTAATAATCAAACGGTCAAAAAATTCTACCCCAGAGTTGTAAATTTAACAGACATTGTTTTTGATAAAGCAAAATCCATACTACTTGAAAAAGATCTGAAATATAATTCTCAAATTACATCAAAAGAAACATTAGAAATAGCAGGTATTAATTGAGAAAAAAAATTGTAATCAAATAGCCAACATTTCGAAACGAAATAAAAAATATAAAAGATCACAATATAAAAGTAAAATTCACAATCCAGATAAACAGACAATAACCAATATTAAAAGTAAACTGAATAATAACAACTTAAACTTGTGTAAGACTGATAAAGGTAATACCATAATCATATTAAATAAAAAAATATATATAGAAAAGACCAAGGAAATGTCAAATCAGATACATATTTTCATTAACAAAAAAATTGATCCAACCAAAAAATATCAAAATGAATTGAAAAATATTAAAACAAAGCAATTGTTTAATTTTAGATACAGATAGATTAAAGTTCACCTTAATGAACCCGAAACTCCAACCCTATATGTTCTCCCAAAAATTCACAATGAAAAAATACCAATAATTTATAGAATCCGAAGTATAAACTTTAAAAAATTTTAAATGCCACTATTCCACTATTTATAAATTTTAAACCACAACATTCAATAAAAAACACAACAGATTTAATTAACAAATTAAATGAATACCCTATGTCAATAAATGCGAAATTAATTTCATTTGACGTAAAAAGTCTATTTATATCAATCCTTATTAAAGAACTAACAATCAATAGCAATAGTTACTAACACAACCTGAAAGCAAACATATACATTTCTTGTCAAGATACGTAGACAACATTTTTTTACATTTGAACGAGATCAATTAGAGAATTAGACATTTTTACAAAACATTTAAATTCCTTAAATAATAACATTTATATTATTAATATTTGCAGTAGAAAAAGAAGAAAACAATAACATGAACATTTTAGGCTTAAACATTTCAAAAACAGTTAATAACAAATTATTATATAAGATATTTAGAAAAGATAATACCAAAAAATTCAAATTAAATATAGTGCCTTTCATTCACTCTTTGTTAGCAGTAATAGTTTTTTATTGCGTCAATTATGAATCTATATTATTTAGAGGGATATTAAACAACCTGTGCGTTAATATCCCTCTGAACAATATACATAGGCGTAGCCAGGGGGGGACAAGGGTGGTCATGCGTTAAAAATGACAGAAAATCGAAAAACGCCCATTATCTCAGCAACCATTCAAGATTTTGCCATGGAGTTTTTACCAATAAACGTTTCTCAAAAATCGATCTCCAGACACCTAAGTCGGTTTTTCTATAATCTAGTCTGGAAATAGGTTTTCTCTGTTAAAACCATCCAAATAGCGCCACCCTGTACATCTAAAATTAAGAGTAATGTATTTTCCTTAAGCAGCCACAGAAATTCCAAATTGATATCGAAAATAAATACTAAGTTGCATTACATGTAAGTTAGTGCCCACTGGTGCCTACCTACTACTTACATTTAGTTCTTTATTCGTTGTTTTGTTTTGTTTGACAATTATAATCTAAAAAATAATTTCAATTCTACAATTTTCTAAGTACAATTGTACAATTATGGATACAATTTAATAGCCTACAAATATTTTATTTTCTAAATTCAAGCATGAAGAAATTTAAAGATATCAGATCTTATTTTCAAACCAATACTTCAAGGACACGTGAAGATAACACGGAAATAGATGTGACAAGACCTAGTATTCCTACATCCGAATCGTCAACAAACTTTATACAGGAATCTTGTTTGAACAAAAAAAAGGACGTTGAAACCACCCAGGATTCAGAAAACTCGTCAGCATCAACATCACAGTTAGCCGACTCAAAAAATGAAAAATCAAAAGAATTAGGCACTCTTCAAGGTGAACCATCACAGCCCATTGTAGAATTCCCAAAAACGAAATTTGGAACAAAATTCAGATCGTTTTCGTCGAAATATTATGGATCATATAATAGCTGGTTGGAATACAGCAAAGAAGAAGACAAAGTCTACTGTTTCGTATGCAGACATTTCAATAAATCAAATATACGAAATCAAAATGAAAAATTTGCGAAAAGTGGTTTTAACAACTGGAAAAAGCTAGCAGAGGCAATAAAAAACACTCAGAATCATCACCTCACGCTGAATGCAGTCAAATGTATGTGTCCTACCGCCAATATTTTACTGTTGGAGATGTTCATCAACAACTTATGAAACAACAAGAGGAAGAAGTTGTTCAAAACAGAGAATACTTAGCCAAAGTTATTGATATAGTACTGACCCTTGTTCGGCAGGGCTTGCCTTTAAGAGGTCACCGAGAGGAATCATCTTCTAAAAATAGAGGCAACTTCTTGGAAATTGCCCAATTATTTTCTAAATATGATGACACATTTTCACTCCATTTCGAAAAACACTACAATTATTGCAGCCCAGATATACAGAATAATTAAAGTGATAGCAAACCTTACTCCGGAGGAGATTGTGAAAGAAGCTAAAGCATGTGTTTTTTTTTCTTTGAGTGTGGATGAGGCCAGATGTTTTAAAGAGGAACAATTATCAATTACTGTAAGATATGCGAACGGTCTGGACATTGTCGAAAGATTTATAGGTTTCGTTAATTGTTCCACGTCCAGAGATGCGCAAAGACTGGCTACACTCATTTTGGACACTTTGGATAAACACCATTTGGGTAATGTTCCAATTCTTGCGCAGTCTTATGATGGTACCAGCGTCATGTCTGGTCAAAATCGAGGCCTTCAGGCCATTATAAAACAAACTCATCCTCACGCAATTTATATTCATTGCTTAGCGCATAAACTTAATCTGGTGGTTGTTGATTCGTGCGCAAATATTTCACTAGCAAAAACGTTTTTCAACGGCCTCGAAGCTTTGTATATCCACTTTTCACAACCTGGCCATCATGCGAGCCTAAACAAATTACAAGGCACTCTCGGAATTACTAATCGTGAAATGGGAAATCTAAGTACTACCAGATGGAGTTGTCGCTACGAAAACTGCAAAGCAGTACTGACAAATTATGAGGCAATTAAATTAACTTTAGAAAAAGAGATCACTGAGAACCGAGACAAGCACACAGTAGAAGCACTGGGATTACTTACGATTATAACGAAACCAGAGTTTCCTTACACATATTTCACTCAGTTCTCGCTATAGTTAATGTTCTGAGTAAATTTTTCCAGACACAAAATGCAACTCTTGGTCAGGCTAGTGATCTCATAACAAGTACTATAGGTACTTTCGAAACATGTAGGAATCAATTTAAAATTTGGACAGATATCGAGCAGTTTGCTAAAAAGCAAGAGATTTCACTAGAACCTGAACCTGTTAGAGTGTCAAAACGGAGACGTCAAGAAAAGGACTTTTATACTGAGTCAACTGTGGGCAAAAGCAAGACATTAGATTTGCCGGCCGATACACAACCAGAAGACTATTGGAAGATCAACATTTACTACCCTGTATTTGATAATATCATTGTTAATCTAAAACGCCGATTTGAAAATTTACCGTTAGCTCGTGCAGTTGACGCATTTTTGAAATTGGATATGAAAAACGGAGAGAATTTCATAAACAATTATAAAAAACTCTTAATAATTGATACTTCAGCCTTAGAAGCTGAAGCGATAGTCATGAAAAACATGTTTCGACTTAAAAATGACGAAATTAATGCTGATAATTTGAGAAAGCATCTTAAGAAAGAGTACTGCCCTAATTTGTATAAACTTTTCCAAGCAGCAATCGTACTACCAGTGAGCTCCACCGGCTGCGAGAGAAGTTTTTCTGCCATGAGGCTAATAAAAACGTGGCTCAGAAGCACAATGCTTCAGGAACGATTTTCACATGTCACTGCTTAATGTAGAGAATGAAATGGTTAAAAAAAAAATTCAGCTGAAAAAGTGTTGAGCCGCTTTGCTGAAAAAAATCGAAAATTAAGACTTATTTAATTGAGAAGAAGAAAAATGAATAAATATTTTAGTGTGTTACGTGATTAGTATGTACATTTTATTTAGATAAAAACATGATTGTAAACACAACCAAACCAGGTTTTTTTTTTGTCAATGTTAAAATCGCCACCAAATTCAATGTCATTAGAATTTTTCTCTAATTATTGTTCGATGTGAAACATTTTCCAAAATATTCAGTAAACCATTAATATCTCCATCTAATGGGCGATAGATTCATGAAATTATGAATTTTTAATTGGATTTAGGTTCTACAGCAATTTCAATATTCATTTGATTGTCTATGATATTAAAATTTGAGACGAATTCGTGTGATAACTCTTCAATTGAAAAAATATTATTTTTTTTTGTAAGAGGGTGAATTGCACGGGTTGTAAAGTAGATTATGAAGATATACAATTTTCTCTGAGTATTCTTAGAGATAAACACTCCGTTACTTATATGTTGCTTAAAGATTTGGGTTGTGGATTGAGAAAGAGGATAGCAGCATATTCTATTGGCTCAGCAACTAAGTCATTTCGCTTTTGGGGTATAAAATAAAACTCTTTGTACAAAAAATATTTTTAATCAACCAAATATTTTCCATTTGCAACTTCATGGTTTCGCGCTCGTAGAATATCTGGTCCTTTCTAACAAATAACTGAGCCAAGTAAGGTTTAAGATCTTCGTTATTTGTAGTATTTAAAAAATTCTACAAACTACGGAATACATAATAATCCATTTGTGTCATATCAGGGCAAAAAATGGATGATGTAACGTGATTTCTCACGGTGGAACACCACTCCTTTGCGATTTACCAAACCTGGCCGTTTTTCTCTAATTGCTTCATCTAGTTTTGTGATTTGTTGACGGTACACATCTGAATTGATTGTTTGGTTTCTTAGAAGCAGCTCAATATATAAAAACAACCATTGTAATCCCACCAGATTGTCAACATGATTTTTTTCTGTTGCAATTCAGCTTTCGATGTGCTTTGGGTTGGTTCTTTTTTCTTACGCCTTGATCCGAATTATATTTTATGTTAACTGTCAAATATGACATAACTAATGTAATTGAAGTCCTCTCTTCAGAGGAATATAAGCCAAACTAGGCAAAAAAATGGTGGAACAACCTCCACCAAAAAGACCTTAGTGGGAGCAGTCAAAAAGCATCAAAACAACAGTAGGCAAGAGTGGAAGATCATATTTTTATGAACTCAAGCCTTTCCAAGTGCAATCAAAATGTTTGTAGTTTTTTTAGTTTTTCTAAATCAAAATGTAACTGACATGATTTTGATATTAGGTGAATGTCATGGAACACAAAAAAACTAACAAAATATTAAACTTTTTTCTTTAAGTGACATATGCAAATTTACAACTCAATTCATTTTTCAATTGTCATCGCCGACTCAGATTTTTCCGAGGATTTTTAGTTTTCTTGTTTGTTACGATTGAAATCAGAGACTTTTGCTTTTAACTCAAAAAGTTATAAAAGTGTCCAAAAGAAATTTTCTATTAAAATGTGGAAGAATCAAAGTAGATTTACAAGCAGACAAAATAAATCTGAGCAAATGAATTTTAGGAACACCCTGTAATTTACTTGATGTTAGTTTAGGATGTACCAATCCCGAAGGGTATTGAAATTATTTAGGAAAATGTATTGAAATTTTTCAACTTTGATGGCTTGTATCTTGGTCTTTTGAAGACATGTATAATAATTTTTTTGCGAATCATCATCATTTTCACTCTAGTATATGTGGGTAATTTTATTCTTCGAGTCACAGAAATACCCTGTATCAAAACATTGACGAATAAAATATTAAAATATTATATCATTGCAAAAAACATTTTGAAGAATAAAATAAAGTATCTAAAACAGTATTAAAGATAAGGAACAAATTGTT
The DNA here is from genome assembly GCA_963969525.1 of Ontholestes murinus. NCBI lineage: Eukaryota > Metazoa > Arthropoda > Insecta > Coleoptera > Staphylinidae > Ontholestes > Ontholestes murinus. The sequence continues at coordinate 41,013,486 of OZ018397.1, read as the reverse complement.
TAAAATAATGGAATATAAAGGATTATCAACTCTTCATAAAGTCAAGAAATTTAATAATTTCTAAAAAGGTTTAAATACTTTCGATTGGTTTCAATTTGACTTTAAATCACTAAAATACCTTTAATATCTTAGAAAATAGTTAGAAGCGTAGAGCAAAAAATAATTAAAATACACAAAAATTGTAAACAACATTTCTGTTGTAAATCTATATGGAAATCACGATAAAATAAAACTAGTTTCATTTAGATAAAGCAAATCAAGTGAAAACGAGTTTTTAAATTGTTTCCTTTATTTAATATATTACCCACTAATACCAAATATGATTCAGGCTATAAAACGTGTTTATTATTAAGATCAAATTGCTAACGTAATTACACCATACCATTTTAAAATTTAATGATGAATTAATAGAAATAGATATGTTTTTGCCATCTTAACGGGAAACCAGTTAATACCTTAATAATATTTCAGATTGTAGAAGACCTTGCGATGGAATCACAAGAGAATGCAGGTATACTTTTGTAGTCGATAAATTTTGGACAATGGCACCAGACTGTATGGGTTGCACTACTGGAAATGCAGCGGATTGTGATCGTTATCTATGTTTCCCTGGCGACGGTCGGCGACGAATGTGGAGAGGTATAAACGGTGTATTTCCTGGTCCACCAATAGAGGTATTTGAAGTTTACCACAAAGCTATAATATTACTTACAGAAATCATCAACAGGTTTGCTACAATGATACAGTAATCATTAGGGTGAAAAACTTATTGAGTCCGGAAACTCTATCGATTCACTGGCATGGAATGCATCAAAAGGGAACGCAACATATGGATGGTGTACCCATGGTCACACAAAGAGGCATTCAGCCGGACGAAGAATATGTTTATAAATTTCAAGCTAGTCAAGTGGGAACGCACTTCTATCATTCGCATTCAGGTAAGAAATTATTGTATCAGTAGGAATTTAATTGCTTTTATCGAAGAAATTATAAGTACTTTAATATTCATAGGTAATAATTATGGCGACAGGGTTATTAAATATGAATTAATGAGCAAACATAATTTAATATGTTTTACATATTTAGGTGCACAGAGAGCTGATGGAGTATATGGACATTTTATTGTCAGAAGAATAGAACCAGTACCTATAAGTTATATTCAAGACAGAAGTGAACATGTTATTTCGTTCTTGGAGTGGTTCAATTCGACCGCTGAAGAAATCCAAATCGGCTATATGAGAACGAAAGATTTCTATGCCGATTATCCAAAATCGATTGTTGTTAACGGCCGAGGTCATACTCCAACCAACACTGTACCGCCAAGAATATTTAACGTTATAAGAGTAAGTTCGATCAATTGAATTCGAATTTTATTACTACAAAATCCAATGCTTTTAGGGACAAACCTACAGATTTAGGCTGATACACGCAGGAAATATCGTTTGTCCTGTTGAATTCTCGATTGATGGTCACGATTTATATGTATTTAATTCCGATGGGCATCATTTCGAAACGCAGACAGGTAAAATTCAAAACAAAAAAACTTTAATTTAACAGCTCAAGGCCAATTTAATTTACAGTTCAAAGTTTGACAATGGCAAATGGCGAAAGATACGATTTCGTTTTGAATGCCAACCAGAATGTTGGTCAGTATGTGATGAGGTTCGAAGGAAGTTTGATTTGTAATGTGACTGGTTACGCAATATTGAATTACGAAGGTGCAGCTTCGAGGCCAATCAATTACGTTCGAACGAGAACATTCCAAAGAGTAAGTTTATTTTCTACGAATTCGCTTTGTGTTATAATATATTTTTTTAGAGATTAAATTGTGTCGATCCTAGAGAAACTGGTTGCATTTCCTACACGCAATTACGTTATTTTGGAAGCCTTGAGATGGGATATTCCCAAATAGCACCTTATCAGTACTTTATTGGTTTTGATCAATATAATGTACCATTAGAACGATTTGATGGCGTCAGGGGCAATGAACTGTACACTCCCTTCATTAATAACATTGCTTTTACGCCGCCTACTGATGTTCTCTTATGTAATAGAAACTACGCACCAACATGTGAAAATCAAGCACAACTAACTGTTTGTACGCATCTAGTTTCGGTAAGTATTTTTTTTTAATTGAATTATCGGGTAAGAAAAACATTTGGTTTTACATTATTCTTTTATTTATTATAAAATACAAAACATTAATTGATATGTAATATTAAGAAATCTAAGTAAAACGTAAAATTTATTGGCATTATAATCCACTATAATAATGACTTTGTTGTCTCACAGTTTCCATATAAAACGTTTATCGACGTGTTCCTGACGGACATTGGCCAACCACTTACACTACTTCACCCAATGCATTTGCATGGATATAGCTTTGCAGTTGTTGGATTCCAAAAATTTGGCGACACCGCGAACGCTGCAGAAGTAAAGAGAAATCCGTATCCGTTATACGCAAACAACACAAGACCAATTTTCAAAGATACCGTCGCTGTTCCCGATGGCGGCACTGCTATTATTCGCATTAAGACTGATAATCCTGGTAAGTTCTTTTACTAAATATATGTAATTACTCTTTTAATCATCATTGCAATATAGGTTACTGGCTATTACATTGCCACGTCGATTTCCACACCGAAGAAGGAATGCAGATGGTTATCGAAACGGGGAAAAATTATTTGAATTGTCCAAAACTGCCCAACTGCGACTGCACTTGTTATAATTAAGCTTTATATTTGTTAACTACATCAATTAATAAAGGTGTCCAACAGTTACTTAGAAAATGTTTCATAAATATTTTTTACACCCTGAATATGTAGTTATTTTTAAAATTTAAATAAAAATTACATTTAATAATAATTTTGACCATAAAGAAATTTAAAAGTAAAGGGACGTCTAATTGGGCCTTCCAAACTTTGATAGTTGATGGAGGCCATATTGTTGAAGTTACATCTGTCGAATTGGCTGTCATTTATTCACTTTGTTCTGCCAAATCACCACTGACGGATTCAGCGTTAAACAACGCGTGCAAATGATAAAATTGTTTTATCAAAATGGGCGGGCACATTTCACCCATTTTACGGTCGCCATAATCGTCCTATCGAGAGGACTATTTGCAGTGTGGTGGATAACTTTCTCTTCATATCTTCATAAACATGTACTTACCGAAAATAAAGAACCCTAATGATTTTTTCATTTCCTTAACAAATTTTTGTACATTTTTTTCTGTATTTTACACTATTATTTTCCTATATAATTAATCAGCAAAAAATTGAGTTTTTATATTTCTTCTTCCATTTGCCCATAAAAAAACTCTCAAACGTTCATGTTTTGTTTATTTTGTGGTAATTAAGATACGTCATGCGCTGTGGATTGCTTACTATTCGATTTTATGTAAAAGTGATATTCTTTTTGTTTTAACAAATTAATTATCAAAAAAAATCTACGTGTAAAATCAAAAATCAACAGTGCCAGCAGCAAACAGCCGAAGACTGAAGAGGAACAATCAGGACATCTGGTATCGCCCAGTCTCTTCAAAGGACAACAATTATAGATACGGATGAAACTGATGAAGAAGACAACGATGATTTTGAAAGAGATGGTTTTGATGTTAATAATAAAACCTGTAAATCTTGTCTTAAATGTGCATTTTGCTGTTATTCTGTCATTGAAAAGTACAACATGTACAGTAAGGTATATTCTGCACTAGAAAATGCTTACAAATATTTATTAACAGTATCAATAAATCAAGTGCAACTGTGAACCTTTCACGACTAAACCATAGTGGAAATTACTTACATGTTTTGTAGTTTCGAGTTGGTACACAACAAGCTTCCGTTAAATCATGTTTAGAAATAATTTCAGTCCAATCAGCTAGAGATATCTTCGTATATAATTCAACAAGATCAGCTTTTCGGAAATCAAATGATATTTGATATTAGGTATAAAACTGTTAGTGTTTTCTTCAGTAAGTTCTATTGAACCACTGAAAACAGGTTGATGTGGATCTTCATTTATTAAACTAACTGATCTGTCAATTTCACAGCCAACATCAAATGAAGAGAGAACTGAATTAAGTAATTTGTATATTAAAGTTGTAAATATTTTTCACTAGTAGTGAAAATAAACACACATTTTGAAATATGGATTTTCAACATCTCAACGCCTTATCTATCAACCTAAATTTAGTAATTTTGAATTTACGTTTTAAAATTGAATTATGTTGAACTAGATTATGATAATTAATAAAATTAATATAAGCATTTACAATTTGGTTAGGTCTGTCTCTATGAGTAAGATGATCTTATAACGTAGGTATATTAAAATCGCCAAAGATTAAAACTTCGTTATTGAAATCAGTATTGGCCTCAATTAAACTAAAATAAAATTTGCACATCTTTGTCGCTCATTAGTTTCTTCAATTATTTCCTCACAATTCAGTGTATCCTTTTGACGATGTTTATTCAAAATTTGATTGTGTGGGTTATTGCACTTTTCAGTTAAACTCGAAAATGACTTTTTTTAGATCTTTATTGTCTTGACATAATTGTGAAAATTCCTTTAGAATATCGCGAATTTCTATATACCAAAATACCCTCGACCTGATTGTTCGCCCCCCAGAGGGAGGGCTGCAACCAGGAGAGAAAACACTAAACGTATAAAATGGACGAAAGAACTAAATAAAGATGTCATACGCACATTTTACAACGTATACAAGTGTGATGATAAACCTCTTCCAGGGTGGAGACACTCCTTCTATGCCGAATTCACAAAAAGACACCCAGAACTTAACATCACTGAACAGAATATCGTTGATAGAAAAAATGCTATTTTAAAGAAAGAATACCTCACCCAAGTAGAACTCTATGATATAAAGAGAAAAGTAGGGTAAGATATTTGCCAAAGAGAACTTCTGATTGAGGACGACGAACCTGAACAAGAACGAAGAACATTCTGGAGACAGGTCCACAAGATGCAGAAGAAATTAGCACTGGAACAAATGAAATAAAAGACAAATTTCTCAGCCTAAACGCACACTTCGAACAAAACGACCCTCTAAATCGACCTCTTATCCCAAAACTTAAAAATAATACTAAAACCAAACAAATTGTTAACACATTGATTGACGCAACAAAATCATACCTTAATATACACCATAAATTACCAGACACCCACCTCGCTCTATATTGTGCAACGGTAGCAGCCGTGTAACTGAATGGGCAAAATACCTATATTTTAAAAGACTCCAATAATTCCAAACGTAAGTTAGAAGAAAGGAAAGAAAGGAGTATTGTTGAATTAAGATAACTGAATGTGTTTATCTTGTATGTATAAATGGCAATCAATCCGAAAAAGTTCTGCAAAAAATGAAATCCATTACCAATGCTAAGAAAGACAAACTCTTAATACGTAGTTCACAAGAGTTAATAAAAACCTTAAGAACCAACTCAGACAAAAAGTAAAAGCTAAAGGCGCAAGACTCAGAAAGTACAACGAACTTACAAGAAAACAACAAAACACCGAGTATCGGAATAATCAAAAACAGTTTTTCCGTAAACTCGAGGGTGAAAAAGAAGTTGATAGAAACATTAATATTGAGAAATCAAAATTCAATGAATACTGGTGCAATATATGGGAAAATCCCGATTAATTCAACAAAAGTGCACCATGGATAAAGTATATCAACACTCAAACATACCTGAAATGTCGGTCGATGCATTTACTGCCGACGATATCCAAACCGCTACGAAGAGGATGCAAAATTGCAGGCGCTTAGGCCTGACAGAATTCAGAACTTTTGGCTAAAAATCTGACAGCCGTACACGCCCCTTTAGCGAAATGTTTTACAAAAGTACTAAATAACCTAGCAGAAATACCGGTTTTCCTAACGTTCATGCTTTTTAAAAAAGGAGACCCCAACCTGCCAAAGAATTCTAGACCAATTACTTGCCTTTCAGTTGTCTATTTACTTCTGTCATCAATGAAAAGCTTTACCAACATTGTAAAACGAACAACATTTTCAATGAAGAACAAAAAGGGTGCATCAGAAGATCATTGGGCTGAAAACACCAACTAACAATAGATGCGGTAGTATTAAAGCAAACTCAACACACCTTTGACTCGGTGCTAAAGGTATTAAAGATCTACAAAATCTATCGAAAAATTTGAATAATTCTTCAACACCTGATGACGAAATGGCAAACAAATATCTGGGCGACAAATAAAAATATTGGGAAAGTTAATATAAAGCGAGGAATATTTTAAGGCAACTCTCTCTCACCTGTGTGGTTTTGTCTCGATTTAAACCCAATGTCAACATTCCTTAGCAAGACTAAAAATGGATATAAACCCAATGTCAAAAGTGAAAGAAGGATATCACATCTTTTATATATGGATGACCTGAAGTTATATGGAGAAACAAAGAGTAAACTTCAGGACCTGATCAACACAGTTAAAAATTATAGTGATGACATTGGGATGAAATTTGGACTTGACAAATAATAAAGAAAGGGGAAATCGAACAAGGAGATCAAGAAACCGTTCACAGTATTGAACAATTACCACCGGAAGAAGTGTATCGTTACCTAGGCACCCCACAGAACCAAAAATAAACCATACTCGTCTCAAAACAGCATTTAAGGATAAATATAAGAAAAGACTCACCACCTTACTTAATACAAAGCTTAGCGGAGGCAACCTATTCTCGGCTATTTATTCATGGGCGATACCTGCACTAACTTATTCCTTTGTTATAGTGAAATGGTCGAATTCTGATTTGGAAGAACTTGGCCGTCTTACATGGAGACTGCTTAAAAAGTTCCGATGTCTACATCCCAACTCATCTGTGTCAAGGCTGTATGCCCCAAGAAAAGAAGAAAGGACGGGACTCATAAATATTAAGAACTTAAGCTTTCGCCTGGAAGATGATATGCGAAAAAACTTTTGGCAGATAGGATTGAAATGATGGAAATGATATGTCAGGAACACAACGGATATATATCATTATAGAAAAACTACGTATTAGATATAGTGTCAAGACAATACAATATAAAACAATGGAAGGAAAAAGCAATGCACGGAAGATACCTTAAACTAGTTCAAGCTGACAAAGTTGACAAACCCGCATCATTTAAATGTGACAACAACTTTACCCAGAAACAGAGGGGTTTGTGCTGGCTATCCAGGACAGGGTGATTAAAACTACGAGAAACACTGCCTGAAGTTGAAAGAAGATCTTGTATGATGATCATGATGTTCTTCATTAGTATTATAAGGACTTATATTATTTCATAATGTATAAGCACGGTACAGTTAGAATATTTAATTTTATAAATGATGATATAAATACAGTCACTTCGGTATTGTAATGATTCTATAATTCGAATAGCTCTTCGTTGAAGGACAAATAGTCTTGAGAGAATCCCGGAATGGCCCCAAATTAAGATGCTGTATGTTAAATGACTTTCTATCAATGCAAAATAGGCAATTCTAAGTGCTTCCCTCGGTAGATAATTTTTGCTCTTAATTCCGCTTTGCGTTGTTTATATGCTGTATTTCCCTGCTTCGCTTTGTACTAGGATGCAGAATGTTGTTCAATTGGCAGCATTGAAATTTCGGTCGGTGATTTGGAGCCATCTTCGTTGTGTAGGGACCGAGATGGAATATCGTTAGGCAACACCATTTGCGGAAGGTGCATTTCTGCCAGACATTTCGAGCCACCTTCATTGTTTACTGGCCGAGATGGCGGTAAACTACTAACCTCAATGCGGAGTTTATAATTCTCATCCTCTGGATGCTAGGCTTTTTCATACAAAATATTGTTTGAAAGTTGTAATTGCTTTACCAGTTCCTTAGAGTGGCGTATGCTTCCTTTTCGAAGTCGAAAATAGGGATCTCTTCTAATGGTACTGTGTTCGGACTGGGACAGGATTGTAACGCTTTTTCGCAATATTTTGCTCTTTGTCGTTATTTATATCTAGTAAGTCTTTAAATTATTATTTCCATCTTTCTTTTATTTCTTTCTGTTCCTTCAGCATCCTTCCGTGTTTATCTTGTATGTATATCGCTTCTTGCCATTTATCTTTTCTGCATTCTTTTATGATTTGTAGAATAACTATTGGTTTTCCTTTGCGTTTTCCTCCATTGTCTCATCGGACTTTTTTTAATCCCTGGTCTTTGCAATTCTGACCTCGTTTTTTACTATTTTCCTCTTTTCTTTGTATCTTTCGTAGTTATTATTATTTTTATCATTTAAGTACCTTTGCCACGCTTTTTTCTTGTATCTTTTCTCGTACTCCTCTATCCATCAGGCTGTCTGTTGTTTCTCGTTTGTACTCTTCCTAACCCCACAAGTCTCTTGTGTCGCCTCAAGCATACTTCTTTTAAAGTTATTCAATATTTCCTCTACATTGTCGCTACCTTTGACCACTGCTAGCTTGTCCTCTACTTTCTTCTTATATTGTAGTATTGTTTCTTTATATATTAGTTTGTTTCTTTTCTCTCTGGCTATGCTTCTAATTTGTGTTTGCACTTCTCTCTCTGTTGCGGTCATATCGTTGTCTATAAATACTTTAGTGTTCTTCAATTTATTGCTCTTGGCTTTCATTATTTCTTCCTTTTTCTCTCTAGATTCAACTTCCGCTATTATCATCTCGATTCCTTTTCAGTTTTCTATTTTATTGGCCTTGACTACTTTGACTTCTACTTGTAGTGTTTCCTTGCAGAACTTCTTTATTCCAGCCTTTATGTTCTCTTCCCTTATATTATGTCCTTTTATCTCGATGTTTTTTCTTCTCTTATCCATCTCCATAGTTTCTATTCTATTCTCTAATTTTTCGTATCTCCTATCCATGTCTTTTTTATCTTGCTCTTCCTCTTTCTTTTTTCTTGTCGCCTGTCTCTATTTTGTTCCACAATTTGTTTTTATTTTCCTCTCTTTCTTCTTGTATTTTCCTTTGTTCTGGCGACCGTAGCATCTTTTCGCTACCTGAAAAGATGTTACTTTCCTCCTCTTTGTCCTTGTTCTCTGTATCCGTTCGATCTGCCTTTTTTTCCTCTCTTTATTCATTTGTGTTGCTTTTCGCAATGCGTCTTGTTTTAATTAAATTTAATTACGAAAACCCATTGATTTTACAGAAAGAACATTTTAAAACCAAATCCTTACATAAATAAATCACCTAGTTTTAAATTTAAAGGTAGACACCAGTAACAACAATTAAATAAATATATTAATAATCATGTTTTTAAGTTATTAGTGGTAAAAAACATAGTAGTTTTAGTTAAGTATGTATTAATCATAAGTGTATTTTTATGCTAACGATAACACATTTAAAATAGTTGTGACTTTTACGTGTTAAAAAAATTCCAAACCAAGTAATATTTATGAGTAACAAATGGACACTTTGCATATACAAGTAATAAATGTTAATGATGTTTGTGCTACTTAGAATCGTGTTTGACTTGATTAGCATTTATTACAATTAAATTTAATATTAATAAGTATGAGCACTAAATTATACTAATGTTATCTATAAATATATGAATTATAATATTGAAACTAAATTATTCAAATTACAATAACCACTTTATTTTAAACGATCTATGGGCCATTTACAAGGTTACATATTTGTTATAGTTATATTAGCTATTACCTATTTAGAATACCAAATTAGCCAAATTATAATGTGCGCTTCCTATCTTTAAATTTAAATAAAACAAAGTGTTTGTGAGACAGCATCAAATCAAATTTTCTATTCGTGTGAAAGGCCTTTCGATATCGTTAGGTATTAAGGCCCTGTGTGGCTTGTGACTTCTTCGGATAGACCTGCTACTTGAGAAAACTCCACAAGAAAAAATCTAACATTGTCAAATCGCACGATCTCGGTAGCCAATTCACATCACCTTTACCCCAAATCACTCAATTTTCTCTCCTTATAGGAATACGATAATTTTGGGGTACTTGATAAAAGAGTTGAATTGTTGAATTGATAAAACAATAAATAGAGTGGTAATATTGGCAACATAAATTACTGCTTTGGAACTCAAAATAAATCCTTTGTCATTTTCAGAGTTTTCATTTCATTCAGACTGTTATTACAGATCTGCCTATATGTATTGTTTCAAATAAAGCACTTTAGTTTACAGAATTTAAATATGATAGAATTAAAAAAACACTACAATTTTAATTGCAGGAAACCAACCCAATTAGAGTACTCAAATATTCTTTTAAATGTACTCAACCTACATATAATAGATTTTATTCTATTCCACACTTAAATCACTAAAAATTTTCTAGCGTTTTATACAATAAAATATTTAATTGTTTAGTTGTGCCAATATCTACTAAAAATCTGAACTCTCAAACACAAGTTACGAGAGATTCAGAGGGTCGCCATTTCATAATTTGATACAATGTGAGGACTTTAATGACAGGATGAATCATATTTCCTGGTGTTCAAGATAATACAGTTAGTGAAGAGACACTGTCAAATTGGAGGAAAATTGACGCATCATTCATAAACCCCAAATTTTTATACAACCTTGAATCGGAAGGTATTCGATTACATCGATTTTGAAATTTTTTTTCCATTATTTTTCACCGACGAGCTGATAAACAAATAGATACGCAGCAGAATAAATAAAATCGAAAATGCCATAAAAATGCGACGGTCCCGAATTTTAATCTTTTCTTGGCATTATTTTCAAAATGGTCATGCATGTAAAAAACGGCACAAGATTTTTTCTCTAAATAGTTTTTACGGATGTTATGACAAGAACGAGATTTTCCCAAGGTTTGCATAACAATCCGCTGGCGGAGAGAAATGCTCCAAGAACTAGAGGTCATAAAACTCAAAATCTCGTGCAATATCTGAATTTTAAATGCAGAGATGTACCATATTTTCACCATCCCGAGAAATTACGGCTGACGAATCCACTTTTGGATTCAAAGGGAAGGCGATCTCCAAAGTTCAACTAAAAAAATACTCTGAAGTTAAAAACTCACCAAGTCAAAGCATATACAACTTAAAATCTAACTGCTTTACCATGGAAGAATAAGAGAATTATTGATGTGATGTCTTCTTTCCATAATGCGGATGTGGATTCTGCAGACAAATATAAAGCTGGTGTATCAGGAGCAACAGGAAAAATTTCAAAACCGGTAGCAATCATTGAATACACTGCTAAAATATGAGCTGTAAATAGAGCGGACCATTATTGTATCAGTTACCCTTTTCAAAGAAGGACCCTAAAGTGGTGGAGATTTTTTTTTTGTTGGTGTTATAAATAGTTTCATAATTTAAAACAAACATCTTGAACAAAACAATAAAACCAAAATGAAACACCAGAAGTTTAGAAAACAGCTAATTTTAGAATTAGTAGGAGGTACTAGAGACGGAAGACTATCGAGGAAAGGAGGAAGACCCAGTTCCCTAGATAAAACAGAAAGGCTTGATGGGAAACCTTATTGTATAGCTAAATTAGAAGGTTCTTCATTATGATATCTAGAGAGCAGATAAAAAAACTTAAAAAATGTGAAAAAAAAGTACTTAAAAAGGCACCAAATTTAGAGAAAAAAGCATTAAAACAGACAAAAAAAAACATAAAAACAGGAAAAAAAGCAGTAAAGAAAACTATATTATCTGAAGATGTAACATGTTTACCAACATATTTTGCATAGAAATTCTGCTTAAAACTAAAATAAACATACTTTCTTTACGCAATATATAATATGTATTTAAAAATTAAATTGTAATTTTGTATACATTTCAAAATAACTAAAATCTATTCATGAAAACAGTTGATCACTAAATGTTGTTCTAGGTGTTCAATTGTAAAATTATTACTTCTATCGCTCAATAAATTTTTGAAAGTGGAAGAGTTTCTCTTCATTTTAAATTATAGCTGAATACATTTGAATATTGGGCACATTGTCACCATTCAAAATCAATGTTTATTTTATTTATTATTAAAAGTCCTTCATTTTTACCAAATATTTCTTCCGATAATATTTTGATTTCTTTAAAATAATCCTTCAAAATTGTTCACATAGCACATCGCAGGATCTAGTCAAGTTCCCCATCTTGTTAGCACTGGTTCATAAGGCAGTGAGATATCAGGTAATGTCTCCTTGAATAATTGTACTCATAGAAGAGTATATGAACTATTTTTCCATTTTTAATTAAATCTGCCAATGGAAATTTCATTCTTCAATTCAGCAATTCGTTTTAATCCATGCACTAAACTTTTACAAATGTATAAAATTCATTATTAGTAAAATTTTGTAACTTGGTATTGCCTACGGCAATAAGCTAGTTAATCCATCATTTATGAATTTTGCTAGAGTGTTATTGTCAGATTTCTTCAATTCTTTTGAATATATCAAAATACTGTTGGTCGGGATGTCATCATGCAAAATTCCTATTATTAAATTAAATAAACGTATGTGGTTTTATCCATACCAAAACACATATAATTATTGTTAATAAAATCTTTAATTTTTTGTATGCGCATTTTACAATATTTTTCCAAGAAAGATTTAATTAAATGCATTATTTTGTAATTTTCTTAAAGGGATAATCGAATTTAAAAGTGTTTTGCATAAATCTAAATTAAACTTAAATTGTCCATAAAGATTGAGAAATTGTTTGTTGTTTTTTAATTCAGCTTTGAACTTTCATTATGAAAATTAACGAAAATGATATATCATATTATAAACAGCTACAAATTTTAAACAATTATATTGTCAAAAAACAGGAAGAAAATATGTCATAAAAATATAATCTATAAATGATGGGGTACAAATTTTTATGAAAATTCTCTACATTAGCACATTAAATTATAATCAGTGTAATTTTTTTTATTAAGTATTTATTAAAAGTTTAAGAAAATGCCCTAAAAAAGCATTTTAATACAAAAAAGCATGAAGATAAGCACAAAAAGTCAAAACAGTCAAAAAAAGCAAAAAACTCATAACACCAAGTAATCGCAGTTTTTAAGATTGTATACATATTTAGAAATTTTTTCGATGCTATAAATATTAAGGATATGCATAATAACTCAGTGACTTAATAAATCAACTAATAAAATATGCCATTATTGCATACAATAATTCGATACATTCAAGCACAAAATTAACCCCTCTAGAATTAACTTTAGGATCCACAAAATTACGAGACCCTTTTGATTTATTTTACGATAAACAAATGTATAGTGACTACTTACAAAAACACAAAGAAAAATTATCGTTAACTTATGACGAAATAAACGAACAGCAAATCTTTAATAAAGAAAACATTGTACAAAAAAGAAATAAATATTCTAATAACCCATTTCAAGAAGGACAAACAGTTTACGAAACAAGTTATAAATATAAAAGAAATAAAACAGGCGAAAAATTCAACGGACCCTTTAAAATAACAAAATTACTGATAGGAAATAGAGCGCTAATACAAAAATGCAGGACGAAAAGTACAATTAAAAAATTTAAGGCAGCCAACTGTTACAGACTCATCTCAATCCTTATCGAAGCCATCAACTTCGCAAGATACAATCAAATCGAATTCAATCACATAACAGACAATCCCGGAATTTTACCATTAAAATTAGGAGTAGCTCAAAATACAAAAGATCAAAGGACACTAATACAAATTTATGACGTATTAAGCCTAAATATAGAATTTCATAAATTAATTAATAATTATCAAAAATTAAACACACCCTTTCACAACACTAAACACGGACATTCATATGGTAATGAAATTTACAACTACAGAATATTGTTAGTTTATAAAATCAGTCAAACACAACAAAAATTATTTCAAATAACATTGCCCAAAATAAATAGACAAAAACGAGGTTCTTTGACGGATTAGGTTCCATATAGAAATCAATAACAGGAAATTTAGACCAAACAGACGCTGATAGATACGGCACAACAATTGCTCATTTAAAATCCAATCAAAATAAAATAATAAATTCGGTAGAACAACAAATTAGCCTTACTGAAAAAGCTTTACATGTTTTTAATGACACAATGGCCAAATTACAACATAATCAAATACGTTTGAATGACAGAATTCTGCAAGTAAGTTCGTCAATGAAAGAAATCGAATTAGAACTAATGGAAAATTATATATTTATTGTAATGAACACAATTTTTAATCAATTAATAACATCAATAGATGTCATATTAGAAATATTAGACACAATCGAAACCGCTATTACATTCGCAAGACTAAACACTTTCCATCCATCCATAATTACTCATGGTGATTTAAAAAGCAAATTAATGAAAATAAATACTAAAACAAAATTCTTTAAAATACCATATTCTTTTGATGAAGGCATAAATAATTATTATTCAATAATAAATATTTAAGCTTATATACATACAAATTAAATCATATTCATACTAGAAATTCCACTAGTAGAAAAATTACTTTACAATTATTATCAATTATATCCATTGCCAATGATCAATCAAAACACTTACAATATAAACATTCCCAAAACCAAATACTTTATTATAAGTGATTATGCTCAAACAAACACACCATGCGAAGAGATCAACCAGAACAACTACTTATGCTACGAAGAAATAACATCCCCGATAACTAAAGACAATCTGTGTGACATAAACTTAATCCATTTTTCGAATAAATATAAAAATTGTGAAATAACAAACACTCAATTATCAATTATAAAAATTCAAAAAGTAAAAAATAATAAGTGGATGATAATTTCCAAAAACCAAACTACAGTAACAAGTAAATGTGAAAACAATGACAATAAATTAGTGTTATGTGGAACATATTTAGTAACAGTTACAAATTCATGTGAGTTACATATCGGAAATACAATATTAAAAAGCTACAATGATCATCGAAAAAAGACATTAAACACATCAATTTAACCATCAAAATAACCCAAGAAGAAGATACAAGTGGAATCAACATCCCAATCGTCCCGATTTAATTCTATGACATCAATGTGAGCGAACTGAAGAAAATTGATGCGCAACTTCAACATGCGAAGTCCCAATTAAAATCAATACAACCAGTGACTTTTCATTATAATAATATGAATTTTTACACAATTATTATCTATGTACTTTATATTTTATTACTGTTATATATTTTCAGAAAATGTTGCACATGCTTAAGAGAAAAAGTTAACCAAAAAATTTCAAAAATCAGTGAGATCGATCTAAAAAATTACGATGTTCTCTAATTTTTCCTCTTACGCAGGGAAGTGTTACGATATCTTACATAGGTGGCCAGACGCTACTCAGCATCACCCTACACAAATGGCCAGTCGCTACTCAGCATTATGTAAAAGAAGGTATATTATAAAATAACATATAAGGCTCGCTCGTGAATCACACATCTGGATGAATACCAGACAGGTTACATTAATTTCTATATTGTAATTGCAAGAAAATCTCTTTGCGCATCAATACAAAATATATATGCAGTGCAATTTGAAAAAAAAATAGTTGATCGTCATTTGTCCAAAACTGGATACAAGAAAAAATATCAGTTCAGTTCATATTAAAGTCCTTTAAAAATGATTTAATTTGATGTTTTATTTATTAAAATCGGATCAACAATAAGCAAGATACATCACCAAAGGTTTTTCGTCAGTATATTGGTCAGTCAGTCGCAATTTTAAAATTAGACTAAAAGAACATATAAGTTCATATAATAATAAAAACGAAAAATCAACTTTTGCTAATCATTTACTAAACAATAATCACAATTTTGATGACACGGATGTACTTGAGATAATTCATTTGGCTGAAAATAGCTTAAAAATGTATTTACTCGAGTCTCTTGTAATTTATAAAATTAAACGTAACCCTGAAATTCTACTAATAAATGATCAAACTGACCTAATATATACCCCTCTGTTCAACGCCATCTAAATTGTTTTAAGTTGTTTGTAAAAAAAAGTTTTTGAAGTATAGTTTGAAAATGACAAAATCTGTCGAAACTATAGTCACGAATAAGGTTAAAAAGTGTGCCATATATAAAAAGGTATTTACAATAATTTATTAACAATAATGTATCACAAAGTAGAGGCCTCCATAATTACCTATTTAAAACTAAACATAATTTTGAATAAATTTTATTAATTTATATTATATGACAATTGTTTTTCTTATCTTTTTCAGGACCTATATTGGAATTTAATCAAATATTTGTTTATGTACGAATTTTAGGTAAAACAATCGAGTCTTGGGGAAATGTTGATAAGAAAACTAAAAGTATGCTTAATTTTAAATAAACATACATTTTAATTGTGTGAAATTGTTTTGCAATTGTTTCATGTGTAATTTTAGAATTAAATCAAATATTTGTTTGAATGCGGTTATTACAAAAACAATAGAAAGTTGGAGGAATATTTATAGGAGAACTAAAATACTTATTATTGAATACATTTTTAAAACTTTTATATTATGGCAATTGATTTTCTATTTTTTTCGGGCGATTTCTAACATCTAATTTTGCAATTAAATAATTAATGTTTGTTTGAGTGGAATTTTTAGAAAAACAATTACATGTTGGGTGAATATATAACTAAAAGTAGACTTAATTTTTAATAGATATACCATATATGGCAATTGTTTTTCTAACCTTTAAAACAAATTTATTGTGAAATCTTGGTATTTATACAAATGTTTGTTTGAACGTGATTTAAAAAAAACAATCAACTATCGCGTAAATATTTATTGAAAAACTAATAGTAGATTTAATTTTGAATAAACCTGCAAAACTTTCACCAAGTAGCAATTGTTTTTCAATTTTTTCAGGTGATTTCTAATCTGCCTTCTTGAGGTTTAATCAAGTATTTTTTCTAATACAATTTTTAGAAAAAACAATCGATTACTGGGTAAATATTTATGGAAAAATTAAAACTAAACATGGTTTTGAATAAATTTTATTAATTTATATTATATGACAATTGTTTTTTTGGGCTTTTTAATGACCTATGTTAGAATTTAATCAAATATTTGTTTATGTGCGAATTTTAGATAATACAATCGAATTTTGTGGAAATGTTGATAAGAAAAGTAAAAATATGCTTAATTTTAAATAAACATACAACATTTTAATTGTCAATTTGTTTTAAGCGACTTTTAATGTGTAATTTTAGAATTAAATCAAATATTTGTTTGAATGCGATTATTACAAAAACAATCAAAAGTTGGGTGAATATTTATAGGAAAACTAAAAATAGACTTAATATTGAATGAATTCTTTTTATGGCAATTGATTTTCAATTTTTTTCAGGGGGTTTCTAAGGTGCAATTTTGCAATGAATAAATAAATATTTGTGTGAGTGGAATTTTCAGAAAAACAGTTGCATGTTAGATTAATTTTTATAGAAGAAGTAAAAGTAGACTTAATTTTTAATAAATCTACCATATTTTAATTTTATGGCAATTGTTTTTCTAACCTTAGAGGCAAATGTATTGGTATTTATTCAAGTGTTTCTTGAAATGTGACTTTAAGAAAAAAAGGCAGTTATCGCGTAAATATTTATAGAAAATCTGAATCCTGGAATTTAATCATGTGTTTGTTTAAATACATTTTTTTTAGAAAAACAATCGATAGCTGGGTTATTATTTATAGGCAAATTAAAACAAAACATAATTTTGAATACATTTTATTAACTCATATTCTATGGCAATTGTTTTTTCAATTTTTTTCAGGTCATTTTTATTAACCTATGTTCGAATTTAATCAAATATTTTTTTAAGAACGATTATTAGAAAAAAAATCGAGTTTTAGGGAAATGTTGATAAGAAAACTAAAAGTATGCTTAATTTTAAATAAACATACGACAGTCACTTTGTGCATGTAGCGAGAATAAAATGGAGTGAAAAATGTGCCAAACTCGTGTTTTATTTATGTAAAAACACTGCCAAATATTATCTTTCAATAGTTGAATTAATCAAAATTGTCTTTTATAGCAGCCCTTGTCTTTCTAACGACGACGATAAATGTTGAAACTATCATTTGTCACAATCATTAATTGCAAATGCTTACATTTACTAAATTTGTAATTTATTACACAATTATCTATCAATAGTGACGCGCAATTGTATTTTGTCGATTACAAAAAAAAAGATATTTTCGCAGCTGAAAAAGAAAACTCATACACTTATAAACTTATAAATATGTTGTAAAGTCTTTGAAGTTAATGATAATTTTAACTGTAAGTAAGCACTATATACTGTGATATATCGCCTGAAACTTTTAACATTAATTTCACAAATTTAGTAAACAACGTAACTGCTTCTATTCCATCTTACGATTTAGATTCTAGTCAGTAAATCAACTGTGAAAGTAGTTTTAGTTTTAGAGAAGTGTCAAGCAGTGAAGTTAGAGATGTAGTTAATAACATCAAAAACGGGAATTGTAATGATATATATACGGTATTTCTATGGATATTGCCAAAAGCGGCAAGGAAGCTATTATTCCTCAAATTACTGCAATAATAAATAAATGTATTAGGACTTCCACTGTTCCGAATGCAATGAAGATGGCTGCTGTAACGCATGTTTTCAAAAAAGGTGACAGATCAAGTGTGAATGACTATCGACCAATATTCTGCCTTCCAATATTTTCAAATATCTTAGAACAGATAATCTATAATCAAATTGTACAATATATGAAGCTAAATTCTCTTCTCAACTGTAACCAGTTTGGATTTCGTGCCGGTGTTAGCACATCCGATGACCTTCTATAGCTCGTTAATACAATTTTGGATTCATTTGAGTACAATAGCTTTGCCATGGTTTCCTTCCTTGACTTGAGCAAGGCGTTTGATTGTGCATCTCATGAAATTCTTTTGAAAAAACTTAAGCAATATAATTTTGATTCGCAAAGTGTTCATCTGATAAGGTCGTATCTTTCTGAACGTATTCAAATTACAAGGGTGAATGGTAAAACTTCAGGTTAAAATGGTGGTACCTCAAGGCTCAATTCTGGGCCCTTTACTATTTCTTATTTACATAAATGAACTCCCATCATATATCCCTGAAGCCTGTGTCATACAATATGCTGATGATACAACCTTAATAAGTGTGAATAAAGACCTAAAAGTGGTGTTAAGTTCGAATGAAAACGCTATTGTGCTGGCGTCGGAATGGTACGCGGGTAACCACCTTCATTTGAATTCAAGTAAAAGTGTAGATGTATTATTCACCTTGAAAGCTGTAAACGATATTGGTTCGCCACATGCCAATTTTTTGTGATTGTGAGCCGATAGTGAGTTAACTTGGAATTATAATACTGAACAGCTTGCAAAGAAATTGTGCTGCAATATTTACGTATTAAGAAATTTATCATATTCGGTATCATTGGAAGTCTTAAAGACGCCATTGTACTTTGCAAATTTCCAGTCTCTGATAAGCTATTTACATACGAAATATTAAATTATAATAAGATTAATATTCTAACAGTAATTTAAATAAAAATGTTGTCATTAAAAATCCTAAATTAAAATTTATGTAAGAATAGCAATTATAATAAGTAGCTAACATTCGATTTTAATAAATATTTACGTTAACTATACCCTTAAAGCAGATACATAATTAATACCATCTCATATAAATTGTGGGTAATCAATTTAATTTTCAATCATTCGTACGGGAACAATCTTCAATACCCATCACTTATATTAACTACTTTTCCAATTTCTTAAACGAATAATAGACGATAATGAAGGGTTTGTATAAGAGCGTTTACTTTCCACGTATTCAATTTAAATCAATTTTAATCACCGAAGACTTATATAAATACCAAATTAACTCTTTACACGCCACACTTGCAAAGATGATTAATCTAAATTTCGGGAAAAAATTGAATGATTATTCAATTGCTACACTCAAGTTGGGTCTAGATCTCTTGGGAACTATATTGATGCACCCACTGAAAACTAAGAGGAGCAGCCAATTGATTTTTGGATTTTTTTTATACGCGGTCACTTTAATCCATTATTATTTTATATATAAACAACTAATGGATATCAATGGAGATATTTCTGTTCTATCAAAGACCATTGCATCGTTTTCTACATATTCACAGGTAAGATGCTATTTATGAATATATTTTACTATGCACACTTTTTGTACTAATTAAAGATAAATAATATTTAAGGCAGAAAGACCTCTGGTCGATAGCCTTTTGACAGATTAACTCACTAACACCCCATTCATTATTCACTATGTTATTGTAAATATTGTAAAATTTGTCAATAAATATATGTATCTATCTATCTAATCTATTTAGTTTTTACAATTTCTCCATTCTCATGTAATTAAATAGACTAACATGTTGACAATAAAATTTATTTTATTTCATCTGATTTAAACAATTTTTTTCATCTAAATAAATATACTAATACCTCCCGCAAATGTTGTTAAGTTCACACAAAATTAACATATTCAACGTAAAAACGAAGCCATATAAAAAGTTCATATTTTTTAAACGGACTGAACTAATTTTTACTCCCAATAAACCCATATTATTAAGCCATCATGGTTCATTAGTTGTTGTTATTGATCGATGATTTAGCCCTAATATTTTATATGAAAAAAGATCTAATAGATTTTTCATATAGTTTATAGATATATTTAGAGTCGACATTTTTCCCAAAATTGCTCCTAATTTTCTACCATAAATATCTAACAATTAAATCACTATAGACTGAAGATGATAATACGTATAAACAATAATTTAAAAAAATCGAAAAGATCAATTCTTTCAAATCTAGATAATTTGTAAGACTCCAATAATCTAATCTGTAATTATTAAAATTAAATATCACGATTTAAATATAAAAATGTATTAAAGTCCTTTGCGTTACGAATTGATTGAACACTTAATGAAATACTGTCATATGGTTTCTGAATATTTTTTATTATTGTGCTACAACAATGTTTCACCAAACAGTGGCTTCATCAGGCAAATAAAAATATTTTCGTGCTCATGACCTAGGTTAATGAGTAGTTTATAAAGGCAGGTCGGTAGTACGATAGGTCGTTGAATTAATTATTGTGGTAGGTCAAGAGTACGCTAGAATAAAGTTTGTAAGACCATGGTGAATTAATATTCGTTAATATTCGCTTAAAATAACGATTAAAACGAAGCAACGAGCAAAAAATTAAAATTTACAAAGCGCAAAAAATGTATTTGAATAATGATACAAACTTGACGTACGAAAATATTACACGCTAAAATAAGTGAAATTTATTCAGAAAATATCTAAAATTTAAAAAAACTCTATAAGAAGTGAATGTCACTCCGGAAACCAATTAAAATTGTTGTTGGTGTGGTTTATTAAAAAAAAACAAAGCGGACAAATAAAAAGAATTCAAAATTACATATAAAAACTCCTTTGTTTCTCTATTATTACCTTACCTATTGTTTACCTTTCCGTGGTCTACTAAACCCCTGTTTGTGTTAAATTAAGTCGTCTTTACGGACCCATTAACGTGAAACTTGTATTTTTTCCCTTATATTAAATTAAATTATATTTCTTTCAATTACTATTAAAATAAAATGTCACGCGTGTGCGGAGTTTGCAATAATAAACTTGGTCCAAGATCAAAAGTTTTAAAATGCTCCGATTGCAAACTTCGTTACCATGTAGATTGCCTAAATGAATTATTCTTAGAAGACGTTGCGTACTTTATTGCCGAAGCATATAAGGATGATGGTAATTACTGGAAATGCAATTCGTGCATGTCTTTCCGTTCGAGCGACCAAGTTAACTTGTACCGCGTTTCGTTATCCAATTCTCATGGGCAATCAAACAGTTCGTCACTTGTCGAAACCATAAGGATGATATTCAGGGACGAATTTATGCCTCTGTTCCGCACGGAATTGTTAAATGTTTTCGCGGATCTAAAAAACTAAATCATATCACTTAATGATAGAATATGCGTGCTTGAACAAATTGCTGCTACAAATAACATTACTGCGAATACTTTATCTAAGTTAATGCAGACATTGCTTATGAGGTAGAGGAAAGGCAAGTGAGAACTCGCAATGTTATTATTTTCAATTTGCCCGAGACAGCTAATTCAGAACTGTCGCCGTATAATATTGTGAAAAAAAAAATCCTCAGAAGCACTAACTCTCATGAATTTTATTACCAATTGACAATTGTCATTCAATGACAAGTCAAAATTTGGTTTAAGTATAAGTTGTTCAGTTTAATTCACATAAATAGCTGAATTACTATTAAGTAATATACCACAACGATAAAGTTTACTATGTTATAACTAGTGTTCTACCTTCTAAGACGATAGAGCACCCATGTCCAGAACAAAGAAGACTCAGTATGAAGAAAACATGAAATATTTCACTAGTCATCAACATAAGTGAACAATAGTAATGAGATTTATAACATCACCGTAGAATCTGGCGAATCTGTTTGTACAAATCACACAATCTTCTACCAAAAATTATTTAGAAACTTTATAAATCTGAAAAATGTTGTTCAGAGATAATAAACTAACAATTTATTAATAAAATAATATTATTTATCTACGCCAATAACAATTTTTTAGTAAAATATTTTACTTAATATAATATTTACTATATTCGGGAATTACGCTGTGACAATTTTTTTGACATTTGTCAATTTTCAGCTAACTTGAAAATATAGATTCAAAGAAAAAACCATGACAACCTGATCGATAACAGTGAGTTATAATTCATAGCGTGAGTTATGATTCATAACTCACGCTCTTGAATTATATATACCATTATTTGTACTAATTTAGATGAATAATAAATATATAACCCAATTTGAGTAGATGAGGTATAGTATTTAACTCGTGGTAATGGCAATAACTCACTTGGATCTTTACAATTTCATCCGCGTGAGTTATTACTCGTTGAATAATATACTATTACATGTATATTGCAATGAACAAAAATAATCTTCGTAAAACTATCCGTACCAACATAACCAGCCTCTATAGCGAGGACACCCTGCACCAGATTAAGAAATTCAAATAATTAAACTCTAAACATACTAAACAAATGTGTGACTTACATTTTTAGAAAAAAATGTCGCGACAACAACATTCTGTCCAGATATCTTCCAGCCCAAAGTTCTCATATTTCTCAAACAAAATTCACTCTACACTTGGACTCAACGTTATTATGACCAACTATTTCAATTCCGTGCTAAAACCACCAAATCACTGTCCACCGAAAAACTATAGATAAAGAAAAAAAAAAAACTGGTAGCGCAAGTTCCTATTCCAATTTTCGGATGAACCTCTTGACAAAGCCTCCCCCCATGATCCCTTTAGAAGATATCATATACAATATCGAATCAAGTTTCCACACATCCGAAATTATTCGCCAAGATGAGCTCCATGCACTTAGATCTTCACGCCCACCGAAACTCAATCTGTCACGAAGCGAATTTGCGCCGCCGAAAAACCTAAAACAAGAAAGAAGAAGAACGCGACAGTAGTCTTGAACAAATTTGAATACCACCAAATCATGAATAACTAACAAATCTATAGCTATATATTTATCGACAAGATCCAACAACATACCTGGAAAAAACACCAAAACTAAAGTCATGCAGTCGTTTCTCGACAGTGAAACTAAACAATCTCCAATTCCACGCAAACAGTCATCTAAGCTATACAGTCTACCTAAAATACATAAATTCAACAATACACTCCGACCCATCGTCAGTTCTTTCGACTAGCCCACACAATAATTAGAAATTTTTTGCCAGACAATATTAACTTACTGCTAAATAAGTCAAACCTTATGTCAAAACCTTATCACACTTCCTGGATTATCTAAGACAGATATTCTATTGTAGTTTTGAGCTTGAATCCTTTTTCGCCCACTTACCTATAACGAAATTATCGTATTTTTTAAAACTAAATCTCAACAGCCTATTCCACTTATAATTATGTATATAACTAATTAAACACTACTTGACAAGTACTTACTTCATGTTTAATGGTAATCGCTATAAACAAATGAGATACCCTCTCTTGCCTGTGATCCCCAATTTGTTTATGAAGAATTTCGAGAATACAGCACTAGAATCATTATTTGGCCCCAGTGTAAAGACAAGCTCAATGATTTCTTCAAGCACTTAAATAATATCCATCCTTAAATAAAAGTTACAATGGAATTAGAAAAGAACAACCGAATACCATTCATACATACCATATGTGATTCAAACTCTTACAAACAATTACAATTAAATGTCTGCAACTCACCCAAAATACGAGATACGACACCGATTCCTGCGGTTCATTTATTATTAAATAGAGAAGTGACACGAACAAAATCTTCGATCAAAGTCTGGAGTCTCCCCATGAAGTCCCCGAGCAGTCCGAAATTCTGACATTTCTAGAAAAACGATTTCTGTTTTTAGAACAGAATACTCCCTATCGGAATATCAGAAAAACATAAAGGATGTAGAATCTGCCAGAGATATCATGGTGTCTGTTATCGTCCTATCTTCCTGGCATATAGCGTACAAAAGAGAAACAAGATTATTAGTAAAAGAAAACTATGTAAAAATTGCATAAATCACATGAGTACACAGGCCTGCTCCAGCCAACAAGGATACCATAATTGCAATAAATTAATGCATAATAATCAGCATATTTCTCAAAGCCGCTCAGGGCAACAAGAACAATCACAAACATGGCATTCTAAAAGTTCACACACAAGAGGGGTTCTTGACTTGTTACCTAAATCACAAGATCCTGAGCTCCATTTGTACTGCACGAGTTCTACTAGTTCACAATGTTTGTTCATTACGGAAGATGCACCATTAATCCTAGGATTACTTCGTCAAAAAGTCCACAACTTGTCACTGGTGTATGAAACAGTAAAGTCCAGATTTCTAATCCAATGATGGAATCAGTCCTACATCCACACAAAGACAATGAGTTTAAGCTAGTAACACAATTATTTGTTTTACCAAGAATCACTAGACAACAACCAGCAGAATACCGAAATCGAATAGATAATATCAGCCGGAGATTCCAAAACAAATCTGGAAACAGATGCTCCTCCCAAAGTGGAAATAGTCTAAGAGGCCACATAATAGGTTAAACCTGAAGAGTCCAATAAAAACCTACAGAAGAAAAACTAAAATAAAGACTGAAGCTAGGGAAACTGATGAAAAAAAAAGAAAATAACATTGAGGTAAAGAACTATGATAAAGAAACCAAGAAGGATGAGATTATAGAAGTTGAGAATAAATATGAAGTTAAATAGACAGAAAAAAAATACAGAAACTGACTCTGCTATAAATACAACATCGTTATTCCAGCAATAAATTTACAAAACTACATATATACATTATGATTAGTGTTAGTCCGTCACTGTCTGGGATATCGACCGTAGGTCTTTCTGCCCTGTCTTAAAAGAAATTTAAAAAATGTATAGAAATTGAAGATAGTTGAAACTCTGTCCAACGTCGTGCTTTGACAAAAACTCTTCTAACTCATAAACATCTCAAATATGTTCGAGTTAATAATCAAACTGCCTTTAAAAAGAACTCGAAACTCATTGTTGGAGGTGAAACGTATAGTGTCAAAAATTGAGAGACTCTGAAACTGAGATTGTGCTATCAAACAGCACTCTACCAACTGCAAATATCAGGAATATCGACATTGATAATGTATTCGATACTCAAATAACAGACGAGGTGTCAAAACCAAATCCTACACCAGTTAAAATGTCCCAAAATACGCATTACACACCAACTAATGCTCCAAATAAAAAAAATAAAGAAACAATATTGTTGTTGACAAAAATAATATTGTCATAATTCCTATAATCAGACCACTATCTACTTGTGTTCAAGAATTTTAGAAAGTCTCGAAGAATATATGCAAAACGTTGGCAGTATGAAATGCGATCACATAATAATTATTGGTGATATAAATATCAACATTCTTAAAACAAGCAATCATCGCAGCAATTACCTCGTCTTTTGAGTAAATCTTTATTTTTTACCAAAAAATACAACAGCGATGTTCAAACAATAACGATTACTAACGATCTAACACAAAAATGCAAAATAAGACAACTATAACAAAAGACAGGCTTCTTAAACTAAAATGACAGACTAAATTAATTATCTGACGTTTTTAAATACCATAGAAAACTAGATACATTAAAATTTTTACTTAAAAAGTACTAAAACAGTGCTATAAACAATATTTTGGCGTTTTCTGTAAAAACGAGAAGACTTAACACTTAAGATATAAATACCATTCGATAGGTAATTAAAACGTGCATTTGCTGATAAATTAATAAATATAGCGTTCCATTTAAATAAATGAAGTTATAGCCATTTAAAGTTATCATTTGTTTAATTCCAATTTTTTTACACCCGGCATATGCTGTCAAGTTTATTATACTTGGAAAATAAAATATGATCTATTGTTACATTTCAGTGTAAACTTGGTATGCATAACTTAATTATTTTTTAAGTATTTGAAATATGAAAATTAGGTTAGATTTTTACAAAATTCAAATTATTTCAAAAACCTTAAGGTTTACGTAATAAAAACCTTATTAAAACATACACTTATTTTTATCGAAGGATCCAAAAATGTAATAAAATACAGGGTGTTTCAATTAAAAAAACACAACTTTGATACTTTTAGGGTTTAAGGGACACCCTGTATATTATGAAAGCAATTTTAAAAAGTAGCCCTAATAGACCCCCATATATCCCTAAAGTGAAACTTTTTGAAAGTCACGTATTTTGGCCACAATATTCCGTGCCGTATAGCGTGAATAACCCTGTATATATATATACAGGGTGTCCCGTTAATGCGGGGAAATGGCTAGACCATAGATTCCTGAGATCAAAATATGACGATTTAACGCAACTTATCTATATCCAAAAATTTACGGTTAAGCCGGAATTTGGCTTCAAAGTTTCAAATATTTTTATTTCTTTTGTTTATAACAATTGAACGCTTTATTTGATTTCAATGAAATTTATTTTTAATAACTACCATAATATAATACATCATTTCAGTTATTATGACTATTATTGGTTAACAAGAAGTATAAGAAACAGTAGTACCACCACTTAAAAACTAAAATATTTTTTTATTGGTGCATCCAATAAATAATTTATTTTTATCTGTTTACCCGTTAGATTAATATTGAAATTACATTTCAGACAACTTTAAAAATGATGCCAGCTATATATTTCCGTAATCACATCGTAAACATGATATACAACAGAAAGTTTTTTATGAGAATAGATAAAGAAAACCAGCCGGAATTGCACGAGAAAATTACCAGGCTTTACTACATCGGCTATACAGTGAGCAGAAGCTTCTTCGGCATCCTATGCCTAACACTCGTCACCTACGGAATGAAGCCATTGCTGATAGGAGAACTATTGGTAATACTGTGGGTTCCAGACGTACCATACGTATACGAAATAATTTTATTTGGACAGTACCTATACGCTCTATTTTTGATCCTGGTGGTTGGTGGCATGGACATCTTTTATCTGTCGGTATGCATCGATATGACGGCACAATTTCGGATTTTGGGGTACAATGTGTTACACTTGAACGAAAATGTGCGTTTGCGCAAGACGACGTTGAAGAAAGAGTTAAATCGTTGTATTCAGCACCACGGTTTCTTAGTCAGGTAAGTAGAAAGAATATTTTTTTATAATAATGCATTATTAAGAAACAACCTTAACAATTGATTTATGTAGATACGTACAAGACATGATAAGATTGTATACTGTACCGCTACTTGGAGAATATTTAATTACTATAGGATCAAGTTGTACAGATCTATACACCATATTAGATCCGTGAGTTATTCTGTAAAAGACTTCATCTCCTTCAATAAAAATGTATTTAATTTCAGGACACAGCCAACTAGTAATAGAACAGCTAGTTTTACGTATAGCATGTCCGTGTTGTCGCAATTTGCGTTGTTTTGCTTTGCAGCAAATATGTTATCAACAGAAGTAAGTATTTTTTTATAGAATGGCATGATAATATAATTTCCTTTTTCCATCCGTTGACTAAAAATTTCACTAATTTCCCTAATTGAATGAAAAAAACATCGATAATTAGAGAACTGTCAGTGCAACATTAGGCAAAACTTTTCACTAATTTCCCTAATTGAGTAAACAAACCACCGATAATTAGGAAATTGTCAGTTCAACGTTTAGACAATAGATGTCACCTAATGGAGAACTGGAGGTATTTGAACTCCATAGTAATAATATTCGATTTCCCTGATTGCGAAGGAGTGGTTTTCGTCGGCAGGAGTCCGACACTACCCTATAGTACTGTAACGTTTTTGCACGTTATACGGGTGTGTAAATATTTGCAAATGATTTATTGAAGTCAATTAATATTACCAGCACGTATTTACATATGACATTTCTATCTGACACTTCGTTTTTATTTCGATCCAGTCGGCACGTCCATGACGCATCCCCTCTCCCCACGCGTCTCGTGACACTGCCCCCTCCCTAAGCATGTTTCGTCCCGAAATGAGTCCTCCGACACCTTATGACGATACCTGCACTGGGACCCCTTTGTACATTTTGACGTTCGAAAGAAATAGCAGTCTATGGGTTTCTCATGTTGTATACCACTGTAATTATAACAGCATACCAAAATCTCGATCCCAGAATTGGCAAAAAGGACTTCCACCATGCTTCTGATTGTTCTCCAGTCCAATTGGTCCAACCCACAAGCTAGTTTCGGTATTGCCAATTTCTTGATACTCTCACGTAGAAGTGAATCCATCAACTCATTTAATGATAGCCATACATCCCTGTAGGTTGGCTTCTGATGAGAGTACTTCTTCGTTACCAGATAGTAAATGATCCTTTTCGGTAGGTGGCCACTAACATCTAGGTGGACTATGCTTCCGACTTTAGGACATTGAGTGCGTAGTTCCTCCAACCTTCCAAATTTCTTCCTGAAGACGCTAGCAATTCCTCGTGACATCTTCAAATCCTGGGCCACACAATGGGCAAGACAATAGTCCGAAGGTACTTGGAATAGATCTCGTTGTTCTTCAAAAATGACTCTTACGTCCATCAGAGCGCTGAACCATGAAGTCTTCAAATGCTTTCTCGTCGCTTTGTTCAACCACCGCACGAAACACTGCGCCATCTTCTTCGCCAGCATAAGGGGTCAGACGATTGAAATGGACAACTCTTGGTTTTCCTCGGGGTGGTTTTTGAATCATGTATACGATGTCGTTGATTTTCTCTATTATCTGGTATGGTCCATCCCGTGATGTTTGCAATTTTGGGGAGAGACCTCGGCGTCTTTGTGGGTTAAATAACCACACCATATCTCCATCTTTATAACCACTGTAATCTGTTTCTAGGTCAAAATTCTCTTTCATTCGGTCGCTAGCACGTTGGATGTTGGATCGCACATGATTATGGATTTCATCCATTTTTCGTCTCAGGTCGCTCACATAGTCTTCCCCTGCCAAATCTTCTCCCGGAGGGCAGCCGAACTTTAAATCACATGGAAGTCGTACCTCCCGACCCATGACGATGCTTGCTGGAGTCTGCCCGGTTGTTTCGTGTACAGCCGATCGATACGCTAGCAAGAAAAGATGGAGATGTTGGTCCCAGTCTCTTTGATGGCCAGAGACTACTTTTGACAAATAGCGATTGATGGTCCTATTCATTCGTTCCACCATACCATCTGATTGTAGATGCAGAGCTGTTGTCCTTGTCTTATGAATCTTAAGGATTTTGCATACCTCTTGAAAAAGATTCGATTCGAAATTTCTTCCTTGGTCAGAATGTAGTTCTAAGGGAACGCCGAAACGACATATCCACTCCCTAATTAGTACTTGCGCTATAGTTGAAGCCTCTTGGTTTGGTAACGCATAGGCATCCACCCATTTACTGAAGTAATCCATTACCACCACGATGTATTTATTTCCTTGGTGAGACTCGGGGAATGGCCCAGCGACATCAATTGCGATTCGCTCAAAAGGACTACCAACGTTGTACTGACGCATAAGTGCTTTCCTTCGTCGTTGTGGACCGTTACTTGCTGCACAAATCACACATTTCTTGCACCATTCCCTGACGTCTACCTTACAGTTCACCCAGTAGAATCTCTCCCGAAGTTTGTTTAAAGTCTTTGACATACCCAGGTGTCCACCGGAAGATCCACTATGAATCTCTTGCATCACTTCAGGTATTCTACTCTTTGGAATTATAATCTGCCTTCGTTCTTCGCGGCCTTCTGAATCTTTGAATATGCGTTTAAGCAGTCCCTTGTCCAGTACAATAGAATCCCACTGAGCCCAGTATGACTTCAATTCAGGCGAATATTTGGAAACTTCATCCCATGTTGGCCTGGTTCCACTTTCCTTCCATCTCATCAGGGGCTTTAGAACAAGGTCGTCGTCTTGATCCTGCCGGATCCAGTCATCGCTTTCTACAGCTGTTCGGAGTACTTGACTTTCCTTTGATTCCGCGTTGTTACAGTGCTTGCAATTTTCTGGGCATGGCCTTCGCGACAAAGCATCTGCATTCCTGTGGATCGCTCCAGCTCTGTGTTCAGTGTCAAAGTCAAACTCCTGAAGTCTTTCCAACCATCTTGCGACTTGTCCTTCCGGATTCTTGAACTGAAGAAGCCATTTAAGAGCAGCATGATCGGTTCTCAATAAGAATTTCCTTCCATATAAATATTTATAGAAGTGTTCTACTGATTTGACTACTGCAAGCAACTCTTTTCTCGTTACGCAGTAGTTCCGCTCCGGCTTGGAAAAAGTCTTGCTAAAATAGCTGATCACTTTTTCCTGTCCATCCTGTATTTATGATAAAACAGCTCCAATTCCTACATTGCTTGCATCGGTATCCAACAAGAACCTTTCCTCTGACAACGGATAACTTAGAACTGGTGCGCTGGTAAGTGCGTTTTTCAGTTTTTGGAACGCCTCCTGACATTCCCCGTTCCAGAAGAACCGTTGTTTTCCTTCAGTGAGGCGGGTTAATGGTTTAGCGATGTTTGAAAATCCCGCAACGTAACGACGATAATACGTGCATAATCCAAGAAAACTCCGGAGTTGGTGTAAATCCTTTGGAACTGGCCATTCCCTCACCGATGAGATCTTTTGGCCGTCGACTGCAATACCTTGGCTTGAAACAATGTGTCCTAGGTACTGCACCTCTTTCTTGAAAAGGTGACACTTCTTCGGGCTGAGTTTCAGTCCAGAATCCCTTAATCGTCGGAACACCTCTTCTAAGTTCTTCATGTGGTCTTCGAAGGATTTTCCCATTACAATTATATCGTCGAGGTAAACTAAACATGTTTTCCAAGATAGTCCTGTTAGTACCGTCTCTATTAGTCTCTCGAACGTCGCGGGTGCATTACATAGTCCAAATGGCATAACATTGAATTGCCATAATCCATTGCCTACTGTAAATGCTGTTTTTTCTCTGTCCTCGAGAGCTACTTCAACTTGCCAATATCCGCTTTTAAGATCCAGTGTGGAGAAAATAGTAGATCCAGCCAAGGTATCCAATGTGTCGTCAATTCGGGGTAAAGGATAACTGTCCTTTTTGGTCACATTATTTAGTTGACGATAGTCAACACAGAAGCGAGTTGATCCGTCCTTCTTCTTTACCAATACCACTGGCGAGGCCCACGGACTACTAGATGGTTCTATAATGCCCTCGCTCCCCATGTCCTGCACAATCCTATCAGCTTACTCCCGCTTCGCCAGTGGCAGTCTTCTGGCTGTCTGCCTAATCGGTCGAGAATATTCGGTATTAATTTTATGTTGAACGATATTGGTTCTTCCTTTTTGTCCAATATCAAATACGTCCTGATATTCCATGATCAACTTTTTTTACTTTTTCTCTTTTAGTTGGATTACAATCTTGGGTCGAAAGGGAAACCAACTTTTCTAGTTCAGGGTAACTCATTTCATTGTTTTTATTCTCTGCTGTGGTTTTCCGCAATATCGATGAAGCAGCAGAACAATGCCCTAGCAGCACTCCCTTCCTCAAATAAACAGAGTAATAGTTAGTATTCATTATTCTAACTAATACATTGTTATCGGTGCAAACGAGTGTTTTTCCTATTGCTACTCCTCGTCCCAGTTTATCGTCATCGACGATAGGTTCAAAGATCATAAAGTTTTTGTGATGGGATGCTTCTTCAAATTGGCCCTCAATAATTACCTCACTTCTCTCCGGAACTGATGTTTCCGTTGGAAGGGTTACCCGGACTCTACCAATATTCCGTCTGTGGAGTACCACTTCCTCTCCATTAACTTTTAGGATTCCATTCTTAAGATCCAACAGGAAGCCTCTAGTATTCATGATGTCCATACCGAGAATTAATTCGTCTTCAATGTCAGCTACTATGAGTTGGTGTTGGAATGATGTGTTCCCTATGGTAATCGTGGATTTTATTTCACCATGAATATTAGCAGGTTCTCCTGTTGCTGTTCGTAATTTCCAGGTCGTTGGTCTTACATTTTGCGGTTTTGACACAATATCAGGTCTTATAATTGTCCTAGTAGCACCCGTGTCTAATAGCAGTCGACTAGAGTTTCCATCAATGTTTCCATCCACAAAAACCGTATCGACGTGGTGTGACAAGTATGCCACTTTTGCAGTTTTTCTAGGGGCTTGATGTTTTTTAGCCGACGGACACCCCTTGAGGTCGGCTTGTTCTAGTTTTCCGACTTTTCATTGGTGCGATTATTTGATCTTTCTCTACACCGACGTTGTATATGACCGTGTTTTCCACATTTCCAGCATTCCACTTTCTTCCTGTTTGCTAACGATTCCTTGATGATATCTTGTATCATTTTTCTAAGATCATCCAATCCTTCTCGTGAATCTTCCATTTTCCGAACACGGCCTTGACTCCTAACTGTACTTTTCGCTGCTTTTATCTCGAGCGCACGAGACAGTGCGTCTACTAATTTAATTGGTCGAGCGAGTATTAATGCCTGATGTATGTCTTTATCCTTCAATCCATCTAAAAATGCCTGCACAGCTAATGTTTCCAAGATGTTCTCTGTTGCACCAGGATACGCCAGTCGTGTTAATCGAGCTATATCTGCTTCAAATTCTTGCAAACTCTCATCAGATTTCTGGCAGCGATTTTTAAGTTGTGAATGGTACACGTGTTCAAGGTGTGTTTGACCATACCTTATTTCCAGATGCTTGAATAATTGGTCGTAATTCATCTCACCCTGGGACACTCTCTGCAAGACATTTGTTGCATCCCCACGTAGTGTTAGAATTAAAGCTGTAGCCTTCTCTGTTGCGTTCCATCCATTGGCTGATGCTGCGGCCTCAAATTGTCTAAGGAAATTATTCCAAGAAGTTTGGCCATCAAAATTAGGTGGTTTCATTTTTATCGAGTGGACATGATAATTTTTTATGCCATTTAATTCAATTCCTCCGAAATTTCTTTTTATTTCCGTTAATTTTTCTTCCATATTCCTAGAAATTTCCAGCATTTCTTGTTTCATTTTATCGGAATTTTCTGTCATTTCCTGATATATTTTCTTTTCCACGAGTTCCGAATTTTCATTAATTTTATATTCAATTTCGATAATTTTCCTTGAATTTTCTAGAGATTTTTCTTCCAGGTTTTTAGAAATTTCTAGCATTTCTTGTTTCATTGTATCGGCATTTTCCGTTAATTTTTCTTCCAGATTCCTAGAAATTTCCAACATTTTCTCTGTCATTTTATCGGAATTTTGCCTCAATTGCTCCATAATTGATGCTGTGTCGCCTCCGATATCAAACAAAAATGTGTCTGGATCATGGCCTTCATTTTGGAGCGCTTCCTTAAGTCTCTGTTGTAACAGACTCTTCTTGCCGCTCGTATCCAAATCCCGTTCTTCCAGTTGCACTTTTAATTCAGCCACTTTTAGGTCCGTTATTGTAATGCACTTCGCCATTTTGTTTGCAATTTTTCACACCCCACACCTGACACCAATGTAACGTTTTTGCACGTTATACGGGTGTGTAAATAATTGCAAATGATTTATTAAAGTCAATTAATATTACCAGCACGTATTTACATCTGACATTTCTATCTGACACTTCTTTTTTATTTCGATCCAGTCGGCACGTCCATGACGCATCCCCTCTCCCTACGCGTCTCGTGACAGTACACACTCCCCGATGGACTTTCTCTCCTCTCATAAAAAAAAACCGTTTACCTGTTCTCAACTGATCTACGATGAAGAGACCCAAATAAATCGAAACCGGTTCGTAGCTATTGTAAACAGAAAAACACTAATTTAAATTTTATATTTTCCCTTTTTCCTTCATCCACTTGTAGGTTAACCTTTTCAACTTTCTCCAGATAAACATACATAATTAATATCTTTGTTAATATCTTTTAGCATTATATATATTTTTTTTTAATTTTAGATGTCTGATATGTCACATATATATTATTCAGCCGGTTGGGAAGAATTCCCTATAGACTTACAAAAATCGATCCATATTTCCATGATGTTATCGCAAAGAGAATACGAATTGAAAGGGGGTAAAATGGTGAAGATTAACAGAGAGACTTTTGCTTCAGTATGCCAGTCAATCTACTTTTACGTAACCTAATTTCTTAATTGTTACAGGTATGGAAGACGGCGTTTTCAATTATGACACTAATGAAAAGCATGAATTATTAAACACTGAAAGTAATTCTTATCTACAAATATATAGGAAATTATGGCATATTTTCACGGAAGTTGTTTAATTATACACATATGAATGTAAATGAGCTGTTAATTACGTACACAAATGTAATCACTAACCTCAAGCAGATTTACGTTACGCATTATTGTTTTTTTTTCTTTTAACTTATATCAAGTGCTTGTGTTAAAAATAAATATCAGTATTTATTAACTTAAACAGTTTATAAACATTATACAAAATTAATCCACAAATGAAAGTTATTAATTAAATAATTAAATTGTATTATTGAAATATTCTTAATGTGAAATTATTCAGAACAAATAATGAATAAGTCTGCAAAAAAAATCACTAAACAATTGATATTAAAACAAGAGAAGCAATAGCTTAGCATTAATACACAATAAACAAAATAGTAGAGATTGAGAGAGATTTTATTGAAATTTTCAATTGCTTTTAATCTATGTAAATAACACTCTCGTATCCTTTCTTTAATTATGGAAATAAAGCGTGAAGAAATAATACAACAGTGTTATTTATATTGATATACTCTTCACGAAATCCAAAAAATAAACATCGATGCTTTTAATCTAGTTTTTGAATATAAACAAATAAACTCAAAGCATACCTATATTAGACTGAATTTAATCTAAGTGCAAACTCGGGGAAGCATGATAAGAGAAAGGCTATGATCAAACTACATTTACGTTTGTTTGATATTATCATCATTCTGGAAAATTCGAGAAAATAAAAAAAAATTGGTGTAAAAATTTGGAAAAGAAAATTTTTTAAAACTTTCTAAAAGTTTCTAAGAAATTTCTAACTTGGAAGAAAAAATTCCAACAATTACTCTAATTCTAGAAATCTTGAAAATAATTTACAAGAAAACTCCGGTAAAATGAAATAAGAAATGGTTAATTATTTTGGAAGAAAACAGTTAAAAAGCATTAAAACACTCAAAAAGTATTCACGTAATCTCTAAGGGAAATGCTGGAAATAGTAAAAAAATACCAAAAAAAAATAGAAGAATTATGGCTGGCAAACTCTAGTAAAATAAAACAAGATTTGCTGAAAATTTCTATAAATATGGAAGAAAATCTTTAATATTAATATTGAAGAATTTCTAGAAAATTTAGAAAGAATGGATAACATTGACCAACTTCAGGAAAATTGGGATAAAATAAACCGGGAATGCTACAAAATACTACAATTTTTGTGGAAAATTCTGACAAAATAATACAATTTTACTAATCCCAAAGAAGTGTTTAGAAAATTCTGAAGGAATCAATAAGGTAATATATTAGACAAACAAACTAATTATTATAGGAAGTTAAAGAAATTAAATTAAATAAAATACGTCCTTGAAATTGCAACCACTTTATTTTGATGGTCAAAAATGCTAGACCAGTTTCCTCAGGCTGCTGCATCAGCAAATGGATAGGATGTAGATTATAACTATTAAAGGTAATTTCGACGAAATTCAAAGTGAAAAGAAATGTGCAGTATGACATTTGCTAGACACCGAAGGGAAAGTACTAAAGGTGGTCAATAATAGGCTTCACCACTAGATGAATGACAACGGTGACCTCCCGCCCCACCAATATTCTTTTTCTAGAAATTCCAAAGAAGTGTTTAGAAAACTCTGAAGGAATGACTAAGGTAATATATTAGACAACCAAACTAATTATTATAGGAAGTTAAAGAAATTAAATAAAATCAAATAGGTCCATGAAATGGCAACCACTTTATTTTGATGGTCAAATATGCTAGATCAGTTTCCTTAGGCTGCCGCATCAGCAAATGGATAGGATGTAGATTATTACTATTAAAGGTAATTTAGGTAAATTTGAAAGTGAAAAGAAATGTTCAGTATGACATTTGAACCCGTAATCTGCTGGACACAAAAGGTAAAGTACTAGAGGTGTTGGTCAGGGATAGGCATCACCACTGGATGAATGACAACAGCGACCTCTCGCCGCGCCAATATTCTCCTTCTATTCATCGTCTATTTGGAGGTTGTTGATCAATGATAGTTCGAACTGTGGGGGGCCGGCGACAGCATACACACCAAAAAGCGCTCGCCACTAGCGAGATTCACCACATGCGAGACGTTACGCGCGAGCCTCCGCTGCTTTGAGAATTCTCCCCTACCGTCGAAAGACGCAGGCAGAAAAAAGGAGTAGGTCAGGCAACCTTAAAAAGGCCGCGCGCAAATTGAGTGTGCTCACCATAGCTACTAGTAACGACCTCCAGTACTCACCATAGCCACTCTCCGCAAAAACTCAAGCTTGCTCAAAAATAAGCTCATCGACGAATAAGTTCCACATAAGTATCGGCAAGGGAATTCTCTACGAAGGCACTTAACCCGACAACGACGACTTCAGCGTAATCGCATACGACGAGCTGCGAAATATCTTATAGTGCCAGCCCCCGTGACACCGCTTCTATTAAGCAACAACGACCTCGTGACCTGTCTCCGGATTACGCCATACGCCGCACTATACTTCAACCCGTGTCGCCGTTACCTGCAGCACCCCAAAAAAGTGAAGAAACGATGCCAAAGTACTCACGGCCTGGAAGAGTAGAACCGCTTCCACCACTATATTAGGGAGTGAATCCGCCCGAAGTTCACATCGATGACCCGAGAAGATTCGGAGTGAGTAGCCGCTTACGCCACGACCGAATATCAAATAATATTGTATATTCCTGTACATTTGTAAATAAGAAATAAACTGAACAACGACAACTTTGGCCTTACTGCATGCGTATCTTCACCCAGGGAGTGGAGTACCCACACGCGAACCCCCACATGAACCAATCCCAATGAGATTCTGCAACTGTCTATGCTTCTATATAGCACGATTTTGCCCCGCCAATACGAATTCACAAAGGGAAAGTCAATATTGGACGCTTTAAAGGAAATCAGGAGGTTGGCAGATGAGGCGAGCGAACCAGGGATCGTTGAGGTGAAGAAGGCACTATCTGGGTATAACACTTAACTTAAAGAACGTGTCAAACTCCATTCCGTGGCCATCAGTGATGAAGGCGTTAGAGAGGGGTCTGCAACATTGGGGAGTATCTGCGCGATTGCGGTATAATCTACTGCACGCAGGGTCGTCAAAAAACATATGCCATGGAGGGAAACGTTCCACAGGGGTTGTTCACATTCGGCCCACTCCTGTGGAACATTATCTACAATGACGTGCTAAGTCTCGAGATGCCTAGGGCGAAGACAGTGTCGGCTTCGCAGACGACATCCTCATAGTCCAACATAGACCAACAGGGCATTCCGCTGGATGAGATTCGTGGACCTGGAAGACGTATAACAAGTGACAGTCCATATATTCACTATTATTGCAGAGGGGTCACGTAGTGAGAGACTTTTCAGTAACCTCTAAAATGAAGTAGCTAGAGAAGGGAAGGGAACCCGAACATTCAGCAGTCACGTATAAGAGGCGGCGATAGGAGCGGCGCGCACATTAACAGCTGTGTTCCGACTGAAGGCCAACATAGGAAGGCCGCCCTAGGCGAAGGGGCGCCTTTTGTTGGGGGCAACGAAGTTTAAGCTACCATACGACGCACAGTGGGCCAAAGCATGAAAAAATCTGGTTAAAATGTAAAGACGTGTATAAACATGTACATATAGAGTAAATGTCCATATTGATGTTGCAAAACGAATACAAATAGCATGGGTGTAACTTCAAAAATCGTAATAGCATTGGGCGTCACCTTCTTCGACTTCGTCATCACTCTCATTATATCTCTCGATATTTTCGTATAAAGCTGCTACAGTTAGTAATTCTCCAACATTTACCACCCGATGGTTACCATCATCTGATTTTAGAGGTTGCAGAGAAGTGGGTCGGACGATATGAGGAAATGGTTGAACACATTTGTTATTGTTTTTACGTGGGAACATTTTCATCGATGAACTTTTGCGAAAACAATGTTTTTATTCCGGAATTCCTGTGCTTCCTCAGATAACTAACCAATTGGAAGCGGTGAAGCTTCCATGAAGACGTAACTGTGAATTAACACAATAAGACGGAAGTCGGCATAGGATACTACGAGTACAATTTAAAATAACGCTTCGCAACACCGAGACTATAATTTTTGAATTTCTCAATATTGATGACACACCCGCTCGATATCCCTTGTAACAAAACCTTGCTCATCGATACCCAATATTTTTGCAATTGGCCGTTTTACCGCCATTCGATGTGTCAAATCCAAGTTTTGGCACATCAGTAATAGAACCAAGACTTTTTCTGGATGATTGCTTTACGGTTTGCGACGTGTTCTTTCTACTTTGCAGAGCGGGATTGACATTTTTTATTTTTCTCCCCACCGTCAGATTTATATGCTACATGCAGTAACCACTCCGTGAAAATAATTCATGCATGTAATGGCAAAATCCCGAAATAAAGGTACATTTCATTAATTTGTCTACTCGCAAATGGATCGATGCTGTCGAAATATTTGGATGTTGCAGTCCAAATATAATATCACTGAGACGAAGCAGTTTCCGTAAAAACAATTTTTACTTTGCCGCCTACCATGAAAAATAATTCGTATTTTACTTTTATACTTTGGCCATCAAGAACAGTTTGACAAGGAACAAGTGACTTGATTTGATTTTCGATGTGGAGATGCCCGGAACGACTATTTTCAGAGGTCTCTTTCAAAAATTGCAAATTAATTGGCCTACAAAATCGCGTAAAGGATGGTTTTGGATTTATCCAAATTTCAACTTCAACATCATTACGGTCCACTATACCGTTGGCACAACGTATTCGATGGTTAACGAATTCTCAGTGAATTCAACTTTATAAGTTTATTAGCAGGTATTAGCAGCTACTTCTTAGTTTCCCATATTCTGAATACAAATAACTAACTTGGCAAGTTATTTTTCTAGGCGGAAAAACGCGAAGAAATTTTCGTACCACCTAATTTGTAAATATTTTACTGAAATTATCTTGAAATTTGTGAAGATATATTCAATACATTAGTGTGTATGTGTGTGAAACTTACCTATCCATTATTGGAAGCCGCAGCTCAAAGCCAGAATTCCGAAATATGTAGAACACTCACAATTGCAGCTTTCAAATCGGCCAATTTTTACTGTTTAGGTTGGCTTAATTTTTCCGGGTCATTCATCTACCTTGAATGGCGGCTGGAATGCCATTCCAGCACTGTATACGTGTACACCAGTGTACTGTACATCTAATTTTATGAACTTGTACTCGGTTGGCAAAGTTTTTTTTTTATTTTGGCCAGGTTTCTTCAGGTTTTTTCATGCTTTGGCCCATTGTGTGACGCACCGCAATGTAGCGGAACGTGAAAAGGCTGCTCTGCATGCCGCACGAGGGTACTACACGATCTCGACAGGGGCCATACAGGTACTATCGTCCTCTCCTCCCCGGACCTAGAAATAGCAGCGAAGACTGAAGTACAGTGCTGAGAGGGGTACCGAGCAGGGAGGCTAAGCGCAAAGCCAGGCAACGACTGCTGAACAGCAGAGACAGCAAAGGAGGACGGACAAGCACCTTCATCCGAGAATGAGTTAGAAACATGGATCGAAAAAAAGCACGGGAAACTGGACTGCAACACCACCCAGTTTCTATCCGGATACGAATACTTCCTGATCTACCTACGCCGGATCAGCAAAACGGAGGCCCTGAATTGCAGATAGTGCGAGCAACAGACGGAAGATGGTATATAAATAGGCAGCAGGAAAGAAGAGAGGTGGAGGAGAGTCTAGGACGCCCAGCGGGACTGGTGACCACAATAGTAGAGGATGAGACCGGATGGAAAAGCTGCATGCGCCGCAATCCTAGGGAAGAAGAAGAAGACATTTTTGGATAAGACAGAGAAGGCCCAGCAGAGAGCTGGATAGAAGTCACATGCTTATTTGTTTAATGTTAAACAAATTTAAATTTGGATTCTATTTAATCTTAATTACTTATTTGTCCACGCTAATTGAAACTGTCTGAATCTTAATTAATAAAGAGAAGAAGAAGAAGAAGGGGCATCGTTGAATTATTATCATAGCTCCACCATTGCACCCTTATTCAGTGAGACCACTGTTAATCGAGCGCGTTTATCATGTCCCCAAAAACAAAACAAAATCTATTATTCTGTACAAATGCCAGATGGAGAGGAAAGCGGCTCGCGTGTATTCAGGGATGTTCGGCCCTGTCTCAGGGTATTTAAGGCCGTGCAAGCAGCGAGAGGACGGAGTTGTACTCCCTGGGTCTCTGCTATTAACAAGCGCTCTCTTAGCTGGTAACTCCTGGTCATGTCCTGCTATTGACAAGCATTCCGACTACCTGCCGCCGAAGACGTACCGTAAACGAACTAATGGAACATAACAAGAGTTTCCCTTCGCCTAATTTGAAAATTTGGTTCCATCAAGAGAGTAGCAGAACAAGTATCGATTATGTACACGGAGTATTGAGGTCCCTGCTATTTACAAGCGTTTCCTCAACTAAGTCCACCGTGCCGGAAACTGAACATTAAATATTACCGTACCAATGAATGAATGCTAGATTATTTGAATTGTTTTTGCTAGTTTAATTTAATGAAAGCAGTCTAGATTCAATTTTTGTTTACACTTACTTTACATTTACTTTCAAACAGGCCAAAGTACATTTATCATTTATTAGTTTATTCAACAGAAATAATAATCCCTGTCTCTCTTACAAGCAATTTACAGAAGGGATCCTAACTAAGACAATTCAGAGAATTGCCGTTTTAGAAGCTACAATACAACTGCTAATAGTCGGACGGAAGAGACATTTAGTTATTATAATTTCCTGTTCAGACATTTTTATTTGGATCTGTTCTTTAGTTTTATAAATATATATTTATATTAATGATCACTTTGTGATCAAAATGTACATCTAGCTCAAATAAAAATTATTTGTGTTTATTAATCAAATCTTCACGTAATTCAAGAACGAATTTCAAAATTATTGCGTTTAAAAATTTTAAAATATTTCCTTGTTATAATACTACGTGACTCTAATTAACATTAGATACATATTTTATAATATTTAACTCAAATTAATAATTAAATCCGGGTAATTATTTTCATTTTCAACATTTCCTACTCAGCACTTATGTTAAATACTGTTCCAATTTGCATGATTGAACGAATAATGAGGCATAATTTAAGGGTACGTAGCCGTGTTTAATTTCCACGTACTGCATTTAATTGAAGCAAATAGCCGGGGGTTTATTATAAATACTGAATTGTTCTCGTTTTACATAACACTTACAATTATGATTAATCTTAACATCGGGAAAAAATTAAACGACTATTCGATTGCCACGCTAAGGCTATGCCTAGACATCTTGCAGAATATACTAATGCATCCTTTGAAATCGAAAAGGAGAAACCAACTGATATTCGGATGTGTGCTTTACGCTATTACCATAAACCATTATTATTTTGTGTTTAAATTGCTTGAAGATTTTAATGGGGATATATCATATTTGTCTAAGATTATTGCGTCATTCTCTACATATTCACAGGTGATGTAATATGAATATCAATATTTAAAGTTTTAATAAATGATAAATTGTAATTAGATGTCGCCTTAATAGTATTTCTTGTCATAACCTAATTACATTACCATTTCAGACAATTACGAAAATGCTACCAGGTATATATTTTCGCGAACACATTGTAAACATGATCTATAACAGGAAATTCTTTATGAAAATCGATAAAGTTAACCAGCCTGAGTTACACGAGAAAATGACCAGACTTTACTACATTGGCTACACGCTGAGCCGGTGTTATTTTTGCCTCCTTTGTGCAACTGCTGTTAGCTACGCCATCAAGCCGTTGATGATCAGAGAGCTGATGGTGGTAGCCTATCTACCGGACATACCCTACGCTTTCGAAATAAAATTGATTGAGCAATACTTCTACGCCCCGTTTCTAGTTTTGGTGGTTAGTGGTATGGATATTTTATACGTATCATTGTGCGTTGATATGACGGCACAATTTAAGATTTTGGGGTATAACGTGTTGCACTTGCAACAAAATGCACGTTTGAAGAATGTTGTGCTGAAGAAGGAGTTTATTCAGTGTATTCAACATCACAGCTTTTTAATTAAGTAAGTATTCATTTGTTTGTTCAACTTAATTACTCAAAAGTAATCAAGTAAATATTAAAAATAGAACGGAGAGATTGTTGTTGCCACAGCCCAAAAAAATCCAATTTATTTCAAAGATACCAACTATATTATGAAAATTTCAAAGGTAACTTTAATCAATATAATTATCAGATTACGAGAGAAGGAACCACAATTTAAAGCGCAGCCCAAATCTACAGTAACAAATCAACAAGTCGACCAAAATATGACGACGTCACATTAATCCCTTACTGATCAATTGCAAAAAATTAATCCAATAACCATACTATAAAAATGATGAGAATATCAATGCCAATTTCAGTTGGTTATATTGACTCAGGTTACGATATAAGCAAGAAAAATTTAATTTACAATTAAAATTCAGAGCGACAAATCAATAAGTTAAAAAAATATAACCAGATCGCATTAACCCTAACAGGTCAATTGCAAAAAAATATCAGTACCCATATTGCAAAAGTATCAATACCAATTTCAGTCAATATAACAATCAGATCACGAGATAAGGATACAAAATTTCATTCATAGTTAAAATTTACACTAAGAAATCAATAAGTCAGGAAAATTATGATAACATTAACTCTTAAAATATCTCTAGCGACGCTTTATTACAATTATGGAAAATTCTTCTAACTGCAACAGATTAAACATTAAAGTTAAAGAAAAGTATATTAAAACAGAAACACAAGGATGGAGTAGAAACGACGGATAATTAATCAATCCAGAAATGTTCATAAATTCTCGAAAAATAGAAAAACAATGCTGAAAAACTCTGGAACACTCGAAAAAATACATAGAAGAAAAGTCTGACAGTTGGTAGAAAATGAATTAAAAATTCTTTAAAAAAAGAAAAGAGATTCTAGAAAATTATTGAAACTTGCAAGAAAAACTGTTGTTGTTTAGAACTATTGAAGAAGATTCACGTAATATGAAGAAACATTTATGATCAGATCAGAAAACAACACATGATGGAAAAATGGAAATGAAGCTAGTATAAAATAGTAGAACACTCAAAGAAAATTCACTAACTTAGAAAAAATAAAATTATGGATTTTGAAGATTAAATGCTGAAAGCTGAAAGCTGATAAGAGAAAACACGAATTGAAGGAAAAATTTCGAAAAATGAAAGGAAAGTTGCTGAAGAAATAGAAGTAAAAGCCTCAAAGAAAATTTTTAAAGATTCGTTACGGAAAAATGTAACCAAATGCAAACTTTTGAAGAAATGTTGTTAGAAACAGAAACTATCATAAGCTAAGATCGAAGTACGTTTTCGTTGGGTATTGAAAGCGACGGATTATCAATTAAACAGAAAATTTCTTGAAATCTCGAAAAAATTTAGTCCATCTAAATTTATTTATTTATTTAAACTTTACAATGTCCCGTTAGTACATATATCCAGAATATATACAAAGTAATCACAAAAATTTTACTCACAGGACTTGCAGGCGGAGTTCAAATTTCACACCTATGTGTTCTTCCACTCAGACCCAATATCTTTAGATGAAGGTAATTAAAATCAAATGTACAATTTATTCCCAATTTAGATGGTACTTCTTGACATTTTATTGTCAAA
This sequence comes from Ontholestes murinus, assembly GCA_963969525.1. Lineage (NCBI taxonomy): Eukaryota > Metazoa > Arthropoda > Insecta > Coleoptera > Staphylinidae > Ontholestes > Ontholestes murinus. Next base: position 40,969,022 of record OZ018397.1, on the reverse strand, counting down.
TGTGACAAATCAATAATAAAACAATTTAAAACGAAAAAAGCTCAAAAATTGGTAGAATAAATGCTGAAAACTGCTAAAGACTCAAAAATAATTCATGTAGTTTAAAAACATATTCTGGAAAATTCTAGAACGTTTAAAGAAAATTCTCACAGTTTGGAAAAGAAACTGCTGGAAAATCCTTCAACAGTCCCAGTTGTTAGAAAACTCTTGAAACTTGGAAGAAAAACTGTAGCTGTTTAGAACACTCGAAAGAAATTCATGTAATGTAAATAAATAAATATTAAAAATTCTAAAAATACATTTCTAGAAGACAAAATAAGAAAAAATCCATTCAAATAAAAAAAATATTAATTCCGATCAAAGAAAAGAACACTTAATTTAAATTTTCGAAAAATAGAAAGGAAGTTGCTGAAAAATAGTAATAAAATGCTGAAAAATTGAGATTTTTAAAAATAAATAAATATATTTCGATAAGGGAAAAACAATAAATTAAGGGAAAATCTCAAAAATTGAAAGAACAAAATTCTTAGTTTGGAAAAAAACTGCTGGAATATTCTAGAACGCTCGCTGCAAGAAGATAAATGGATGAAAATTCTTGAAACTTGAAAGAAAATCTGTTGTTTAGAACTCTCGAAGGAAATGTAAAGAAAAAAAATAAAGATAGAGAGTTGATAATCTCTGCAAAAAAAAAAATAATTTCAATAACAAAAAAAGAAATGGCGAACAATCGTCACAAAATGGAAAGGAAGTTGCTATAAAAAGTATAATTTAATTTTAACATCCTTAAAAAATACGGTACTCATCGAAACCTCCTTATAGCTTAAAATTTATGTACCTTACAGAATCTCTATTTGAAAAAGTATAAGCGCATAGAAACAATTGTAATGTAATGTATGTTTATTGATGTACTGACATAGCTGTCTTACACAGGTCATCGTATCTAAAATAATGAAAATTAAATATATAAAACACAGTAATGCATGCATATACACAAAACTTATGCAAATATCTGGAGAAAGCAAATAGACTTAAATTTAGAAAAAAATTAAAGATATGACAAATTTACAAAACATGTTAAAATTAATAAATTAAATCAAAGCAACATTATACTCTAAGGGCAGACTGCGGGTACTGCAGAGAAGCAATAATCGTTCTTTGTTAAATAAGTAATCACTAAAAGCCAAATAGAATAAATAATGCAGAATATTAGCCACACGTTAAAATGAATAATCGAAGACAAAATAAAATATGATCGACTTATCTTTGTAAACTTTAATGGGAGAGATAATATGCATATTATGAATCAAAATGTTTATAAATTATTTCCATTTTTCATCAACAGAGCGAGTGCTCTCCAATAAACTTCCAATCGACATTCTCGATACTATTGTAACAAATAAATTTAACGATTTCAGTAACGGGTCTGATATTTAAAGGCTCAGCATTATGTTTATTGTTGCTACATTCTAGATGTAAGGAAATGCCACTATGATCTGATAGGTTTGTTTCAAGCCCACCTGAGGGAGATAACTGATAACATGAAAGTAACAACATTAAAAATTTTGATCCGCGTATATTATGCTTCCGACATGATTACTACTCTTCCGAGCATAATAAGCAGTTGACATTAGATTACCGACTGTGGAAATCTGACATTCACTATCAGTCAACCAGTGTTCAGTAATACACAGAAAATTATGGTTTTTGTCTGCTAAAAATACACTTAATTCATCACATTTGTTGCGAATGTCAGTCAACAAAAATGTGTGTAATATGGACAGATATCACGGAAATTATTATATTTAAAATATATACATATCTCATAATGTGCAAAGCATCTGTATATAAATATTCTGTAGATATATAGAATCCTGAAAGGAAATTAAGGACGCATTATCAATTCCGAGTATCCAAAAAGTTTCATCTAAAAGAGAAAATGCTTGAAAATTGAAAGAAAAACTACTTAAAACTGCAAACATCCATGATTGAAAATTCTAGAACAGCTCGCAAAAATTCTCACACTTTGAAAAAATAAAATGCTGAAAGATCCGCAGTTAGAAGATAAATTCTTAAAAAGCTAATGGAAAAAAAATTTCAAGTTTGGAAGAAAAAACTTTTAGAACCTTCGTAGAAAATTAACGACGCATTAACAATTACGAGAATGCAAAAAATTGCCTAAAATCTAGAAGAAAATTCAGGCAATCTAGAAGAAATAGTGCTCGAAAAAATGCTTGAAACTGCAAAACTCTTTGAAGGAAAATTCTACAACGGTTCGCAGAAAATTCTCAAGAAGAAAATCCAAGAAATCTGGCAGTTAGAAGATAAATTGAGGTTTTTTAATAGAAGTAAATTAGCAATTCGAAGAAAATTCACTTAATTACGTGAAAATGCTGAAAAATTGCAATAAAATAAAAAATCAAAATTTCGATACGCTAAAACAAGAAATGGATGAATGGTCTCGAAGAAATATCTGTAGAAACAAGAACTATACGTGTTTAACGAACATACCAGAGCAAACATTGAATGAAAGGTACGAAGATTTAAATTAAACAAGGAATAACAATACAACTATTCCCAAAAAGTGTGTACCCTTCTAGAAGACCCCTTAAAAATAAACGTCATATTTACTAATACAACGTATTTTTGTGCAGGTATGTAGAAGATATGATGAAGCTATACACTGTACCGCTATTTGGAGAATATTTAATTTTGGTAGCATCAACTTGTATGGATTTGTACACAATATTAGATTCGTAAGTTTATCATTATTAATATAACAAAACAACAGTTTTTTTGTAAAGATAACCATAAACAATAATTAAAATTTTTAGGACACAATCCGTTGGTAATCGAATGGCCAGTTTTTTCTACATCGCGTCCATGCTCTCACAGTTTGCATTATATTGTTTCATAGCCAATATGTTATCAACTGAAGTAAGTATAAAGTATAAAGTGAAACGAACCAAGTGAATTTTCAATCAACTACCTATTGTTAACATACTATTTCGACAAGGGATAAATGATAAACACATATTTTGCCGTTTTGATTTAAGCAATACATTAGACTTCTTTTCTTATGGTCTTTAAGATGGTAAAATAGCCAATGTCAAATCTCAACCAATAGCAGATCTATAAATTTAATTTTGGCCAATGTCGCTATGAATTCATCAACATCAGTTTATGCTAAAAGGGCCAGTGTCTACTTTGGCCCTTTTAGTTGTACCTATTGATATTATTTTATTTAACATAAATGGGCCAATGTCAACATTGGCCTTTTAAACTTTAACCTTCATAGCAGCAGTAGCCATCATAAACGTTACATGGTTGATTCGGCAGAAAATCAAATAAATAAATCACACAGGAGAAGAAAAAAAGGAAACAAAGATGACGTTACTAGGAAACGAAAGCGGAATTCTTCTAATTGGACTCGAAATATAAGAAAACTGTTGAAGACTCAAGGCAGAGAATATTCGTCAGTGTCGTGAAAGAAAACTTTACCTGCCAAAGAAATGAAAGCAGCGTTCTCATGCAAAAAGAAGTGTTTCGAGAAATTCACCCCTGACGAGCGACAAATTCTATTTACAAATTTTTATAAATTGTCTAGCTCTGGACAAAACCAGTTTGTGGCAAATTCCATAGAAGAAGAGGAAAAGCATGTTCAGCGATTAAGACATAATAACGGTAAGAAAAGTAGACGAAACTTTTCTAGAAAATATTTTTTGACAAACATCAACAGCAAAAGAATGGAAGTATGTCAAATTATGTTTATAAATACATTTGACGTCATTTTAAAAAAAGCGAGAGTAGAAACGGTCAAGCAATAGCAAAATATGTTCTGAGGATAAACGAGGAAAACATGGAAACCAACCTAAAATCCCAGAAAAGGATAAACTCTTAATAAGAGAACACATAAAACTATTTCCCGCTTATCAGAGTCACTATTCACGATCCTACACTCAGAAAAAGTACTTGTCACCCGATCTATCGATTGCTCAAATGTACCGACTGTATTTGGATTATTGTAAAGAAGGAAATATTCAACCGCGGAATGCCTCCCTATGCAGAAAAATGTTTGTTGAGGAATTCAACTTATCATTTCATAAACCAAAAAATGATACATGCGCAAAATGCGACAACTTTCTTAAGCAGTTAAAATGTTGTGAAAACGAGATAGACCGCAGATTAATCGAAGAAAATAAAAAAATAAAACCAGATACCTACATTTGGCTGAGTCGACATACGAGTCAAAAAGAAGAGATAAGGAGGAATGCCATCATAATCCAGGTTTTGTTACAATGTCATTTGACAAAAATGTTTGCCTACTCCATATCTCAGAAGTGGATTGAGTTTCTACAAACGTCAATTGTGGACATTTAACCTTACCATTTACCAAACCATAGGAAAAGAATCCTCTTCTGTGTGTTACCTATGGAATGAGACAATGGCTGGTCGTGGAGGGCAGGAAATCGGTTCTTGCATTTACCATTACCTTCATAATCTTGCAGAAAATATTAATATATACACGGTAACTATATACAACGACTCCTGCGGAGGTCAAAACCGCAATATTTATTTTTCTACAATGTTACTGCAAACTGTTTCTGAATTGAAAACTAAAGGTAAACATTTAACTATTAACCATAAGTTTCTTGAAGCTGGACATAATCATATGGAGGCAGACACTACCCATGCGGCTATAGAAAAAACCAAAAAACGTACTAGTGCTGATATTGAGTTGCCCCGAGATTGGGAAAATGTAATACATTTGTTGCCAAGAAACCCCCTATAAAGTTATAGAATTGGAACAAAACGACTTTTTAAACTTCAAATCATGTTTAAACACTCACTTTGTACATCGAAAAATAAACATCTTAAAGGAACCAATTCAGTGGCTCAAAATAAAATGGATGCAGTATTCAACAGATTCTCTAAACATTTTGTACAAACATTCCTTTGAGGACGAGTCTAAAATTTTCAATATATCCAGAAATCAGAAGAAAACACGACAGGGGGTCTTCTTAAGCTTCAACCACTTAATAATAAACCACTTCCCTTAAGTACGGATAAATTAAATGACTTAAAGGCACTTTTGCCATATATCAGCAAAACTAATCGCATGTACTACAATCACTTTATTGAACAAATGTCAGCAAATGATAACATAGTGGATTACTTGGGTGAAGCTTCTGAAGAGGAAATAGATTTACTATCATAAAGTTTTTCATATCTAGATGTGGAATATCTTAGTTTTGTAATGTATTTAGTTTATTTCACTTTTGCTAACACTAAACTCTCATAAATTTAAAAATACGAAAACATTTTTTTTTTTTTTCGTGAATCTACAACAATGAGTCTTACTAAGACTACAAAACAAATTAATTTGAAACAACTACTTCTCTAGCTAATACTTCGACAGACATTGAATAATACAAATTAATTTGCGTGTTACAAATAGTACAACTATTAAAGCAACACTAATTTGAATGAAATTATTTCTGTTGAATAAACTAATACATGATAAAATGTACTTTAGATTGTTTAAATGTAACTATAACATGAATAATTATGAAAAATGAAGTTTTAAACTGATTTCATTAAATTAAATTAGCAAAAGCAATTAAAAAATCTAGCATTCAAGTTTATAATCATCTGCAGACACGTGTTTCGAACTTTCGCTCTCTTCAGTACAGCTTTATTATAAAATTGATTTTAAATACAAATAAAAACACTTACTAAAATAAATATAATGAAATATGATAATAAATAATATGAAATATAAATAACTTACTCAGATATGTACGGCAACTGACACAAGAATGAAATATAATCGACTGAAGGTCTGAATTTATACCTGAGGTGGATTAGTGAATTCTTCAGAAATCATTACGTTCGGGATTAAGGAAAAATACCCACTTAGAGCATAATTGAATAATAAAATGTATTAAAATCCTTTAGTTCGTTGTAGAAAATTAAATAATAAATTTAAAAATACGAAAACATTTCGTGAATCTACAACAATGAGTCTTACTAAGACCTACAAAACAAATTAATTTGAAACAACTACTTCTCTTGCCGTACATATCTGAGTAAGTTATTTATATTTCATATTATTTATTATCATATTTCATTATATTTATTTTAGTAAGTGTTTTTATTTGTATTTAAAATCAATTTTATAATAAAGCTGTACTGAAGAGAGCGAAAGTTCGAAACACGTGTCTGCAGATGATTATAAACTTGAATGCTAGATTTTTTAATTGCTTTTGCTAATTTAATTTAATGAAATCAGTTTAAAACTTCATTTTTCATAATTATTCATGTTATAGTTACATTTAAACAATCTAAAGTACATTTTATCATGTATTAGTTTATTCAACAGAAATAATTTCATTCAAATTAGTGTTGCTTTAATAGTTGTACTATTTGTAACACGCAAATTAATTTGTATTATTCAATGTCTGTCGAAGTATTAGCTAGAGAAGTAGTTGTTTCAAATTAATTTGTTTTGTAGTCTTAGTAAGACTCATTGTTGTAGATTCACGAAATGTTTTTCGTATTTTTAAATTTATTATTTAATTTTCTACAACGAACTAAAGGATTTTAATACATTTCACTAAACTCTCTTTTTATTGTTGTTATATCGGCCAATGTCAAATAAAAAAAATATTTTTTTAATCGTGAATGTATGCAAAAAAGGCCAAAGTCATTTTTTTTCAAAGTAAAATCTTTTTTTTTTAAACATGGAGTACATTATCAGATTCTATGCAAAATTATCTATGTTTGAGCCAAAGTTGAAACATACAACTTGTACTTTATGTCAGTTAGAATAAAAATAATGTTTGATAAAAACTTTCAATGCGATTCTCTCGAATACGCAATTTTTGACATTGGCCTTTTTAGCTCCAAGCCACAGATATATTAAGTATCCTATGTATTAAAAATTAATTTTGAACAAAAATCGATAAACTATTTTCGTAATAATTGATTCTTTCTACAAAAGATTAATATAAATATCATTCTGTTCCATAAAATAATAATGTAGGAAAGAACTTAGGTAACTAATATTAATCATTATATTCTAGATATAACTAAGATTGAATTTATTTATAAATTATATTAAATAAATTGCATTAGCAAACCTAATATTTATAATTGTAGATGTCTAACATGTCACACTATTATTATTCCTCCGGGTGGGAAGAATTTACACTGGACCTGCAAAAATCGATCTGCATTTCCATAATGCTGTCTCAAAAGGAGGTCGAGTTAACAGCCGGAAGAATGGTGAAAATGAATAGAGAAACATTTCTTTCCGTATGTAACCAATTTAGTTTTTATGTAACTTCGAACTTTGAATATTACAGGTCTGCAGGACGGCGTGTTCAATAGTGGCGTTGATGAGGAGCATGAATTGATAAGTTGATTAGATGCTTGTTAAAATAAAATTAGTTTTCAATGATTTTTAGTTTTCGGAGGTAGTCTTGTTCAAATTAAAACGTATTGCTAATTATTTATTCATAATCACCTTCAGAATTAATAAAGTTGATTTCATATTGTAGAGGGTGTTATAAAAGTTAATATTTAGTGGACCAATTAAAAAGAAAAGTAAGGCAATTATCGAAAATGTGTTTATTAATTATTAAACTATATAATCTGGGAATTTATTTCTTAAAAATGATGTAATCCAAATCTAAACCTTCACAGCCACGACACTCATTTATTCGAACATTTAATTTTTATGACGGCTCAGCAGATAGGCTCTGTCAAGGCTGCCATTTCGTGGTGGATATTTTCTTTCAAACGCACCAAAGAAGTTATTCTATTGGCGTAAAATCTAAATTTGAGATAACCCCACAGAAAAAATTCAAACGGGTTAAATCATGACTGCGTGAAGGAAAATTTATGCCATCTCTCGCGGAGAAGAAAAAGATCACTTTGGCCGAGATCTTGAGGCTTTCACTCTTGCACTAAATGAGTTTTATGGGGTGCAACTTTAGGTCTTTGTACATAATACGGTGTAATGATGATCTAGGCATATTTAAAGCGCTTGCGAGTTGAAAGATTAGTACTAACAGACTGGTTAACATTATCCATGTTCTCTGCTGTTCTTGGTCGACTCGTTTTGGTTTCTCCAATGGTGTACCAGTCTTTTCAAACTCCATCATCCATTAATGAATGAGAGGAATGCTTGATTCTCATTTAAGTAGTAAAAACCTATCATAATTTTCGTAAACCTCTTGCACACCCAACGCGTGGAGCGGTCCCAAGAAACGCTCTATAGCGACAAAATCTACTGTTTGATTTACCCCTGCGCCCCTCAGATTGATTACGTTCACCGGGAAAGCGAGAGAAAACTTTCTTTTGGACACCTTATATATTCTTGATAAGGATAGTTGATAATTACGTATTTTAAATATATTTTTATGATTAATTATTAAGAATATTGTACAACCTACCTCTGTTCTACCCACTTTTGACTGGAATTTGTATGCAGACAACTCGTGCTCGAACATGATTTGAGACGTCTGCCTTCATTTCCTCAGGGGGGGGATTGTTTCTGAGTTAGAGTATATACATACACTTCAATCAAGGTGAAAGAGCAGACAAGTAGGAAATAAGGGTTTATTGGGAAAGCAAGCTTACTGACCAAAGTCCACAAGGTAATGATTGATTCTTCTCCAAATCTCATCTGGTATCCAAGTTCTGATCGAATTCTACCTATTTATTTAAAAAAATGTAAGGAATCAATTTTAGGAAACTGCGGATTTTTGATTTGATGGAATTTTCGTCAACAGGTTATTTTTCTGTGTATAAAAATAAACAATATCATTAAGTATAAAAAATAAACATTTATTATTTTAAAGAACCAATATTAATCAAATACTCAATGTCCTCAATACTGTTGACTTCATTCTTAATCCTTGCTATACTGGCAAAGGATAAAATTTTGTTAATAAAACAAGTAGAATGAATATAAAATATAATTGCAAGGGAGACTTATTGGTGAATGTCTGCAAATGATTAACTTAATTCCAAAGTTCTTTTGCTATCCAGCTTACAGTTAAATTTGTGTCTTTTAGAAGAGGAAGTATCTTTCATATTAACAAACATGCACATATTTTCCAAAAGTTTATAGAATCAACTACGTAAGAAAAACTCAGACTTTTTATATGGATGAAAATTTTTATTTTAGAATTTTCATCATCATTTCTGTATGTAAAAAAAAACAATTTTATAACCTACATCTAATATCAAAAAATAAATTAACATTTATAATATTAAAGCAGTACAAACAAAACAACAGATTCTTCCTAAACATTGACTTCACTCTCAATTTTTGCCTTCCATAATACTGTCGCAAAAACTAAACAAAAGAGTCTTCCTTAACATTGATTTCACTCTTAATTTATGTCTTAATACTGTCGCAAAGGATGTTAACAGCTGGAAGAATAGTGAAAATAAATAAAGAAAAATTTCTTTCCGTATATAACCAAATTAGTTTATATGTAATCTAGAATTTTTCATTCGAGTTTATAGAATCAACTATCTACGAAAAGCTGAGATCTTGTACATGAATGAAATTTCTATTTTCATCATCATTCCTGCATGCAAAAAATAATCATAATATAAAAGCAGTGAAATAAAAACTCTGCTTAATCAACAGATTCTTCCTTAACCTTGACTTCACTCTCAATCCTCGCCTTCCTTGCAAAAGGACAGATTTCGCAATTGAGACAGGTGGAGCATGAAGGCTTAATAGGAAGACAAACTAACGGGTGTCCAACAATTATTGCAGTCCCGGGTGGCGTTGGAATCAAAAACGTAGGTCGATTCTTACATGTTGCAAATAAATGAACTGACATGTTAATTGTCAAACATAACTTAAATGTGCATTAAAAATGTCAGTTCATTTATTTGCAACATGTAAGAATCGACCTACGTTTTTTATTCCAACGCCACCCGGGACTGCAATAATTGTTGGACACCCGTTAGTTGGCCGAAGCCCACAAGCAAATGATTAACTTCACTCCAGAGCTCTTTTGTTAACCAACCTTCTAGTTGGGCGCGTGTTTCTTCAGGCGTTTTGGATTTTACCCAACCAATTCTGTTACTTATTCTATGAGCATGAGTATCAACAACTGAAACGATTAAAAAATTTATTAAATCAATGAATATATAAAAGATTAACTAGAATGACGTTAAAACAATAGAAGTGATGGAAGGGATTATTGCGGGATGCGGTAGAAAAGTGGAAAGAAGGGATGGGGAAAGATGCGCTTGGTTAGATAAAGAATGTTGGGACGCAAAAAGGGAGGTAAGGAAGACTGTGAGCGAATGGACCTTGCGTAGAGGAGAGGAGAGATGGGTGGTGGCAGCGAGGACTAAATACGCAAAACTATGCGAGGAAAAGAAGATGCAGGCCTTGGAAAAAACGAGTAATTACTTGAAATTATGTAGGAATGAAAGGGAGATATGGAGTATTTTAAAAAGAGGTGAGAGAAGGCAACATATAGGAGTGTCTCTACAAGAATGGGCAGGCAAATGCAGTGTAATGAGTGGTGAGCCAAGTGGGGTAGGGGAACAAGAGTCGATTGGGGAAGTTGAAGAGTTTACGGAGGAGGAAATAGAAAAAGCATTTAATAAGTTGAAAACTGGGAAAGCTGCGGGATTGGATGGGTTAAAGGCAAAAATGTGGCAACAGATAGGAAAGGAAGGAAAGCAGAAGTTCGGAGAGCTGCTGAATCAAATATGGAGAGGAGAAGCAGAGTTCCCAAAAGCGTGGCGTGTGGCTCTTATGTGCCCGGTACACAAAGGTGGTGATGCATTAAATGTAGAAAATTATAGAGGGATAACAATTATGTGTACCGGGTACAAAATTGCCATGACAGTGGTAAAAAATAGGATGGAGAAGGAGGTGGAGATCAATAGAATTCTGCAGGAGACGCAAGGGGGTTTTAGAAAAGAGAGGGAAACAAGGGATCAAATCTTTACACTGGCAAGGATTGTGGAGAGAGTGTTGGAAGAAAAGGGCAGTATCTACGCTGTTTTCCTGGATTTGAAAGCAGCGTATGATACTGTACCGAGAGAGAGATTAGTGGAGTTTTTGAGAAGGGGAGGAGTGAGTGCAGGAATGGTGGAATGGTGTAGAAGGGTGTATGAGGAAACGTGGGTGAGTGCGAAAGTGGGAGCGAGTGTGTCTGAAAGGTTTAGAATTTGGATGGGGGTGCGACAGGGCTGTCCGTTGAGCCCTTTACTCTTTAACATATATACTAGTGAATTGGAAGAGATTTTGAGAAAAGGGCAAGCGGGCGGAGTAGTGATTGGAAAAGAGAAAGTATGGATGCTGGCGTATGCGGATGATGTGGTGCTTTTGGCGAGAAATTGGGGAGAGATAAAAGAGGTGATGCAAAGAGTAGAGAGGTATATGGACAAAAGAGGAATGCAATTGAATGCAAGGAAAACAAAGTGGATGCGATTTAGAAAGCGTGGGAGGGAAGGAAGAGTGGGTAAATTAGAATGGAAGGGGGAGGTGATTGAAAGAGTGAAGGAATACTTGGGCTTCGTATTTAAATGCACAGGAGGATACGGTGAGCACGCCAAATGGATACAGGGGAAAGCCAGAAAAGCTTGGGGCATTGTGAGGAAAAAGTGGGGGAAATGGTTTTCCGGCAACTTTCAATTGGCGTGCCAGCTGTGGGATGCATGTGTGAAGCCTATTTTGTTGTATGGGGTAGAAACTTGGGGAATGAGGAAGTATGAATGTATTGAGAGGGAGCAGTCGTTATTCCTGAAGCAGATTCTGGGGGTGGAAAGATCAACACCTGGGTACATTCTGCTTCAGGAAACAAATAGAATGAGTGTGCATCCAGAGGCAATGGAGAGAGTGGTAAAGTATGAGATGGATTTGGTTAGATTAAATAATGAGAGATTGGTGAAAGAGGTATGAAGAAAGTACATGGGGAGAAAGGGGAGTGAATGGAGGTTAGAACGTAGAAAGATGTATGAAAGGCCAGGAGTATCTGAGAATATTGTAAATGAATGGTTGGAGAATGGGGTAAATGTACGGGCATGGATGAAAGAGAAGTGGAAGGAGGTTGAGATGCAGGAGATGCAAGGTTGTATCGGAAGGAGCACATATAATCCAGGGTATGAAAGATGGCAGGTATATGGGAGGGTGCCAGCGTACCTAACTAATAGTGTCTACTCAAATGAAGAGAAGATTACCCTGGCTCGAGGTAGATGCGGTACGGAAGAGAGGGGAAAGAAGGTTTGGATGGGAGAAAGTTATGGTAGGTGTGCACTGTGTACGAATGGGATGGATACATGGAGTCATTTGGGAGAAGAGTGTGAAGGAGTGCGTGAGGAGTGGTTGGGGGAAAAAGGAAGGTTACAGAATGGATGAGAGAAGATGGAGCTGGTGTAAAGGTTTTGGGCAGACTTGGGTGGGAGAGGGAATTAAAAAGGAAAAGGAAAATATTATAGAATTTTTTTATTCGTCAGCTTCATCGATATCAACCACAGCAGATAATGAAAAAAAAAAAAGAATTATCAAGAATTAAACAAAATTTGATGTTAACTTCAGTTTATAACTTGAGTTCAGCTAATGATAATAAATTAAAGAAGTTGACCATGTAGTTAATACTAGATAATCGGCCAATTACAGAAATAGCGAAAATACTCCCACGTGTGAAAAGGATTATGTTCTTTCATTGTGTTGTTCATACAGGAAGGAAAAGAGCAATAATTTTTAAAAAGATGGTATAGTCTAGGCTATACCATCTATTCAAGGATCTTTTGAAGAATTTAGAAGAGGTATTTCGACGATCAGAAGATTCCGGATTGAAACTCAGCCTAGAATGTACCATCTTTTCAAAAATAATTTATAATTCCTAAAATAAAGTCAGAACGAGTTTTCAGTTAATTTACTGCTTTGTCTTTTATCCCTATTGCTTCAATTTTTTCTATTGGCTTTTCTTCCGAGATCAAATGCTTTTTTCATATTGATAAAAATAGTTGCAGTCGGTTCTTTTTTGTCTAATTTCTCTTTGAAGTCATTAATAAATTCATGAGTAGCTTATATTGTGCCTGTTAGTTTTTGAAATGCTTATTGCTGTTTATTGATGATGTATTTATTTAGGTGATCGATTATTCTGTTGTGTATTACTTTTTCTAAGTTTTTATTTAGGATTGATAAAAAAGCATTATGGGTCTATAGTTTTCTGGTTTGGTACTATCTTCTTTTTTGTATATGGATATTAATATTGGCTTTTATGTAATTTGGGTATGTTCCAATTTTCAATATTTGATTTATGATGTTTGTTAATATGGGTGTCAATTTGGTACTATTTTCATTCAAGATTTTGTTTGTCAAATCCGGGAGCTGTGTTGTTTTTTGAGACTTTTTCTAATTGTTCTGAATTCATTTTCAGTTGTTGGATTAAATGTCGTAATGTTTTCTATTGTTTCGACTGCATTGCTGGTCGTTGTTTCATTTGTTCATTCGGGAAATTTTTTATTTGTTTTTCTGCAAGTTCTTGCCCTATTTGAGTGAAGTATGTATTTATTTCGTTCATTTTACAGAAAGAAATACGTTCAAACTAGTGTTGCTTTGATAGCCTTCCTATTTTGTAACACGCAAATTACTTTTGTATCATTAAATGTCTGTCGAAGTATTAGCTAGAGAAGTAGTTGTTTCAACGAATGATTTGTTTTTGTAGTCTTAATATTTTCGTATTTTTTTCTAATTATTAGTTAATTTTCTACAACGTAAAGGACTTATATATTTTTATTAAGAAACATTGGTTTTGTATCATCCCAGGCAGGCCCTTGTGGTTACATATTGAGGAAAGGAGGAGATGAAACTTTTCTTCAAAAATTCTAGCATTTTCCTTCTAGATTTCTGGAATTTCCGTAAGTTTTTCTTCGAAGTTAATTGAAAGTTGATACTTTTATTTTTTCAGCAATTAATTAAATTTCCTTTTCCTTCATTTCTTGTTTTCTCTTATCAGAATTTTAGCTTTTCAGCATTAAATCTTCAAAATCTAGAATTTTATTGTTGACAAGTTAATGAATTTTCTTTGAGGGTTTAACTATTTTTCAGCAGCATCATATCCAATTTTCCGTCATGTGTTGTTTCCTGTTATCGGAATTTATAATTTTTATTTTAAAGGAATTTTTCAGCTTTGTGTCTTGTCCATAATTTTTTCACATTACATGCTTTTTCTTTGAGAGTTCTAAACAACAACAGGTGTCCTTCCAAGTTTCAAAAACTTTCAAGCAATCTCTTTTTCTTGATTTTCTCCGCACTGTCAGTTAGAGTTCTTTTTAATCTCTTTTGATTTTTTCTCAGCATATCTTTTTTCCATTTTTTCGAGAATCTTCCACTATTTTCAGTGTTTTCTCTTGAAAATTGCGTGATTTTTTCCAAGATTTTCCAAAATTATTTTTTTACTTCTCTTCCATTGTTCAAAATTTTTCCTTCATTTCGTGTTTTCTTTCAAAAGAATTTTAGCTTTTCAGCATTAAATCTTCAAAATCTAGAATTTTATTAATAGGTTGTTGAAAAAATTCACTTGGTTTGTTTCACTAAATTGTTTATTTTATATTCGACTAGTTTCGGCACTGGGCCATTATCAAGAAACCAAGTGAATTTTTTCAACAACCTATTATTAACATAATGTTTCACCAAGTGAAAAATGAGAATCAAATATAAGATATAGAATTTTATTGTTTACAAGTTATTGAATTGTCTTTGAGAGTTCTACTATTTTTCAGCAGCAACATTTCAATTTTTCCATCATGTGTTGTTTCCTGTTATCGGAATTTAAAATTTTTATTTTAACGGAATTTTTCAGCTTAGTATCCTCTAAATTTCCATTTTTTTTTAACATTACGTGAATTTTCTGTCAATTTTTTTTCTTCTTTTTAAGAATTTTCTAGTAACCTATTTTCTATTTTTCCAGATTTACTTGGCCTCTTAATTACTAACTTTACGTTTTTCTGTTCCATATTTGTCTCTCTCTGGCAAAGTACTAACTACTGCAAGGCTTTCTTTTGCCGATTCGAATTCTCCCTTTGCAAACGTTGGAAGACATTAGCCTTCCTCTTACTAACCTCCTTCTACTACTTGTAACATCTCCTGGTAACAGCTGACTTATTCTGAGTTTTTTATTTAATCTGTAACAGCTGTTTTGATCTTCTTGATTTAAACTTTGTCCTTTAATTCCAAATGGTAATTCAAATTCTGTCTTTGGCAATGAAGGATTTTCTCTACTGCTGTTGCACATTTGTCCCCTTTAGAAAACCAAAGTCCACCATTATAAATCATCTTGCTAAATATACTTTTGCATTCCATCATCGACGACTCTTTGGCTCTTTTCAGCTCTTAATTTCCGATAGTGATTTGAATTCTGTTTTTGTCGATGGAAGACATTTGTCTATCTCTAATTAACCTCCATCTGCCACTGGTAGTATCTTTTTTTGCTGTCTCAACTTCATCATTTCATCAGTTATAGCTTTTTTGCTCCATACACTTCATCCCTTAATTACCAATGGTTTTGGCAACAATTTTTTTTTTATCTCCTGCATGTTTGTCTTTTTATAGCAAAGCAACGTTTATTTATATTGGCATCAATCCTTGCTGACATCATCTTTTTCATTCCATCAACAATAGTTCTTTTGATTTCCTACGTGCTTTGGTTACCAGTTGCGATTCGAATTCTATCAATAGCATGATAAAAAAACATTTGTCTTCCTCTAGCTAACCTCTTTCTAGCGCTGATAACACCTCTCTTTTGTGGCTCTAATTCTTCATTGCGTCTTCATTCTTCTCTTTCCTACCACTGATGACTCTTTTGTTTTCCTTCGTCCCTTATTTACAATTGCGATTCAAATTCAAATAAAGCAACGTCTTCCATTGTTGGCATCTCTTCTTGTCGATTCTTCTATTTCATTCCATCATTGATGGTTCTTTGCTCTCCCTAATTACAAATTGGCAACAATGGAGTTTTCTGTATTTGTAAACGTTGGAAGACATTAGTCTTCACCTACTGAAAGAGGTTCTGCCACTAGTAACATCCCTCTTTGCTAACTATACTTTCTCATGCAATCAGCACAAGCTCTAATGGTGATTTAAAGTCTGTCTTTGGCTCTTCTACTGTGGGCATTTGCCCTCATTGATTTTACTTCCGCAATTCCACCTTTGCAGTGGAAAGGATTGTAAATAGTGGACTGTATGCGAGTACGTTTTACGGTAGCGGTGCACCTCGTCTCGGGACTTACCCTGGTGTTCTAGGCTTCCTGGAACGTCCGGCACTCAGGCTTCCTTCTTCTTCGCCAAGATTATTTGTATCTGTGGATATCATACTTTCATCGAAGTCATCTTCTAAATAGTAATGTTCTGTCCATATTGGCGTTTTCTTTTCTCTATCAGGTCTCTTTTCTTTTTGAGGTATGTCCAGATTTTTATTTTCTGCTTCTTTTTCATAAAGAATATTCACAAGTATTTTTTATTTGAGGTAGACATAAATTTTATCAGAAAGTGACCATTATTAATAGCAAAGTTATTTATTATTGGTAATGGTCACTTTGTGATTGAAATGGACATTTAACGTGACTCTATTTAGCATTAGATACATATTTTATGATATTTAACTCAAATTAATGATTAAATCCGGGTAATTATTTTCATTTTCAACATTTCCTACTCAGCACTTATATTAAATACTGTACCAACTTGCATGATTGAACGAATAATGAGGCATAATTTAAGGGTACGTAGCTGTGTTAATTTCCACGTGCTGCATTTTAATTGAAGCAAATCGCCGGGTGTTTATTATAAATACTGAATTGTTCTCGTTTTACATAACACTTACAATTATGATTAATCTTAACATCGGGAAAAAGTTAAATGACTATTCGATTGCTACGCTCAGGCTATGTCTAGATATCTTGCAGAATATACTAATGCATCCCTTGAAATCGAAAAGGAGAAACCAACTGATATTCGGATGTGTGCTCTACGCTATTACCGTAAACCATTATTATTTTGTGTTTAAATTGCTTGAAGATTTTAATGGGGATATATCATTATTGTCTAAGATTATTGCGTCATTCTCTATATATTCACAGGTAATGTAATATGACCAAGTAATTATCATTAGTTTCCATCCTAATATTGAATTATTGTATCCCAGACCAGTTTTGATTTATTTTGGATCTCATCCGCGTAGTGTTTTAATATGGAGTTTTATAATTTAGTGCAATGCTTTAATCAATATAAGTCACCTTATTGATATATCTTGCTTTAACCTACCAACAAATTTCAGACGATTTTGAAAATGCTACCAGGCATATATTTCCGCGAACACATTGCAAACATGATCTATAACAGGAAATTCTTTATGAAAATCGATAAACTTAATCAGCCTGAGTTACACGAGAAAATGACCAGACTTTACAACGTTGGCTATACGCTGGGCAGGTGTTATTTTTGCCTCCTTTGTGCAACTGCTGTTAGCTACGCCATCAAACCGTTGATGACCAGAGAGTTGTTGGCGGTAGCCCATCTGCCGGACATACCCTACGCTTTCGAAATAAAATTGATTGAGCAATATTTCTACGCCCCGTTTCTAGTTTTGGTGGTTAGTGGTATGGATATCTTATTCGTATCATTGTGCGTTGACATGACGGCACAATTTAACATTTTGGGGTATAACGTGTTGCACTTGCAACAAAATGCACGTTTGAAGAATGTTGAGCTGAAGAAGGAGTTTATTCGGTGTATTCAACATCACAGCTTTTTAATTAGGTAAGTATTAATTTGATTGTTCGACTTAATTACTCATAAGTAAGCAAGAAAATGTCAAAGGAGAGATTATCAAATGAATATGCTTTTAAAAGAACGACCATAACAATTTCTCACTTTAATAGTGGTTAAAAACATAGTAAGTGTTTTATTCAGTGTATATTATGAATTACCACGTAGTAACGGTCGTAACCATCATTATGATTATAACAATTTCTATGCAACAAGATTTTCAATGAGAAGATTTTGCCCTTATGGTACCACATTTTTTGGAATAGGCACACATTGGTGATAACCCGTTAAGAGGTTTTGTGTTTAATTGGTTGTTGCCACAACCCAAAAAAATCCAATTTATTTCAAAGATATATACCAACAACATTATGAAAATTTCAAAGTTATCTTTAATCAGTTTATGATATTACGAAATAAGGAACCAAAATTTAATGCACAATCCAAATCTACAGTAACTAATCAATAAGTCGACCAAAATATGATGACATTACATTAACCCTGATCGATTAGGGTGCAAAAAAAGTAATCCAAAAACCATACTATGAGAATATGAATGCCAATTTTAGTCAATAAAACAATCAGAACACGAGATAAGGAAACAGAATGTAATTCACAGTCAAAATTTACGGTAAGAAATCAATGAGTTGACAAAATTATGATCACATTAACCCTAACCAATCAAAATCATAATTACGAGAATATCATCTTACAATTTTTACTAGAACATTAAAATAAAAGAAAAGTATATTACAACAGAAAGGAAGGAAGCAATGGAATGAGAATAGTGAAAAATTCTCGAAAAATTGCTGGAACATCCGATAAAAATTCATGTAGTTTACAAAAAAAGCTGAAAAATGTTAAAGATCTTCAAAAACTAAATACTATCCCTCATCCGTGAGCGTATACAACTTCCAATTTGGCTTCTTTCCAAAACGATTCACTTCCCTCCTACTCACCATCCCTACACAAACAAGACACCTTGAAGGAAAGTCATTGGCCTCTTACTACTGGATATTCAAAAAGCCTTCGACTCTGTCTGGCCTCAAGGTATGTTGTACAAATGCTACCGCCTTAAAATTCCTACCCATATTATTTTCTTTATTAATCGATTCCTTTCAAACAGATCTCTTAAAGTCAAAATCAAGAACTCTTACTCCCCTCCTGTTTCTGTTTCAGATGATACAGCCCTAATTTCCCACGCACCAAATGTTCCTAAAGCTCTTCAATATCTTAGGCAGCTTATTGACTCCTACATATAACATACACACCTCCCACACAACTGTTTCCCCCTTTAGGACTATAATACCTAGGCATTACTATAGATCAAAAAATAAACTTCAAAAATTACACAGCCTTAAACAAAACAAAAATCACCACTAGGGCCAAATTATTTAGAAATCTCACCTACAAAGGAAACGGACTATCCACCAAAACAGCCGTCAAAATCTGTAAAACGATTAGCCGCACTCTACTTGACTATGGTAATGTCCTTTATTCCAACTCCTGCAATCCTTCTATCCACAATATTCAAGTAAGCGAGCGATCCGCCCTAAGAATTCTAACCAAAATCTGCCACCCCAGCAATCCTCTACACAATTCTTCTAACCAACACCTATATGACTGTACTTTTGTTATTCTCATCAAAAAACGCCTTCTATACCTAAGCGAAAAATTCTACAAAAATCCCTTCAACCAACACATCCTTTCCCTGATCCCAAAATTTAATATACAGGGTTATTCACGCTATACGGCACGGAATATTGTGGCCAAAATACGTAACTTTCATAAAGTTTTACTTTGGGGATGTATGGGGGTCTATTAGGGCTACTTTTTAAAATTACTTTCATAATATACAGGGTGTCCCAAAAACCCTAAAAGTATCAAAGTTTTTTTTTTTTAATGAAACACCCTCGATAAAAATAAGTGTGTGTTTTAATAAGGTTTTTATTACATAAACCTTAAGGTTTTTGAAATAATTTGAATTTTGTAAAAATTTCACCTAATTTTCATGTTTCAAATACTTAAAAAATAATTAAGTTATGCATACCAAATGTACACTGAAATGTAACAAATAAATCATATTTTATTTTCCAAGTATAATAAACTTGACATCTTATGCCTTAAAAAATATAGCGTTCCATTTAAATAATTGAAGTTTTAGCCATTTAAAGTTCTCATTTGTTTAATTCCATTTTTTTTACACCCGACCTTAGATGTCAAGTTTATTATACTTGAAAAATAAAATATGATCTATTGTTACATTTCAGTGTAAATTTTGTATGCATAACTTAATTACTTTTTAAGTATTTGAAACATGAAAATTAGGTTAATTCAAATTATTTCAAAAACCTTAAGGTTTAGGTAATAAAAACCTCATTAAAACACACACTTATTTTGATCGAAGGATCCAAAAATGCAATAAAAATACAGGGTGTTTCATTTAAAAAAACACAACTTTGATACTTTTAGGGTTTTTGGGACACCCTGTATATTATGAAAGTAATTTTAAAAAGTAGCCCTAATAGACCCCCATATATCCCCAAAGTGAAACTTTTTGAAAGTCACGTATTTTGGCCACAATATTCCGTGCCGTATAGCGTGAATAGCCCTGTATATAAAATGCTTGGAATAAAATTCTCGCTATTAGAAGATAATTTGTTGAAAAATTCTGGAGAAATAGATGAAAACTTTTTGGAAAATTCTTTTATCTGCGACAGATAAACCATTCGAATTAGATAAAGGTATATTAAAATGGATACCAAGAATGCAGTGGAAACGACGAATTATGAATCAACTCAGAAATGAAAAAATCAAAAGAGTTTAACAGGTCAAAATTCTAGAATTCTGGCAGTGCGAAGAAAATAAATTCAAAATTCTGGATATACAAGGGGTGGCAGAAAGACCTAAGGTAAGACCAGACAGGTACGTACTAACCACATATGTCAATATTTAAAATTACAATGTATTATTAAAGAATGTAAGTGTCTGTAAAAAAGATGTATATATAGAAAAGAGGTTGCTAGAAAATTCTTGAAAGAATTAGAAGAAAAACTGTTGTTGTTTAGAACTCTCGAAAAAAAATATATTATTCATTGTTTATTATTTAAATGTTAATGTAAGAGTCAATAAAAATGTATTATTATTCTAAAAAGTAAATAAGCTCAAAAATTAAGAAAATAAATGCTGAAAGCTCATTTTTCACGTAGTTTAGAAAAAAACATTATGGCAAATTCTAAAACGCTAAAAAAAAATTCTCAAAGTTTGGAAAAAAACTGCTGGAAAATCCTACAACATTTGCAGTTAATTGATGAAAAATTCATAAAAAGCTGCTGGAAAATGCCTGAAGTTTAGAAGAAAAAACTGCTAAAAATTTTTAGAAACCTGGAAGAAAATTCACGTAATTTGAAAAAAATATAGAAATTTCTAAAGTTTTGAAACGAAAATGCTACAAAATGCAATAAAATTTTAAAAATATGAAAATTTCTATACGATAAAACAAGAAATGATGGATAGTCGCAAAGAAACGTTGGTATAAACAGAAACTATACGTATTTGTCGAACATTAAATAACATAAATTCAGTGAAAGGTATTAAGAAATAAGATAAACATGGAATAAAAATGTAACTATGTGTATACAGGGTGACTGACGAAAAACCTTTGGTGCTGTATCTCGCTTATTTTTGATCCGATTTGAATAAATAAAACATCAAATTAAATGATTTTTAAAAGACTTTAATATGAACTGTACTGATATTTTTTCTTGCATCCAGTTTTTGACAAAAGACGATCAACTTTTTTTTTTCAAATTGCACTGCATATATATTTTGTACTGATCCGCAAGGAGATTTTTTTCTGAATCTAAATTTGTAAACGATTTTATCCATTCATCAAACCAAAGTCGAGAAATTGAGGATTAAAAAAAAATAAAAATCAAATACCCATAGTAAACAATATACAGAGTCTATTCCAAATGTCAAAAGTGACAGTGTCAGTCATTGGTACAATACTGCAATGATTTTTAATAATTTCATAATAAAAATGTTGCAAGATTTCAAAAACTGAAAAACTATTTCTGTAGAAGCACAAAATTCTAGTACAGTGTTTGAAATATTGCAACATTTTAATTATGAAATAATTAAAAATCGTTGCAGTATTGTATCAATGGCTGTCACTGTCACTTTTGACATTTAAAATAGGGTCTGTATATTGTTTACAATGGATACTTGACCTTTTATTTATTTTTTTAATCCTCAATTTCTCGACTTAAGTTTGATGTATGGATAAATTTGTCTACATTTTTATATTCAGAAAAAAAAATCTCCTTGCGAATCAATAAAAAATATAAAAATTAAAAAAAAAATGTTGATCGTATTTTGTAAAAAACTGGGTGCGAGAAAAAATAACAGTTCAGATCCTATTAAAGTCTTTTAAAAATGGTTTAATTTAATGTTTTATATATTAAAATCGGATAAAAAATAAGTGAGATACAGCACCAAAGGTTTTTCGTCAGTCACCCTGTATATCTTACCTAAAGACTCTTACCAATTAAAGCGTCCTATACACTAATACAACGTATTTTTATGCAGGTATGTAGAAGACATGACAAAGGTATATACTATACCGTTATTTGGAGAATATTTTATTGCTGTTGCATCAACTTGTATGGATTTTTACATAATATTAGATTCGTAAGTCATTCCTTATTAATACAGCAAAACTCCAGATTATTTCTTATTTAAATTACAAGCGTAATTATAAATACTATATTTATAATTTTCAGGACACAATCCGTTAGTAATCGAATGGCCAGTCTTTTCTACAGCGTGTCCATGTTAGTACAGTTTGCGCTATATTGTTTTACAGCCAATATGTTATCAGCTGAAGTAAGTATCTTATATTTTAGAAGTTCATTTTGGACTAAAGTCGATAAATATATTTTTGTTATAACATAAAATTTGTAGCTCTTGATTCTTTCTGCAAAAAGGTTAATATAAATATTATTCTAATCCACAAAATAATAACATAGTAAACAACTAAAATTTATCATTCTATTTCACAAAGAGATTTAATTTATTAACTATTATATAATAAAAATAAATTAACAATTCTACTACATATTGTTTCAGATGTCTAACATGTCACACTTCTATTATTCCTCCGGTTGGGAAGAATTTACAGTGGACTTGCAAAAATCGATCTGCATTTCCATAATGCTGTCGCAAAAGAAGATCGAATTAACAGCTGGCAGAATGGTGAAAATGAATAGAGAAACATTTCTTTCCGTATGTAACCAATTTAGTTTTTATGTAACCTCGAACTTTGATTATTACAGGTGTGCAAGACGGCATGTTCAATAGTAGCGTTGATGAGGAGCATGAATTGATAAGTTGATTAGATGCTTGTTAAAATAAAATTAGTATTCAATGATTTTTAGTTTTCGGAGGTAGTCTTGTTCAAATTAAAACGTATTGTTAATTATTTATACATAAACACCTTCAGAATTATTAAATGTTGATTTCATATTGTAGAGGGTGTCACAAAAGTTTATATTTAGTGGACCAATTAAAAATAAAAGTAAGCCAATTATCGAAAATGTGTTTATTAATTATTAAACTATATAATCTGGGAATTTATTTCTTAAAAATGATTTCGTCCCAATCTATACCTTCACGGTCACGCCACTCATTAATTCGAACACTAATTTTTTATGATGACTGCCATTTCATGATGGATATTTTCTTTGAAATGCACCAGAGAAGTTGGTACAAAACCTATTATAATTTACGTAAACCTCTTGCACACTCAACGGGTTAAGCGGTCCCAAGAAACGCTCCATAGCGTCTAAATCTACAGATTGATTTACCCCTGCGCCCCTCAGATTTATTACGTTCACCAAGGAAGTGAAAGAAAACTTTCTTTTGGCACCTTTTGTATTCTTGATAAGGATAGTTGATAATTACGTATTTTAAATATATTTTTATGATTAATTATTAAGAATATTGTACAACCTACCTCTCTTCTACCCACTTTTGACTGGAATTTGTATGCAGACAACTCGTGTCCGAACATGATCTGAGACGTCTGCCTTCATTTCCTCAGGGGGGTTGTTTCTGAGTTCAGTATATACACACACTTCAATCCAGGTGAAAGAGCAGCCAAGTAGGAAATGAAGGTTTATTGGGAAAGCAAGCTTACTGACCAAGTCCACAAGGTAATGATTGATTCATCTCCAAATCTCATCTGGTATCCAAGTTCTGATCGAGTTCTACCTATTTATTTAAAAAAATGTAAGGAATCAATTTTAGGAAACTGCGGATTTTTGTATTGATGGAATTTTCGTCAACAGGTTATTTTTCTGTGTATAAAAAGAAAACAATATTATTGAGTATAAAAAATAA
Organism: Ontholestes murinus; assembly: GCA_963969525.1. NCBI lineage: Eukaryota > Metazoa > Arthropoda > Insecta > Coleoptera > Staphylinidae > Ontholestes > Ontholestes murinus. The sequence continues at coordinate 40,944,805 of OZ018397.1, read as the reverse complement.
ACATTTATTATTTTAAAGAACCAATATTAATCCAATGCTCAATGTCCTCAATACTGTTGACTTCATTCTCAATCCTTGATATACTGGCAAAGGATCAAATTTTGTTAATAAAACAAGTAGAGTGAATATAAAATATAATTGGAAGACAGACTTTCTGGTGATTTTATGCAAATGATTAACTTAATTCCAAAGTTCTTTTCTATCCAACTAACAGTTTGTTGTGTCTATTAGAAGATGAAGTGCCTTCCATATTAACAAACATGCAAATATTTTCCAAAAGTTTATGGAATCAACTACGTATGAAAAACTCAGACCTTTTATATGGATGAAAATTTCTATTTTGAGAATTTTCATCATTATTTCTGTAAGTAAAAAAATAATATTATAACCTACATCTAATATAAAAAAATAAATTAACATTTATAACATTAAAGCAGTAAAAATAAAACAACAGATTCTTCCTTAACATTGACTTCACTCTTAATTTTTCCTTTCATAATATTGTCGCAGAAGCAAAATAACAGATTCTCTTAATTTTTGCCTTCCATAATACTGTCGCAAAAGAAGGTCGAGTTAACAGCTGGAAGAATAGTGAAAATAAATAAAGAAACATTTCTTTCCATGTGTAACCAAATTAGTTTATATGTAAATTAGAATTTTTGATTCGAGTTTATGGAATCAACTATTTACGAAAAGCTGAGATCTTGTACATGAAAGAAAATTTCTATTTTGAGAATTTTCAACATCATTCCTGTATGCAAAAAAATATCAAAAAATAAATTAATATTTGAAGTGAAGTGAAATAAAAACTCTTGTTAATCAGATTCTTCCTTAACATTGATTTCACTCTTAATCCTCGCCTTCCTTGCAAAAGGACAGATTTCGCAATTGAGGCAGGTGGAGCATGAAGGCTTAATAGGAAGACAAACTTGTTGGCCGAAGCCCACAAGCAAATGGTTAACTTCACTCCAGAGCTCTTTTGGTAACCAACCTTCAAGTTGGGCGCGTGTTTCTTCAGGCGTTTTGGATTTTACCCAACCAATTCTGTTACTTATTCTATGAACATGAGTATCAACACCTGAAATGATAAAAATATTTATTAGAACAATGAATATATAAAAAATTACTTATTGATTTGTGTGCGTTTGAAATATATATTTTTAAATTATAACAGGATTTAAAAACATTGAAAATTAATTGTGGAGCTTTAACTTTAAAATGCATTTCGAATAAAACAAATAATATAAGTAACTTTGCTACTATCAAACTTTTATTTATACTTGTACCTGCTGTTTGACAATGATTAGGTAATTATTTGTTTCATTAGCATAGAATGTGTTTCTTATTTTTTTTTCATCACCCTAATCTTAACCATCTATAAATCTCCTGCCATGTCCGCTCTAAAAATCTTCTTTACATTACATTATATTCCACCACTTTTTTCAGGAATTTTCTTATCTTCCCATTGTCCATAATCTCTTTCCCTCTTATCTCAATGTTAGTTATCACTTCTCTTCCTTTTCTCTATCTCCTCCTCTAACCCCCTTATCTTATCTCTTAAAATCTCCCTCTTAATCTTTTTTATCTTCTATCTCCACCTACTTATACTTGTGAGTGCAGTTTGACAATGACAAAACTGAACTTGCCGAAACTCCAATCATAGGTAAAAATAAAAGTTACTTTAGGATACAATTTGTTTCTTATTTATTATTGTTTAACAACCTAATATTATCTTCCCATCCTCCCAACATCACCACCTATATTTCCCTGCCCCGTCTGCCAGAAGCTCTCCTTCACCTTAACATTCACTTTCACCACCTCTTTTATGAATTTCTGTTGGAAAACCAATAACTATTGGAATTGGCGCCACAACCCAGGGGGCAGCATTATATGGATGCCCTATTTTGTTTACATCAGTAATAACCGTCAACGCGAGAGTGCCGAGGTGCACATTATGTATTTTGTTAAATACACAGTTTTTCTATTAATATTATTGTTGCTTTTGTCACTCGCCACGCCAAGCACCTCAACAGATTATGGGCCCAGGCGGAATTAAGAGTGGCAAAGCAAAGTAAAATACGGTAATAACTAAAAACGTACTGGAAACATGCGCAAGTCGTAACCTCAAAATGGCGGAAGAGACCGAAAAATATAGAATACCATTGTTCGACGGTGCGAACTTTGGAAACTGGAAATTCAGAATTGAAACACTCTTGATGGAAATGGACCTAACGATTTACATACAAAAACGTCATTCGGAAATGGTAATTATCCACGAACACGACAACGGGGAAATTCAAGCCCGGAAAGCGGAACAACAGGCTGCCCACGCTAAAGCCGATCGTAAATGCAAATCTCAAATTATCCAACGGATCGCGCATGGCCACCTGGAATACGCTAAAGATAAGGATACCGCTTTTGACCTGTGGAATTCTTTGTGTACGGCATTTGAGAGGATAGGGTTAGCGAGTCAGCTCTTATTACGTAAGTCACTTCTAACCTTAAAATTTAATGCTGTAAATGGGTCTCTGGCTGACCATTTTCTGTTGTTCGACAAAATGATTAGAGAACTCAGGAATACAGGTGCTACCTTATAAGAATCAGATGTGATTTGTCATTTGTTATTGACAATGCCCAAGGAGTACAACAATGTGGTAACGGCTCTCGAAACGTTATCACCTTAACACCTTTCGTTAAGTTTCGCCAAAAACAGACTTTTAGAAAAGGAATCTAAACGAAAGGATCACAGTAATGTAAAAAATAAATATTATGATATTCCGTCTTCCAATGCCTTCACTTTACAAACCTCCGTCCGTCAACCGTGTGTAAACAAAAACGCGCGTAAACCTGGTAACTACGATTCCAATGTACAAAGAAGTAATCAGTTTCAGTTTCAGTGCCATAAGTGTGGGCAGTTGGGCCACAAACGGACTAAATGTCGGAAACCTAAACGAAAAAATCGGCCAAACCATAACACATGGCAACTCAAAGCGACGATGAACCGGAGAACCCTACAACTTATTCGTACTCTTTTTTAACTGAAGCGAATGAGCAGCTGCTGGATCTTGGATCATCTGGTGAACTCCGAATCTTTCGCTATAAACTTACGGAAACTTAAATTCCCTGTTCGAATAAAAGTGGCAAAATCCGGATCATTTTTAGAATCGGGAATTAGAGGTGATGTTCAAGGATACGTAAATTTGGAAGTTAAAGTACATTTGATATCAATTAAAGATGCTCTAGTTGCTCCAGGGGCTCAACAAAATTTACTATCAGTACGTAAATTAGAGCAGAATGGACTAGAACTTACGTATTATATCAAAGAATGGTAAGGCAATTGCGATTGCTAAAAGAAACCTGAGGCAGTTATATGAACTGAAATTATCACTCCATCAAGAGGAAGCTCAAAACTGCGAAACAGGAGAGAGCCTAGAACTGTGGCACAGAAGAATGGGACACCTTAACATCATCAGTCTGGACAAGTTGCAGCACCTCGTCGACGGGATGAAAATCAACGAAGACATGGAATCAAGGACTAGACGCCATACGTGTATAGAAGTAAAGCAGGCCAAGGAACTTCATGACCAACACAGGAAAAGGACACGACGACCATTGGAGCTATGGGGATGGGAAGAGATACATCATCACCTTCATTGATTCACACTCATTTCACCGTGGCCTTTACTATGGAATCAAAGAAGGAAGTCCTTCGCTACTTCAAGGTCTACGAGGCAATGGCAACTGCACGTTTCAACCTTAAAATCAACCGGTTCACATGTGATAATGGGCGCGAATACATTTCGAAGGATATCCAGGAGCTCTTCGAGACAAAAGGAAACCAATATGAGTTCACTATTCGGTATACGGCGGAGCAAAACAGAGTGGCAGAAAGGATGAATCGAACCATTCTAGAACGTGCTAGATGTATGCTCCTAAGTAGTGATGTGCGCTGTCTACCTTATCAATACAAGCTCCACTTCGGCGTTGAACGGACAGGTGCCAGCAGCACTCTGGTTCGACGAAAAGCCTGACCTGAGGAAAATTAAAGTTTTTGGGTGTACTGCGTACTTGCGCGTCCCCAAAGAGCTTTGAATAGCAAATTTCAGTCGAGGACTATGAAATGCTACATGGTCGGATATTGTCCAAACGGATATTTACTTTGGAGTCCGAAAAAGCGAAAGCTAATAAATGGGAAAGACGTCATCTTCGAAGAGTCGAGACTTAGTTTTGAGGGTTCTACGAGCGACGACTGGATCTACGAAGGTGAGCCGGACGAAATCGACGAAGGATCAGAGGAGGAAGCAATAGACAACTCACCCGAAGAAGAAGAATCCAAAGGATACCAAATGCAGAAGGAATGTCCAGAAGACACCTTTGAAGATACCTTGGATCACTTCGAACATGGGAAATAGTAAGGGTGCCCATTGGAAAGAAGATAATCAACTCTATGTGGGTCTTCAAAATTAAACGCGACAGCGATGGCCACATCGACAAGTACAAAGCGCGTTTAGGGGCAAAAGGATGTGCGCAACCCTCTTGTCAATCGTTAATAAAGACCTCTTTGCGGGCCAACTCGATGTCAAAAACGCTTTCCTACATGGCAATCTCAGAGAAGAGATCTATATGAAACCGCCGTCTGGGTATGAGCACGAGGACCTTTGACGCCTTCATAACCAAAATTGGACTGCAGAGATCACAAGCTGACAATTGCCTTTACATCTGTTAAACCAAGGAGTCAAAACTATACCTTCTTCAGTACGTACATGATCTCATCATTGCTGGAAACTCACGAGCCCACAAAGATGTCAAGAACGCACTGAAGAAAAGATTTGACATGAAAAACTTGGTTAAACTTCACACCTTCTTAGGAATTAATATCCAAAGAACTTCTGAAGAACTGTTTATGAGCCAACCAACCTATCTAAGGAACCTTTTGAAAAAGTTCGACATGAAAAATTGTAAACCAGTTAAAACACCCAAATCAAACACATACCAAGCAATGAAGATGAGGAGCCTTTGAAGGTCGGTTCGTACTTCAAAGGCTCCGCGGACTAATTGGATGTCTGCTATACACCACTATTACCACGACACCTGACCTGAACGTAGCAGTTCATCACTACAGCAGACACCAAGAAAGGTCGACAAATTCCCTTTAGAAGGGACTGAAAAGGATACTTCGCTATCTACAAGGCACACTGAGACTTCTTATTTCATTACTATGTAATTTCTCTACCATGCACCAATATCAATTGAGGAGGAATGTTGGGAAACAAATAACTATTGGTGCATCTCATTTGAAATTGACGCCACAACTCAGGGGGCAGCACTATATGGATGCCCTATTTTGTTTGGATACAATTAATGGTGCTTTAGATGATGGGGGAGATTCTTTAAAGTAACAAGCTCATTTTTATAAATGCACAAAAAAACATGGCAGAAGGACTACGAGGTCAATAGCCAAATACTTTTACTACTACTACTACAAAGTTACTAGTATTATTTGCCTTAATAGAAATTGTCATATTTGTTACATTTAGAATAGACATTAGTCTAGAAATTGAATAATGAATATGTCTTACCTATTCCTGTAACTTCACCCCATGCGGTTTTCATACACAAGTGTGCCATTTTTGGACCTACACCATTTAATTTGCAAAGATCCTTAACTGTCTTCGGAATATCTCCACCAAACTGGTCCCTGATCATCTCTGATGATTTCTTGATATATTTCACTTTACTCTACAAAGAGGATTAATATTAAACAGGAAAGCCCTTATAATAATAACAACTTTTAATAATTAAACACAGTTATATGCCTTACCTCACACTTTTATTTCAACACAAAATATACATTTTAAACACCAAGTGTGATTATCAACAGTTAACTGAGACTGTTTACAAATTAGTCAGTTATAGATACAATGTATGAAAAATAAAAAAACAATCGAAAAAGACAAATGTTATTTATTGTAAAGTAATGTCAACCATTTGTTATTAGTCTGTGTTTTACAACAAATAACATCTGTTTGTTCCATTTTTTTTTCAAGGCACACTACAATTATAGGAAAATATCATATGAATAAGATTTATTATTATATTTTTTTTGACATAAATATTAAATTAAAATCAACATATTGGGCATCATTGGATTCAGAACAAAAAATAATAAGAAAAGTATAAGCAGCCATTTAAGAATTTAAAGTTAACTATCATTTGTCAATGAAATTAATTTTGAAAAAATATATAATTAATGTCATTTATGGAGTTATGGCGTTGGGCGTTTTTTATCGAACACCCAGTATATTATTACTTTCCTTAATAAGTTTCTAAATAAAATTTCCATGTCATATAATATTTATTTACTATTCTACTTTCTTCTTTAAACCTGTTTTCTGCAGAGTAATATTTTGATAATTTTGTATATTTAAAACAGCAAAACTCACCTTCCAAAAACCCACTGGATAAATAAGCTCCCCCAATTTTTCATCAGATGTGTTCAATACATTTTCCAACGTACATCCGTGCTTGATTAAACGTTGCATTGCTGCATGTGTCACTTGATCCTTCGTTTGGCTGCTCAACATTAAAGATAACAATGCCTGATATCTTTTATCCTAAAAAATAGATATGTAAAAAATAAGGATGATTAATATTTAAAAATGCAACGTATTTTTGTTGCATTTAATCATTTAATTCCTGGTTTTCACACAACAAAGAATTATTTTGAAGACTCTGATCTTTAATCCTTTGTTTGACTCTTCAACATTAAAGATAACAATCACTAATACATTTTATCAAAAATTTAAATTAAATTCATATATAAAAAATAATAAGAAACAATTTAACTGTAATACTCTGTTTAGTAAACTCTTGATTATAAGTCGATTATAACACACATCAGAGATGTATATATTACCACCATTGAAATCTTAGAAAAATATTGCCGAAGTGAAAAGTACATGTATTAGCACAAAATTAATTTTTTAAGAAAAAAATCATCAATCAAGATGGCTTTCGAGTTGTATTATGTAAACATTATGATTACAGTTTGATTTTTGTGGGTTACATGAAAATAAACTTGATTAATTAAAATAAGTACTAAAAACCTTTCTTCACAATTTTATTTAGATTCACAAATATATATTTCGGACACAAAGTGACCATTATCAATGTTTTAATACTAATAGAGAATTAATAACTAATAATAATAACTAATAGAGTATTTAAACATTGATGATGTTTACTTTGTGTCCAAAATATACAGGGTGAGTTTTTTTCGATGTTCTCTATGGGGATCTCGGAAACTATAAGAGATAGAGAAACGGTTAAATGGGGAAAGAAGTGTAGATTTACGAGACGAATAAAATTCCACTTTCAAAGTTTTCAAAAAAGTCAAGGGTAACTAGATATTTTGAAAAAAGTAAAAAGTGTCAATTTTTTCAAATCAATATATCTCGGTTATTATAACAGATAGACAAAAACTGTAAAGGACAAAGTTTTAGATAATTTTACGTAGATTAATAAAACATAATATTTTTGTAAGAAACGTATTATCCTCTTGACAAATGGGTTTATACCACATACAGAAGGCCATTTGATAATTACAAAATTATTATTCTTATGCTGGCTTTTCATTTTTATTTAACTTTGTAAAACTAATATTTACAATATTGCTATTATTATAATCAACTGCAAATGTTTTACTTTCATCTTTTTCATGGCTACCCATTTTTATTTATAATAAAATTTAAAATGACTATAACTCACTCATTTTTAGAAATAACTATGTCGTATGCCATATTGGATTAAAGAGAAAAAAAATACCTTTTCAATGAGGTCGCAGCCAACTATGGTTTCCATTTAAAAAAATGTAAGTTTGCGTCATATCTCGGAAAATAATGGCGATAAAAATTTTCTGATTATGTTTTATTAATCTACATAAAATTATCTAAAACTTTGTCCTTTACAGTTTTTTTCTGTCTGTTATAATAACCGAGATATATTGATTTGAAAAAATTGACACTTTTTACTTTTTTCAAAATATCTAGCTACCCTTGACTTTTTTGAAAACTTTGAAAGTGGAATTTTATTCGTCTCGTAAATCTACACTTCTTTCCCCATTTAACCGTTTCTCTATCTCTTGTAGTTTCCGAGATCCCTATAGAGAACATCGAAAAAAACTCACCCTGTATACCTGTGAATCGAAATAAAATTGTGAAGAAGGGTTTTTAGTACTTTAGTACATTACTTGTTTTTTGAAAGTAAAATAAATCAATAAATCAATTACCTCTTGGCAATGTATTGTCTAGAACATATTATTTACTACTTACTTAAAAGCAAATTCTTACTAATTTTTCTAGAAGTGTACATTTTAAAAATTTGAAGTTTTGATAATACGAATTAATAATAATTCAATCATGAACAAACTTACAACAGGATTAGCACCATCATCCATGCATTGATCACAACCCATAGAATCCACTGGAGCATTATGATCTTTCCTCATTTCCCTTAAATTATTCAGCATCACATCCCAATTAAATGGCACCTTCACATCCTTTATATTTTTATCTTTACTTTCGACCACCTCATTTTTTACATCTTCATCTAATCCCTCGATCAATTCCTGCTTCTCAATCTTAATTTTCGTCTCATCGTATTCAACACCTATATGAGCTCTTTTAGAAGCTTTTCTTCCTTTTAAATTCTCGTCAACACCCAGTCCTTCTTGAATTTTTACTTTACTATCTATTATATCTTCTTCCTTATCATGCTTTTCTTCTTTAATTTTTACTTTACTATCCACTACTTCTTCCAACTCATCACTTAAGTTTTCTTCCTTTATATTTGTTACTGGTAACTCATTATTTAATTTATTTCCGTTTGTGTCTTTGTCATTAACCTGTTCAGAACTGGTGGCACCCTGTTTCAACATTTTTTTCGATGCTTTTGTTTTGAACTGTTCTAAGTTTAACTTAATTTTGTTATCATCACTTTCTGAATTTGTTTTGTTTTGCTTTTTGCTGCTTTTATTCTTTGTAGTATCTTCCATTTTATCTATAACACAAATACTTTATGTGAAAATTAATGATATTAAAATTATGAGCTGATAACTAAACTGAGTAACATTAAAATGTGAAGGTGTAGCAGACATCGATTGAAAATATAATGGTTTGTTCACTTTCTTTATGTCATTTTTACTACTACTTGTAATTGTGAAACAAATAAAACTATAATTGATTGTAATAGTTAAGGTAAATTAATAAATTAGATCATATTAGCTTCAAGAATTTTCAGTGCCGGATTGTCGTGTGTATTTACCTTTTTTCTATGGTACTTTACATGTTTTTATTTATCTATAATATTTCAATCAACGATAATACTTTTAAAAACGTAATTGTTTTATTTAAGCCATAGAATTAAGATTCGTTTGTCATTTACGCGGTGTATATTGTGTTGCATATGTTATTATATTATAATAATATAAGACCATTTCTGCTAAATTACATTATTTATCTACGATCGTACAGAAAGTAGACGCTTTTTGCATCATTTTTCATTGTAAAAGTGGCTTTTTAAAGCACTAGTGCTTTTTTACGTTTTTATTGCACGGTAATGTCAAACTGTTTTTATTGCACAGAAATGTCAAATTTGACAGATGAATATATTATAGCACAAATTTTCAATGAAAAACTTAATTTTTTATTAATTGATACAAATAACTAATAAACTATAAATAAAATATATATTACAAACGAAATGGCAGATTTAAGAACTCTGAAGATTTCATTTAATGCAAGTCGAAGCGATTACAATAAAGCAAACATTTTTTCCATAAATAATAATGGCGGCCGACATTTGTGCAACTTGTTTACTGGTTGCTAAGTAACGCTTTCATTAGTGCACTGCGGGTAAAATATGTTTTCATTAATTGAATTATTGAAATGACATTAAAATATTACTCATAAGAATATATTCTTTGAAATCCTTTACGATCGAAGATAAAATTTTGTAAGGCACACGTGTAAAAAGTTTCTTTATTGCACTCCTGGCTTTAAAAAAACTCGCTCGTTCCTCGCTCGTGTTTTTAAACGCCAGTTCGTGCAATAAAGTATCACTTTTTACACTTGTACCTTAAATAACTATTAGTTTGCTGTACCTTATTAGGCAAGGCCTTTAACTATGCAAAAAAAGATGAAAACAAGCTATAACCTAAGATGATGATTGTTATGTTTTATAGATTTTATCAATGATAAACAGCATGAACTGCAGCAATCATTAAAAATTCACCTATTCATATATGATAGAAAAACAAGTCCCCTAAATAAATATAAATAATTATATCATGCGATTTAACCAAAATTCAGTATCTTCTATATTTTCTTGTATGCTCAAATAAATGCACAAAACATTTTGTATTACCCAATTCAATTATTCAAATCTATTGTTCATTAAAGTATTATTATTCAATACAGGCTTAAATGGTAATTAAAATTGTAAATTAAATATAGATCTACAGGTGCAGTATTACATTATTACATTGTAATAATGTAAAACTGCGGTGCAGAAGCGCTCAAAATAATTAATTCTAATTATAACTTTTATGCAATTAAAATTGTTTATTATAAAATTCAAGGAAGCTCTCACTGATGACCAATATTTTATTTCTGTCATCAAATGAATTTCTGAGTAAGATGGACACCTCTCTTGGGAATAGAAAGTGGATAGTTTTAATAAAACCTCAGTTCTTGTTGACACACCCATTTTAACATATATATTTTTTAAATGAAAATTAAGAATTATTTTTTACTATTTGCTATTTCAAATTAATAGTCATTAATTTTTTTGCCATTCATAGTTACTATTATTAATTTTTGCGACTTCTACTTCGTTATACATGTTTGAGTATAAATAAAAAACACTTTGTAACTTTGTGTTTATAACACTTTTTATTTTCTGTTTACTATAGTTTCAGCATCTCAACCGGCTATTATCAAAACATATTGTATGTTTTGATAATGGCACGTTTTTTATTTATATTCACAGTTACAATAACAAAAGGTGAAATTCATCTACATGTATCCTTCTGCAACATATTTCTAAGATAACGGCATAACTTTTACATTGATCCAGTATTTCACAACAGATCTATTTAAAAATAAATAAGGTAAGGAGCTCGTCCACACATTATACACAAAATAATAGGCATAGATATCAAAAAGTCAGAGTCTAACAAATAATGTTTGTATTTATTTTAAAAAAACACGATTGTTTTAAGAGTTTTGTTTTATTATTTAGAAACACGTTGCCTAATGAAGCAACCGTGTGATGAAACAATTGTAGTAGTGTCTCTACATTATAAAGCAAAACTCTTAAATCATCCATTCATAAAGCAAATCTATCTATCTAAAAATAATATATGTGTTCCTTCTCAGAAAATTAACCACATTAGTTAAATATCCATTTAAGTGAAGAGTAACACTTGTTTTGTTCCATAATGTTTTTATTTTTGGTTGCCTGACATGTGTTTCGGTTTTTGCATACCATTTTCATTTTTCAAGTTAAAAACAACCATCCAGACCGACAGAATATTAATCGCAGGGTTGTTCGTTTATTAAACTACCTGCTTTACTTATATATATTTGTACATTCCCTATTTTTAATTAGTTTTAACTTTGAAAATGGTCTGTGAAGACTGAAACACGTCAGTTTTTTACTTTAAAAATGGTCTGCAAAGATCAAAACATGTGTCAGGCAACTGAAAATAAATAAATTATGAAACAAAACAAGTTTTACTCTTCATCTAATATTAATATCTGATCCCATCAAGAGTATAGCGTAACAAGCATTAACTTAGTTAAATATTCATCGATATTTCAAATATATAACCTTTTTCTGTTTTCATCTTGAAACTGCTTTTATTTCATATTATACATTATAACATAAACCTTTTACCTTCAAATTCGTCACATATCTGCTTTATGGTGCTATCGGACAGGCCGGTCATGGCAACAACTCTCTCCTGAACATTTTCAAGTGATATTAGAAGCGCACCAGCGTCACGTTCCTGCCTAGCGAAATCTATTATATTTTTAACTAATTTCCGTAACTGACCGTTGCGTGAAATGTTTATTATTACTTTATCCATGTTAATCACCTTTTAAAACATCTAAACAAAACTTAACCTCAAATGTATAAACAAACAGAAACAAAAGGTGGTTATTTGAAATTGGTAAACATCACGTTTTCTATGAACGCCATCTTGTGCCATAGATTATACATCAAAATTTAAACAGAGTAACTTTGTCAAGTTTATAGAAAAATCTTTGAGAGTAAGTAATATATACAAGTTTATTTATTTAATATTTTGAAAACATGGTATACTTGCTATAAAACTGCACCATTATTAACTGAACGTATAAATATATATCTATTAAACATTAAAAGAAAATAGAATAATAATTTAAATTGTTTTTGTTCACTATGATATATGACAACAATTATGGGAGTTTTGTAGACAATAAACCGTTGAATGAAATATTTTATAGGTGACAATACATGTGGTTAGGTATCTATACAATATTCCAATCAAAGCAATGCCATAACCATCTACTTCTATTTTCTATGAACAATACCATTTTCTTTCCTTCAGGCGTGTTTAATAGCCACAGTTATTTTTTATACTCAGGAGTTGTACATATTGGTGTATGCATACGTTATTACAAAAGAGGTGTATGGTAAACAGAATATGTTGAAAATTCCAGATAAGGGAAACACGAAAGAGAGATTATGGTATGGACTGATGTCCAATATTTAAGAGTTTTTAAGTTATAACTCTCAGAACAATAGTTAAAGCAAGAAAATGCAATATGATTTACATCGCCAAGTTTCATGTATCAGTAGTTTAACAGGTAGTTTGTACAATAAGATGGGATGGGGATGAATTAAAGGTAAACTATAAACCATTTATTAACATAATATTTCACCAAATAATTTTTGTTTAGACTCTGTAAATATAAGTTTTTTAGTGTTTCAGTGAAAGAATTCTTTGTAACTCTTCCTGTACTGACAGTGTAAAGAACTGTATAAACTTCTATTGATACTTTATAGAAAATGTAAAAAAACCGGAAAAGTAGAAGAAAAAGGATTGATGAGTGATTAAATTGATTGAATTGTGTTGGGTGTTTGAAGAAATAACTTTGCGATACATCTTGAATTAGAAACTTTATCAAATGATAAATAAAACTGCACTTTGTTAATATCACACACGGAATTTACTCATCGACTATAGTTTCAACCTTTACAAAAACCATTATCAAACTTACAGTTAGTAACAAGCTCATTTACACATACAAATACACAAATAACACTTCAGAAGGACCAGTGCAGTTTTATTTATCATTTGATAAAGTTTCTAAATTGTTTTAACCATATTAGATGGTACACTCAATAAAATCGATTTCCGTATTAGAGTTGATAAGATAAAATAATCAAAGGCTGCAGAGATGTCAAGAAAGAATGCAACAGTAGAATGGTTATTTATAAGTGATATTTGCAGATGAGAGCTGAGTTTTACAATAACGTCAATTGTACTTTTACCATGTCTAAATCCAAACTGTACAGAAGAGTATATATGATTTTTTCTATCCACCAATCTAGCCTATTCGTTCAAAGATATTTTTATAGATACATGAAGAAAGAGTAACCAGTGAATAACTACGAAAGGAAGAGATATCTTTTGGACTTTTAATAATAGGACTAATTATTTGCTTATTCCAGGGCTCTCAAGTGATACCAGTTTGAAGATAATCATTTGACAGTTGCAATAAAAGCAATTTAATAAGATAGAAAGTTTTGCATCATCGAGGGTGATATTCCATCCTAGTTTGAAAAGGAATATTTCAGGTAAAGTAGGGATAATTTAAGTTCTACTAAGGTAAACTTGAACGAGAGGTTAGGGGGAGAAAATTGGGCGGGTTAAGATTTAAAAAAAAGCTAACAAAGGCATCAGATCTGGGTTTCTTAAGAGATGTTGTATATGAGTATTAACTATCTTATAACTAGAACATCAGAACAACAGCAATGTTTTAATTAAACTTGTTTTTGGTAGGTATTTAATATTTATATTCATAAACTACCCATAAATTGCCCAAAATGCAACTTTAAGACACATTGCAGAAATGCAACAAACTGTTTAATAGATTATTTATGATTTTTTCTGCCAACTAATTTAGCCTTGATGATTTTATGGATACATGAAGAAAGGGCAATTGGGGATAATAACAGAAGTAGTCTAACTTTAATGATAGTACAAATTGTACACTTATTCCAGGGATATAGAGTGGTGCCAGTTTGAAGATAATCCTTGAAAAGTTGCAATAAAAGCAGATAAAGATGGGAGCATGAAGTATAATATTCAATCTCTACCAGGAGAGGAATCTTTAAGATAAAATAGGAATGAATTTTATTCTTCTAATGTAAAGTTGGAAGAGAGCTCAAAGAGCGGAAATTCTGGAAATTCGAAGGACACACAAGGTATTATAAAGGGTTTAGATTGCAGAAGAAACTATCAAAGGCATCAGCCTTGGATTGCTTAAAGATGAGGCCGAGAAATAAGTTCCTATAGATTTGAATAATTTTTCACACTGAGGGTACATGAGCAGTAACTATCCCATATTTTTAGTAAACAAAACCTCATTGATGAACTAGTTTAGTAGGCGTTTAAAATTTATATTCGTAAACTGAAAGAATCAAGCATAACTGTATATATATTATTCCAGAAATATAATCAACTCAAATATTAAAAATAAAGTTTACAATCCAATTGAATTTACTATATTTATTGAAAATATTTTTTTTTTGTATTGATGCCACCTTTATAAATATCCTGAAATCACAAGCCTAAATACAATTAGAAAAAACGGTGATGTTGCCATCAAAATACTTTCCCTGTACTAATAATTTTATTACTATTATTAAAATTTAAATTAATAAATAGAAATAAGACCTCAATTAAATCCTAAATTTGAAGTATAGTTCAATTTGTCGAAACTATAATCACTATTAAAGTGTTCTGATATTCAATTCATATGCCTCGTACATACATACAGTTTATACATAAAATAGTAAATAGAGATTTTCAAGCACAATTGAAAGCTTAAAAGTTTCATTAACTGCATTTATTTTTAAACACACTAATCTCTGGAAATATAAATGCACATTACAATAATATAAACAGTGCAGAATAAATTCCTTACCTTTCTTTGTTACTAGAATGTTAATTCACAATTGTCTCTGTGCTATATTCTCGAAAAACTGTCTACAAAAGAACGGGAAATTATATTTATTTTTATAATTTATTAAAATAAATGGAAAAATGGCCGCGATTAAATACTTAATTCCAGTAAATTGCATGCCATTAAATGTTCAATAAAAAGTTTAAATTAGAAATTTCATTCAAAAACCACGTTTAGTATTAAATATACCAACCTGCAGGATTATAAATGCACATTTCAATAATATAAATAGAGGAGAGTAAATTCCTTACCTTTCTTTGGGATCAAAATATTAATCTAGAACTCTTGCAAAACTATATTGTCAAAAACTTTCCACAAATAAGACGAAGAATTATTATTTATTATTATAATTCACTCCGTTTTATTAACATTAGCTTAAATAATTGAAAAGTCTTTTTTTGTTATCAATTAGAATGTAACCAAAATATTAATCCAGAACTCTTGCCAAACTATATTATCAAAAAACTTTCCACAAATAAGACGAGGAATTATTATTTATTAGTATAATTCATTCAGTTTTATTAAAATTAGTTTAAATAATAGAAAAGTCTTTTTTCATTAAGAATTAGAATGTAGTTTATTATATATTTTTTTTATAGTTTAACTTTACTTTTGGCTTTATAGAGCTAGGCTTTATATTGAAGGCCTTTCCAATAGTGTACATACCATAGAACTGTCCCACTTACCTTATTGCTTGGTGGGCTAAATATAAATAATCATATATTTCGAACAAACTTTAGACAAATATTTAGTGTTATACTGTTATTAAAACATTTTTAGGCATGTTTTATGTGTCTATTTGATGTGTAGATAAGAAGGCATGATTATCAAAAATTTAGTAAAACTAATGCTAAATAATTCTTGAGAGACATTTATTTAATATTTATATTTAGCACGGAATTAAAATACACACACAAAATCTAGTATTTGTAATGGTAAACAAAACAATAATTAATGTTGATTGATGAGTTACATGGAGATATAATAATATTAAATAAAATACTTGTAATAACTTTCTCCACAGTTTATACAATAATTCCCTTATTTGCCACAAATGTACATTCTTACGTCATTTACTTACCTTTTTTTTTTTGCTTATAACATTATCATTAGCAACTTTATTTTACATTTAGATTTTAGCACCAAATTATTCTTTATTTATACTTTATCAAACATGATTATAACATATACAAATGAATGAGACGTTCACAATATTGAAGGAAGAAACCTACATATAATTTTAACACCATGCTGATGGACAGAGTTCACTTTTGCAGATGATCTTCCACTCAAAACAATATCCTCTCATTCACTATGCATATAACATCAGCTTCAAATACATATATTAAGCATTTATATGATTAATTTCCCTTTATTGTGTGATGGGAAACAAAACATGAATCTTTAATCTGAAGAGAACCTAATTCAGCAATATATTTTTTGCCTTTAAATATTGGCATTAACCACTTTGTCAAGTTGAGTCAACGTCTTTAATTAAGCAAGAAATGATATTAAATAGAATGAAGAACAATATAGTTTACTTTAAAAGATTTTCAAATATTACCTTATGAATTATGGTTTTTACATATATTTCAAATTATATTACACTGAATTATAAATTCAAATTATATATAAAATAAATTTTTCAATTCACTGTAATTCATTTTTTTTTTTAAATTATAATAGATAAATCTAAACTTATTATTAAATGTGAAAGCTTATTATTATTTCCTAAGAATTCTTTGATTATATATTATAATTTTTTTAACTGAAAAAATATAAATTTATAAAAAAATATAAATAGGTATTTGATTAATTGATTAGATTATATATTCTAAATTAAACTTATTGAATAGATAACTGAAAAATTAATATACATTTATAATAAAAATTAGTAATATAAATATTTGATTTATTTATTATAGGCAACCCTATAAACACAGCCTGCCATCTCACGACCAACAGCTGAAACAAATACAAGTTGGTCATGTTTTTAATCTTTTAAAAACTTAATAGGGTGCGCTGACCTAAATTGTGAAACATTTTTCCTTCGAAAAAAAAAAACAACAAACAAATTGTTATAAAAGTTGTTGATTCATTAAAATTTTAAATAAATTACATAAAAGTGAGTTGGGCCGAATAAAAAAACACGGATTCCCGGGCAGTCTAGTTCACTTTGGTAAGTAGCAACCATCCCCTAATTATATCATATAAAAATAAGGTATATAATTGTGTTTATTTAAATAACGTATATAAATTTGCTTGTTAAAAATTGCAGCATATAACTCTGAAACTTTTATGCTTACTAAATGTAACAAATGATTAAAATAATTAATGTATCCGTTGCTTTTATGTACAATACTACAAATTATGATGATACTTGTTGGGAACGGAAATTACGTTTAACCCTTTCGTTTCGAGCGCCGGATATAGACGGCTTCCATGCGATGGCCTTTGTGTACGAGCGCCGGCTATAGACGGCATCGTCTACGTACATTCTTTATACGAGTGCCGGCTGTCGAAGACGCGGCGCGGCTCGAACTGCTAAATAAATTTGCCATAAAATTCTGAAGATATTTTGTTAAACTTCTTCATTAAATGTATTTCTTTTCTTTTTTATGTCTATAAATTATTCTAGACTTTATAATTGGTAGCAGGGAGAAGGGGGCTCGGTTGCCGTTTGTTGATCATTCCTTTATCTCCATGGTTTCATCATTTTGAGTATTTACGTTGGAGCTTAGGTAGCTTAACTGCCTAACCCTCTCGAAGCTGTAGTTTCCAAATACTACGTTTTCTTTAATGATTTCTCTATGTCTTTTACTTTGGCATATGATTTTTGTTTTACTTTCGTTGGTTTTCAATTCAATATCTCCGGTCCTCGATTCGATTTTTACGAAAGCTACTTTGACT
The DNA here is from genome assembly GCA_963969525.1 of Ontholestes murinus. NCBI lineage: Eukaryota > Metazoa > Arthropoda > Insecta > Coleoptera > Staphylinidae > Ontholestes > Ontholestes murinus. Next base: position 40,926,599 of record OZ018397.1, on the reverse strand, counting down.
GCTGTCGCTATTCTATCCAGGATGTTAAGATCATTCGCATAGACCAATATTTGGACGGGCTTGATCATAATACTGTCGTTTAGAATCATTTTGTCTTGTTTTCATTACTTTTTGGAGTGTCAGGTTGAAGATCACTGGGGCTAATCCGTCCTCCTGTTTTAGTTTTGTGTGTGAGTCAAATTCGTCTGTTAGTTCTCTTCTACTCGTACTCTGCAAATTGAGTGGATGTGTTGACTATACCCCTTGACGTAGCAAAGTCGGCAACCCTTGCGCTGTTGTGGTTGCATTTTGTGTGTAGACTGTTCATAAATTATTTCCCCCATTTATTTGCATTTAAATCGCCTATGACTGGCGTCGCAGACCTGTTTGATAGAAATTGTCTTTTGTCCTCTTGTCTATCTCTTCTGTCTCCGCGTGAACATTGTTAACTGTTGTTAACCGGTGTTCCGCGGAACACTAGTGTTCCGTGAGATTAGGTGAAGTGCTCCACCAAAATTAGATATTCAGAAGAAAAAAAAATAGTATCAAATAAGTATAAAATTACACACATACAACACATATGTACATGTACCATATGCAGTCATTTATTAGAACTGGCTTTTAAAAAATAGATTAAAATGAACAAGTACAAACATATTTAATGGGAAGACTGTGCCTTCATATTTTGCACCAAATAATCAATATTTGGTGAAATATCGGATGTTGCAACACGAACAGTGTTCTCCAAATGTGAGTCTGTTAATCTTGTACGTGTTTTTAATTTAACAAACTTCATTCTCGAAAATAGCTGCTCACATTTGTATGTAGATGCGAGATTGTAAAAATTTATCGGTTGGTAAATATTTTTAATAAAAATCGGTTAAGGGCGTGTCTCTAAATATCGCCTTAAGATCGAATTTTACTTGCAATTCAATAAGTTCCATTTGCAATGAAAATTGAGCTTCTTCTATTTCCACATCAAATGGGGAGGAATAAATTTTCAGACTTGCTTCTTGGCAGCGAAAATCTTTAAATCTGGTGTTAAATTCATCTCTTAAAAATTGTAACTCGTTTGCAAACGTTTCGAAGTTAGCATGATCTTTATGATTTGCAAGAGTGGGAAAATGGTAGGTATTCCCGGTTCGGAGCTGATTTTCCCAAAGTCTTAATTTATTTTGGAATTACTTGACCATACAGTTCATGAGATGACATAATTCACATATTTGTGCAAGTTCCTTTAGAGGATATAATATGCCGCATTTGGCCAAAATAAAGATTAAATACTTTGAAATGAACATCAAGAAGCAAGTTTCTCACTGAAGAAAGTGTTGGTATGAGTGGAAGAACGCTATATTGTGAACTCTGCCCTTTCCATATGTGACTGAAATTGTTGTCATGATATTTATGGATTTTACAAACATTTTTGGAATTTTGTGTAAGCATATTGGAATAAATAAATGATACTAATACTAATACTAATACATGAAAAAGTTATTCTTAGGTTTGCAACTTTGTGTTTAATTCATTCATATGACTTGTTACATCAACGAGAAACGCAAGATCGCAGACCGAATTTGTGTTATTTAGCTCTTGTACAGGTTTTTCTTTCATATCCATAAAAACAAATACCTCATCTTTCAAATCTTAAAATCGTTTTAACATTTTTGCTTTACTTAACCAGCGCACTTTACAATAAAATGTCAGATCTTCAAATTCGGACTGTAGTTCTTTCAAAAATGTTTGGAACTGACGGTGGTGAAGTGCTCTTGATTTAATGAAATGCATGCAAGAAACTACTGTTTTCATTACATGTGTAAATTTGATCGATTTTGCACACAAATTTTGTTGATGTAAAATGCAGTGAAATACACTCAAATCTTTAGTGTCAATATTCCTACTACATAGTTCCAATTTAATTCTATTGACAACTCCTAAATTAGAACCAACCATAGCTAGAGCACCATCAGTAGAAAATCCACTTAGATTCTCCCATTTAAGCTCAAATTGATCAAAAACTGCTTTTACTTCTTCGAAAATGTTTTATAGTCGTGTGGTATCCTTCATTGGTCGAAGAGCCAGCAATTCTTTCATGTAATTAAATTTGATATCATCTCCGCGAATAAAAATAGCTAATTGTGCGGTACCGGTAGTATCTGTGCTCTCATCGACAGCAATTGAAAATGCCTCTAACTTCTGGGACGCACGTAACTTAAGGTTTGATTTGATATCGTTGGTCATTGTTATAGTCCAGCGAGAAAAACTTATTTTTTTCTATATCGTCGCTCTTTTCAGGACACAGTTCTTTAATATCACTAAGACACTCTTTAACAAAATCACCTTCAGTATAAGGTTTAGAATGCTTTGCAATTTTTCACTAATTATAAATCTTGCTCGTACAATACTATTGCATGAATCACTTTGTTTGTTATCTTTTCTTTGTTGCCCATTGAGATTACTATAACTAGAATTTTTTGATGTACTTTCGAGGCAAATGAAATAGGCTTTTTTTTGCATAATAAAAAAGTAATCGTTAGTCCACTTATCTTGAAAAACACGATTTTCAATATTAAGTTTTCTTGTCTTCTCTGATATCATTATAAAGATTATGTTAAATTGTAAATTAAGTATGAATTTAGAAACTGCTGTGCCTTACTAAAAATAACTACGTGCTTTTGCTCTGCTGATTATTCCTTCACTAATCAACATACTTACAGTGAGTGCAAATAAGACGGGGGTTTCCCTGTTTATTGCATACACTGAATGCTGAGTTAACTAAATACAGTACACAACTTTATGATCCTTAGATTATATGAAAATTATTAGAATACATATATATTTTTTAACTTTCAAGGGCCAGGTTTAGTGAGATCTGAAAATTGTGCTGCGGGCCGGATAAAATGAAGTCAGAGGCCGGATCCGGCCCGCGGGCCATACGTTGCACATGCCTGCTCTAGAGGATAAAGGCTATTCCTACCTGATTTTTATTATAATTTCCACTTTGCAAAATCGTGTGGTTCTTTGTGTCATAGATACCGCTTCCTTTCCATCTGGTCTCCTGCACCGCTAGCATCTTGATCTTATATTTCATCATCTCATTTTTAATTTCTCTGAGGGTGCCTCCCCTGTTTATTTGTTCTTAAGTTAATTAATTAGCGTTATTAAATACTGAATCAAATGAAAGAATTGCGTGTTGCAAATGATAAAATAAACTGACAACCTGCATTCATATGGAAAATCCCTTGCATAAATATCGTAAACTTAATAAAATCGTACAAATAACGTGCGCACTTACCTTGTGTTAAAGTAATTTATTATTAAAAAAAAACCCCCGAGTAAATTGATGTCGCTCCATTTGCACGCCCATTTTAGCGACGCATTAAAATTAATTAACTAGCTACACCTACCTTTATCGCAAAATCGACCCGCTGCAACGTCCATTATGTAATGAAAATTACAATTATTTAATGAATTACTTTAGAACCGGTTTTTCGTCAATTTATTAACGCGGGTTGTTGGTTCTCGCCGTTGCCTATTTTGGGATCAAAGGGAATACTATTAATAATAAATTGGAAGCAACAAGTACAAAAGAGGCGCATGCATACACGAACCTATGCATATTTTATGCACATGGAAGTGTTTCGATTGTGCGACCGTTTTAAACTATGATTGCTTATGCATTAAAATTTCTTCGCTTGCATGCGAATAAATGCACTTGTTTAAATTTTATGAATACAATTCGAAACAACAAAACGCATTTGCAAGTGTATTGGTTTATATGAATTGTGTAGAGTTGCTTTGGGCAGCTCTGAGGGTTTCGTGTTGAATTAGTAATGTTTATTGGGCTAACTAATTTTAGAATAAACGTGTAGATATGTAAACAATTAAACCCATTTTTGTGTACAAGATGTTAACTATCATTAAGAGATAAAAAAGTTTTTTAATTAACTGATCTTTCAAGTAGTATTTTTTTAGTTTTAATTGGATGCACCAATAAAAAAATATTTTAATTTTTAAGTGGTGGTACTACTGTTTTTTATACTCCCTGTCAATCTAATTGTTATAATAACTGAAATAATGTATTATATTATGGTAGTTATTAATGATAAATTTCATTCAAATCGAATAAAGCGATCAATTGTTATAAACAAATGAACACAATTTTTTGGAATTTTGAAGACAAATTCCGGCTTAACCTCAATTTTTTGGATATAGATAAGTTGTGTTAAATCATTACATTTTGACCCCAGGAATCTATGGTTCTGCCATTGCCCCTGTATATTAATTATGTATATTTATAATAAAAAAATCCTTGATTTTCTTCCGGTAAACTTTTTAGAAAACATTGTTGATTTAAAATGTTAAGTTGGGGTAAGTCATATAATTTTCATTTGCCTTTTTAATTTATATAATTTTAATGAGTTTTATTCTCTATTATTTTACTTGAAATAAGTTTACTTTTTATTTATTTTGTGTATATATTTAAATATTTTTTTGCGATTTTGACGTATCTCATATTGTAGATATCATGTAAAGGGCCAATAAACTCATATCTTATCGTATGTGGACGGCAAAAAAAAACGCAAATTTATTGAAAGACACAATTGAATTGAATTGAAAAATAATGGGTTTGAGTGGAAGATCATTTAAGCCCTTCGGCTAAAATGTTAAGTATTTTTTCAAATTTTGTATATGCTTTTTGTGATATTGTACTAGAAAGGAGAGCAAAGATGTAATAATAATAATAATAATAGCTGAAAATATACAAGTTAAAAAAAAAACAATATTTTCTGCAAAACTAAGTTACTTATTATTAGAAAAAATAACTGAAATTATACATTGAAATTAAACAGTTGATATGAATTGATTGAATAAAGATGGTAAACAATAAAAAAACACAATCGCAAATTTATTAAAAGAAAATATTAAATTGAAAAAAAAAATGTTAAAGAATATTTAAAATTAAAAAATGTTAGCAAACTAAAAATCAGATTAATCAGAAACAATAAACTCTACTAATACAATTTTTTGCTAAAGATTTTTAAATAGGAAACTGTTTAAAAATACAAAATATATTTGAAAATTTACTTTATAAATGATATAGAGGGTGACTGACAAAGAAACCTTTGTATCTTGCTTATTTTTGATCCAATTTGAGATCAAATGAAATTTTTTGTAAAAGACTTTAATATGAACTGAACTGGAATATTTTCTTGCGTCCAGTTTTTGACAAAAGACAATCAAACAAACTTTTTTTTTCAAATTGCAATTACTGTATATATAGGGTGTGGCACTTAAGACGCCTCGGACCATAGCTCCCTTACGATAAAAGCTATCGAAAAAATCTAAAAGCAAAGTGGTGCATAATTACCGTCGCTATGTTTCAAAAAAATTTCTAATCATCAGTGGCGTGTCGTACTCCAGTGGCGTATCAAACTTATGTTTTTTAAATGGAATGCCCACGACCAATCCAGGAGTCCGGAAACGTTTCATCGAGAAATTCCCGAACGACACGGCTATTATGTGCAGGAGCCCCATCGTGCTGGAAAACTATCTGTCGTAGAGCGGCTAGAGGGATATTTTCCAAGAGATCATCCAAGTCGTCGCGAAGGAACCTCAAATAAGTGTTGCCGTTCAGGTGCCCCTCGATGAAATAAGGACCCAAAAGGTGTTCTCCAAGTATGCTTCCCCAAACATTCAGCGACCATCTTTGCTGGTGGTTTATCATTCGCATGGCGTGTGGGTTTTCATCGGCGTAATAATGGTAGTTGTGGCAATTGACATGCCCATTTCTATGGAACGTCGCTTCATCAGAAAATAATACGCGCATAAGAAATAATTTCTCCTGCTCAATTTTGTTGATAGCCCACATGCAGAAATCTTGCCTCGCGTGAAAATCTTGAGATTGCAATTCTTGGTGCAGTTGAATCTTAAATGGACGGAATTTGTACTTTTGAAGAACACGATGTACAGATCGCGTTGAAATATCGTGATTCCTACTAATATCACGGATACTGGTATGAGGATCTTCAATAACTGCCTCCAGAACCTGCAGTTCATTATTTTCGGTAAAAACTGCCTTCTTTCTAACTCTCCTTGGCCGTTTCACACTTCCCGTAGTAGTAAATCTCTCCAACACTTTTTGAAACGCACGTTGATTTGGATGTGCCCTGTGCGGATATCTCGCAGCGTACACTCGTGACGCCAAGAAACAATTCTTGTTACATTCTCCAAGAATAAATATCATGTCAACCATTTCCTCTTGAGTTCAGAACATTTTTAGAACGTTTATCAAAAATGACTTATGGCTGCTACTGGCGTCTAATAATTTACTTTGACAATTACCAATCTTTTGTTTTCTCATGGCACACTTGGGAACGGAAAACGTTTCCCGACATTTGCGATGAAATTCCTTTTTTTCTCCGAAATTTTGCTATGCAATGTGTAATTTTTTTTGTACCAATGAAAAATTTTGAGTTTTGGCTGTACAACGCCGTAATTTTTTTAGGGGGGTGCCATTTGAAATTTTCGAAAAAAATGACAAGATGCGAAGATCAATCAAAAATTATTTTTTTTTCCATAAATTACCCGAAAAAAAATATGTGAAGGTATACGAGGTTTTAACCTATACCTCAATTCAAAATTTAGGCGCCGGCGTCAATTAGTTTCTCTACAAAAAAAACTCAAAAATGGGGCGCAATTTTGAAAGAAGGGGTTATAACAGCGAAACCGCTAAAGTGAAGGGTATAACATGTTAGATAAAAAATAAGTACTCTCCAAGCACTTTCCAAATCTGCAATAAAAAATAGGGCATTCCATTAAAAAAAAAAACATAAATTTGGTACGCCCCTGGAGCACGGCACGCCAGTGATGATTAGAAATATTTTTGAAACATAGCGACGGTAATTATACACCACTTTGCTCTTAGATTTTTTACGATAGCTTTTATCGTAAGGGAGCTATGGTCCGAGGCGTCTTAAGTGCCACACCCGGTATATAAATTTGCAGTTTAGGTTTAGATGGGTTTCAAATGTCCTTGTAGGATTTGATTTTACATTTTGTTTGTATTAAATGCACATGCTTTTATTGTACTTTAAAATTAGTTGTACTCCTTTATATCTTTTTCTTTCAAATTTTGTATATATACTGACTTGTTGTAAATTATTATTACTATTATAAATGTCAATTGGTTTCAATTGTAGTATAACTTCGATAAAATCAAATATTGCAATTGGTAATATTAATTTAGCAGGTCGGAAACCTTGACAGAATAATATTACTTAGAGTAATCTGTCTTAAATAATTATTTCCATATCAGCTTTTATTCCGTCTACTTTATCTATCAGGGGCGATTAATGAATGAATTGCGCATATACATATACATATATACATATACATTAACTTGTCTGGAATAATTTGAAAAATTTCCATAAAATATTTACATAAACGCACTTTACTTTGAAAATCAAAAAATATATCCAGTTATACATAAATTTACATGATCATGCTAAACATTAACTGAAAACATTTCCTGATTGTTTCATTTTCAAATAAACTAAGGATTTTTTTGTTGAAAAATAATTTATTTCTTAGCTGCACTATACCATTATAGCAAAATAATAATAATTTCTATAAAAAAACCCTCTAGTGAATTTCAATTTATTACTCGAAAAAAATGGAAATCAAATATTTTATTCTTTCTGAATTTAGTCTAAAATAAATATTTCTATGCATTGGTTCAATTTTTCTTATATAAAATTATAATAACAATTCTTTTTTCACAGATTTTCACAGTTGTTCTAAGTACGATTTATTAATAAGTTTGCACTACACGTTTTTGTTTGAACTGAATTGTCTATTCTTCTAGTTCAGGGGTCTCCAAACTTTCCAGACTTATGGTCATACTGTTTACTTCAGTACGTTCCAAGAGCCAGTCGCCAGTACGCACTCTAAGCGAGCATACGCATCATTTTAAAAACTAAAAAATATTTTAGAAAAAAAAAATACAAAAAAATTGTTTTGTAATGCAACTTCGATAAGATCAAATATTGCAATTGATAATATTATTTTAGCAGGTCGAAAACCTTGGCAGAATAAAATTACTTGCAGTAATCTGTCTTAAATAATTAATTCCGTTACAGCATTTATTCGATTTATACCGTCTACTTTATCTATCAGGGGCGACGAATGAATGAATTTCAGTTATACATATTCATTAACTTTTCTGGAATATTTTGAAAAATTTCCTTAAAATATTTACATAATAAAACGCATATTACTGTGCAAACGAAAAAAAATCCAGTTATACATAAATTTACATGATCATGCTAAATAAAACATTTCCTGATAATATTTTAATTTATTCCTCAGCTACCCCATACGATTATATTATAGCATTATAATTGAATGGACTTGGTAAAACTCTATTTAAAAAATCACAAATAAAACACACGGTTTCACTAGTTTCACTAGTTAATACTCTGACCAAAAGGCTTCAGTGATTGAATCTTCCTCAGAAGTATCATATTTTTCCTATCGATTTGTGCTTGCTTCTGCCTTCTGTTTATCGGGATACTTTTCAAGCGGCTGGGGAGGCAGTTTTTTTAAAATTGAAAACTGTTAAAATTTTACAAAAAAAGTATTCAAATACCTTCCTCAATAGCAAATGAAAAATCAACGAGGAGGTTCTATTGCCTCCTTTCACCCATACTTATCATGCGGAAAAAAGTCAACCCACCCCGAATCAATAATCATCGGAATGAATATCTTCATTTTTCTCTTCCACTGACGCATTTCAATTGTAGTATAACTTCGATAAAATCAAATATTGCAATTGTTAATATTAATTTAGCAGGTCGGAAACCCTGACAGAATAATATTACTTAAATAATTATTTCCATATCAGCTTTTATTTCATTTATTCCGTCTATTTTATCTATCAGGGGCGATTAATGAATGAATTCCGCATATACATACATATTCATTAACTTGTCTGGAATAATTTTAAAAATTTCCATAAAATATTTACATAATAAAACGAATTTTACTTTGAAAATCAAAAAATATATGCAGTTATACATAAATTTACATGATCATGTTAAACATTAACTGAAAACATTTCCTGATGTTTCATTTTCAAATATACTAAGGATTTTTTTGTTGAAAAGTAATTTAATTTATTTCTTAGCTGCCCTATACCATTATGGTACAAAACAATATTCATAAAAGCGTCCCTATATGACCATGCAATAGTAATTGGCGACTTTAACGTCTATAGTAATAATAGTAAGAAATCTCGTCAAATCAAATTCTTTTTCTGCAATTCGAACTTCACAAAAATTCCAACTCCGCCAAATTTTATCATGAGTGAAAGAAAATCATCAAAACCGCCACCCAATTCACTCCATAAAACTAATCCCAGACCTCTGTTCGCACCATCTATCCATTCAATTTGATTGTAACATCTAATCCCAACCTACCCCAGTTCCCCCGGAATATATTCTTTATTACCAGAGTTGCAATATTAATAAGGTTATCAACGACATAAAATCGACATTTTATTTTACACAAGGCATAAATTCTAATACTATTTCATGTTTTTGCTTATCCCTATCAGAAGTTATTACGTCCCACACCCCTAAGTTAAAAAAAATACAAATATCCCCTACCTAAATACCGGGTGTCTCAGCGTGCGCGCCGAGTAGCTTTACGGCTAAACGGTTTATTTTTTTCAAAATCCGTTTTCGCAGGAGTATGTAGATGTATTAGGACCACATTTTAAAATTAGTTTTAAATATACAGGGTGTCGCATAAAAGCATGGCGTATCATAGTTATGTTTTTTCTTATGGAACACCCCATATTTGATATTTTTTTCAGATTCTACATCAAAAATAAGGGTAACTTTCATTATAAGATCATATGCCTAAACCTAATAATTTCTGAAATATTTAAACAATTTTGGAAAAATTGACGTTTCGAAAAAAAATCATATCTCCCAAATAGGTAAATGAAAACAAATGAAATTTTGTATCAGTACATTAGACTAATGGGGGAATATTTTAGACTATTTGTAGTAATTTAAAATTTTAAGATGTTTTGGTAATTTAATGTATCTCCAGAAACACATTCAAGGTCAAATTTCTTGCTTACTTTAAATGGCACACCCTATATCTAATAGGCCTATCTTGTAGCAAATTTTATTATCTTTCAAAAAGTATAAAGGTATTCTACACCTAATACTAATAGTTTTCAAGATATATCCATTTTTGTTAATTTTCGACATAATAATTATTAGTATCAATTATTGCAATAAGCTAGTGTGTAGCTTTTGTTTATAAACAAAGTCAGTTGACACATTCGAATCATTTGTAACGACCGCAAAAATGAAATATTCCTTAAACGAAAGAATTAACATGATCCTAATAATAGGGGAATGTTATGAAAATTGTCTCTTAGCGGAAAGAGTATATCGCGAAAGGTACCCTGATAGGAGACATCCTAATAAGAAGACATTGGAGGAAGTTTTAAATATATTTAAAACCACAGGCAGTGTCAAGTATCTGAAAAAAACGAACTTCAACACTGTAACTAAGGACGAGGAGACACAATTACAGGTACTTACTTCTGTAATAGATAATCCTAGCACGAGTACACGTATAGTAGCTCGTGAGACTGGGTTAAGCAAGGCGAGCATATCAAGGATATTAAAAAAACATGAATACCACCCATATCACTATGAAATTCACCAGCATCTGAATAATGCGGATTTCGAGAAGCGGTTAGATTTTTGTTTATGTGTTTTAAATAAAAGTGGCGATGATGAAGATTTTTTGAATAATATTTTATTTACGGATGAATCATCTTTTAATAATAACGGATCTTTTAATCGACGTAACTGCCATTATTACAGCACCGAAAATTGCCACAAATTTCAAATTACTGATCGACAACATCGTTGGAGTATTAATGTATTCGGAGGCATTTTGGGTAATTACGTCATTGGACCTCATTTTTTCGATGGATACTTGGATAGTCCCATATTTTTACAATTTCTCCAAGAAGAATTTCCATTATTATTAGAGAATATTCCACTGAATATTCGCCAAAACATGTGGTTACAGCTCGATGGTGCGCCACCTCATTTTTCATTGGCGGTTCGTCAATATTTAAATAGAATATTTAATAGGCGATGGATTGGAAGAGGAGGTCACGTAGCTTGGCCACCTAGATCCCCTGATTTAACCCCCATGGATTTCTTTTTATGGGGGTATATTAAAAATCAAGTATACACCACTCCTCCCACAACTGTTGAAGACATGAAGGACAGAATTAAGGATGCATTTAGATCAATAACACCCAATATGCTAAGAAATGTTAAACTATCGTTTCAAAAAAGAATTGAATTATGCATTCAGTGCGATGGTGGTATTTTTGAAAATTTGTTATAAAAAAATAATGTTGTTATTATTTTGTTAATTTCATTTGTTGTTTTTCGTTATGTTTTTTGAAATTCTAAGACGATATTACGTAATCATGTACATATGTGTAAATAAATTATTCAATTAGTGTGTTAATTTGGAAATATCTCGAAAATCATTGGTTGTGTTAACTGACTATTGCAATAATTGATAACAATAATAATTATGTCGAAAATTAACAAAAATGGATATATCTTGAAAACTATAAGTAACAGGTATAGAATACCTTTATACTTTTTGAAAGATAATAAAATTTGCTACAAGATAGGTTTATTAGATATAGGGTGTTCCATTTAAAGTAAGCACGAAATTTGACCTTGAATGTGTTTCTGTAGACACATTAAATTATCAAAACATCTTAATATTTAAAATTCCTATAAATGGCCTAAAATATTCACCCATTAGTCTAATATACTGACACAAAATTTCATTTGTTTTCATTCACCTATTTGAAAGATATAATTTTTTTTCGAAACGTCAATTTTTCCAAAATTGTTTAAATATTTCAGAAATTATTAGGTTTAGGCATATGATCTTATAATGAAAGTTACCCTTATTTTTGATGTAGAATCTGAAAAAAATATCAAATATGGGGTGTTTCATAAGAAAAAACATAACTATGATACGCCATGCTTTTATGGGACACCCTGTATATTTAAAACTAATTTTAAAATGTGGTCCCAATACACCTACATACTCCTGCGAAAACGGATTTTGAAAAAAATAAACCGTTTAGCCGTAAAGCTACTCGGCGCGCACGCTGAGACACCCGGTATATCCTAAGACTTTTAAAATATAAAAGACAATTCTGTATCTGGATCGAGTTTGCCAGGGGTGATCAAAACATTGACCAGAGCACCTAGGCCTCACTAGGCCTGTTGTGTCCCCCTGGCTGGGACAGCCCACCTTTGTTCTATCACTCATTTAGCCACCCAAGATGACGAGCAAAGGACAGCATAACGCTTGGAGTGGTTTCCAAAGGACAATTATACAGAGACAGTAAATTCTACGAGGACAGTTCAATAAAAAATAATTTCAACAAATTAAATAAAGACATCAACATTTTAATTTAGAATACAAAAAACATAAATGGCTTAAAGGTATTAATGAAGAAAAGGGAAAAAATATTAAAACGAAATTAAAAATCTAACGAAATATGAAAAATATGACCACGTTGCCAATATAAAAAACCCAACCGATGGATCAATGCTGACAGACAAGAAATCAATAGCGAAAGCTTTTACAGAATAGTTAGAAAAGACGTTTCAAAACTCACACAGTAACGAATACGACAATGAGTTTTATAGCACAGTAACTGACTACTTCAATTCATTCGATAAAAACGATTCAATTGACGAGACAGATTACTACACACATTTGCACTCTGGTAAAAATTCCTCTCCTGGCCTTGAAAAAATTCCACAAAATCTCTCCCACGATATCCACATTTCTATATTAAAAAATTTCAATGACTGTTATTCCCAACAACACTTTTGTATTGAAACAAGGCATCTCAATATTGTATTCCCAAAACCGACACTAGTATCCAGCTATCGTTCCATTACACTCCTAACGGTGAACTTTTCCTTCCTCAAACAAAAACTCCTTCAATCATCCAAAATCCATAGTCCGTGAACTTTTCGAATCTTTCCTCAAGCAAAAAATCCATCAATCATCCAAAATCTACAATCCGGAATACCAGTTTTGTTTCGTATCTCAAAAATCAACTTTCCTGTATCCATTCTCACTTCCAATATACAAACTAATCATCTTATAGGTCATACATCAATAATTCTGTTCCTAGATTTTCACAAAGCTTTTGATTCGGTTTGGCATATTGTACTCTTTTACAAATGCTTCCTTTTAAATATTCCACTCCACTTAATAATCCTCATATACAACTTCCTTTCCAACATCCACAAAGGGGTGCCCTCTCCCCTATCACCCCTCATTTACAACATTTTCTTTCACGATCTGTATAATAACAACCTTACGTATTTTGATCCCTCAAATTATTCTCTTCTCTTTGCCGATGATACCGCCCTTATCGTTCATGCTCCAACTCTCCAGCTTGTCCAACATTCCCTGCAAAAATCATTAAATGCGATCCAATCCTGGTACTCCAAATGGCATATAATAGTCAACCTCTCTAAATGTAATCTCCTAATTCTGCATCACAAAATTACGCCATACTCCCATTATCATAAACAATACCATAATTTACCATACCTACTCCTCTAAATATCTAGGCATCCTGTTTAACTTCCAACTATCCTTTAAAGCCAATGCACAAGCTCTAAAGGTCAAGGTTAAAACTAGCATTTTTTAGCATTAACTTATAAAAATCAGAGAATTTTTACAATCTACAAAACCATTTGTTGACCTCTTATATACTATGGTGCAATTCTTTTCAACCAAATCCGTCTTTCCACTCTCCATCCCTTTAACACCCTTACTAAACTCAGACACCCAATTAACCCCTCAAACGAGCCCTTTATGATTACTGAATAGTTGAGGCTGTTAGTTATTGAAAGTTCATATTCTAATCACTTTAATAAATTTTCGTAAATGAAATACGATAAAACTTTCAAATATTTATTTTGCCGTTCGCAACAATTGTTTCGACACACTGTGTCTTCTTCCGGCGAAGAAATGATTACACCCAGGTTACTCCTATCTCATAAAGTACACATAGCCTAAGTCTTAAATATCAATAAATTTTGCATTACCCGAAATCCCAACATCCCACCTAAATTTAAACACCCGTCAGTCACCCTACATCAATTTATTAGTTCGAAATCATTCAGACAGTTAAGCTAGTTAGCAACATATTTTTTTTACAAATTACTTAGAGTCAAAACAAAAAAAAATTACCTTAATCATAGAATCAGAAAAAAACTAATAACATTAGTATGTACAAGAAGGCAAGTTAATGACAGCAACAGTCTCAAATTTATACTGAGCAGGTCAAGAAATTCTAAAGGAAAAAATTATGCATGCAATCAGAAATATAAAATCAGAAGAAAACATCGATGAAATCTTAGCTGAACTTGGAAGCATAAGCGATGTGGTACTACAGCAGGTGTCTTAAAATCAGATGAAGTAAAACATCAGATGAAGTAAAAAAATTCACTAATTTAATTTAAAAAAAAGATACTTAAATACCTTGATCACATCAAAAGACGAGTCAAAACTGAAAAGAACAATGTGGTGGCTTCCCAATCTGAAAGACTGATTTGAATGCACTTCTGCCGAGATATTCAAGGCAATAATCAACAAGATATTAATCTTAATCATGATTTCTAATCTTCTATGGGAGCCGAACTCAAAAAAGGTAATAATCTACATTCTTTGCTGAGGACTTATCTTTTGAATACATTTGAATATGGATCCTGATTATCGATAATCGTTTGAATTTATACAATAGAATTTAAATCGCGCAAATATGCATTACATTTAAATTTTCGCGATAAACTCCGAACATATAAAATCATGTTTAGGTGACATTTTTTTAGTAGTTCTGCAGCCATGAACATTGTATGCATTAGTATTGTCATTACACTCATTGTTGGTGTACAATCACAGTTAACACCAGGAGGTATAGTAGATTATAATTGATATTCATTTAATTTACATATTAGCTTTTTCTCTTGAAAATTATATTGTCTGCAGATGATTTAGTAAGACAAATAAATTTAGTATTACTGAGAAACGAAAGCACCGCGTTTGTATTATGCAGATTAATTTATATTTTTAAAATAATTAATAATTCATTTTTTATAACAAAAAAAGTATTTTTTTTAATTCTAATTTTACAATAAATTGTCAATTTTAAAGTATGTATTTTTTAATATTTTTATTTTTTTAAACAAATTTGTAAATATTTTTTAAATATTGTTTTAACAGTGATGAAGCAAGTTTAAACTGATTTTTAACTATTAAATTTTTGCGTTTTCAATTATTTCTTCAAAACATTTTCAGTTATTTTCATTTTGTGAAATTTTAACGGTTTTAATATTTTTTTACTTAAACAGAACATTTTTATGTTTTTTTGTACCTTTTTTTCAACTAAAAATATTTGTATTTATGTTGTAAGAACTGTTTTATTATTTTTTGTTGTAGATTTCAATGGTTTTTTGAACAGCTTAACACAGTGTTCAACCTTTTTGTAAGGAAATATGATTAATTGTTTTTTTTTGTAAACATTTTATATTTTTATTTGATTAAAGTGTTTCAATTTAAATTTGAATCTATATTAGCTTTCTGTATTTTTTTAAAGCTATTTCATTAAACTAACATTTTAGTGTCTTCTACAAAGTTTTTATTTTAAATGCAAATTTTAATTTTTGCAAAATAGTAAGTGTTTTTTGCAAGAATAAAATATTTAATTTAAATATAAATAATTATTTATTCTTTATAAGTTTATAACTATAATTTGTTTGTCTTTTTGTAAAATATTAATTGTGTCTTATATAGAAACGTGGTTTTGTTAGTTACGTGAAGATAGAATTAATAATTACACAGGAAATAATGGTAACACAAAATATTTTTTTTTTCGCTATTTGTATACATTTCGAGTGCAAAGCACTCATTATCATATAGCGAATAAAAAAAATATTTTGTGAAAGAAAGTGTTACCATTATTTCCTGTCTAATTAGTTTCTTATATAAATTTTAAATTATTTTTTTACAATGTTTTCATCAGTTTCTACCAAATTATACATGATCTTTTTTGTTTCAAATGTTTTAAATAAATATAAAAGTGTTATTAAAGAACTTTTTCAACTATTTATTGTACAAATAAAACTGTTTAAATGTCAAAAGGTTAAAAAATGATGTCAACTCTAACCGTTTTTATTTTAATTTTTTAGCTTTTAATTTTTTGTACAGTATACTATTTTAAAAGTTTTTTGTTTTTAATTTAAAATATTCAACTGGTTAATAAAATTGTTTCCTTTTATACATTTTTGTTTAGTTTTTTATTAAATTCTCAAAATTTAAACAATTTTTTGTTTCTTGTCTTTTTTTAACTAATTTGTGATTGTTATTATGATTTTGTGGTTTTGAAGTTTTAAACTCTTTCTGTATTTTTTTTAATTTTTGAAAATATGAACTGTTCTAACATAGATTTTCAACTGTTTATATAATTTTTTGTTTTTAAGGTTTTTATGTAATTGTTAATTTTCTGGGAAAATATGCACTCTTTTAACTTAAATTTTAATTTTTTTTTAGTATTTTTGCCCTATGGATGATAGGCCCATGTAACATTAAAATCCATTCCATTTTAAAATTGTAGTTGCATCACTATTAAAATAAGGTGAAGATGTAGAATTAATAAAATTATTTCCCTGTGGTCAATTATGGAATATTTCAAATCTAGAAAACATGTATTTCTTAAAAAACTATCGATAATTATTTGCGTTATAAAATGATTTTTTAATACATAATTTAGAGAGACAATATAAACATTGAAAATTGATTAAATCATATGGTGGTTTTACTTACTTCTTTATTTTCCTTCGAAGAGTTTCGACTTTTATTCATTTTCAAGAAGATCCTTGAGAATGACTAAAAGTATATTAAGATTAAGATTGTTCTTGAAATATTATCAACAAGCTAAGTATTACCTATAACATTTCAGACTGTAGAAGATATTGCAATGGAGTGATACGAGAATGTAGATATAATTTTGTAGTCGATAAATATTGGACGATGGCACCAGACTGTTTGAATTGTACTACTGGAAATGAAAGCCACTGTGATCAGTCTCTCTGTTTTCCTGGTGATGGTCAGCGACGTATGTGGAGAGGTATAAATGGTATATTCCCTGGTCCACCAATAGAGGTATGTGGAGTTTATTACAAAGTTATATTATTATCGTACATAAATCATCAATAGGTTTGCAAGGGTGATCTAGTTAAAGTTTGGGTGAAAAATTTGTTGAGTCCGGAAACACTTTCAATTCACTGGCATGGAATGCATCAAAAAGGAACTCAACATATGGATGGTGTACCCATGGTTACACAAAGAGGCATTCAACCGAATGAAGAATATGTGTATGAATTTTACGCTGTGGAAGTGGGAACGCACTTCTATCATTCGCAGTCAGGTAAGAAAATAGTACATTAATTATTGTATTTTAAACATATTATGGCAGTTATCAATTATTCAATTTAAATACCAGTAGGAATTGCTTTTAATATTCATAAGTAACACTTTTAGCAAAAGGGTTAATAAATATTAATTATTTAGTACGCATAATTTAGCATGTTTCACCTACTTAGGAACGCAGAGAGCTGATGGAGTATATGGACATTTTATTGTAAGAGATAATCTGGAATCTGTACCTGAACATTATTATTATGACCAAAGCGAACATATCATTTCGTTCTTGGAATGGTTTAATTCGACCGCTGAAGAAATTAAATTTGGTTACCTAAGAACTAAAGATTACTATGCCGGTTATCCAAAATCTATTGTTGTTAATGGCCGAGGACATACTCCAACAAACAGTGTACCACCAAGAAAGTTTAACGTTCTTGGTGTAAGTTGCTAAAACCGAAATTAGATAATATTTACAATTTCAATACTAAAAAATCGAATACTTTTAGGGAACAAGCTACAGATTTAGGCTGATTCATGCCGGAAATATCGTTTGTCCGGTTGAATTCTCTATTGATAATCACGATTTAATTGTATTTAATTCCGATGGACACAATTTTGATTCAAAGATAGGTAAAATATAAAAATACTTTAAAAACAACTCAAGACTAAATGCGTTTTTAGTTCAAAGTTTGACACTGGCAAATGGTGAAAGATATGATTTCGTTTTGCATACCAATCAGCCTGTTAATCAGTATGTGATGAGATTCGAAGGAAGTTTGATATGTAACGTGACTGGTTACGCAATATTAAATTACAGAGGAGCAGTTACGAGGGCTATTAACTACACTAGATCACGAACGTTTACGAGTGTAAGTGTATTTGTTGTACAAACTTGCCTTTTGTTATTGTGTTTCTTTCTTCAGAGATTAAATTGTGTTGATCCTGGACAAACTGGTTGCATTTCCTACACGCAATTAGAGCATTTTGGATCTATTAATCCATTGTATAGTACACTAGGAGCTGTACAGCACTTTATTCATTTTGATCAATATAAAGTAGCGTTAGAACGATTCGATGGTATTAGGGATCATGAACTATTTACTCCCTACGTTAATAATATTGCTTTTAAGCCACCTACTGATGTTTTATTATGTAACAAAAATTACGGACCAACATGTCAAAATAAAATAGGACTAACTAGTTGTACACATTTAGTTTCTGTAAGTACTTTTATCCATATTATACAGGGTGACGAAAAACCTTTGGTGCTGTATCTCGCTTATTTTTGATCCGATTTGAACAAATAAAACATCAAATTAAATTATTTTTTAGACTTTAGTATGAACTGATATTTTTTTTTCATGCATCCAGTTTTTGACAAAAGGCGATCAACTTTTTTTTCAAATTTAAAATTTGTATTGTTAATTGTTAATACAATGTGTTTATATAATCGAAATGAAGTAAGAATTATTATATCACTTAATTCGTATTATTTAGAAACATTTTTTCTTTGTTTTGTTGCGTTATACTTAAAATTTAAATCAATTTAATTATATGATGGTTATTCTAATGACAGTTCATGACAACTATTATTTATTGTAAGATATTAAATGGTAGTTTTTCACTCTATTTTTAATTTATATTTTAAATAAAACTCAACAAAACAAAGAAAATATGCATCGAAATAATCCGTATTTAGTTATATAATAACTCTAACTTCACTCCGATTATATTACCGCAATGTATGAGATAAAAATTAACAATACAAATTTTACATATAAATTCCCTATGATACGTGATCATACGGTATATATGTCGTATTGATCCGCAAGAAGATTTTTTTTCTGAATATAAAATTGTAAACGATTTTATCCATTCATCAAACCAAATATATAAGGGTTTTTCATCAATCACCCTGTATATATATCTTATAAATTTTCATTCTATGACAGTTTGGTATGTATTACTTATATAAATCTCGCAGCTTCCATATCAAGCGGTTGTTGACATATTTTTGACGAACATTGGGCAACCACTTACGCTTCACCATTCAATGCATTTGCATGGATACAGCTTTGCAGTGGTTGGTTTCCATAAATTTGGCGATACTGCGAGCCCTGAAGCAGTAAAGAACAACTGGTATCCGTTATATGCAAACAACACAAGACCGATTTTCAAAGACACCGTTGCTGTTCCCGACGGAGGTACTACTATCATTCGCATAATAACTAATAATCCTGGTGAGTTGTTTCGTTAAGTATGTATATACCGGGTGTTGATCTGTCCTCTCTGTAATAGGAATTGTAAAATTACACGTATGCAATTCTCTGCTCCCCTAATTATTTAAGAACAAAAACATAAGATACCAAAATTATTAAAATTAAAAATACTGCTGAAATTCACAATTTTTTAACATCAAAATCTTTTTTGAGAAACGAAAAAAAAAGAATTAAAGTAAAAGTTAAAATTTTCCATGATTAATGCAAATGTTACAATTTGAACTGATAATAAATTTAACTTTCGAATAATTAAATAAAATGTCTTAAACAATTACTGAAAAAAATTAGTTTCTGAAGTGGTTTTATTCCGGAAAAAGTGTGCACGAGATTTGCAGCTTTTTTGGTGGTTTAAATCCGGATCAACACCCGGTATATATATTATTTCTGTTTTAATTATCATTGTATTTTAGGATTCTGGTTACTAAATTTTCACGACGATTTCCACAGCGAAGAAGGAATGCAGATGGTTATCGAAACCGGAAAAAATTACTTGACTTGTCAAAAACTGGCCAATTGTAATTGTATGTGCTATTAATTTTCATTACCTACAGTAACTAATAAATGTATTCAGTAATTATCATTTATCGGAAAATTTTAGAATTACTTATTTGACACATACATTTTGAAGTGTCATATTATCCTATTTTTCTTTTCCTTTTAATGCCAACATTATTTTAAATTTAGATTTTAGCAACGAATTTTTAGTAACCATAAAACACGTTTTTGTGTTGGAAAGAAAACAAGTATTCTTTAATGTGACAAGAACCTAATTCTTAAGCGATATATTTTTGTCTTTCAATATCAACATTAACAAATTCATCTTGTCTATTTTATAGTATAGTATAAAAGATTGAATGAACGTTAATTAAGCAAGAACTGACAATAGTTAGAACAAAGAACAAAAGCATAGTTTGCTTTAAAAGAATTTCAAATGTGACCTTATGAATTAGGTCTAAATTAAAAGCATTGCTGTGTCTGGTTAGATTTTGATTTGATATACATATCTAATTATTGTTTTTACATATGTTTATCGACAAATTATTAAAATTATAAAACAGTAAATTAAAAAAATGATTTGTGCTTTCAATTCAGTGTAAATATAGATAAATTCAAACCTGTTATTAAATGTTAAAACTTATTGCTTAAATAATACAGGGTGATTCATTAAGGGTGGCCACCGGTCTTATATCGGAAACCGTATATCCTAGAATTTGGGGAAAAAATTCTTATCACATAATCGGCCAAAAGAAAATGCGTAAAAACATTTTTAAAAGCTTAGCTTTCCGCTAGGTGGCGCATTATATCATTTACATAATTAATTTGCGTTTTTTACAAAATATTACCGCATTAAGGCTATTGAAAATTATCAAAATTAGAAACTACTGTACTTGGTTTACAATTTTTGCTCAAGTCATTTTTTTCGATCACCTACAGTTAAGTGGTGGGGGAAGTATACTTTTGTTTACAGAAAATGGTCTGTAACTTCCGTATACCTTAACCGATTTTCACAAGCTTAGGCTCAATAGAAGTTGATTACAAAAATAAATAACATTAACACATTTAATCTATGCGCTGGCAACTAGAGGGCGTTATGTAACACTTAACCCTATTTATGTACTTTTCTCAGAAATATCAAATGGAATGATATAACTCGAAGCAGCTTACAAAAAAGAAAATGAAATTACATATTGTTTCGTCAAAACCGCTAACTGATATCTCTTGTCATTCCAAAGATATTTAGATTTTTTAAATTTTCGTTGTTGATTTTCGTTGTTTTCGAAGTGTTGGTTCACCCTGTAAGGTGTAAATGAAAATATATGGCTAAAGTTACTTTTAGAAAAAATGTCATATAAAAACAAATGACAACAATATTTATTAGCATAATTAATGAAAAATAATAAAACTTATTACCCATAACAGAAATTTACAAAACGCTGAAATTTCTAAAAGCACCCATTATCTAGTTATTTTAGAAACTCAAAATGTTTCCCCTTATTTGCTGTACCTACACAAATTCAGTCCTTCTAGAGTGAAATTTTATCCTAGATTCCTTAAAATTTCTTCAATGGTTTTAAATGGATAAGCTGTAACATTACGAGTATGTCAAACTATTTTCCTGGGCGATGTTGTAAAAGTAATCAAGTCACCTTTGGAAATGACATTTCTGTTTTGTGATTGTTTATTTATAATTTGTTGTTGCTGTCAAAGTTAATTTGAACGTTTGAAAAATCACTTTATTATAATGCTTTATTTTTCAAATGAAGAAGCATATGATATGCTAGCAGTGTATTTTGAAAGTCTACAAAATGCAGTCATTGGTGAAAGAGAATATGGATTACGATTTCCTGAAAGACGGCGTCATTCAAGAAAAGTTTTTAAAAGACTGGCAGAACGATTACGAAAAACTGGCAACCTGTTTCGGTAAGAAATAGGGTACGTAGAAGACAACATGAAGAAAATGTTATTAACGTCTTGGCATACGTTAACACTGAACCACGTGCAAGTATTAGGGAAATTGCAAGAGATCTAGAATTAAATAATTCTTTGGTGAATAGAATACTAAAAGAACATAAAATGCATCCTTACCATGTTGTTTTACATCAAGAGTTAAAAGACATAGATTTTGATCGACGACTATATTATTGCAACTGGTTGAAAGGAATGTTAACTGATAATCAACAATTTCTATCTGCAATATTATGGACGGATGAGGCTACATTTTCAAGCTCTGGTAAAATTAACTTGCACAACAGTCACTACTTGTCAGAAACAAATCCACACTGGCAGAGGGAAGTCAATTACCAAAATCGCTGAAGCATAAATATGTGGTGTGGTATTTTAAATAGGAAGATAATAGGACCTTTTTTCTTTGAAAAAAAATTAACGGGCCAAAGGTACTTAGATTTTTTAACTAACGATTTGCCCATCCTCCTAGAAGACGTTCCAATTCGTAACAGATTAGACATGTGGTATCAACAAGATGGTTGCCCAGCACATTTTGCCGCAGGTGTCCGAAATTATTTAGATATTGTGTTTTCAAATAAATGGATTGGAAGGGGAAGTATTTTTCCATGGCCAGCAAGGTCACCAGATCTTACGGTTTTAGATTTCTTTTTATGGGGTAGAATTAAAGATTTGGTTTTTAAAACACGCCCAACTACACGTGAGGATATGAAAGAAAGGATTCGGCAAGCAGTAAGAGGTATTTCTGGTGCTGAAATTGAGGCCAGTGTCAATTCCACTATAGAAAGACTGAATTTGTGCATAGCAAATGATGGGAAACATTTGGAGTACCTAAAATAACTAAGTAATAGGTGCAGTTATCAATTTTAGTTTTTTGTATTTTTTTTTCATTAATTATGTCAATAAATATTGTGCCATTCGATTTAACTTGATATTTTTTTGAAATGTAACTGTAGTAGCAGTATGTTTTCACTTACAACTTACAGGGTGAACCAACACTTCGAA
Source organism: Ontholestes murinus (assembly GCA_963969525.1). Lineage (NCBI taxonomy): Eukaryota > Metazoa > Arthropoda > Insecta > Coleoptera > Staphylinidae > Ontholestes > Ontholestes murinus. The sequence continues at coordinate 40,903,293 of OZ018397.1, read as the reverse complement.
AACAACGAAAAACAACAACGAAAATTTAAAAAATCTAAATATCTTTGGAATGACAAGAGATATCAGTTTGCGGTTTTGACGAAACAATATGTAATTTCATTTTCTTTTTTGTAAGCTGCTTCGAGTTATATCATTCCATTTGATATTTCTGAGAAAAATACATAAATAGGGTTAAGTGTTACATAACGCCCTCTAGTTGCCAGCGCATAGATTAAATGTGTTAATGTTATTTATTTTTGTAATCAACTTCTAATACTCTTTCCATTGAGCCTAAACTTGTGAAAATCGGTTAAGGTATACGGAAGTTACAGACCATTTTCTGTAAACAAAAGTATACTTCCCCCACCACTTAACTGTAGGTGATAGAAAAAAAAATGACTTAAGCAAAAATTGTAAACAAGTACAGTAGTTTCTAATTTTGATAATTTTCAATAGCCTTACTGCGGTAATATTTTGTAAAAAACGCAAATTAATTATGCAAATGATAAAATGCGCCATCTAGCGGAAAGCTACGCATTTAAATTTTTTTGAACGCATCTTGTTTTGGCCGATTATGTCATTAGAATTTTTTCCCCTAATTCTAGGATATACGGTTTTTGAGATACGGCCAGTGGCCACCCTTAATGAATCACCCTGTATATTATACAATTTAGTTATTAAATATACACCTGAAAAAAATTATACATACCTAATAAAAATAAAAATAAGTATTTATTAATTATAGGCAACCCTACTAACAAAGCCTGCCATCTCATGACTAAGAGCTGAAACAAAAAGATTTGAAAGTAAACTTCTTTTAAAAACTCTGTAGGTTGCGCTGACCTAAGTTATGAACAAAATTTCTTCGAGAAAAAACAGTAATCAATTGTTATAAAAGTTGTTAACTCACTAAAATTATAAATAAATTACATATAAATGAGTTGAACTGTATGAAAAAACACAGATATCCGTGTAGTCCTGTTCCCTATGGTACGTAGCAACATTCCCTAAATATATATTATATAAATAACGTATATAAATATGTTTGGTAACAAATTTCAACATTATTTTATTCGGAATATTAAAAAAGAAACTTGTGTGCTTACTAAATGCAACAAATGAGTAAAATATTTAATGTATCCGTTGTTTTTTTAAGTACATAATATATTTATAGATGTTAATTGGGTTAATAAAATATATAAGTCCTTTACGTTGTAGAAAATTAACTAATAATTAGAAAAAACACGAAAATATTTCGTAAAATCTACAACAAATGAGTCTTATTAAGACTACAAGAACAAACCACTTTTGAAACAACTACTTCTCTAGCTAATACTTCGACAGACATTGAATAATACAAAAGTAATTTGCGTGTTACAAAATAGCAAGGCTATCAAAGCAACACTAGTTTGAACGTATTTCTTTCTGTAAAAAGAACTAAAAATGATTGAATGTACGTTAAATAATTTGTGACTGACTATATTATGATAAATTTGGAACAAGAAATTAATTTAGGTTATTCGTTAATCATTAGCTGTATGTTTAATGTTAGAATAATTAATTTACATATACTCAGTGGCATGGAAATCGTAATACCAAGAAGGGATAGGATTTTTTTGACCAAACCTGGCACAAATTATATTTTTTTGCCTCGGACACATGTTTATATGGCCAGCTTAAGGCCAGGTTCGAGGTACGAATTATTAAAAGCAATTATATCATATAAAAATTGAAAGAAAAAGAACAAAAATGTATATATTTCAAAAAAAGAAATAATGGCTTGGTATACCCTTAATTGGTTACACACACTCATACTCTTCGTGACATCTATTGTAGCAGGTGGTTTCTTCTGAAGCAACCTGTAATTCGTACTGAAGGGTTTGAAGCGTCTGCGGAAAATGCTGTAAATTTTTTAGTCTTCTCCTTATAATGTCCCATACATAATCAATGGGAGATCCGGTTGGTCATGACAAAATATTGACATTATCCTTCGCAAATTAGTCCTTAGTAACTCTTATTGCATTGTCTTGCTGGTTTTTCTAACTGCTGAAGAAACGTAAGGATATGAAGTTCTATTACCTCACCCACATTTCGCTGAGCATTTATATCTCCCTGGATAAATACTAAACGTGAACTACTTCCATAAGTTATAGCACCCTTTAGTTTGGGTTGAGTATAGCCGCAACCTATACCTCTCTAAATGTTAATACCGATGTTCCAAGGGTTACATGATGACCTTTGCTAGCTAATCATAGATAAACAATTCATATTACTGGAGAATCGGTTTCTTGTTGCCATAAGTGGAAGATCGCATCATTTCTTCTTCTTTGTGTCCCGGTTCCTCTTCTGCGCCTTTCCTGGCCCTCTTTCGTACATATCTGATAGCAACGATTAGCAATTTATCTAATAATAATTAAAATTTATTTATTGTGCTCTTAGCAATACATTGCATTAGACTCGTCGGAATGGAAAAAGAACAAAAATTTAATACTATTAATACAATTGACATACATTGTTATACTGGCTTAACTACGCAACAACCTAACAAATGAAATTTAATTAAGATTTAAGATTAAATGAATAAAATACATAACAATAAGATCGTAAACATAACACTTGATGAACATTAGTGCCGAAATTAAAATTATGTATTATGATAATGTTTATAAGCAGATACTGGACTTTACAGAAATTTTAATAGATTATAACATAAATAAACTAGTGGTTCCAATGGATGGTTCCACACAGCAAGAATTCTTCAGCACTGTAGAAAACACCTTTTAATAATAATTATCGTTTTGTATTTTGTTAGATCCAGTTGCTTTATAGTGTCTGGAAGTTTATTAAATAATTTTATAGCAAAATAATTCGTCTGATAATTGTGATGATTATGTGTTAATTACTTTGATTCATGTTTTTTTTTAACATATATGAGTACTTCTAACAAAAAAGTGATGGAAGGGTAAGAAATTTCCAGTTTAGAAACAATTCTCTGTAGTCGTCTCTACATACGGCTTCTGCGAGTACTCTGACAGCTCTTCTTTGTAATCCAAATACTCTATGTCTTGCTGTTAAGTGACTGAGTCCCTGAGGTATGCCTCTGGTAATGAATACGGTCTGTTGTTTTCTACGCATCTATTTGTTCACATCTATGGCTGCATTTTGTATTTCGATCAGGAATTATTGGCATTTTCATGTTCACTGTTATTCCAATGTGGTCTGTTAGATTGGTTTCTGTTTTAGATATATTCACCCACTCCTACTCCATATTTGTAAACAGTTACCCTAATGGGTGTTAAAACTTGACAACTTGCGCAGGTCATATTAAAGGAGTATGTTCACTAGGTGTCGTTCTTGGTAATAATTAATGTTAAATCTTACAATAAAATCTCCGTACTAACTGGAGATTTTGCTTTTAGCAATTTTTAAATTATCTAAAAATAAAGAAATTGTATTTATTTTATATTTTATATTTTACAAATTCAATAATATTCGCGGATGAAGAACGGTAGATGCATATAAGGTAACCATTATATTCTGTAAGAAAGACAGGAAATTTCAAGTATTTTTTCCATGGAACATGAGTTACTTAAATTATTAAACGATTTTTGCTTCCTCTTCAGAAAGCAAATGTTCAGTTATTGCTAGACCTTTGAAGGATTTATCGACGAGGAAACATTCAAATCCAGGAATGTTATTTCTAATTGATCTCATATAAAATAAATATAAATAAAATACTTACTTCGGAGTTGGGTTACTCTTCTGTAGTCTACCTAAAAAAATATTTATTCTGAAATTTTCCGGCCAAAAATCTGCTTTCTTATATTTCAATATCCTCGAATTTATTTGTGGACACATTAACTTTAAAAGAGGAGTATTGTTCAGGATTTTTCGATTGTAAAGCTTCACATTTGACGTCGTTCAAATCGTTGCTTATTAAGTCATCGTTTAGTTGTTCATACGTTAACTCAGGATCTAGCATGTATATGTGTAGATATTTATATTATCTAGCTCCTTTTATAGTAGTCGTTTTTGACGTTCCATATATTGCGTTTCGTAGGGGTTTGTGTTTTTTGGTTACTGTTATCCATTCGATCTCATTGTTGTCATTGTTTTTCTCTTGTGCGGTATGTACGTCCACAGCTTTTTTGTTGGGCATTGTATCTTTATCTGCATCGTCAATTGTAGTTCTTATTAGATTGTTCGATATTTTCAATTTGGTTTTCCAACGTGTTACGATGTATTGTTTAGTTTACTTTGGAGTTAAGTTGGTTGTGTGCATTTAATTGTAGGGTAAGTACCTTATTTCCATATCCTTCACACAATGGAGATTATTTCGAATTTCTTTCTTCTTTTTACACATAATGGATGGTATACTGTATTGCACTTGATGCATTTAGGGCCAGTTACCACACCACTTCCACATGGACAAATATTTTTAATTAGAGAATCTTTAGTCGCTTTTTTGCTGTTCGACATGACTGATGAAATCCCTTCGCGCAAATCAACAATTCGACTTCTGTCGATGAATTTAAGATACGTAATATTGCTTTCCTACCAAAAATCCTGGAGATTTGTACACAGATGGTAATCTGAAGGAGCTAAGTCTGGTGAATAGTTAAAGATCGTTCGTAATGACGGACGGCCGTCCCAAACGCTCGTCATTATGGGTGTTCTCCCTTCTTAAGTTGAAATTACGACTCTAGCATCGGGCAGACCACTCATCCATAACATTTTCTCTATATACATCCTTCAATAGACGATGGATATCGCAAGATCTCATATTTCTTGAGTTGAGAAGTCTTCAAAACTGATTTTTCATGATCGTAATAAACACTTACGTAAGTAGCGCAGAGTCAGTACCAGCGAGAAGCAACTTTGCACACAGATAGCTGAAATACAACTGAACATTTTAGCACACATCTGGCGGCTACCCTATTCGCCAGCGTTCAGCACAGTCCAAACGGTACTATTTTTATTACCATCTCTCGTAAAATATCAACTGGTTTCTATTCGGAAGATTTTTTTGGAATGTATCTTTGACAAAATAAAATACTGCAATTGATTAAAATTTTGTTTTTAACCTCATTAGAATAAAATTGCTTTGAGTAATCTGCCTGAAATAATTAATTCCATTACAGCATGTTTTCGAATCGTACCGTCTATGTTATCTATCGGATGTTTTGAATTTCGCATATTCATTAACTATTTTAGAATATTTTGAGAAATTTCCATAACATATTTATGGTACATAATAAGACGTATTTTACTTTGAAAACTAAAAATAATAAATAAATATTCAATTATACATAAATTAACGTAATCACGCAAAACAATAGCTAAAAAAAATTCCTTGAGTCTCATTTTCTAACACCACGGCATTTTTTTGGTTGAAAAATAATAACTAATTTATTGCCCATCAAGCTCCATCATTACAGCAACTATAATTGTCATTCAGCAATTAAAAAATCTCACGAATTCTCTTAAGCTCGAAGTTAAAGCATTTAAATTTACTATTTTTCTATTAGGTCTCATTACTTTTTTGGAAATGATAAACTAAGTAAAGTGGTTAGTTCATCTATGAAGGCTATTCCACAACGGCTTTTATCTTATCTGGATTTGGTGACATTCCTTTTTCTGTGATTATGTGTCCAAGGTATTTAACTTCTTTTGGTAGGCATTTAGATTTGTCTAATTGAATCTTGAAATTTGTTGCTCTTTTGGTAGGCATTTAGATTTGTCTAATTGAATCTTGAAATTTGTTGCTCGTAATTCATCAAATACTTTTCTTAAACTCTGAATGTGCTCTTTCAGGGATGTTGAAAATATAATAACGTCATCTAAGTTTACAAGACATATGCTTGAAGTCCGGTTAGTACAGTATCCATAGCTCGTTGGAATGTCGCTGTCTACAGTTTTCACATCCGCATTATGGAAAGAAGACATCATGTGGACAATTCTCTTATTCATCCATGCTTCATCCAAAGCAGTTAGATTTTGAGTTGCATATGTTTTGACTTGGTGAATTTTCAACTTCATTAGTATTTGTTTAGTCGAACTGGCATATTCTTTCCACCAGGCATTACAGTTCCTGTCAAATGAACCTTCAGTTTTTCCAACTCTTGAGCTAGTTGGACACTTGTGTAGAATCTGTCGGTATACATGTGAAAACCATTTGTGCCAGTGGAAATAAATAGTGTATTCAAAACCATTACTTGAAATCATCAGAAAACCTAACTTTCCACTTAGGTAAAATAAAACTCGAAACTTCAATTTTGGAACGAACCAAGACCATTGTAATTTTAAACCATTAAAGTTCTTGTTAATCCAGTATCCATCATAAATTTTGCGTTTATTTCCGATGTTTATGTAAATTTGCGACGTTTATTTCTATATATTCAGATTGGCTTTCAAGGCTTCTATTTGAAAATGTTTGTTTGTTATTCTTAATTTTCTTCTTTATTATTTTGTTCGTATTCCTCTTGTTGATATTCTTTGTATTCTGGATTTTCTTGATATTGCTGATAAAATTCGGAGTTATACGCATCTTCTTGATGGTAAAGTTCTTCTACTGTAGATTTCGGTTGTTGTGAATTTTTAATTATGGTTGTGCCCGATGTTACTTCCATTAATTTTGGTTTAGGTAATTGTCTTATTTGTGATCTCTGTAGTTGTGTCATTTTATTAGGTTATCAAGTATGATAAATAAATCCAATAAAAACTTTTTATTTTTAATAATATTATGTACCCATATTATCGATACTCTTTTTCCGTTTTAAAGGTAACTCATTTATCCATTTGCTACCGAAGTCTGAATCGCGGGAGTCGATGAACTCTTGAAACACCATTTTGACGGTCTATGCGGAATTACATTTTTTTCCAGATAATAAGTTGTTTAAATTTTAAAAGAAATGATAGTCAGTTGGGGCAAGGTCGGGTGAGTGCGGTGTGTGATAGAGAGTTTCCAACTACAATTCCTGTAGCTTTGGCACGGTCATTCGTGCGGTATGTTGTCAAGCGTTGTCATGCAGTAGGATTAGAGTCATCTGATTAACTAATTTTGGCAGTTTAATCGCAAGATTTCTCATCATTTTAACTAGTTGATAATAGTAGATATCCGTCGTGATCGATTGGCTAGTTTCCATACAGCTATGGTGAGTGACACCTGAGCTAGATCACCAAACAGTGACTAGCAGCTTCTCCTGGTGGATGTCTCGTTTCGGACAGTGTTTTGGTAATTCATCTTTGTCCAACCATTGCGATAAATGCTTGCGATTATCGTACATGATCCATTTTTCATTACACGCAACAATTCGATTAAAAATGGTTCGCCTTTGTTGCAATAAAGGAAAGAAAAACATGCGTCGAGTTTTTGTTACTTCTGTGCATCAGTCAATTCATGCGACATCCACTTGTCCAGCTTTTTCACTTTAACGACTTGTGTCAAATGAGTCAAGATTGTTTGCTTTGATACATTGTACATTAATGATAATTCATGTGCGATTTCGCTGGGATACGCTTCCACAGTGACTTTCAGGATGTCTATACACCTGAGCCTTGGGTCGACTACGTGGTTCAATAGATAGGCCGAAATCTCCTGAATAAAATTTTTTAAACCAACGAGTTACAGTCGCGTTTTTGGCCACTTTAATGCCAAACACACTATTGATATTGGAGACTGCCAACCATGTTGTGGCTTCACGCTGCAACTCATACTTCATCAACACAAGAATTTCGCTGCTTTCAGTGTTTTCACTTAATAGCCTATACAAAAGAACTATTAATTTTTTTAAAACTGAAATGTGCATTAGAAAGAGGAAGAAATGTACTTTCACACGAAAAACAAATTATTTCAAAATACGGCGTCTAAATGAGGTTGTGTGCAATTGAAATAATATAAATAAGTTTGCTCCATTTCATACTTGACAAGCTATTAGATGGGGTTCTGTTCCATGGTTATTGTTGTCTATTTGGATAATGATTAAATTGCATTGGTTTCGGTGTAAACTGTAAATTTTGTGGTTGATATATGTGTATATTTGTCATTGGTAAGGGGTTGACTCTTAAATTGTGATTAGATTTGCTTATCTTTTGGTTATTTTATTGTTGACTGCATGTAGTTCATATTTTCCTCTTCTACAGTCATTCTCATTGCGTCTTTTATTGTAGCTGGTGTTTTACATCTTAATAGATGCCTCATATGACTATTCAATCAGACTAAGTAAGCTTTTAGTGTAGTTGTGTTGTATAAATTTCGTTTTGCTGCTTTAATGTCAACGTGTAAATGTTGGCAATCTAATTTATTTAATAATAAGCATCTGATATCAATGCATTTATCGGCAAATTGTAGTGGAGTTTCATTAGATTTTTGTTTGAGCATGATTAAATCTTTTCATTATGATTCTCCATTTCCTTGGTCTCCGAAAAGTGAGATTAGAATATTTTTTAACTCTTGGAATGTGTTAAATGGTACTGCTTTTCCGATTAATTCTAATCGAATATGTAAAAGTGTAAATGCTATTCCTGCTGGGTCATTATTTGGTGACATCATTTGTAAAACTGATTCACATGAATTTAAAAATGTTGTGAATTTTGTTGGTTCTCCATCAAATTTTGGAATAATATCCAAAATGTCTTTGACTGAAATTACTGGTACGGCCATATTGATTGGTTGAGGATGTCTACGGTTTTGGGGACGAACGTTGCAATTTTTTATGAGGTCTTCTAATTCGTAGTTCATTTACTTACACTGTCAGGATTAAGATGATTCCACTGAATTCCATCGGTGTTGGATTTGAAAATTTATTATAATAATAGATTACTGATTATTTACTATACATGATTATTGTTAATTGTTTGTTTTTTGCTATTGTTGTCGATATCGTTTAATTTGATTCAAGCGAACTTAAACCAAACAATGGTATCGGTATTTCAAGGATTTGGAGAAGGTACTTCTTCTTTACAGATGGCATATTTCTTCCGTAATAATTTCCTCCATAGGAATTAAGGTTACCTATGGTTTTGGAAAATGTGACTACTTTTTATTTTCTTCGAGGGCTCAAAACATAAAAGCACTTCGACACTTTGTTTGTTATGTGCAAAGCCCCAAGATGTTTTCTTGTTTTTTTCTTACCTGGTGGATTCCAAAAACTCTCCGGTGGGTGACTCCATTAGACAGGGGTTGTTGAGTGTCCGTTGAAGAGACTGGGCGATACCAGATATCCTGAATTTGATTGTTCCTCTTTGGTGGGTGACTCCAATAGCCAGTGATTCGGCAGATTGCTGCTGGCAATGATTCTTGATTTTACACATGTAGATTATTTTTGTTATTTGGATCTGGATCTGGATCGAGTTTGCTAAGGCTGATAATAATTGACCAGAGCACGTAGGCCTTACTAGGCCCGTTGTGCCCTCCTGGCTGAGACAGCCTTCCGTTGTTCTATCACCTAAGGTGACGAGCAAAGGACAGCACAACGCTTGGAGGGGTTTCCCTAATGTTGGTCATGTTTGGCCAGAGCTCCCATAGCATGGACTGTTTAAGGTGGTTAACACATGTTCCACTGTCTCATCCTCTTCTTCACATGCCCTACATATGGAGGTTTCCACCAGACTCATAGTAAACAAGTGTTTTCTTAGCTGACAGTAACCCGGAAGGATACCTGTGATAAGTCTTGGGGTGTTCTTGTGACCACTCACTGCTAGTATGGTTGCCCTACTGTCTGTAAGGATTTGGATGTTCCTATCACGGATGTCACGGTGTAGGATTTCTTTTGCCCTATGGATGATGCCAACTATAAAGTAAATACCCCCCGGATCCTCTTTTATTTTTAAAACCATCGGTGTAAATTCGGAGGGTTTCCTCACCCTCTACACTCCCGGTTCCTCTTTTTGTCGATACATTATGGAGTCTATTAAAGACGTAGCAGGGTGGCAAATTGTCCGTCTTCCTAGGCATGCTATCCTTTGTAACTGAGTAAGCTGCTTTGCTGGGTTTTCTGTCTGGCTCTTGGCCACCAGACCAGTGCTTCATAGATTAGCATTGGTCTTACTACCACTGTATATAGCCAAAGTGCTATCTTAGGATATAGCCCCCATGTCTGCCCCACAGCCCTCGGGTTTGCCAGAACATACATGCTTTTTTACATTTTATTTTGAGATGTGGTTCCCACGTCAGCTTGCCGTCGAGGATCACTCCCAGGTATTTATTTGACTTCCGACGGCAATATCAACCGGGTATTGAGGAGCGTAGGAAGCTTTAGCTTACCTACTTTCCTTTTTCTTATGAAGAGGACCATTTCAGTCTTTGACGGGTTCATGATCAGAGACTGGTCATTACACGAGTGTTTAATTATTTTTAGGGCTTCCTGCATAAAGCTGCATATCACCATCTCAAATCTCCCTGTTAGCAGAATGGTTATGTAATCTGCATATCTTATGGTGTGGAAGCCATGGCCGTTAAGTCGCCGCAGTAGGCTGTCAACAACTATGTTCCACAGGAGTGATGAAAGTACTCCAACCTGTGGGCAGCCTTTAGCAACAATCTTTCTGACAGTGGTATTTCCTAAATTTACTGTGATTGCCCTATTCTCCAGCATGCGTTTGATCCACCCACTAACTGTGGGGTTCACACCATGCGTGGAGAGGGCAGTTTCCATTTTTCTGAAGGTCATTATTGAAGATCCTCATACCAGTATCCGTGATATTAGTAGGAATCACGATATTTCAACGCGATCCGTACATCGTATTCTTCAAAAGTACAAAGTCCGTCCATTTAAGATTCAACTGCACCAAGAATTGCAACGTCAAGATTTTCATGCGAGGCAAGATTTCTGCATGTGGGCTATCAACAAAATTGAGCAGGAGGAATCATTTCTTTTGCGCGTATTATTTTCTGATGAAGCGACGTTCCATAGAAATGGGCATGTCATTTGCCACAACTACCATTATTACGCCGATGAAAACCCACACGCCATGCGAATGATAAACAACCAGCAAAGATGGTCGCTGAATGTTTGGGGAGGCATACTTGGAGAACACCTTTTGGGTCCTTATTTCATCGAGGGGCACCTGAACGGCAACAGTTATCTGAGGTTCCTTCGCGACGACTTGGATGATCTCTTGGAAAATGTCCCTCTAGCCGCTCTACGACAGATATTTTTCTAGCAAGATGGGGCTCCTGCACATAATAGCCGTGTCGTTCGGGAATTTCTCGATGAAACGTTTCCGGACTCCTGGATTGGTCGTGGGGGTCCTGTGAGGTGGCCGCCAAGATCACCAGACCTCACTCCCCTTGACTTCTTCATTTGGGGCTATATTAAAGACGAGGTTTACAGGACGGTATCAACTACTGTCGAGGATATGAGGGAGAGAATCCGCGCGGCTTTCCGCGGTATATCACCAGAAGTCCTTAGGGCAGTGTCTAGAGCCTGTGAGTCGAAGTTGCGGTTATGCCTCCAGCAGGAAGGTCGTCATATCGAACATTTAGTTTAAGTTGTTAAATTTTCTTTATCTGCATTTTTCATATCATGTTGAATAAATAGGTACATACTATTATGTTGTGTTTTTGTTTTCTCATGGCACACTTGGGAACGGAAAACGTTTCCCGACATTTGCGATGAAATTCCTTTTTTCTCCAAAATTTTGTTATGCAATTTGTATTTTTTTTGTACCAATGCAAAATTTAGAGTTTTGGCTGTACAACGCCGTATTTTTTTAGGGAGGTGCAATTTGAAATTTTCGAAAAAAATGACAACATGCGAAGATCAATCAAAAAATATTTTTTTTTCATAAATTACCCGAAAAAAATTATGTGAAGGTATACGAGGTCTTAACCTGTACCTAAATTCAAAATTTAGGCGCCGGCGTCAATTAGTTTCTCTATAAAAAAATCTCAAAAATGGGGCGCAATTTTGAAAGAAGGGGTTATAACAGCGAAACCGCTAAAGTGAAGAGTATAACATGTTAGATAAAAAACTAAGTACTCTCCGAGCACTTTCCAAATCGGCAATAAAAAATAGGGCATTCCATTTAAAAAAACATAAATTTGGTACGCCACTGGAGTACGGCACGCCACTGATGATAGGAAATATTTTTGAAACATAGCGACGCTAATTATGCACCACTTTGCTCTTAGATTTTTTCGATAGCTTTTATCGTAAGGGAGCTATGGTCCGAGGCGTCTTAAGTGCCACACCCGGTATAAGCAATTTTGTGCTACAGGATGTTGTTCAGAAATTGATGGACTCTCAGGTTAGCAAATAAATGAGTAATACACTAAACCTACTTAGTAGATTTATTTATTAACCTGAGGGTCCATCAAATTCTGAACAACATCCTATAGCACAAAATTGTTTATTATTATATTTAATAAAAAAGAAACTCAAATACCTTAATTACACAATAAGAATAACGTCCCAAAATTTATATTCTAAGAGAAATTTTTGGGAAAAAATATGTCGTTGCTTATCAGTATCAAAGACTGATTTGAATTCACATTCGCCAAATAATTCAAGGTATGAATAATAATCTTCGATAGAAGCGAAACTCTAAAAATGAAGATACATACTTTATTTCATTTGTTTAGGACATTTAAATACATTTAAATATATGGCCTAATTGGTTAGAATTTTTGAAGTCGAAAACATTCCCAAGTTATAAATAATTTAGAATAGTAATGTAATAGAATTCGGATGACGTAAATGTGTTTAGAGATCTTACTTTAAAATTTTTGCGATAACCTTTCATATAAAGCCAAGATTTTATGTGGCTTTTTCAGTCGTGTAGCCATGAACGTTATATACATTAGCTTTGTGATTGCACTTATAGTTGGTGTAGAATCACAATTAGTTCCACAAGGTATAGTTGATTATAATTGAGATTCATTTAATTTAAGTACTTGTAATTGTTTACTCTAGATAATTGTTTAGTAAGATAAATTTAATATACCGATTAATGGAAGCTACTAAAAACATTAAAGCACTGCTTTTGTACATTAATTTATATTTTTTTAATAATTACGTCTTATTTAATTTTTAAAAACTTAATTACATAATAAAAATGTATATTTCTTGAATTAGTTTCTCATGTAGCACGTGGTGCAACATTTTCTAATATATTTAAACAGTGAAACAAACTAAAAAAATGTATACCTGTATATAATTTTTTTAATTATTTCTCTAATTAAAACTTTATTACAGTATTTTTTAACATTTATTTATGTAATTCTATTTATTTAATTTTTTAATTTTCAATTTAGTACTTCTGATATCGTACGATCATAATTAAGTCCTTACAAATAATTTACTTATGATTGATGTAATGTGTAGATATTTAAAGAAAAAAAAATACGAACCAAGAAACTTAAAAAAATCCTTTCCTCAACCACTTTATAACTATTTTATAGAAATTTTAAACGTCTTTTGATTGAATATGAATTATTTAGTAATTTATTTAATAAAACAAAAAATAATGTCAACTTTAAACTCCGAAATGTTAAAACAGTTCTAACTAACTAAATTTTGTACAAAGAACAACTTATGTTACTTAAAGTATTGAAATGCATAAAGTATAAGGTATTTATTGCGTGTCGAAAAGTGAGTTACGCTAATCCGAAAGATAGTATTATCGTTCCTAAAATATGAATTGTCGCCCTAGTTGAAAGTGGTAAGTAAATTATGTCAAGAAAAATGAATAAAATATATGTCACGTTTTTTTTGCATGTGATAAACAGTGGCTTTAGGTTTAAATTATTTATAATTAAATGAAATATAAATGTCAACAGTTTCCGCCAAGAATATTCAATCACAAGAAAAAATATTTAGTATTAATTATATCTAGATGTAATTTGTAAATTTACGTATCAACTTAGTGGTTAAATGTTTAATAAAAATATAATAAATACGATACAGAAAAACTCTATATGAAACTAATGTGTAAAGTCTTATTTTATATCTATTTTAAAATATCGGGTCTAAGGAATATGATAATTCATTGTTAAGGATGTTATGAATGTTTTATATATTGTTTATTTAACTATAATTTAAGTAATATCAGTTATTATGAATATAGAATCTCGTGCTATTTATATCGGGTGTGGTTTTTAAGAGAAATGAAGATATTGATATTCATCCTACTAATCAAAATTACTTTAAAATTGCGATATATTATATTGTATTTTTATTAATTACGGAAAAAGTTTTTACAATATCTGCGTTAGTTCCAAGGAAGAAAATGGCCTTCAAGAGCAAAATTTTTGAATTTCAAATTTTAGTTTGTAACATAGTTGCAGATAAGCGAAAACTTAACGAACATTTTCATTTCTCGAATGCTTATTTCGCGATTACAGTCCATGACTAATCACATTTACATTTGTGTTAAAGTAGGTACTTTTATTAAGAATCATATCGGTGTTCAAAATTTTACATGTATTTCTCTGATCTTATAAAGTCGACATCTTGGAGTCGGATATTTATTTTTTTCGACACTGTCAAAATATTAGACTTGGAAAAATCATAAAATACTGTGGACATAATTTTTTTAGGGATGGCCAAAAAATTACCGCTAACCATTCCATCATCAACCATCAACGGTTTAAAAATATTTTACCGTAACATTCGTGGGTTACGTAAAAACTTTCTTCAGTTAATGAGACAATATCCTTATTCAATCATGAGATTATCGTTCTTAGTAAGTCTTGATTGCAGAAATTGGTTTTGATAATTACAATATTTACCGTTTTGATCGAAAACCCCTAGTCTGTGGTAAACACTGAGGTGGTGGAACACTTTTAGATGTAACTCGTCATATCAAATCTCAGCTAATCAGCAATATTGCGGAGTATTCCGATGCACTTATTGTGTTGGTCAGTTGCTATTATTTTGTAATGTATATATGAATTTGTATGTGTGTATGAATCTTTTCTACTATTAATTCATATTATCATTATAATTATATACACTATTTTTTAATTTACTTTATATGGGCACACTCAAATATATACTTTAGTGGCTAAATTTTTGCTTCATTAATAATGTACATTTTTACCATAAATTTTATTTATGTTGTAATGGTCTTGCAAAAATAAAAATAAAAAGTATTATTGATATGTTATTTGACCACTGAGTTTGTATTTTTGGCGACTATAATCTTCCTCGTGTCAGTTGGCTAACTGAACTCTAACAATCCGAAGGCTACTTTAATTGGATTGACATTTGGATTAATTAATTGATTAAATTTATCAATCACAATTTCATATTGCTTGATTCAATATTTTTACAGACAATTTCTGTTGAGAAGTTGGAGATTTAGCCGATTATCCTTTTCTGCAATGTGACATATACCAACCTGCTCTGGAACTAATTATGTGCTTCAAATCAAACACTATGGAAGAGTCTGCTTGGAATGCTTAAGTCAAGTATCATTTTAGAAACTAATATTTTCCTAGTCTTAACTTCAGTTTTATTAAAATACATCGGGATTCCTTGCTCGCCGGCAAAGATTTAAATGAAAAAGTAAACATCTTTTATAATGACTCTGACTCAATTGATAGATTTGTTTCTGTCGCCATGATCCCAAGTTTAAGAAATTAGTGTCCATGAAAAAGAAACTACACTCAGTATATAAGCAATCAATTCAGATGCCTTCAAAACACCTCATACTAATTGCAAAAAATTAGCAAAAATATGTCATCATGATTATCTACAAAATTAATTAAATATTTCTTCAGAAAATAATTAACAGTATTAAAAATGAATTAATCACATAAAATAATACGAATTTAAAAAATTAAAGACAGTATCTAGTTTTCAGTAAATTCAAAATAAATTATTATATATATACATACATCTTTATTTGGAGAAACATAATACATAACAATAATAACAATCAATATGAAACAGATAAATGGTGTTAGTCCATCTGGGCTATAGACCTGCGGTCTTTTTGCCTTGTCTTGAATTTAAGTTTTCGAGGGATGCAGAATTTGGATAACAAGGGTTGGTTGTGTGGATTATTGGCAAATTTAATACTAAGGCTTAATATACGTTGTCAAATAGGTGGGATTTGTGTGGTTTCGTATAGAAGCTCATTTGAGGGATTGTGGAGTGGGTTGGCAGTGTGTCGGAGTTTGGTTAAGATTCTAAGGGCGGATCTTTCGGCAACTTGGAAGTAGTGGAGAATAGATGGTTGGATTTTGGTGGAAAGGATTGCACCATAATCTAACAAGGGTCGGCATATTGTTTTGTAGATATGTGTTGCAGTTTTAATATATATTCCCTACTGTTTATAGGTTAATTCTCGAAAACGCCGAGCCCTTGTTTTGATTTTGTTTTTTACTGTTTGTACATGGAGCTTGAAGGAAAGTTTTGAATCTAATAGTATGCCAAGGTATTTACAGGTATAAGAGGGATAGATGATGGTATTATTGATTAGGATCGTAGGGGATTGTGACGTGATTTTGTGGTAGGGGATGATTAGTTGGCATTTGGAAGGATTCATTTTGATTCGCCATTTGGAGCACCATGCTTGGATGGAATCAAAGGATGATTGAAGAGATTGTTGGGCGATTTAAACGGAGGGTGAATGGGTAACAAGCAAGGTGTCATCGGTGAAGAGTAGGAATATTGTAAAGGATTGAAATGTGTGGGGTCAGGATTACTAATATCGTGGCAATATAAGTTGTATATGAGAAGGGATAAGGAAGAACCTTGAGGGATGCCTTGTAAGATTGGAAAGGAATGGGAAAGTGTTTGTTTAATTCTCACTTGACAGGATCTGTTGGAAAGGAAGTTGACTAAAAGGATTGTTAAATGATGGGGAATTTTTAGTAGGAAACGTTTATATAGGAGTCCAATATGCCACACTGAATTAAATGCTTTTTATTGTATTTAATTTGCATATTGGACGTAAGGATTGAGAGAGGAAGTATAGTGGATTTTTTGGGAAGGAAACCAAACTGATAGTCAGAAATGGAGTTGATTGAGGTTTGAAGTAGTTTTTGTTTGATAATGGATTCAAAGAGTTTACCAGTTACAGGAGGTAGTGTTATGGGACCGAAGCTAGAAATAAGTGTGAGATCATTTTCGGGTTTTGGGAAGCAAATAATAATACCATTTTTCCATTCGGGAATGAAATATTGTTGGGAATAACAGAAGTTGAAAGTTTTTAAAAAACGTGTGGATTTCGGGATGGAATTTTTTTAAGGATTGATCTAGGAATTTTATCATGACCTGGAGAGGTGTTTTTACCAGAGTGTAAAATTGTGAAATAATCTGTCTCGTCTAATGAATCGTCATTTGGAGGAGGTAATGTAGACTTATCAAATGAAGCGTACCAGTCGTTAACTGAATTAAAAAAGTCTTCGTAATACTCATTATTGTCAGTTGGTTTAAATGTAGATTCTAACTGTCCTGCAAAGGCTGTAGCAATTTGTAAATCGTCAGTCAGTATGGTACCGTCAGTTCGATCTTTATTATTGATTAGGTAGTTAATTTATTATTTATTTGAAAACAGAAAAATATAATTTACTTAAAAATAAGATAAAATTTAATATTGATGATGGTTGCGACCGTTACTACGTAATAATTCATAATATCGGCATTAAATAAAATATTTACTATGTTTTTTTTTACCACAATTATTCATTGTTATTTATATAAATAATAATTTATATAATTACAACAATATTTTTAATAGTCATTTTCACATTAGACAAATTAATGATTGCGGGTGTATTAACACAGGGTTTAAGAAATTTATTTCATTCTTTTGCATTCTAAGGTGAATTTGATTTTGGTGTGTATGTTATTTATTAAATTTAAAAAAAATTGTTCAGTTGGTGTTCACACAAACGATTATATCGCCTACATATTCGTGTCAATGTGGTTTTTTGTAAACTCTAGGCTAAATATTTCTTCTTCGATGTATTCCGTCAATATAAATATATCTGCTAAAAGAAGATTTGTAGGCGATCCCATTGCTAGGCCTGTAGTTTGCATAAGCATATTTCAAAAACTGGAACAAGGTCTAATTTAGCAAAGAAACATAAAATGGTGATTGTCATCATAGTAACTTCCTTACATTTCTCTCCAAAACTATGAGGTCTACAGAAAAAGGCTATTCTTAACAATTTGCTCAATTTTGGATTCTTTACAATTACTTGTTATATACATTTCATGTAACTCCTATAGTTTATTAGCAATAGGCAAAGCATATCAAAATGTTTAATATTTAAAGTTAAGATCTTTATGAAAAACATGTCTTCATAAAACTTGTTCAATTTCTCAATCTTTATAACTTTTGTTTGAAAAGTTTGTAATATTTTTACCAAAAGCTTTTCAGTTCTAGTTTTTAATGATAAAACCTTAAGTTTAAAGTTTCATCTCAAATGGATCATTCGTTTTCCTCCAGAAACTGTGTTCTAAAAATATGTGTTACACCTTGCAAGTACGATAAGTCTTCCTGGTAGAAATACAGATCATCCGTCATCTACAATTACAATCCAAATATTCAACGAGAACTGATATTAAAAACGATCTTTAAGTACATACCTCTATTTCTTTTCTATGTCTGCACTTTCCTGCTGTTAATCATATAATTACATATTTAGAATGATATTAAGGGATATCAACTCATTAAAAAATGTACTAAGCTATACTTTTATTTCGACTACATTAATAATTTATAAACGTAATATAACTTCAAAGGAATCTATTGAACCAAATGTGTTAATGTATATATTTACTATAAATGCTTAAGTATTTATAGCCATAATTTTATTATGTTAAGTATCTAATTAATTCAATTCAAACAGTTATATTTACAAGCTTACAAGTGTTAATAATATATACTACAAAACCCCGTTAAAACCCCGATATTCATTTAGAAACACGCGGTATATTATCAATATTTAGTGTCATTCAATGCCCTGTGGTGCTTTAGTACGGGGAGTAGTTGTCTTAACTATTAGCTGGAGTTTTTACATTATAATGTAAAACATTAGTGCAGAAACGCCCATGGAGATTTATTTTTCTCATTATTAATTATCAATATTTAGATTTGTTATTTAATTATTGCTCTTAAAATCTTACGAATATTCTAATTATTACCTAAAACATTTCAGCTTGTAACAGAACTTGCACTGGAGCGACACGAGAATGTAGATATAATTTTGTAGTCGATAAATTTTGGACGATGGCACCAGACTGTTTGAGTTGTACTACTGGAAATGAAACCCACTGTGATCAGCGTCTCTGTTTTCCTGGTGACGGTAGGCGACGTATGTGGAGAGGTATAAATGGTGTATTTCCAGGTCCACCAATAGAGGTATGTGAAATTTATTACAAAATTATTATATTACCTACATTAATCATCGACAGGTATGCAAGGGTGATACAGTTATGATTTGGGTGAAAAATTTATTGAGTCCGGAAACATTGTCAATTCACTGGCATGGAATGCATCAAAAAGGAACTCAACATATGGATGGTGTACCCATGGTCACACAAAGAGGCATTCAACCAGATGAAGAATACGTGTATAGATTCAAAGCTAGTGAAGTGGGAACGCACTTCTATCATTCGCATTCAGGTAAGAAATTATTGTATTGTACTACTTACTTGCTTTTATTAAAGAAACTAATATTTCTCAAAAACTACTTTTAATATTCATAAGTACATTTGATAAAAGAGTGTTGAATATTAATTAATTAGCACGCATAATTTAACAAGTTTTACGTAATGAACACTGAATAAAACTTTGTTTTACATATTTAGGAGCACAGAGAGCTGATGGAGTATATGGTCATTTTATTGTAAGAGATGTTTTGGAACCTACACCTGTAATTTATGGTAATGACAAAAGTGAACATGTCATTTCGTTCTTGGAGTGGTTCAATTCCACCGCTGAAGAAATTCAATTCGGTTACCTGAGAACTAAAGATTTCTATGCCGATTATCCAAAATCCATTGTTATTAACGGTCGAGGACATACTCCAACAAACAGCGTACCACCAAGAAAGTTCAATGTTGTTTGGGTAAGTTGCTAAAACAGAAATTTAATAATATTTACAATTCAGTACTACAAGTCTAATACTTTTAGGGATCAAGCTACAGATTTAGGCTGATCCATGCCGGAAATATCGTTTGTCCGGTTGAATTCTCTATTGATAATCACGATTTGATTGTATTTAATTCCGATGGAAATGCGTTCTACCCACAGACAGGTAAAATTTAAGCACTTAAAAAAAACAACTAAAAATTAATTGCGCTTATAGTTCAAAGTTTGACAATGGCAAATGGCGAAAGATACGATTTCGTTTTGAATGCCAACCAGGCTGTTGGTCAGTATGTGATGAGATTCGAAGGAAGTTTAATATGTAACGTGACTGGTTACGCAATATTGAATTACGTAGGAGCCAATCCGAGGCCTATTAACTATTCTAGATCACGAACTTTTACAAAAGTAAGAATAGTTTTTTGTACGAATTCGCTTTTTGTTACTGTGTTTTTCTTTTTTCAGAGATTAAATTGTGTTGATCCTAGGGAACCTGGCTGTATACCATATACGGCATTAAGTTATTATGGACTTCTTAATCCATTGTATAGTCTACCAGCATCTTATAGGTACTTTATTGGTTTCGATCAATATAGTGTACCATTAGAACGTTTCGATGGTGTTAGGGGTGAAGAACTGTTTACTCCCTTCGTTAATAATATTGCTTTTACGCCACCCAGTGATGTTCTATTATGTAATAGAAATTACGGACCAACATGTCAAAATGCAGCAGAAAGAACTTCATGTACACATTTAGTTTCTGTAAGTATTTTATCCAGTATATATATATATATATATATATATATATATATATATATATATATATATATATATATATATAGGAGTATGTTATCTAAGTAATTAAATATTGGTAAAAAAATATTGTTATAATAATACAAAGTAAGTGTTAAAGTAGTTTAAGATGACACTAAGTTTTATTTTTTAATACGTAGAATAGAAATTGAATAGATTAGTTTTTATGGAATATAATAATTTATATATTTATCACTAATGTCTTTTATAAAATATGATATCCTATAATAGTTTGGTATGTAATACTTGTATAAATCTCACAGTTTCCACCTAATTCTACCGTTGACATATTTTTGACGGACATTGGGGCGTCACTTACGCTCCTCCATCCAATGCATTTGCATGGATATAGTTTTGCGGTCGTTGGATATGTGAAATTTGGCGAAAGTGCCAACGCCGTGGCAGTAAAAAACAATCCAACTCCGCTATACGCAAACAACCCAAGACCGATTTTGAAAGACACCGTTGCTGTTCCCGACGGAGGTACTGCTATCATTCGCGTGATAACTAATAATCCTGGTGAGTTCTTTCAATAAATGTATAAAATTAGTCTTTTTATAACCATTTTATTATAGGATACTGGTTATTACATTGCCACGTCGATTTCCACACCGAAGAAGGTATGCAGATGGTTATCGAAACGGGAAAAGATTCCTTGAGGTGTTCGAAAATGAGCAATTGTGATTGTACTTGCCCCTAAACTTTATTTTCGTTACCTAAAGCGACTAATAAATGGTTCGAGTAATTTAAGCTAAGAAAATTATTTACAACCCTTGTACTTAAACCGTTTAACATAATTTGACCAATCTATCAAACATATTAAAATCTGAGTTTTGAGTTTTTAGAATTAAAAAAATAGGACAGATAAAAAACACATTAAAATCAGTATACAACTTATTTATTTATTTACATCTTTGGTCTTTTTTCTTAGAAAAATACATTTAAAACCAAATTAACTACAAAAATATACATACAATTTTGACCGAAAGAAGCACGGGCGGTGTTCACAATGACAAATTATGTTCTTCCACTTAAACCCTTCTTGCACCATGGTGTTTCCGTTTACCAAGAAAAGGGGGTGATACCGGGCGTTAAACCATATTTTTGAGCCGTATCGTTGAGCAAGTGAGTTCATTTCTCTGGAAGCGAACTCCGTACCATTATCACATAAAATAATTTGAGGAGCTTCAAACACTATGAATGCTCATAAATTGTCGCAGAATCTGCTCTACGCAACGGTTTAACCAACGTAAACTTAGAAAACCTATCAGTTACCAACAAATGATAGGAGTTTCCTTTATTAGATCTGGGAAGGGGACCGATAATATGGCACGCAATTAATTACCAAGAGTATGAAACATCTTTGGGTCTGCCCATTTCTCTGGGGCGTCCACTCGTAGGCTGCTTCTGGGCATCGAAAACTTGACAAAAGCGAATGTACTTCTTGACATCCATTCGAAGAAGAGGCAAATTACCAACTATCCGACTGTGACCAGTTGTAGGTGCATCGTGACAAGACCTTAAAATATCGGTCCGCAACGCCTGAGAAGCAACTAATTTCCTTGGCTTGGCAAAATCTGGATTAGCGAGGATTGGAGCAGAAACAAAGGCTATCTTTATATCCTGGCCACGGCACCAAGGTAGCCCAAGTTCTATTCCGGTTTCCTCTCTTAGTACCAATAGAAGGAACAACCAAAACTCTAAGGGATCTTTGAACTCCGTCAACACGTAATGGTAAGTAAACACAGCCAACAACTGATTGTCTACCTCCATTAGCAGTAGACATTCTTTCTCAGGGCAGGTACCTATTTCAAGTGAAAATTGATCAATAATAGGCAAGCCAGGACCTCCAATAACAGAATGGCTTGCTCCGGAACGCACCCTAATATAATGTCGGTTATCTGGATATTTCTCTACAAAAAGTGGGGTTGCTTTATAAATAGAATGGTTAACTAAATTATTCGTTTTATGACTACAACAGAATGGTGAGAAGAAACACAAATTTATCAAAAAAAAATGGTGATGTGGCCATCATAGTACTTTCCCCATATTTTTCTCGAAAACTACAAGGTTTACGTAAAAAGGTTATTCTAAATATTTTGTTCAATTCTTAATTATTTACAATTATTTGTTATATAAGTTTCATGTAACTTCAATAGTTTATTAGCAATTAGCAAAAAATGTTCAATTTTTATATTTTTTTTTTCTTGAAAGTTAGGAGTTTTATGAAAAAAATGTTCAAATAAAACTTGTTCAGTCTATAATCCCCTTTAACTTCTGTTTGAACCATTTTTTAAAATTTTACATATTTAGAAAAATATTACAAAAAAACAAAAAAACGCCTCGAGTAATCATCCACTTCCGGTCTATGAATGTTCACCAAAAGCTTTTAAGTTCCAGTTTTTAATGATAAAACCTTAAGTTTAAAGTTTCATCTCAATACGATGTTTCGTTTTTGAGATACAGCGCCCACCGACAGACAGACACACAGCCACACAGACACACAGACACACATTTTTTTTTTACCAGAAATTAATGCAATAGACTCAGGGGGCCCCAAAACGGATATTTCCGCAAAAAAAAATTCAATAAAAAATCACGAAAACAAAACCCCCCCTATATATACTATATAGGGAAAGTAAAAATGGTGATGTGGCCATCACAGTACTTTCCCTATATTTTTCTGAAAAACTATGAGGCAAAAAGGCTATTCTTAACAATTTGCTCAATTTTGAATTCTTTACAATTACTTGTTATATAAATTTCATGATTATGAGTGTTCACCAGAAGTTATAAGTCGTAAAATATAAACAAACACAAAATTACTGCATGTTTTAATTGATGCATTCATACAAATATTTCAAATAATTTTTGATGATGTTTTACTTAATGGAAGGTGGGATAGAGGATTTTAGAATCCTTCACAAAAAGTAATAATCTAGTAGGAGATCCAGATAAAACGATAAATGCTAACAATTCCAATATTTTATAAGAATAATTTGTAAAAAAAATTAATTGCCAGAAAAATTAATAAAATTTTAGAACATGAATCTAGAATTAAAATTATTAAAATTTGTTTAAAAATCCTAGTAAATTTCACATACAATAAGATGAAAAAATCTAAAAGTCTGAAAGAAACGATTCTAAACCATTTGTGAAAAATTAAAAAAATAAAACTGCCGAAAAGTTTTAGATATTTAGAAAAAATGTTTATAAATTCTAAAACTCTAAAAAATATTTTCTAGGAATGTAGAATGAAACTTACTAGAATATTTAAGAACACTTAATAGTTCCAATAAAAAAAGCAAGCAAGAAAAATCGAAAAGTCTAAAAGAAAATATTTCTGGAAAAAAGATCTCGAAACAATTTGTAAGAAATTAAGAAAAACCTTAACAACTTCAAATAATCTGGACTTATTTTACTTGAAAAATGAAAAATACTTACATTTTTAAAAAAGAAAAACCTTCCAAACTCTAATGAAAATCTCTGAAAGAAAAATTAATAAAAAATTCTAGAAATTTATATAAAGAAAACTGCCTCACAATTTCACAAGCTACGAAAAAATTTCTTGGTATCTGGACATAAAATTACTGGATATTTCTAGAATCCTTGAATGAAAACCTGAAAAGTTAAAGTAATAAATGCTAGATAAGAAAAATTTTTGTAAAATTCATTCTCAAAGAAACTTCTTACAATTTGGAGGAAAAAACCTGAATTAAAATAAAAATTGTCTCGAAATAAAACTGCAAAAAAATTCTACAAATTTTGAAAAATATTCCGGGAATCTGGACTTTAAATTACTCAAAAATTCTACGACCAAATTTCTATAAATTTGGAAATTGACTATTTTGAATTACTAAAATCCTAAGAATCTTTGACATCCTAGACAATTTCGATAGAATAAAGCAAGTAAAGCAAAAAAAACTCTTGAAGAATAATTACGATTTGGAGCGAAAATTCTTAAACGAAAAATTTCTAGAAATCTAGAAAAATATGTTTGAAATTACCAGAAAAAAATAAAAAAATAAAAAACAGATTTTAGAAATTTAGGGGAAAAATGCTTGGCTCTGAACCAAATTCGGTTTCAAAATTATTTGAAAATTAATTTTTTATTTATTAATCGATGTATAAAAATAATTAACTCTTGAACAATTACGATGAGATAAGATATGCTGAAAAGTCTCAAAGAAATATTTTTGGAAAAAATTGTGTAAATAAAGATAGGAAAAAATGCAGAAAATTCTAAAACCCTTAGTAAAATTTCTAGGAATTTACACATTGATTCTGGAGCCTATTTAGAATTTTACTAATTTCCAGAATTTTTTAATTACAGACCCTTAATATTTCCAGGATTTCTTGCTTTATTTGTTTATTGAAGATTTTCTAGAATTTGTAATGGAAGAAATTCTGGAGAACTGCTAATATTTTTTCAACGAATTAAAATCTAAAAAAATAGTCACGATAAAGTTTGTAAAAATGGGGACGCAAAATTAATTGGAATTTTCTAGAAGTTTTCTAAAAAAGACAAGCAAATTTGAATAAGATAATATTATTGATTGAAGTTTCGAAAAATTAAAAAAATACAGTGAATAAATAAAAAAAAAATCTTCAATTAGGGTAAGAAGAAAATTTTCTGGAAAATTTTATAGGCTGGAAAGAAAAACTGTGTATAAAGTTTAAACGTTTAAAGTTTCTAAGAAACTTCATTAAAAAAACTTTCTTCACGAATTGGTAACATTTTTTATAAAATTATAATCTAAAAAAATAAATATTTGACTCTGGTCAAAGTTTCTAAAAATGAGGACGTTAAATTAATCATAATGATTATTGCGACTGCTACTACGTGGTAATTTATAATGAACACTGAATAAAACACTTACTATGTTTTTAACCACTATAATTAAATTATAATGGTTAAAAACATAGTAAGTGCTTTATTCAGTGACGATAAATTACTTGGAAGTTTCTAGAAGTTTTCTAAAAAATCAAGCAAATTTGAATAACATAAAACAAGATATAATGAAACTTTCTAAAAATAAAAAATTAAATTCGTAAAAATACAGAACTCTTTAATTCTTTAATTAGGGCGTGAAGAAAAATTGCTTGGAAATTTTAAGGACTGGAAAAAACTGTTGAAAATTCTTGAACCCCGACAATTTCTAAGAAACTACAGTTACAATTAAACGATGTTTAGAGAATTTTTAAAGAATATTTTTGCATTTTTGTGTTAGAAATGGTGGAATATTTCACGAATATTAAAATTTAGCAATAAGCAAAAATATGAATATTTTTAATTTTTAATTTTTTTCTTGCAAGTTTAGAACTTGAAAAAAATGTTTTATTAAAACTGGTTCACTTTTTACTTCTCTTTAACTTTTGTTTGAATGGTTTTGTCTTATTTTTCAAATTTAGAAAAATATTGACAAAAAATCAAAAATCACCTCGAGTGAACACCCACTTCCGGTTTTTGAATATTCACCAAAAGCTTTTCAGTTAAAGTTTTTAATAATAAAACCTTAAGTTTAAAGTTTCATCTCAATTGGATCATTTGTTTTTGAGATACAGCACCCACCGACAGACAGACACACACACACACACAGATTTTTTTTTTCCAGAAATTAGTTTTTTGGGTTCAGGGGACCCCAAAACGGATATTTCCGCAAAAAAAATTTTTCAAAAAAAAATCACGAAAACAATACTCCCCCTATATACTACGTGTATAGGGAAAGTAAAAATTGCTGCTAAATTGTGTCAAATTAAGGAAAATATTGGTCACTTGACTTATTTTTTTATTGATGGTGCTGGACGAGACGTAGGCCGCTGGCATGTTAAGGATCTTAAGCCACATTTCGGCCATGATCCCCCTCATGTACAGGATGATTAAAAAAAGAAAAGGACCCTTGTAGGTCGGACTTTGTTTTCTTTTTTACCAGGAAAAAGGTGACAGTGACATTTTCATTTTCGTGAATTTGAGTTTAAATGTTTAAGGATAGCGCTCTCGTTTCGCAAAGCATGCCGTGTTTTTCGTGTGGACGCCATTTTTGGGTTTTGCTGACGAGTGTGAGTGTGCTGACGTTTTGCATGGTTTTCGTCTTGAGAAGTGCAATTAAGTTACAGTACACGATTTCGACAGCGTTACACTACTAGCGGGTACACACACAATCCAAGGGCCCAAAAGTACGGCCAGTTTATGGAGATCGAGGTTCTGGGCTGATAACCCTGATCTTTACAGGCATCCTCTCCAGTAATAACGTTCTTCTTCGAGTTCCCAGTATTCGAATCCGCTGGGGTTGAGAGAACTACACGCGGTTAGTGAGGAGGAACACAGATTAAATTTGTGTAGTATTTAACGTTAATATGCTGGGGATTTGTGACGAAGAATATAAGAATTATAAGGCAGATACCACGGTTACTATATTATCTTTATGGGATGACCTTGATACTAAGCGTTTTGATATTAAGCTAGCAGTTGATCATCTTTCTCTTGCCAAGGCTGCAGAGACAACCGTTGCTCCAATCTATAAATGGGAGCTTCCGTTTGATGACAAATTGTTCGACTTATTGGAAAGATAAATGTATCTGAACGAATGTTATTGACCTCAGCAACAGATCTCTTTACTGGCCCTGCCTTAGTATGGTTTCGTGGTGTTCGGGGAAAATTCCAAGCTTGGGATAATTTAGTTACCTGTTTGAAGGAATATTTTTTATTAGTGGTTCTTTTTTTTCGTTATTTCGTCAATCTCTTGAGGGGTAATAAATAAAAATTACTTGGCGCCTTAAATAAATCGAACCTCCCCATCCGCGAGTTAGCTTACATCAGGGATTTTCTTGCACACCTAGACAATGATTTTCTGTAGCAAAACACTACAGTGTAGTGAACAATTGTAGTGAGTAAAATAAAAAGTTGTAAATTATAAATAGTTTACAATTATTATTACATTAAATGATAATGGATTTACAAAAAATAAGTGCCTCAACAACCAAAACAATGATAAAGTAAGTGCTGTCTGACACTATTGTCTGAATTTAATTGTTTATCATTTAAAGAGTTTTGCAAAGATCGAAACAAATAATAGCTGGAGTAGTTGTGACTATCATTAAATCATCAAATCCCATCCAAGTTCCAGTAACTTCTGGCATGTCACTAAACTTATTTGTGGTCTCGAGTAGGTGAAACACAGCACCATTACGATGCTAATTTTGGCTGCTTTTTGTTGATGGCTTTATTCAGATTGTCTAATTGGCGACAGTACACATCCTTATTGATGGATTGGTTCTGTAATAACTGCTCAAAATACACGACACCTTTGTAATCCCATTATAATAACATCAAACTTTCTTCGTGAAAAACCTGTTCGTTATTTTTATTTTAAAAGTTTTATTTTTCCGTAAAATTTGACGACAATTTTCCAAACACACACTTTGTTAGTAGAATTGTATACAACTGGATATCAACATATTAAATTGTTTACATAGGTTCTCGGAAATTCTACTATGGCCAAAGATGTTCATGTCAGATTTATTATTCCTAGAAGTTGTGAGTATGAAACCCAAACAAGTGCAGCAATACCTTCATTATATTGATTTGAATTGAGTGTGTGAATGTTATGGAGAATGAATGTATCAATATGCAGAAATCCGATTTACTTGTTTTCCAGGAGTTCAGTGCAGAGCTTCACCAAAAGGCTATGGCCTCTAAGAGTGTTTGATTTTTGGATCCATGGTGTTTATTGGTATGTTTATCTAAGTAAAACCCTTTCAAAATGTGGACAGGCCACTTATGCCAATGGAAAATTGTGTCATCTTATGCTAAAATTTATCAAAGTGGCGAAAAGAAGATATTCGAATGAAAGTCCAAATAATGAGTGGTCAATTTATAACGTTTCCTGAAATACACACATTGTTAATAATACAGAGTTAAATATGAGTAAGTGACATAGTGGAGGTTACATTGACAACTAAATTGGCGGTGGCAGCAATACGTCGATCCGTGCACAGCCTAGCCTAGTGCTTTTTTCACTCCTCCTCATGGAATACCATCTACTGCAGCTCAAGAATGTTGTGACACTCTTCAAATTTTAGTCGTGGCAGTGCCTTTGTTAGTATGTCAGCAATCATCTCTTCGGTACTTTTATATACAAGATTTATCTTTCCACTCTTTATCACTTTCTTTATAAAATGTTGCCTGGTATCTATATGTTTTGATTTGGCGCTGATTATAGGTTTTATGGCCAATTTCTTTGCAGCTTAATTATCATTGTAGATTGTTATGTTTTGCTTATTTCCTAAATCAGCTTCTAACTTTGCCAGGTGTACAGGTAGGCTGAAAAGTTCGTAGGTTAACACATAGATGGTGTTATTAGAATTAAATCTATAATATAAAACTTCTAACCTTCAAACGACACGTGTATAAATTTGATAGCTGTCGGACAATTAGTTCGTGAGATATAGCATTGTGAGTTAAAAACTTTTGTTAGTGTGAAAAATATGGAAAAAAAGAGTTTCGTGTCTTAATAAAGCATTGCTTTATTATGAAAAAATACTGTTGAAACCAAAGCTTGGCTTGATGAACCTTATTTGGACTCTGCGCCGAGAAAATCAACCGTTGAGTAGTAGTTTGCCAAATTAAAACTGGGCGAAAGGAGCACCGATGACGGTGCACGCAGTGGACGCCCGCAAGAGGCTGTTACAGTAGAAAATGTGAAAAAAGTTCACAAAATAATAATGAATAGCCGTAAAGTGAAGCTGATCGAGATAGCTGACCCTCTGAAGATATCGAAAGAGCGTGTTGGACACATTGTGCATTTTGGACATGCGAAAGCTGTGTGCAAAGTGGGTGCCGCGCGAGCTCACAATCGATCAAAAACAGCATCGTGTCGATGATTCAGAGGAATGTTTAACGATATTCAACCGCAATAAAAACGAATTTTTCCGTCGAAATGTGACAAGGGATGAAACGTGGCTCTTTCACTACATTCCAGAGTCCAATCGACAGTCAGCCGAGTGGACAGCAAGCGATGAAGCGAATCCAAAGCGTGGAAAGACGCAAAAGTCAGTTGGTAAGGTTATGGCATCAGTATTCTGGGATGCGCAAGGTATAATACTTTGAAAAGGGCCAAACCATCAACAGTGATTACTATATAACTTTATTGGAGCGGTTGAAGGATGAAATCACAAACAAGGCCCCATTTAAAAAAAAAGTGTTGTTTCATCAAGATAATGCCATAAATGAATGAAAACGATCGTAAAATTGCACGAATTAAATTACAAATTGCTTTTTCATCCACCGTATTCTCCAGATCTGCCCCCCAGTGACTTTTCCTGTTTGCAGACCTCAAAAGGATGCTCACTGGAAAAAAATTCAAAAATTCAGCACCAATGAAGAAATTATCGCTGCAACTGAAGCTTATTTTGAGGCTAAAAAGAATTTGTATTTTAAAAATGGTATCAACACATTACATGACCGCTATAATCGCCCTCGAAGGCAACTATGTTTAATAATAAAATAGAATTTTGCAAAAAAAATGTTTTACTGTGTTAGCCTATGAAACTTTCAGCCTTATTCATTATTATTGCTTTTTTTGCACATTCTGTTAGAGCCATGTATTCGGGTTGAGCAGTTGATAGGGCCATTGTCTTCTGTTTTCTTGATTCCCAGCTAACATTCTTTATGAAGCAATCACTAGTACAGGATCTTCTATCAGTTCAGCATCTTCATTGCTTAAAAATGTTAACTTTAGGTCTCTTGTCCCTTTAAGGTAGCAGCTTTCCAGTACTCAGTACATACCATTGTAGGCATTGAATTGGCTGAAATAACTCACCGCATGCGCAGTGTCGGGGCATGTCGCCACAAATAAATACAATCAAGGTCTCCAATCAAGTTTCTGTAAGGCAAGTTGATATTTGTTTTTTTTTCTCTTTTTATTTTTAACCCTGTCTCTAGGGATGTTGAGATAGGTTTTGCATTTTGAATATATTTAGCATCTCATCAATATATCTGTTCTGGTCCATTGTTAGGTATCTATTTTCATATTTAAAATCCATTCCCAAACAGTATTTCAGTTCACCCAATTATTTTATATCTAATTTTAAGTTTTTAGACTTTTCTTTACTTCATTTAATTTCTTTTCATTTGGATAAGTTATTATTAGGTCATCAACATATATTGTGATTATATTTTATCTCCTCCTTTCCTCAATATGTAAATACAAGGGTTTGCCTAGGATGGTTCAAAACCAATGTTTCTTAGTTCAGAATCTAGTTTTTTTATACCATTATCGTCCTGATTGCCACTAGTCTTGTCTTTTTTGTTTCAACGTTGTCTAATCCAATTTTTCTTTTTAGTACCTTAACCACCATTATTCTTTGTTACATATCAGCTGTAATTTATCAACTGTCAACTGTCATTTGTCAACTGTTAATTGTCGTTTGTCAACTGTTACTTGTCAGATATCAATAGCCATTTGTTAACTCTCATCGAATGTTTGTGAAATATTTGGTAGTCTATGATATTCATATCTTTGTCCTTTTTTATTATTTTCCAACTTTTATTTTTGATATGTGCTTTTGTTTCAGCTTTTATTGCAGTATTCCAAATTTCATCATTTTCATTTTCTTCACCAGGATTATTTGTATCTATGGATATATCATATTCTGTTCTAAGTCATCTTCTAAATAGTAATCTTCTAACCATATTGGCTTTTTCTTTTTCTCTCTCAGATGATTCTTCTTTTTCAGGAAGTTCATTTTTTATTAATTTTATTCATTTTTACTTTACAATATCCTGTTAAAATAATAATAATAATAAATTAAGATATATGCATTCTTTACTTTCATCAGAGTTTTGTTCATATGAAGATTCGAGAGTCAGTGGAATGGATGGGTGAGTATCTTTATTTTCTTTTTGGTAAAAAAACATTCTTTTCAAAAATTTAATATCTCTACTAATGACTATTTTATTTTGACTTTCTACCGAAATCTTGTAGCCTTTGGTATTTTCTGAAGACCCAACAAAAATTCGTTGTTGCTTTTGGTGAAAACTTTTTCTTGTTTTTTTTTTATTTAGTACAAAAACTTTTGTACCAAAGCATTGAAAATGTCTTACTGAGGGTGCGTATCCAACTCACATCTTAAAAGGGGTTTTCCCGTTTGTCGCTTTTGATGGCACTCAATTGGTCATATAATTTACAGTATGAATAGCCTTTGCCCAAAATGATTCCGATATATTTGCTTTTAGCATCATACAACGGGCTTTTTCTAATAAGGTTCTATTTTTTTCGACTACCCCATTATGCTGTTGTGTATACGAGGCGGACAGACGTCTTGATATGCCATTTTCTTTTAGATTATCTTCAAATGATCTGCTGCAATACTCTTTTCCGTTGTCTGTATGCAGTATTATTATATTGAGGTTTTTTGACTTCTTGTATTTTTTGAATTTCTGTAAAACTTCATTATTCTTTTCAATTAAATACATCTTGCCATAACGGCTGTATTCATCTATAAAAGTAACAAAGTATTTGTAACCAGCATTACTTTCCTCTGGCATGGGGTCACATATGTCTGAGTGTACCGAGTGAAGTCTTCGTCGAGCTTTTGTTTCTATTCGTCTTTCTTTCGGAAAAGGTAAGTTTGTCATTTTTCCTTTTAAACATGTTTCGCAGTCAAAGAGTTTTTCTTTAGGTTTAAAATGTAATCCGTTCATAGTTTCATTTTGGAGAGCTTACTTTAAATCTTCCTCATTCTGAT
Source organism: Ontholestes murinus (assembly GCA_963969525.1). NCBI lineage: Eukaryota > Metazoa > Arthropoda > Insecta > Coleoptera > Staphylinidae > Ontholestes > Ontholestes murinus. The sequence continues at coordinate 40,870,704 of OZ018397.1, read as the reverse complement.
GTCCCATCCATTTTTCTATGCCAAATATTTATTTCAGTATCTGTAGGTAAAACGTTGCGTACTTGTTTTTTTTTCTTTTATGTCCACATCCACATTGTATAGTCCATCTCTTTTGATAGCATTAATTTCCATTCCTTCTGAATTCTTTATTGTTGCAGTTTCCTTCTTGGAGATTACGCTATAACCTTTTTTAGTTGCTCGAGCCATAGATAACAAGTTTAATGATAATTTTGGTATGTATAGTGTATTTTGTAGGTCAATGATTTCTGCTCGGATTTTTATTTGACCGACTCCCTTCCCTTCAATTTTCTCAATTTTATCCGTGACCAGTTTTAGGATTTCGTCAGTTGGCTCCATAGAAAGGAATAAACTTCTGTCATTGCACATGTGTGAAGTACAGCCTATAGTCAATCTATACACCACTTGACAGTTTTTTTTAAATTTCTGCAGATAGGCATGTTTGTTTTTCTTTGCAATATAAAGTCATTTTCGACTTTATTTACATTTTATATTTTGTCGCAATTTTTACATTTCAGGTTATTTTTATATTTGTTGTACTGTTTACTTTTGGTTTTAGTAGGATAATACTTTTGTTTTTGTGTATATCCATAGTACGATTCTTCTTCCTGTAGCTCATTTTTCTTGTTGTTGCGTGCCTCACTCTCATTTTTAACTTTTATTTTTAAGTCATGAAGGGCCAACAGTTTATCTTGTGATTTGATTGCTACACAAAAATTTTCGTAGCTTTCTGGTAGGATGTATAATAACATAATGCTTAGTAGGTCCTCTTTGATATCTATCTCCATATCTTTTAGTTTTTCCATAAGGTCAATGAACTCATTGATGTGGTCTCTAGCCGTTTCGCCATTTCGCATTTTCTTGTGAAGTAATTTCTTTAAAAGCGTTGATTTTTTGCGGGTCCTTTATCCTTTGTTCTTTTCCACACTTCGTAGGTGGTTTTGCATGATTTTAAGAGTCGTAATTCCGACGGCGATATGATAAGGAGCAGCTCGGCTTTCGTCAACAAATCATTCACACTTTAACCTTGTCTAACACATTTTACCCCACTTTCGCTCTTATCCATGTTTCTTCATACACCCTTCTCACCCATGTCACTGTCACACTACTCACACCTCAGTTAGAGGTGTGGGTAGTGTCTTTAGGCACTCCACCACTTTTCTCTTGGCACAGAGTCATACGTCGATTTCAAGTCAACAAATACCACATATACACTCTTTTCCTCTAACATCCTCTCAACCACCCTTACAAGCGTAAAGACTTGATCTCGCGTAAGAAATTAACTATATAATTAATTAGGTGTGTATAGGTAAAAATAACAACACATTAAAAAAGAGAATTATATACACAGTGTAACAATTTATTTAATTAAAGATAACAATAATATAATAATAAATACAATTTAATTTGTCTTTGTCAGTCAAAATAGTAATGTACTGTTCATATTGCTGGGATTGCTGCAAATTACAATATATATAATTAACAATTAATTGCATTTTGTGAGCGGCTTTACGGTTTATCCTAAATATATAGCTCTGTATAGTATAATCATAACATTTATGGTACAGGACGTAATAGTTAGAACGGCCTAAATAATTTGTTTTGCCTCCCTTAAGCCGATTTCAATCTCATTTCAACGGAAGTAGACAGTTAGGTACAGCAATTGACTATATTTTAATAGATACACCTTAATTTAGATTTTAATCGTAACTATCGATAAAAAACTTATGTATTTTATACATTGGTTAGTTTCCGTGTTCATAGAAGTAATTTACAGCGTTATCTCTCTTTATTTCTTTTTTTTATATATGACTATATAATATATTTCACAAAGAGTATAAAATTACAGGTAAATTATAATATATTCACATATTTATCATTTAATCATAAGGTTTTCTTGCCAGTTAATTTTTATGTGTGTACTTAAAGCTCGATTGCTTGGCAAATGTAGTTATTAAAATTTTCTTGCAATGTTTGATTGTGAATTCACGATATGCATAAAAATATTGCATATATTACCTAAATGTTTTCAAGTTCTTAAAATAAAGTGTTGCTTCTTCAATTGGTGGTGTATTTCTTTACAGTTCACTTCTGAGGTACGTCTAAAAATAGTTCTATATGTATACTAAATTACAATCTACAACCGAGAACAGTTTACTAGATCAATCTTGTAACGTAAGTCTATCTATAATAAATGTTTAATTTCTTTTCTCTCTTTTTTTAAAGTGTGTAATCTACATTTATATTTAAATATCTAACACTTAAGGAAGATCAGGGATCGGTGGCTAAGGTTGTATGTTCTCTTTTTTATTTTTTCGAAAAGTAAAGTTGATAGTAAGTTATGGGTCCCCACATAGTAATAGTAATTAAATGTTTTGATGTTAAGACGCAAAATTACCCTGCATTTAAAGCTAAATTTCAATTAAGTAATAAGCTCACGACAATGTATGAGGAATAAGGTTACTTTAAAAACTTTGTAAAAAAGATGTCTCGTTTATGTCCGAATCCCGATGTTGTTGTCACGGGGATTCTTTGTAGAATCTATTTAAGCAACGCACACATATAATTTTTTGTAGTTTTTTTATACATCCTAGACATATATTTCGTTTAAAGCATTTGGAACGGTGTTAGATTGTTGCGATTGTAAGACTACACTGAAGGAGATATGAATGATTTGTTGTCCAAAATGATTATTTATTTGTTACATCATTGTGCTTAGTCTTATGTTTTTTAAATAATATATAAACTGGCGTTATTTTTTTTCCCTTCTAAATTATCAATATCCTGTTGTTCCCAACTTAGTACTAAATATCTTTAAGATGTAATGTCAAAAGTTGGTTTTGGTAACACTGGTTATGAAACGCTAGTCTAAACTATAGTATTCGAATAAATATTTAATTCAAAAATATATGTTTTTAGCGTATAAAATATTGCCTAAATATTTTGATTACGAACGGCTGTTATTTATCACTAATAACTTAATACCACCGCTTTTTGATGTACTTCATTTGCTTAATGTATACACAAAAGGATGCTAAACCAGAAACTTAATTTACTTCTACATAAGGTATAAAGGTCATTTGTTGATAATACCTCTAATAGAATACTCCTATAATTTTCCAAGTCTCTTATGAAGTTACTTTGCTAAAAGTATAGAAAGAATGTAAACTTGCCTATAAACAAAGCAAACTAAATCACGATCTTACTTCTCTTCTTCGCAAGATATAGAAGTAAATGGATGTTGCTACTTTAGTATAGAGCTTCTAAAATTTCAAACTAGTAAGCAAATTTTTCAAACAAAATAAAATAAGTGGTCGGAAATTTTTGTCGTCAGTTAATGAGTAGCGTTTGTGACGAATTTTCGAAAGGCGAAAGCTACGAATTAATCTGACGATAAAAATTATCAATGAATTGTATTTGTCTAGATAATCCAGATAATCCAGAATAATTGCTATTGCTAATTTAGACGGAATTGGCTAGAAAATTTTCAAACACAATACAAACCCTTATTAGAAATTTTTGTCGTCATTTGATGAGTAGCTTTTGCGACGAATTTAAAGTAATTAACCATATGATCTGACGATAAAAAATATCATAAGAGTCATACCACGAATTGTATTTGGCTAGACAATCCAGAGAAGCACTTTTTTGTATTATTTTGTATTATCAATGTAAGAAAAATGAGCTTCCTTTTCTTCCCATTAGAAATACTTTTGATTGGTTTAGAATGTCAGAGTTATATTGACAAATTTGACCAGATTATTCTGTACATCACTAGAGTTTAGAAAGTTTTCATATAAATTTCGTTTCCTTGATGCTTTTTTTAATAATTTTTTGCTAAAACTTTTTTTCGGCAATACTGTACGGGGGGTGATCAAATGAAAAGGTACGGAACAATACTATGGGTATAAATGGAGTCTTTCTTCAAAGTATACATCACAGGCAACAACGATTCTATTGATTAACAATATCTCCTGTTGCCGTAACAAGAACCAGTCCTTCACAGCATCCTTGAGTTTGTCGTTCAAGTTGAAGGGGTTTTTACCTGAACCACTTCGGACTCCATAATATGACGAACTGTTAACTACTTTTTGAATTCTTCGAGGACAGAACAACGATTAGCTCCGATGTTCATCAAGAAGAAAAGGCCAGGGCCGCTCACGGAGGGTATGGTTTTGCTTCATGATATTCACTACTATTCACCCTAAATCATCAAAAAGCATCTAAAAAGGCAGCGCTTCAGCTCGGATGACGAACTCAAGGACGATGTGAAGGACTGGGTCTCGTCATATCCAAAGGAGTTCTGGGAACACGGAATTCTTCGGCTTGTTAATAAATTGAATCTTTGTGCTCTGGCTTATAGTGTACACTTTGTGTAAAAACCTAATTTATATTCACAGTATCGTTTCGTACCTTTTCATTTGAACATCCCTTGTATATATCTTATTTTTATCTTTATGGTGTGTTCAATAAGATATTTTCTAGCTTTTATCAGTTGTTTTCTATTAAGTTCGATGTAGCATCTTCTATATTATGTATGTCATTATTATATTTAATTAATTATCTTTTAAGTAGTTTTTGATAGCAATTTTTTTGATAATATCCTTGTGTATATCACATTTTCCATTTAATTATATTAAAATTTTCAAATTTCAGGTCAGTTATTTTCTATCGAGTTTAACATATCTATACTTAGTATATTTAATTAGATTAATTACTAATTTTTGTGTTTTTTTTCTTTAAATAAGAGGCAGCATTTATTTTCTGAAGTTATATCATTGCAGAATTTTTAGTTCATTGACTATTATTATTGTAAAGACCAAAAATGTTTCTAAAGAAATAGCTTATTTCTCTCCCTCTAAGAGATTTTTTTTAATTGGCACCATTTTATCTCTCAAACTATATCATTGCAAGAATTCATTCTTCTAAACTCTTATGTTATAAATTGAAAAAGACTGCATATTTGTTGATATAATGCAATAAGTAATTCAGATTTGGTAGCATTGATATGCTTCCAAATTCGACTTCGAAAGCAATTATAAAAAAAATCGGGAAAATTACTATCTAAAATGATGAACATTAAAGATCATACAAATATTAGGAAAAAGTAAGTAATCCAAACCAATTTCAGTATTTTGTGACAATTGAAGAAAACAGCAGGACTAATCTAGCTTTCTAAAGAAATTGTTTATTTTATTTTGAACTCTTCCTCTAAGATATAGAAACAATGCTTTCAATGTTGTAGATATATTAACGAGAAGTTAAGAAAAATGCAATCATAATATTGACGCTGTAAAAAATATAAAAACAATTGCCATCGACTTGGAACATTCTAAATATATTTAAAATGCATGCAGAGTTGTTGCTGCTAAAAAATCAAAAGTTTGTTATTATATTTTGCAATAATTTTACGTCAAATTGAAAAGGTATTGAGTAAATTGTAATCATAATTTTGACGGTATGATAAAATATAAAAACAATTGCCATTGACCTTAAATTTTCTAAATTTATTCAGAATATATGTAGGAATGTTGCTGTTGAAAAATCAAAGGTTTATTTCTAAATTTTGTAATAATTTTACGTTAAATAAAAGATACCTTAAGAAAATTGCAGTCATAACTTAGAAGGTGTAAAATAATATAAAAACAATTGCCATCGATTTGAATATTTTTTTAAATATATTCAGAATAAATGTTACTGCTTAAAAAATTCAAAAGTTTGTTTTTAATTTTGCAATAATTTTACGTCAAATGAAAAAGACGTTGGGAAAATTGCATCATAACTTTGAAGGTGTGAAAAATATAAGAACAATTGACTTGAAACTTTATACATAAATTCAGAATATCAAATTTTGTAAATATACTTAGAATAAATGTGGGAATATTGCTCCTTAAAAAAATCAAAAGTTTTAAATTTTGCAATAATTTTACGTCAAATGAAAGATTCGTTAAAAAATTTGTAATCATAATTTTAAAGGTAAGAAAAAAATATAAAAACAATTCATATTGACTTTAAATTTTCTAAATATATTCAGAATATATGTAGAATTGTTGCTGCTTAAAAAAATCAAAGTTTGTTCTTAGATCTTGCAATAATTTTTCGTTAAATGAAAGAGATGTTAGGAAAATTGCAATCATAATTTTGAATGTGCGAAAAAAATATATAAACAATTGCCATCGACTTGAAACTTTCTAAATATATTCAGAATACATGTAGAAAATTTTCTGCTTAAAAAAATCGAAAGTTTGTTTTTAGATTTTGCAAAATTTTTATGTCAAATACAAGAGACGTTGAGAAAATTGCGATCATAACTTTGAAGGTGTGAAAAAAATTTAAAAACAATTGCTATCGACTTCAAATTTTGTAAATATATTTAGAATAAATGTGGGAATGTTGCTGCTTAAAAAATTCAAAAGTTTTTTTTTAGATTTTGAAATAATTTTACGTTAAATTAAAGATATAAAGATACGTTAAGAAAATTTTAAAGGAGTGAAAAAATATATAAAAACAATTGTCATCGACTTGAAACTTTCCAAATATATTCAGAATATATGTAGAAATGTTATTGCTTACAAAAATCAAAAGGTTGTTTTTAGATTTTGCAAATATTTTACATCAAATGAAAGAGTAGTTGAGAAAATTGCAATCATAATTTTGAAAATTTGAAAAAAATATAAAACAATAGAGATATTGCCGGAAATCTAAAATAGTAAATATTGATAAAGATGACAACACAAGTAATTTCATGCAAATTATTCTTCTTGGAGAATTGTAGAAACTACTTATTTTTGAAAATACGAGTATGTTTTAAAGAAAAGTTTTTTTGTTTGTTTGAATAACTACCATAATTTATTCTCATAATCATTATAAAATTAATTTTTGTTATTTTTTTTTTAAGTAATAAATACCGATTGTCTCATTTTGTTTCATAGAAGCAAGCTTTGCACTTTAATTTAATTTAATTTAGGGGTTGTTATTGACATAGCTAATAGGGAATGCAATTAATACAAATCTTCATGTTTCTGAAAACCAGCGCCAGTTTTTGTTATAAGCTTCAGCTGTGTGCTAAAACATTGTTTGAGTTTTCAAAATCTATTGAATTAAAGACTTATAGGCTTCCAAATCTGAATTGGTTTTTCAGACTAGGAGCGAATTGTACTTTAATTTAATTTAAAAGCTGCTATAGGACATAGCTAAAAGAGAATACAATTAATCCAAATTTGTAGTTTCTGAAGAATAAAGGCAGTTTTTGTTATAAATTTTATCTGCATGTAAAACAAATCTTTTGGGGTTTCAAAAGCCACTAAATTGAAAACGTATTTGAATGCTTTCAAATCCAAATTGACCAGTAACAAAAACATACAATTAATAACTGAATATATTGATATTTTGAATATAAAAGAGTGAAGTTGTCGGAAACAAAATGGCAACATTGCGAATTCAAAATTAAACAAAAGTGCATTCAGCGATTTATAAAATTCTAAAAATAATATCAAAGCAAAGAATTAGCTTAAAAACTTCGAAGAAGTGAACTCCTCATGTCCGTCCGTTCCGCTAAAATTTTGAGCATATTTACATATTTAGCAGTAAAATGTTTGTGATATTTTTGTTAGAAAGGAGTGCAAAAATATAATAAATAAGGTGCGATTTCCATTTTTCAAGAGCAAAACCTGTCGAAAAATATAATCAACTCAAACCTTGAATTCCTAAAGGAAGGCAATAGTTTCGTTAAAGGGCCTTATCTGAATGTTAATAAATTATCTCTGGTCTTTAACCACCTTTAAGCTGCCTTATTTACACAATTACCACTTTAATATTAACATTTTCAATAATATAATAACAACTATGCTTTAAATAAAAAAATACTTCTTAAGAATAAAGAAAACACTTTTACTTTATTCTTAATATTGAAATGTACCACCAAGTGAACGCCATTAAGATCCAAGAAATACTTCTTAAATAACTTTCTCACTTATTCCTTGTTGAAACATTATAAAATATTAGGTAAAGAATTGATCAATACACTAACAACTGGAGGGTTTATAAACCCCACTGTTACGTTCCGTTTCCCTGTCTTCAACTGTGCTGCGCTATCAAGATCCGTATAGGTCAAAACCGGCCTGTAGCTGTTATTGACATGGGAACAATAAAAATAAAGAATTGATCAATTCACGGATAACTGGGGGTTTATAAACTCCACAGTTACGTTCAGTTTCTCTGCCTTTAACTGTACTGCGCTAATGAGACCCGTATAAGTCAAAATTGGTCTGAAGCTGTCGTTGACAGGGAAGCAATAATAACAATATTGTTTCGTTTCTTATAGGACTTTATTTTGAAGAGAATTCAAATTGATACAAATAAATTAGATGCTGCTCCTTGTCTAGTTTCTATTTTTTAAGGACTAACTATATTGAAAAATTTTAGTGTTGTTATTAAAACAGTAAAAAAGGTACATATTATTATTTTTAGATGCTTTAAACAATATATAAACCTTTAATTGGTAGAGAACAACTGCAGTTTCTGTTACAAAGTTATTATTATTATTATCTAAATGTTAATAAACGTCTTTTAGGATTTCAAAAGCCATTGAAAATATTTCTTTGTTTATATTTACGTAAAAACTTATTTCAACGTTTCCAAATTCAAATTCGTTAGCAACAAAAATAAATGTTTTATCCAATTCTAATTGAAACAAATTAATTTTTTAGTCTAAATTTATAACTGTTAGCTTGTAAATAAGTTTACAAAAATGTGAAGATTATTCAGTAGTGATATTAAAGCAATGAAGACGTTGATATTCTTTTAAATAAAGGAATATTTTCTGTTTATTGTCGCTATTCTCTTCTCTTCTTCTCCCTTTCCCACCCCGATCTTCTCAGGACCTTTACCCTAAATTCTTAGATTTTCTTTTTGAAAAATTTCCTACCGAAAGTTAAAGGTAGTAAAAAACTAAACAACTTAGAGGAATAATTTGATACACTTCTTTGTTTTTGAGAAAAATTAAACACAATGTTTATCTTGTATAACTGAATTTTTATTTTTAGGGACTATCGTAAACTACCTGAGATTTTTTTTCTCTGCAAAAGCTACCTTTCTATACTATTACCACTTTAATATCAAAATTAAGGAAACTATTATTTCAAATAAAATACTTTTAAACATAATTTCTTATCATTTCTTTGTGTTACTTTCTTTTCTTCTTTTCAAAATCATTTTTTTTTAATTTGGCTTTTGTTGCATTGACCTTTGAAACCGTTCTCAGTTGAATTCGCATTAAGTAAAAAAAATCTTAAAGTGTTATTATATTCGAAAACACTTAATTGAGTGCTGTATTTGCTTTTAAGCTTTTATCTCAAAAGTCACTAGAGAAATGACTTTATAAAAAGGAGGTTTTAATTTTTTTTGTGAAATTTAACAATGTAACATTATTAAGTTGAGTTAAAACTTTGACTTTAGAGTATCCACTGGTAAAAAATTAAGTATTCTATGTTCACCAGATTTTTTTTATGCCAATCACGTTTACCCAACACACTTTAAGCTTTATTTGTGACAAAACATATGTTTTGCCCAATTAGTAACTTCCATAGGGTTCTCCAGTGACCACTTAGAATCGACCAGTATGATTTTTTTCAATCCTTAACGGTGAAACATTATTAATTCGAATTAACACTGCGTTGAACATACATTTTAAGTCAATTAGTAACTTGAAGTGTGTCCCTTAATAAAAAAAATCAAACAGTTTTGTATTTACATGTAGTAATAATTTTAACTCACGTGATTTTTTTTTAAATGAAACATAAATGTTTCACAAGTTTAGTTGCTGAAACTTTGTCAAAGATATTATCTAGCCAATTAGCAACTTTAAGAGGATCTCCCAGTGATAAAAGCAATAATGATTTTATACGATCACCTAGATTTTGTTATTTTCACCTGATATTTAATTATTTTCGTTTATCAGTTAAAGATTCAACGATAGCATACATTTTTCCTAATAATTCATGCTCCTTTTTATCCACTGATGTGAATGATAAGATAGATAGATCTTTAAAATTTAATCATTATAGTTTGGACCAAAAACTATAGCTTCAAATTAGTAAAACAAAGTTTATTCAAGAATAATTATTTTAAACAAGATATTATCATAAAGGTGCCACATTTTTTCCAAGTTTTGCGCCATATTTGAGTGAATAACCACTGACAAATCATTTGCTTGTCTGGAGAGTTAAATCTACTTTCTAGTTTCCCTCTCTCCAACTGCGCCACGCTGGTGAGATCAAAAACAGGTTGAAACTGGTCCGTGGCTGTTGTCGACAGAAAACAATAATTAAAAGTATTTTAAGTAAATTGTAGAAAATTTTGAATTTGGCACAGCTTGATCTATTGCTCTTAAACAACTTCAGTTTTTTGTTAGTAAACTACACTGCTAAAAACAATTAGCAGGTCACTAATCTGTGCCTCCATAAAATTCAAACATGCAAAATATTTAGGACATCTTAAAGACCATCTATTTAATTGTTTCAATTGACACCTAGGGAGTTTTCAACATCGCATACTTCCGGAGTATCCGTAATAATTAAAAAGAACTACCAATACTAAAGTAAAATAATGTATCCTAAATTTGATTCAAAGAGCTAGAACGGCCTTGTTGAGATCAATAAATGGACGAAAATGTTTGAAACTCAAAGTTTGACTTAAGTCAAGTGAAAATGAGGCATCTCAATAAAGTGGAAGTTGTTTGTGCTATAACATTAATCCTTCGACAAGTTTCAAGAAACTTCAATGTAAGCTTGTCGGTTATTCAGCGATTGTGGAACAGGTATTTGGAGATAGGTCAATATACCAAGCGTGTGGGAAAGATCGCAAGAGGAAAACAACTCAAAATCAAGACCGATTTTTACTGATTTCGAGTCTTTGCAATAGAGTTTCTACGGCGAAAGACCTCTCAATTTTCCTCATGGTGACGCATGGGATCATTGTATTAGACCAGATAATTATAAATAGGTTAATGGAATTAAATTTGAGGGTAAGACAACTCGTCCAAAAACCCTCTTTGACATGACGCCACAGAATAGCAACGATTAATATTGCTCGTGAACATGTCGCATGGCAACTTCGACAATAGAAGTCTATGCTCTTCACGGATGAATTAAGGTTCCGCATTTTCCAAGTACGTGTTTACAGACGGCCAGGAGAACGCTACGCAGTCCAGGAAGTCGAAAGATTTGGAGGTGATTCAGTTATGCTTTGGAATGGGATCAGAATCGACAGTAAAACCGACCTTGTTGTAATTCCAGGAAATCTTAACGCTAATCTTTATGTTGACATTGTGTTAGGAGAACATGTTGCCCCTGTGGCATATGGAATAGGTCCAAATTTTTTGTTAATGCAGAATAACGCAAGGCCACATACTGCGCGAATCACTTTAGTCTTCCTAGAAGAATTGAAAATTCAAACAATAGCGTTGTCTGCGTTAAGTCTTGATTTAAATCCCATAGAGCATGTTTAGTATATGCTTGACAGACATGTTTGTGGTCGCTCGCATCTTTCTCAGATCATCCAGCAGCTAACGGCGGCTCTTATTGAAGAAGAATGGTACGCTATACCACAAGAAGACCTTCGAATACTTTTTCGAAGCATGCCAACACGGTGCAATGCTGTTATTCTTGCTATGGGAGCACATTACCACTTTATGTACAAAACTTTTCATTAACAATTTATTTCAATTCGTTTTGCATTTTGGTTTTGGTAGTTGTTGTTAATTATTATGGGTACTTTAAAAGTACACTGTCATATGTGCTAATTAGAACAATTAAATAGAGAGTTTTTCAGATGTTCTTAATTTTATTTGCATGTAATTCTTGTTTGAATTTTATGGAGGCACAAATTAATGACTCGATAATTGTTTTGAGGAGTGTATTTGTAATTGACAAAAATACCATACCAAATCTACCAAAATTGTAGTTACAGGTATAATTCAAGAAGTGATGCCAAGTTTTAGTTTGAATACTCAGTAATACAACATAATTAGCTACACTGTTTTTAGAATGCCTAAGAATTCAAATATAATAGTGACATTTTAAATATTCTTTCACTTAGAATACATTTTTGTGTTGATGCCTAGGTATCATATTTTGAATACCTTCTTTAATCTGCTTTGTTTCAATTATTTTCTGGTCTGGTTTTTATTTTAATTCATAATTTCAAATCTACTTCCACTTTTCAAAATGAATTTTTGCTCTTACCAAATCTTTAACTTTATATACAATGTAAATTTTTAGATGTTCTCTATGAAGATCTCAGAAACTAGAAGATATAGAAATAACATCTAAAAAACTCACTCTCTATATACTCCTGTTAATAAGAATGAAATGGATGGATTAGTTATTAGTGATGATAACAGTTTTTTTTTGTTAATACAAAAAGGCCATGAGGTATAAATAGGTGGTGTTAATATCCAGAAATCTTACTTATTTATAGTAATTATTGTAGTCTGTGTTGATATACCCTGTATAAATGAAGATTAAACCACACGTACCCTTCAAATTTTGTCTATTTTCTATAATGGTTTTCTTAGATAATTTCCTAAAATCTGATGTAGATGCTGGAAATAATTTCTAAAAACGTGACCCTGAAATCTCTCCTTTTAAACGTAAAATTAGTAATTAGCTGTATATTCTTAAATAGTAAAATTGTGATTGTTTTAATCAAAATTAGATGGTGACTTTAATTATTAACACTTAATATTTTAATTAATGACTAATAAGTGTGTTTGGTTATATAGTTTAATTATTATTTTTTCGTCTCTTAATAGATTAGAGGAAAATATCAAAAAATTAAACTATTCAACCAGGTTTGGAAAATTAAACCAAGCTGTGTGAAGAAATAAGTTGTTGAGGTCTTCAACCACGCATATCTCTTTCAGTGTACTCCTACTTTACTATACATAAGTATCCACGGTCGCGATTTGCAAAAATAACAGAACAATCTGACACAGTTCCACACGTACAAGTCTTCTAATCGTGTTTGGCGATTTACATCATGCGTCGAACATCTGCAGAGATCTGGTGATAACATCGTCTTTTAGGCACGACTCCATGAACTCCTCAATGGTGATCACTCCGTCCTGGTTGAGGTCCAGCTTCCTGAAGACCCTGTCGATCTGTTCTCGGCACTTGCGGTCATCTTCGACTTGGTGCGCCCGTCTGCCCATCAGCTCGTGGACGGCGGCCACCACCTCGGACAGTTCGGCGCGACTGATGCATCCGTCACCGTTCACATCATACAACTTAAACGTCCATCGCAAACGTTCGTAAATCGATCCTCTAAGTAGCGTTGACAGGGTCACCAATAAATCCTGAAAATCATAAATAGATTTTATTAATTGCAATAGATAGTTACGAAACGTAATTAACTATTAGGCTTCTTTAATATATATATTTCTTAATTGATCAATTGGTTAAGCAAATTGGCCCAAAAAGTACTCATGTTTTTTCAGTCTTATAAGAGGAATAGTGGGAAAGTAGTATAGGTTTGCACAGTGTGGAGCGCTGACGAATAGAGTAGCCGCCGAATGTATGTTAACATGTCCAGTTGTGTATCAGCTATCTGTGTGCAGCCACAGTCTCTTACTATGCTCTTTATACGAGTGTTTATAATGTTAAAAAAATAAAGAACGTTGTAAAGTTAAGAATGTGATTGGATTTCTCAACGCAAGAAATGTACGGTCTTTGCGATATTCCACGTCAATGTGTATAGAGATAAAGTTATAGATGAGTCGTCTGTTCGAAGCACATTTATTATATATGCTTTGGGTCTTCGATTATTATCTTTTGTAATATTTTAACCAAAGTGAATCTTCTGGCATCCATTAGCGTAGGGCAGATTGCTCAAGGAATTATAAAGAAGCTTATTTCAATACATCTGATGACCAAGTAGAAAAAAAAGTGGCAACGTGTAGAAACTAGTTGAAGTAAATTTAAAAATAGTGAAATTAATGAATCTTCAAATTAACTTTATGTTACATTTAAATATCTTTGAATAGTTATGGAATATTAAGTTATATAATTGTTAGTGCTATCCCTAACTGAGCGTCAAGATTTAATTTTGGTTTGGAGATGTAAGCGATAATTGAGTTTGTCACTTCATCGACCCTGTTAGTGAAGTTCGGCTAATTCTGCTCCGCAAAGCAAATACTTTCACACCCTAGTATATATATGGAGTTAACATCCTGCAGGTGATTTCATCTGGCGCATTCATCTAAATTAAAACATTGAGACCGCTGCTCGTAATATTTTCTGCCAAGATTTACGATCTTACTAAAGCCGCGTGAAGATTAATGATAAAATTCATTGCACACAAGGTGTGTTTGCATAAACGTACATTAAATTAAATTGTCGAGTAGTTAAGGTGATTAAGATTCGCAAATACAAAGATAAAAATAATACTTTTATGGTGTAATAAGAGTAATGCTACAGTTTTTTTTTTCATTTTGTTTAATTCATTTTATATAATATAAGAAGTATTATTTAAAAAAAATAATTTTTGGTGGTTACAATGCTTTTTATTACATGTAAATATAGTGATGTGGTCAACAAAATACTCCTATTTTTCTTTTTGATTGTTAAAAATATATAAAAATTTATAAATAGTTTACATTTTTTAAATAGAGGAGAGTTAATCCTTAGAAATTCAACAAAATAAAAAAAGGGAATGATAATGAATGATAACAGCATTTAATTGTCAATATATTTCATACAAATATTAATCAATTCATAAAATGAAAAATAATACAATAATAAATCTCTTAAAACATACATAAATAGATTCGGGGGTGAGAATCTGTAGAGGTTATACTTGCAAACTATCATATAAAGTAAAAACACAAGCGATCTTCACAAGCAACAATTTATCCTTCTGGATCCAACCTAGAGAGGATATACGGAGATGTCATGGATATTGCTGATATGGACACTTCAGAGCTCGTGGAGCCCAAATTTAAGAAAAGAGGGCGCCTATTCAAAACCCCATTGCAGAAGTGAAGCCACAGATCGCACATAGAAGAATAATTACTCCTTCACTAGAGTCATTCGTGGAACTCCAGGAACACTTCAGATTTATGTGCAAGATTTATACAGTAATTGAAAACAAACCACCATCGCCACAATCCCTACCCTTCAACAGATGCAACAAGTATGACCACGTCACCAGCAGCAATTGCACCGAAATTATAACCTGTGCCAAATGTTCAGGATAACACTCCACATCTAGCTGCAGCACGGAATTGCCCATAAAATGCAAGAGATGCGGAGAAACAGATCACGGTGCTTGGTGCTTGGTCAACAAAATACATAAAGAGACCGCTCCAACCAATTGAGAGAATTTTTAAAGTAAAAATTATATATCAAAACAAAACAAACATCCAAAAGGGCTTGAAAAAAATGCACGTTCATGATTATATTATCGACATTTATACGGCAAAGATAAACGAACCGACGATGATAGACAGAGACGCTCTCATCAAAAAACTGAAACCTGTTTCATCGACTCATTTAACGTAGACACTCATAGTAAATTGTATTTTATTAACTAAATGTACATTTCGAACACTAAAAGTTCCTCATCAATAGTTAAAAATGACCCTCATGTTAACTTTTCAAGCAATATGATGTTTGACCTTGAATCCGCAATGACATCCCTCTCGTATCCCCCTTATATGGCATCTAAACCCGATTCCCACACCTGGGTGGTAACAGTGGAGAAGTGTAATTTTATATTTGGCAACATCAACTGTCCCTGAAATTTCATCTAGTTTCCAACTACCTTACCAACAATCCCATCAATGTCATTATGATGGTTGAAACGAAAAAGAAAAGCGCATTTTTATTCAATAATTGATTCTACATTTAAATCCCTTTCTCAACTTTCCTACAACATCAACGTTGTTGCTCATTGGCAGCAGCCAGGCCAAAAATAAAGTTATTGAAATCCACCTAAAATAAGCAATGGTATAAACGAATGCACGATTGAGTTGCCTCAAACCACATTTTACAATTCCTTTTTCCAAGATACAATCGTAACAAAAGTTTCCCTTTATGACCATCGGCGATTTTAACAAGAATACATCCAAATCTAAAGAACTCGTTTACTTTACGACAAATTCCAACTTAGACAAATAGACGAAATGATACTTAAACAAAAATTTAACAGACCAAATAAGGACAGAAACGCGATTATTGGACAGTACAAAAGTGATCTCTAGTTCAAATCTTTTAAATAAATAAACCACCTGTATGGTAAATATTACTGGCAAAAGATCAAAAAACTCTGTAAGTAAGAAATATCCGATTTTATTCAAAAGATCACCCTGAGGTAAGAAACACAGTGACGGACAATATTGACATTACAAATATCTTTGCAACCTACTTTGTCAACAATGACAGACGACACAGACTATAACAGTAAATTCCTTGATGATATATGCTTCTGGTATATGTCTTTTATGACAATCCAAACACCTCTTCCACCAAATGACAACATAAAGGAGGAAAAACTCGTCACCAGGTTATGACAAAATTCCTATAATTATGTTTAAATCCCTTCCCATTAACATCCACACCTATATCTAAAAAATATTAAATCATATATACTCCACTCAAGTTTTACCATCGGAGTGGAAACCCGGAAATGACCCAGTAGATATTTTAAATCAAAGGTCTTCAACCCGTTGCTCTCAGGCCGCATGCGGTTCGCCGACTAATTTCTTGCGGCCCTCAGAGGATAAAGAAAATATTGTATCGCGCTGCACTCGCGAACGACACTCCGAGGACGCTAGCACCACTTAGAAGAGATATACTCTGTAAGCTCACGATATTCACTCTAACTAAAAACACAATAACCCACGAGGTCACGAGATGGACCTGCGTTGTGTGGTTGTTGAATATTGCTAATGATTCTAGAAATTAGCACTACTAGAGGGACCTACTAGTCCAGTCTGTCGGCGTGTTCGGCCTACTAGTCCAGTCTGTCGGCAGCAGACAGTTCTGCTGAAGTATTGTGCCCGTCTCAAAAATAACTTTTTTTTAAAGTTAGTTTGTCCGGTATTACTGTCGCTAGTAGAATCGAAGAATTAGCGGAAGACATTGAAAATTCACTAAAAAAATGTGCATCGAAGTTCGTATACTATTCCGTTACGCTCGATGAAAGCACATATTTAACCGATACCGCTCAATTAATGAAGAGATGCCTGGCCTTTTTCGATAAAAGGAACTACAAAAGGATGTGATATTTACGAGTGTGTGATGACAGTACTCAGACGATGTAATTTAGAATTGATAAACATTCTGCAGTTGCAACAGACGGTGCACCATTCATGGTAAGAAAAAAAGAAGGGCTCGTGGATTGGATGAAAAAACAGTAGAAAGATCTTCCTTTGATGCATTACCATTGAATCGTTCATTAACAAAATCTTTGTGCAAAATCCACAAATATTGATGACGTGATGAAAGTGGTCGTAAAAACTGTGATCTTCATTAAATCACGCCACCTCAACCATCGAGAATTCCAAAAAATTTTAGACGAAATGAATGCCGAGGATGGTGATGTGATATATTTTTCGTTGGCTAAGCAGAGGGAAAATGCTAAAACGTGTTTTTGAACTTAAGAAGAAAATCGCCCCCTTCATGGAAAGTTCCTCAATTTAGTGACCCCAAGTGGCTGCGCGACTTTGGATTTCTCACGGAAATCACGCTGCACCTCAAATACCAAACTACAAAGAAAAGAAAATCTCATCAATAACCTACTTGACATTGTTAAAGCATTTGATTTTAAACTGGATTTATGGAAAAATCAGTGGTTGAAAAAAGAGTTTACGCACTTTCCTAAACTGAAGAGTTGCAAATGTATAGATGTGGATAAATATGTTGCAGCAGTAGAT
This sequence comes from Ontholestes murinus, assembly GCA_963969525.1. Classification (NCBI taxonomy): domain Eukaryota; kingdom Metazoa; phylum Arthropoda; class Insecta; order Coleoptera; family Staphylinidae; genus Ontholestes; species Ontholestes murinus. The sequence goes on along the minus strand of OZ018397.1, from coordinate 40,852,754 downwards.
TTACGCAAAAAAGAGTTCCAATCAAAGTTTTTCGACTTTAGAGATAATGAAAATTACATTAATCTCTTTGCCCGATTATTCAGTGTATCCGTTGAAGACATTCCAGAAAATGATCAAGCTCCATCAATTTGCAGTGTAATTCGGAACTGAGAGACAATTTCGACAAGGCCTTCTTGATTTTTATGCAAAAAATATCTCGATCAAATCTCGTTTCCTGAAATCCGAAAATATGCCCAGAAATAGATGTGTCTGTTTGTAAGCAGATATGTGTGCAAACAGCTGTTTTCTCGTATGAAGAATGTGAAGTCTAAAATAAGGTTGAGAGATGCACATCTGGAAGCCAATGTGCATATTGCAACTACAAAAATAAAACCAAATATCGATACATTCGTCAAAAATAAACAATATCGAATATCGCATGGATTGATTGAACTTTTTAACCAATAAAGAATAATGCATTTTGAAATTATATGTTTTTTTATTTTATTGATGTGGTGGTAAAGTGACGTGGAGCATTGTGGCCCTTCGATGTGAAATCGATTTTTGGCCCTTCAACTAAATAAGGTTGAAGACGTATGCTTTCGATCCTAGCAATTATCGTCCTATTACCCTTCTTTCAGTCGTCGTAAAAATTGTTCGAAACCATATTAAAATATGAACTAATGTCCTGCATAGCTAAACTTAACCTTTTCTAGCAATTTGGATTTACCTATCCTTAAGTTCAACTGTCAAACAGCAAGCCTTGAAGATCGCATTGGACGGCAAAACCGCATTTAATGCCTTGCAATGGCCGATCCTACTGATAATAGCTAGTTACCGCGAGAATTTGGGGACCGCGGGACCGCGGTGGCCTAGTGGGTAGAGTGCCTGCTCACGGGCCACACGGTTGTGGGTTCAAATCCCAGCCGGGCGGTGGATTTTTCTAAGGAAGAATTCTCCGTCCGGATCCATGGATGTTCGTGTATGTCCCTCATTGGTATCACAACGGGCCTATCTAGGCCTAAGTGTGCACCTCTTCGCGGTGCACGAAGAGGTGCTGCCACACCAACCTAACCTAACCTACCTCGAGAATTCGAGAGACACAAAACGGCGAAATAGTCAGAGGAAATATCGCAAGTTTAGGTGCTGCTATAACGGGGTTTCCGGCTGTCGTTCTCAGAGGGAGTGGATCTCATAGGGTTCGCTGACGACCTCTTGGTAGTAATTAAATTGGTAGTAACCGGCGTAGTCAAAATGAGGGCGCAGCAGCCGGCATCAATGGTTACTGAGTGGCTGCAGACAAGAAGAATCTAGGTGGCGGGCAGCCTGGCTGTCACAAAGAAAGGCCTGATGAATCAAGGGGAAGAGTTTAGATCATTTGGAGCACGATGTAGAGGTGGGCACCAGAATAAGGTACGGTACGGTCTTGTCTTTCCAGGTAGGCGGGAGTAACTCTAATTCTATAGCGGATTCACTTGGAGGTCTCGTATAGTGCTAGTTACTTCTGTCAGTCCAGTGTTGCGGATGGTGATACTGTCACATCACGAAGATGTCGGCTTCTCCGGTTTGTCACCGGGGAGCTAGTTATTAGCTTTCGAGCTCAATAGGCTGGGAGGCATTTTGTTGATGCAGTCTAGAGAGAGGTTTGCGCGGCATCTTGCTAATCAGTCAAGTGTGACCTCCACCATCTCGTGGTGTCTGGTGGGGTCCGATAGGTGTCAGTTGCGAAGAAAGGTGCACGCAGGTACTTTGGACCCCGCTAGTTGGAAGGTGGTAATGGGGTGGCGTTCTTAAAGCAGCAGTTATCGCTACGATGGTGGGTTAAACATGTTGAGAGAGTTGAGACCGAAAGATAAAAAGCTTAGTCACACAAATATCCTCCAGGTAGACAAAACATGTATAGTGGCACTGCAACATGGAGAAGAAAGGCCAAACAACAAATTAAAAATGCAACCTTAATACTTGGGGCTGTATGGCTCATGCTCGTGAGAGAGGGACAAGACAATAACATTTGGGCGACATTAAAAGAATACGTGGAAAAACTGATGAGAGATGAGAATGAGGTAACAGATGTGTAGTAAGGGAAAAAAGTACAACGGGTCAGCAGCCCCCGTTAATTTTGGAGCGAGGTTTGGAGGATTGGATTTCCTTGACAGGAGAAGTCGCGACGGTGGTGGGTAAACAAGAAGAGAGGGCGAAGTTACCAACAGATGTCCTTTATAGAGCGTAAAACTTAGAATGGTTGGCGAGTAAACCAGGAGACTGGTGGTGGGGATGGGATCTTTAAAACTACTAAAACGCAGCATCGGCGTGGGGCACGCAGGGGCGAGAAAAGGATGGGGAGGGATCTGAGGATGTGTGAACACTTGAGGGAGAAGCCAAGGAGGCGATGATCTCAGAGTTGCAGGAGGAATAGAGTGAAAGTAAGGTTAATTCGACCAATAAAACCGTTGTTGGACAGGACGCACGAAGAGTTGGCATGTCATCTGACCCAGCTTATGTCCGGCCATAGGTGCTTCGTAGAGTTTCTGTACTAGATAGGAAAGCTTGATAGTGGGAAGTGTCGATAGCGTCAGACGAAATTGAGCGACAACGCCTGGTATACACTGGTCGAATGTGACAGGTGGTTGGAACAAAAGACGTGGCTAGATGAAGAACTTGGGGCGACAACGAACGAAGGAACACTGGTAGAGCTAATACTTCTGAGCGGGGTAAACTGGGAGGCGGTCGCCGGGTATGCCACAGAGGTACTGGTAGCGAAGGAGGAGTCACTGACAGGTATTGTATTTATATGATAAATGTATATTGTTATATTGGAAAGGAGTGGAACTATGTGTTTATATTATTGAGATGAGATTTGTCGAATTGAGTGTCATTAGAAAATTGGAAAATATTGTCAAAATGTTTTGCAAAAATATTTGAGATGTTGTGTTAATCTGTTACTTCTGTGTTGGTGTCAGGGTCAATTATGGATTTAATAAATTCCGTTGATTTATATTTAGATAGTCTTTTCATGTGTGACCAATAGTCTTTACCACGCGATTAATTTATTTTTTGACATGCTGAGAGCCATGTATTTTTTTTATATTCTAGTATTAAATTATGAATGTCTTTGTTAATTTTATTGAATCGTCTTTTAAAGTCAGGTTCGTCAGTGAATCTAAAGTCTCGGTATAGCTGTCTTTTGAATTTTATTAGTCTAAGGATATATGGAGGGAGTGGGTATTTATAGGTTTGTTTTTTTAATTTTGGCGTGTGTTTCTTAATAAAACTAGCTAAGAGATTATGGAAGTTGTCAATAGTTATGGGGTTAATTGGAGGATTGTCTTGGATAAATTGGGTAATATCTTCAGAGACTTTTTCAAAATTACAATTCTTATAGTCATATATAAACTCAGGCGGGGGAGGGATGTGGATTTTAGGAATTTTGATTTGGAATTGGATAGATAAATGGTCAGAGCATAGATCAGGGATTAATTGTAATGAGTGAATGTGTGGTTTTAGGTTGCTAGTGCATAGAAAGATATCCGGGGTTGTACTTTGATTGTTGTTCATGATAAATGTAAGTGATGTGTGAATTCGTGTGAAGTTTGATTGTGTTGTAAATGATTGGATACATTTTTGTTTACATTTGTTTACATTGAAATCACCTATAATAATCGCATAATCGTAAAGTGATGCCTTCGTAAAAATGGTTTGATCGATTCTAGAATCGGGATGGATGTATATAACAAATATATGTAGTAGGAATGTGTTAAAAGGAAGAGTGTAATGAAGAGTTTCGTTTAAAGGGTTGTTGATTTTTGGAGGATTGGCTCTTCCGGGACTTACAATTGGATGGGTGCTGACAAGGGACCCACCCCTCAAGTTTTGGGATCGTATAGATGCTAGGATGAGGAGGGAATTCCAATTTGGAGGGGAAAGAAGGATTTTCGACTAGCATTGACACTTGAATATTATTTTTTAATAGATAGATATTCACTAAATGGCTTTTGTGTTTTAGTCCGTTGATGTTACTATATAACAATCGAATACTGTCCATTACTATCAGTTAACTAGAGGGGAGTGTGATACTTTAACGCCATCAATTGGGGCTATAGGAGGGATTGTATCGGGTTGGAGTAGAATTGATAAATCTGTTTTTTAGTTTTTTGATTAAAGCTTGTCTGTGAACAGTTTTCGGGGAGTTTATTTTTGTGACATATCACCACCATCAACAATCAAAATTCTTTCAGTAGTTGAACGCTCGGCCCTACGCACCCTCACTATACTCCGTCACTCAAATAATCCTCTCCACAATCCGTCAAATGAACTCTTTTACGAATCCACAAATATCATCCCTATTTCGATCGCATACATTACTTATCCACATCCACGAAAATAGCTTCCTATCCATCTAACTTTAACATACTTAAAAAATATTGTACTCGCCGAAACCCCCTTATCCCCCTGAAATTTAAACACCCCACAGAATCTCTATTCGAGAAAATATAAGCCTATAGTAACAACAATTAACTTGTCTGTCAACAAACATATATATTATGGGCAGAAAGACCAACGGGTCTTACAGAAACCAACAAAAAAATTCATAAATTTACACCCGTTCCTCAAAATCAATCTCAACAGCCCCGATACAATCAAAATTAATTCTTTAATAATAACAATAATTTTTCTCGACCACAATACGCTCAAAATTCACAACACCGACCTATTCAAAATCAATATTTTCAACCTAGACCCATTCAACAACAAAATATTCAACCTAGACAATTTCAAGGATCAATAAATAAACCCTTGCCATAACAAAATAAATTTTTCACAAACAAACAAGTTTTGGTACACAGGCTGCATCAGGCATGTCTAGAATAAATAAACCAACCCCAATGTCTGTTCAAACTAAAATAAGTCATCATACGCCAAATTATTCAAGACCAAAACAACAGGTAATTGTCGAAGAACTATATAACGTAGAAACTAATCCTTCTGAAAACTATCAAGATGAATCTCAACACACTAAACGATGAATTAGAAATACACGACGGTAAAAATTATGATTCATATTCTAAAAATTTTCGTATACCGGCCTCTCCGATAGAAACATCAGGAACGTAGATTTAAATTCCATTAAAATCAAATCAAAATTACCTTTCATTTATTTACCAGATTTAGATTTAACCATTTTAGTAGATTCCGGTGCAACAAATTCTGTAATAAATCCAAAACCCGCTTGCGAGAAATTTTCACAATATTTTTATGAAAAACCATTTACTGTTTCTGGTTTAGTAAATCAAATTAATTGTAAAGATAATTTAAAATTCCCAATTCTTCATGAATTTGGTATACCATCCGATAGTTGATTAGCATAAAAAATTCGACGCTCTAATAGGTAGCTCTGATTTAGAAAAATTAAATGCGACTAGAAACTATAAGAATAATACTTTAGAACTGAATGGTATTAAAATTCCCTTTTATTTAGAACTCAATAAAGAAACCATTCCTCCACAGAAAATTAACGGAAAAAATTATGTAAAGGTTCCCGTTACACTAAACAACGGTGAAGTTATTATTCCACCAACAAAATTATCTGAAGAATATTTTATTCCAGAGTGCCTTGCTGTTTCAAAAAATAGCTTTTGCATGTTACCTTTAGATGAGACATTAGAGGTTAATTTAAACTGTAATGAACGTATCGTCACCCCTTTTTTAAATCATGAAATTAATGAACCCCCTAAGACCCAAAACCAACAAATCAACATTTTAGAATTAATAAGAACACAATACCTACATTTAGAAATAAAACGCGAGATTACTCGAATTTGTAAACAATTTCCCGATATATTTTATCACGGAAATTGTGATTTGACATTTAGTAACGCAGTTAAACACGAAATACGAACTAAGACAGACGAACCAATTTATATAAAATCTTTTAGACACCCTCACGGTATGAAACAAGAAATTGATAATCAAATTCAAAAACTATTAAATGATAAAATAATTAGACCCTCCATTTCGCCCTACGGTGCACCCGTATGGATTGTTCCGAAAAAGACAGATGCCTCCGGGAAGAAAAAATTTAGAATGGTAATAGATTATCGAAAGCTAAACGAAAATACAATAGAAGATAAATACCTCCTGCCACGTATTGAAGAAATACTAGATAATTTGGGCAAGTGTACTTACTTTACAACGCTTGACCTAGCCCAAGGTTTCCACCAAATTGAAATGCATCCCAACTCAATTGAAAAGACCGCATTTTCTGTAAATCAAGGACATTACGAATTTCTAAGAATGCCCTTCGGTCTAAAGAATACTCCTAGCACATTTCAACGTGTTATGGACAACGTCCTTCGAGAATTCTTACATGTATTTTGTTTTGTCTACATGGATGACATCGTCATCTTTTCAAAATCCCTACAAGATCACATTAATCATCTTAAATTAATCTTCTGCAAAATGAGAGAATTTAATCTAAAGATACAACTCGATAAGTGTGAATTTCTAAGAAAGGAAGTATCCTTTTTGGGCCATGTTATCACACCAGATGGTATTAAACCTAACCCATCAAAAACAGAAGCTGTAACCAACTACCCATTACCAAAAACGATCAAAGAAATCAAGTCATTCTTAGGATTACCAGGGTATTATCGAAAATTTATCTGTAATTATTCCAAAGTCGTATCCCCATTAACTAAATGTTTGAAAAAAGGTTCCAAAATCAATATTTCAGATCCAGAATATATTCAAGCTTTTGAATTATGCAAAGAACTACTTTGTAATGCACCTATTCTTGCATATCCTGACTTTAATAAACAATTTAAATTAACGACCGATGCCTCAAATGTATCAATAGGAGGAGTTTTATCTCAATTAAACCGACCAATTGCTTATTACTCTAGACCTCTAAATTCCGCCGAAAAAAATTACTCAACAATCGAAAGAGAACTCTTAGCAATTTTAGACTCAGCCAAACACTTCAAACTTTATCTTTTTGGACAAAAATTCATTATCGAAGCCGATCACAACCCGCTAGTTTGGCTTTATAAAATCAAAGAACCCAATTCGAGACTTGTACGATGGAAGTTAAAGTTAGAAGAGTTCGATTTTACAATAATTTACAAAAAAGGTAAAGAAAATCAAGTAGCAGACGCTCTATCTAGAATAGAGGTCCATAATACTGAAGACGATAACGAATCCGTAATCGCAAACATCAATGAATTACCCGCTATTAACGATGAAGATATAGAACGTATTATCAATTCCCAAGTAGAAAACCTAAATGAATATTCAGAAATACTCGAAAATTTAGAATCATCATTAACTGAAAAAAGTGGTACTGTACATTCAACCGACGGTGATAACGGCAAAACAATTCCAATTTCAGAACAATCTTTAAATATATTTTCTAATCGAATCATTTTTGATATAGGCGAAACCTACAAAAATCGCTTTACTAAACCATTTAATAAAAATAACTACAGAGTAACGATCACCATAAAACCAAATTCAAACTACGCAATTTATTTCGTTGATAAACAAACAACTTAGACGTCCATTCGAAAATCTTTGTAAAAATAATTTTAATGATACTGTTAAATTCTTCATTTGCAACAAACGCTCAATCGACGTTATAAACGACGAACAACAAAAGGATATTATTATGGAATACCACGATTTAAATCACAATGGCATAACTGAGTCTTACAATCATTTAAAAGAAAAATACTTCTGGCCAAACATGAAGCAAACTATAACAGATGTAATAAATAAATGCGAAGTCTGTTTACAATCAAAGTATGAAAGACACCCGTATAAATTGAAATTTTCAGGACCATTATTAGCTAAAAGATCATTAGAAGTTTTACACATAGACACGTTTTCTTTTCAAAATTCTAAATTTCTTACGATCATCGATTTATTCTCTCGATACGGACAAGCGTATTGGATAAAAATGGCACCAGCTTAACAGTTTTAAACAAATTAAGACGTTACATTTCTCACCATAATATTCCACAAAGAATAGTGTGTGATGAGGGGCGCGAATTTCAAAACAATACTTTTAAAGAATTTTGTAAAATGAATAAAATAGAACTTCACTTTACGACAGTAAATAATCCAAGTTCCAATTCTCCCGTAGAAAGATTTCATTCAACCATTTTAGAAAAATTAAGAATTTTAAAACTTAAAAACCCTAACGAAATTCAAATTTAATGATTTCAGCAGTCTCAATTTATAATCAATCAATTCATTCATCTACTGGATTTTCACCCTTCTACTTGCTATACGGCCCTTATGAAAAAAATCCAGAATTCGATTTAGACATGACTGTTTACGAACAATATAACGAAAAGAGAAAACAAGAAATTTTACCATTTTACGATCAAGTATACCAAAAGAATAAACAATAAGCACAAAACATTTTAGAAACGCAACGAAACCCGTGGTGATCAACCTAAAGTAGAAAATCGCGACGTTTACATAAACCGAAACAAGCCTAGCAAAGTTGACCCCAAATACGAAAAAATAACAGTTGAAAAACAAGAATCGAATAAAATATTTGTAAAAACTCAAAAATCCAGAAGTACCACATCTCATGTTCAAAAACTGAAACGGCTAAGAAAATCATCTTCTTTACAGATTCCTAATTCTGATGACCGAAGTTCCCCACAACCAGGCCCTTCAGGTCAAACCGATTGAAAACAACGGCTATTTTCAAAAACATATCGGACCAGTGAAAATTCTTGATCATTACCATAATTTTATATTTTTTATAAACACAACACAATTAGAAATAGGATTTGAGCAACTACTAGCAAGCGCTGAAACCTTACAAAACGAAGCCTCTATCGATAAACTCTTGAAATTCATAAACAACTTTTATCAAACTGTAAAGAAATCGAATTGTTATTAAGAAAATTCAATTATAAATCTAAAAGAGCATTGGTTAGCATTCTAGGGAAAGCAATCAAATTCATTACCGGAAATCTTGATGAAGACGATCCTAACTATTTAGACAAATCTGTCTATCCTCTTTTATACGCCGACGATACTGCTCTAATCCCACACGCTCCCACATTTCCAAAAGCCATCATCACTCGCCATGGTCTTATTGACCCCATTAAAACATAGTTTACAAAATAGTGAATTTCCATAAACCCCAATAAATCCTGCTGATTCCTTCCCAACTACCGAACAACTCCCTTTGTGTGTCCATAAATAACAAAGTTATCTCACCTTGGAAGCTCATCAAGAATCGGGCAGCTTACTATGAGAATAACAAAAGTTATTCCTATCAAAACCCTCCTATCCAGGAACTGATGAATTTGTCTCAAACCGCATCCTTTACAATCTCCTACAACCTTTCTTGAAATCAAAATATCACTACCCAAAATAAATGTAGCACTTCCACAATTCTTGTTACATTTCTACTCATTAACTATTTGGAATTGTTTATATCTCTTCCTATACGTTCATCCTGATTTAGGTCAAAACATGGGATACTCATTCAAAAAAAAATGTAAGGTATAAAGATCTTTGAACAATTTACAAGCAGCCCATTTTCTCGAAAGTTATTAAACAGTTAATCGAAGATCAAATAATGAAGAGAAACTATTAAGGTCTGAAAAATTGTACTAGATCTTCCTAATTGTGTGGATAACCACTATTATAGGGAATAACAGAGACAACAAACTGCCAAAAAGCTACAGACAGGTTTCAATTTATTCTATACCTGTTTAGCGTAGCAGTTGCCTTTTCTATATATATACTTTTAGAACTACATTATAAATGTTATTCAACATATTTTTAGTAATTAAATTCAGTATACTCTTAAGTAATAATAATAATATTAACGGATTCTCCTTTTTATAAAAAAAAATCATACACATTCAGTACAAATAATACTTAACTAAGTAACATCTACTGCATTGACTATTGAAAATAATTGTTTTATCATAAAAACAAATTATATTGAAATTAATACATTTTACATTAATACCACCATAAATATTCCTAATTCAACTTATGAACAGCCTAATGCTTTTGAATACATTTTAAAATTATATTTTGCTTGTACATAAAACATAAAACTCGGTAAACTCTTTCGGTAATAAATAATTGAATTTATTTCAAAATGTAATCCCCGCTTTATAAACACAAACGATAATTAATATTCGTTTATTAATTTACGGGCGGGCGTGACAATTTTTTTTTGTGTGTGTCGCGATGTCACAGAAACGAGAGAAAGTTTTAAGCCCGTTTCAAGATTGATGAATAATGATACCATTAATTTTCTATTCAGATTACTTCATTATTGTGTGCCGAATTCGCTGTTTTTATTAATTAAAATTTTTGTTATTAAATTTCGTGCGCGCGCGACACCATTAATCAGCAGTAACATGACGGATTGCAAAGTTGCAGCGCAAATTTCTTTGCCCTGCATGAAACATAAGCTTTCGTAAGTTTTTGAATAATTAGTTATCACTTTAATTCGTTTCAGATAAATTATGTATAAAGTTCATAAAGTGCATAAATGTCGAGAAATATTCAAAACAGTAGCCGTGAAGAAGACAATAATTATTGTTGTATCTACATAATGTATGTACTAGCTTCAATTAAGATGTTTTCTCTCTATATTAAAAATAATTAGTTCAGACGATAATAGTTTAAATGCAGCATATTTATGTTAGAGCATGGAATCGATGTTTTTAAGACGGAGCATTTTCCTATTTTTTTAAATTGTAATACAAATTACACAGTATTCGAAACCTTTTCACCGAAGCGTCTGTGTTTTGCTATTCTCCCTTGAATAAATCAGCCAATATATTTGTAAATGTATGCAAAATATACGTGCTTCTACAATCTGATTCTGTATTGATTATAAGCTGTGTTTCCAGATGGAATTAAAGGAGTGTACATTCTCATGGCACAATTGTGGCACTGGAGGCATTCAAGTGTAGACAAACTTATCTGAGCTTACGTTATTCGATAATTTGAATGTAAAATACAATCATGGATTATATATATATATACACTAAAAAGTTTTCTTCTGTCTTTTTTTTTGTATATACAGGTTTAAATTTGGCATGAACAAACATGAAAATTTTCACAATAATCAAGTTTTTTTTATTCATTGCGTCTTTTTATACCTGTAAACAATGCCAGTTTCTACATTATGTATGAAAAAAAGACTAATTACCGCAAGAAACTGCATTCTCTTCAAAAAGAAACTCAGATGTGAATGCAGTTCCGGTTGATGACAAAAACCTTCCGGTTCCAGATAATACGGAATTTATATGATCAAGAGTAAAAATTCCATTGTGGCGTATATACATGTTAATATGTGTGTGCTGAACGTACTTAATTAAAAGTTAATTAACATTTCTGCCTGTAGCTTTTTTCGCGTCCCCGAGCGGGGACGTTATTGTCATAATCAATTTAGTTCGGTGTCCCTGCAGTACATGATAATAAATTCGCGATACAATATATCTGGACATGGAGGACGTGCTCCGTGTACATTTATTTTATGTGATACTTTATAGGATGGTAACTAGGTCATTGCCGCATTGCACTTCATTGGATCCATTTTTAATCCAGCCTGGAAGCGATAACATGCAATATCAATAGTGTAGTACAATGTAAGGCAGATGCGGATCCATCACTTATATACAATCGATATCTGGATGACAGCCATATAGATTTTGATTGATACGCGAATAATTGTTTTCCGAATGCGGCACGATTAAATGCCGTGTGAGTATAACTGTAAATCAATGCAGAAGTTCAAATAATATCCTAATATACTAATTATTTAAATGTTGGGATTGTGTATTCCGTAATAAATTAAACATATCTTATAATAAAAATTGATATTTTTTTTGTTGGATAGAGTTTATCATTTGTAAGGTGACATTTATTATCTAAAGGGCTGTATTAATTTTCCTTAATTAAGTGGATACACCACTGAAAATCAAAAATCAACAGTGACAATTACAATAATAGTAATGTGACAACATTGAATTATTGTTTCCCTGTCTACAATTTTATTGCACTGGTTATATCAAAAAAAGATTGACCTATTTTTACGTTGATAGTATCTAAAGCCACTAGAAAAAGTTTACGAATCTTCTCATTGTATCCTTCAATTTATGTAATGTGCGTAATATGTCTTCTAAACCCCCTAAAGAAATGTATACATCAAAAAACATCTCATCAAACTGTAGCACGACGAAATTTTACATATATCATGGCGAGTGTGAGAAGGTTCTCCATGTTGTTAATACCATTTTTAATGGGTTTATAGTAGTCCTTTTGTGTACTTTCGACCCTCAAAAAGTTATAAATAATGTCGACTTCATAAGCTCAGTTTTGCCTTGTTTCTTTCTCTCTCCGTTTGCCACGTCTTGCAAACCTACACTATGTACACTGGATCATTCCTAGTTACTCTATAGTGTTGGCAGAAGCTAGTAGTAACCTTTGTGATCCTTAGTAGATTTGAAAGCATCCATGCTCTGTAAGGATCTGCGCCAGGAAGTTGTCAACGTCTTCGTGGGCACGTTGGACATAGGATTGGTTCTTCTCAAAATCTAAGTTTCGAGATTTCTTCTAATGGTTTCATTTGACGATTCTGATATACATTATACTTCAAGTATAATTCATTACCCTACGAAAATATTGCATTAAGTACTAAATAAGATATACACATGTTAAAGGTGCAAATTTGAATAGTTGAATAATCTGTAGAGAACATCTTTTTTACAGATTACGATATAAACTGTTGAAAAATAAAGTAGAAAGAAAACAAGAAAAGTTAATAGAATCACTTGGAGGACAATCTTTATAATGGATATTTAATGCATCCGTTTTGATGAAAGATTCTATGATAATAGTCTTTTTATTCGAAAGAAAAATCAGAAAAAAGTATTGCAAGCTATCTGTATAATAATAATTCTTTATTGGCATCATTTCTACTACAACAAATTCTATCATGTATCTACCACATAACTGACTACCACTTAACTTTTTCTCTATCTTCCTTATTATGCCCATTACCTCAGTACCCTCTTTCAGTAACCTTGTCCATATTGCTTTCTCCACGCGTCTCTAGTCCCCACACAGTCTACCCTCCAATGTTCCTATCTTTTTTCTTCCCTTTCACATAATCGGCACATTCTCCCCTCCTCATTCATCCAAAAGCGGTTTCTCCGTTCTTCGCTGTTATATCTATGCCTTGCCATCAGTACTTTCTCCTTCCATTCGCCTCTTCCATACAAGTAATCGGGTTTGCCCGCCTCTTCTGCTATTCCTTTATACTTTGGATTGTATATGCTTTTGTCTATTTTTATCCATGTTTCCTATTTATCCACATCCCTCAGGGTCAACTGTACTACACTTTTAAATATTTTAAAAGAAATGGCAGGGTTCTTTTACCGCTTCGTTGGACCAGCCTCCTTTTTTGTACATCTCACATCTGCCTTTTTTCACCACTCTTATCCGTCTTTATCCGTTTCATTTAGTATACCATTTGTAATTTCTTTCTGTCCATTCATTCTAACTTTTCTCTCATACCTTGCCCATTTTTTCCATACATTCACCCATACAATACATGCGTCAATCTCCTGATATACTACATACCATGGCGTACTCTTCACCACCATTGAATCCCTCATTCTCCTGCCCCATTCTCTCTACAGACTTCTAGCCGCTGACTTCACCTTCTTCGTCTCATACTTCATGTGCTCCTACCACCTCCCATTTTGTGTGAAAACTATTTTAAACATTTTACTTTTTCTGTTTCCTCGCGACTCCAATAAAACCTTTCATCGTTCCTTCTTTCTCCCTTCATATACACCATTACTTTTGATTTTTTCACATTTACCCCCCCCAATTGTTACTCCACCATCCTATCCCTGCTCCAATACTCTGTCCATGTCTGCTATGAACAGATTGAAAAGCATTGGGCTCATTGGACTGTTTTAGCCCCTTGGCTGTTCTGAACCAACCTGACTCTTCCCCAGACCCTTTCACTCTAAATTTGTCTGCTCATACACTCTTTTCACCCACTCTCTCATTTCATTTGATACCCCTCTTTCTCTCATACATTCAAACAGTTTTTTTTTTTATCCTCACGAGGTGGTGTCGCTTAGCGTTCCTGCACAGCGGTCTCCGTGGTCCTTTTGTGCGCCTCTGGCTGTTTTACTCCTTTTGAACTCCTGTATCTTCTAAGAAGTCCAGGAGTTTCTGCCAGGGGATATTCCTTAGCTGTTATACAGGAAGCATGGGCTTCCCGAGTTTCGCCTTGGGTTCTTGTTTGTATGCTTCGCAAGTGCACAGTAGGTGTTGGGGAGTTTCCTCTCCTTCCAGACACCCACGGCTTTTCTCAATGCCCATCCTATGTTTGTGCTTGTTCAGGTCACAGTGTCCAGTGACTAGTCCTGTGATTTTTCTTAGATTCAATCTGCTCAGTCTAGACAGCTTCAGCATGCTGTCAGGTACCGGACCATCTAGGAAGGGTCTAGTATGCCTCATTCCATTTTGGTTTTGCCATGCCTTTTTGCGCTCCTCTGCTAACTTGCGTCTGATAATTTCCTTTCTGGTTTCATGGGGTAAACCGAAAGCGGGTTCAGGTTCTATGAATTCACCTGCTGCTCTTTGTTTAGCCAGCAAGTTGGCCCCCAAGTGTCCAATAATTTTTTGGTCCTTGGGTATCCATACTAACTGTGTTTCTCTTGTTGTCGCCAGTGCGTCCAGTCTGTTTATGCAAGTCATGACCAGCCTGGACTGCACTATCGGTGAGGCTAGCGCTTTTATGGCTGCCTGGCTATCTGTTATAATGGTAATTGGTCCTTTGTTAAGTCCCGACTCCATTACGTGATGAGCACACCAGTCAATGGCGGCTAGTTCGGCCTGGAAGATAGAGGCATGCTTCCCCAGAGCAATCGCGAATTGTTTGCTCCGGTTGGAGCCTCCATAGATACCAGCCTCGGTTCCTTTAGTATTTTTGGTCCATTTGTCCATTCACTCCGCTGTGGTATGATCGTTTTAAATCTGCGGGATGGGTGTACGATTTTGGTGAAATCAGACCTCATTTTTAGTGTCTCTTCTTCTTGTAGTATTTTAAATGTTGCTGGTCTTGATGGCCCCATATTTAAAGTGTGTCCATTTATGTGCATCCTATAGGCTGCCTGTATAGCTTCCATCATTACAAATAAATGTTGTAGCAATGCTATTTTCAAATATACCGGGAGTACTGTTTTGATCGAGGGCGGCGTAGAAAAAAACGAAAAACGCGACGCGGCGTGGGCGAGAGTTTTTGTTCAGGTTAGAGAGCAGCGAGAGTTTTGGTCGCGCAAAGAGCGGCAGAGTTTTTGTGGTTATTTAAATCGGGAGTCAGATTGGCCGATTTTGCTTGGTGTTTGCCGATAGCATGCACAGTTTAAGTGCTGCTAATTGATCGAGGTCCTTACCGGAGTTTTGAGCCGTGAGCGCTTTCTGGGAGCCCGGTGATTATTCCCGAAGAAGCCATTTTTCGTCGCCTTGCCGTCCTACCGTACGTTGTTTCCGTCCCGCTGTCCCGCACAACGCACTTGGACTCCGTCGGAACAAGAGACGCTGAGTGAGTGCATGCTGACTTTGAAGCAGATAAGTTATTCTTTAATTATTACTACATTGAAGAGCTACAAAAACATTTATTGTGTTCCCTGATACGTCTCAGTACGTTATTACTGAGTGGCGCCCATGTTTAGTTATGGACATTGTCGAATTAATTTTGTTTTGTTTCGGAATATTTTCATTTTTCAATTTTTACTAGCGTAAGTTATTGTTTATATATTGTTTTTGTTATTTGTTAATACACTTTGTTCAACTCTATAAAACGGATTTTTCATTTACTGAACCCACGCCCAGCCCCGCAAAAATTGAGAGCCGGAAATGTTACAATGTAGTGGTGGTAGCGATAATTTGTGTTCCATGGCTGCCGTGGGCGTTGTCCTCATTGCCCCAGTGAGTAGCAGACACACCTATCTTTGCACTATTTCAAGTTTTACTACTGTACTTTTGGTTTGGGTCTTTTCTCCCCAAACGAGCGCCGCGTATGTTACTATAGGTCTTATGACCACAGTGTATAGCCATTTGGTCATGGTGGGTCTAAGTCCCCATGTGCGTCCTACCATTTTTCGGGTCGCAAAAGTTCTCTCATGGCCTTTTTGCTGATGCTCTCTAGGTGGTGAAGGTGAAGTTCAATCTGGTATCAAGTATGACCCCTAAATATTTTATTTCATTTTTGATTGGAACTTCCATTTCATACATACGTAGTGATTTTATATCATTGGTTTTTCGTCGTCTAGTAAAAGGGTCGATTGCTGTTTTGACCGGGTTTACAGTTAACCTTTCATTCCCGCACTATCTTTCTACGGTATTTAGTGCCTTCTGTATAATAATACCAGTAGCACCTGTTTCGATAATATAATTAAAAATATTGATAAAGTTAATGACATTAAAATCAGGTTACTCTAATCACATGGTTCAAATGTTAAGTTTTAATTTAATCAGTGACAACTTTGATCACATTAAATATGTACGAATAATAAATAATGAAAATTCATTTATGATTTATAGCTATTTTCCAAGAGTGATCTAAAAACGGAATGCTAAATACATATCTGTAGTATATTCTCAATTAGATCAATGTAGGAATTAATTAGTTTGATTGAAAACTGCTTCAAATGTAAATTTAAACTTAAAGGAAGAATATAGAGAGAAAAAAATGCAATATAAATTAATGTTAAAACACATTAGAAATGAGTCAATTAGAAATAGTAGGTATCAAGTCAAAAGCGTATCATATCAGAAAACATAGACAAGCCCAAGAATACAAAACTATCAAAAAATAAGCAAACTTAAGTCCTAGCTAATAACTTTAACATTTTATTTAATACTATAGCAGATAATTTCAAATTTACATGATGCCAACGTAATATTCAATGTCAAAGGAAATCCCTACTCAATGTTCCTTTATCCTGTAACTGAACCCTAGTTAATACGTGTGGTACAACAGTTTTCAAATTCGTATAGTGCAGGTTACGATGAAATTCCTATAATAGTCATATTTGTGTCATATTGCTAATTCTTGTTTTGAAAATGGTGTCTTTCCTGAAAGCCTTAAACATTCAACAATTACACCTATATTTAAAAAAGGAAATTCAGAAGATATTGAGTATTATCGACCCATTCATATATTATCTTGCCTTGCTAAAATATTTGAAAAACTTATTGTTATCCGTATTGTTGAATTTTTTATTAAACATAAACTCTTTGAGTCTAATCATCATGGATTCATATTAGGAAAAAGTACTGAAACAACGATTTTTAAAATACCTCTTTGATGTGTTATCGGCATTAGAAGATAAAAAATAACTTGTGGTGATATGCTTGATTTAACAAAGGCATTTGATTGTATAAATGATAGGTTTTTACTTTCAAAATTAGAATCCTATACTTTGCGTGGTCAAGTCCTTAATTTGATTACATAATATTTTAGCAATAGAACTTATTCGACTAAAATAAAAGGTGACAATAGTGGAGCTTAATATTCATCATCTTGCAGCTTGAATGTCGTAATTCCTCAAGGGAGTATTTTAGGACCCTTATTATTTATTATATTTGTTAATGATTTAGTCCAGAGAATTGATAATAATAAAATAGTAAGCTGTGCTGATGAAACTAATATAATAGTAACTGCAGATTCATTAAATGAGTTGAACGCCACTGGTGGACGAACTTTAGAAGTAATTAAAGACTGTTTTAAACAAAATAAACTGATTATTAATTACTAAAAATCAAACTAACTGTTATTTAATAAAGTGCTTGAGAACGGTTATATATGTCTCGGCGGAAATAGTTATTCGACCACCAGTGATGCAAAACTACTTGATATTACAATTGATTCAAAATTGAATTTCAATTTACGCAAATATTTAAAATAAAATATCCAAAAATATTTACGGTTTGAGAATATTAATGAAGAATACAAACATCAAAATTAGTACAATATTCTATAGTAATATATATTTAATTCTACGCTATTGTATAATATTTTGGGGTTCTAATACAAACCTAGCAAGAGTATTTATATTACAAAAACTTGTTCTACAACAAAAATTTAATAATGAAACATTATTGACAGTAGCTGCAATTTATAAAATAAATTAGATATTTATTCTGAGATCATCAAACCACATTTAAAAACGTTTGCGGTAGTGGAAAAATTTCTGTAAATGACATTGAAATCATACAACGATCCAAAAAAAAATTTACATCGAACGCGCACTCGTTTAAGTCACCCTTTTTTTGATGTTGCAGCGTTGTTTGGGTACCTGCGTTATCAGAATACATCAGTATCAAATTTGTCGTCGGTTGATGTACGCGTGCAAGTTTTCTTAATTGCTCGCGAAAATCTGGATTACCTTCCAGCGTTATCCGAAGAAAACTTGCAAAAATTTCATCGCGGGTGCGTGTTTAAGCCAGCGGTTTCCCTCCAGTTATAAATGTGCTGGTGATTTTAAAATTAAAACATCCCTGTCGTAGAGAAGGTTGAAGGTATACTAAAAGAAATAATCCACATCGAATGAGATTTTAATAAATGTGTTTTAAATAGATTTTATTTTTGAAGTTGAGCAAAGTTTGTATTAAAATGATATAGTTTTGGTGATGGAATAGTTTTTCATTTATTTGTGTTTTTAGATATGGTGGTAGTATGTTAGTAGTGTTATAGTTAGAAGGTTGTAATAGTAGTAACTGGTGTAATCATTTTTTCCACAGCATAGTTCCTAGGACGTCGAGCCTGCATTTATTTTAATCTCAAATACAAGTTTACATACTTTCTCCAACATAAAATTATTTTTTTTATTTAAAATCTCATTTATATTTGCTTTAATATTTACTGTGCGCGTATAATAAATCTTTGAAGTGTTTGTGCTCATGTGTATAGTCTGTTCGTTGGATCTTCGTACGTCACAAACTATCGCTTCAAAAAACGACGAAAGTTTTACAGTGCGTTCTTTTTCTAACGCATTTGGTTTACTTTATCAGACTGAATGTTTTTGTGTCGTTTCTCGAAGCGATATTTTGTGACGTAGGACGGAACATCCAACGGATGGACTATATGTGTGATTAGTTAGTGAGCGAATGCTTCATTGGATTCTGCCGCTTTAGGATCGTCAGGATACTACAGTAAGTCTAACACTAAGACGCCATTTTAAGTCGTTTTTTTCTCATTACTGTTCTCTTTTCGATTTAGGGTTTTCCTTTTCAGCTGCGCAAAAATTAGCCACCCGTTTTTCTATAACACGCACAAAAAACAATCCTGCGTCGCGTTCGGTTTCGTCATCAATTCATCCTCACCTCTAAACCGTTCTCCGTTTTAATAAAACCCAACGCTCGTCCTAAACGGGCCACCACCAGGTAGTAGAGTTGTTTAGGGTTTTTAGGGACTTTAGGTAGGGACTGCTCATGGAGGTGGGGATTTTCATAAGTATGATAAGGCTGCTGGCGGAACTTTCATGTAAAATAAATAAAAGTTAACGCATCGTTCAGGTGTAAATTTATGAACTTGTGTACTTAAATCAATATTGTTATTTTAGAGGAAGAAATATAAAATTATATTACATGATTTTTTTAAACCTACAGTGCCATTCGTAGTAATGTCCAATAATGAAAATAAATGAGCTAAAAAATTTTGTTTTATTAGTTTTTGGAAGTTGTAAAAATGAATAGAGAAAAAGCCGTAAAACTTTTATGGTAATAACGCTTATTTGATTATAGAAACTTATTTTATCCATAATTTCTCAAATATACCAGTGAAATTTTAATTATTTTATCATAATTTCAGCTGGAATTCTTCTTCGTAAATTTACACTTGAAAGATAGTACCTCCAACTGAATAGTTGATTGCCAACTATTTGATTAAGGTGATATGGAAAGCTGTCTTAATTTGTTAATATTTTTTTCAAAAAATCAAGTGAACCTTTCGACCACTTGGTTTTTGAAAAAATAAACAATTAATTAAATTAGATTTGTTTTACTTGTTTTATTTTGCTTTGACTAGTTTCGACTAATTGTCATTCTGAAGGAGATATGTACAAAATTTACTAATTTTCTGTTATTAATTCAGATTAAAATCAGGTAATAAAGGCCGTCGAGATGGTCGAATTTTATATTTTTTTTCTAAATTAACAAGGGTAAATAGTTGCTTATATATATTACACTAATTGGAGGGTAGGCTAGTATCACCCTTCATATATATTGTGTTGTATTTTATTAAATGTGCTTTCATAATATATAAAAACAAACAGTTTTTTACTCTATAAAAATTAGTATTAGTAGAGTAGTTGTTTTAACTGTTAGTTGGACATTATAATGTAAAACATTCGTGCAGAAACGATCATGGAGATTTATTTTTCTCATTATTAATTATCATTAAAAATGTTAGAATTCATTTCTTGTGTTCTTCCACTCGCACTCATTTTTTAGACTTTGAATACTCAACTGAAGATACTTCATTGCTATTGTTGGCAACATTTATTTTTCTTTTTACTCATAACTTGGAATAGTTTTTACTAACCTTGTCAGTTTAACAAATAATTATAGGTACAAAACTGTAATTTTACATATCAAAATTATTACTGTTAAATATTTGAAAAGTAGTGATTATAATGATGGAAATTAATAGGGTATTCACCTTGCAATAGTGACCATTAACAAACTTCTTAATCACTTAAAATATCAATGAGTTTTAATCAACAAATATTCAATTAAAATGTAAATTATTTCTGATACCTTACATTTTATACATGCATTAAAGAAGTTTCTATCAATTTTGAAAATATTCTTTAGTTTTTTCTATATTTAAACGTTTCTTAAAATATATTTTCTTTAATTTCGAAGTTTTATAGTTTTATTAAAGTTATAAAATTCTATAAGAAGCTGGGATTAATATGCAAGCGAAACATATCGGTTTGGTTTGTTTTAGATACGAGCCACTTTAGAATATTTTTTTCGATGTGAATGTAATTTAAAATGTGCCCAGATACAGTTGAAATTGCTTAAAAACTCTTTTTACAGAAAGAAAATCTAGTGAAAATTAGCATTAAAAAACGTTCAATAGAAAAAAAGTACGACACAGTTCAAGTCTTGGAAGAGGAAACTCGAAATTTTTTGAATTATAATTTCTTAACCAAAAAATTAATTGTAATTAAAAGCAGTGGAGAATTTTTTAGAACTTTAACTTTAACTTAGGTCAAGAAATAGCTTTTAAAATAGTTGAAATTTATGGGAATACAAATATATTTTCATTTATATATTTGTAATATTTTGAAATTTTCTTTTTAACTGTTCAAATTAGGTATAAAATATATTTTTTAAATTAAAAATCAAAAAGCAGTGAACATTTTTTTACAAAATTAGCATTATTTAAACACATTTGACAAAAATATACAAAAAATGTATAAATCGTTAATAGAATTAAGTTTGATTTGTTCTAATTACAGTCAAAACTAAAAACCATTTAAATTTACTGAAAACAGATTTGAACCAAGATTTTTTTACAAATATTTCAATTTTACCAAATATCAATTAACGTAAAGTCTAAATACAAATTTGAATTTATAAAAATAAAATTATTACAGAGGTTTTTATTTATTTGCACTTCACAAAAAACTTAAGATAGCAGATAATTTAAAAAAAAATCAAATTTGTATTTAGACTTAACGTTAGTTTATAAACAACTTTGTTTTATAACATTATTGTAAAAAATAATAAATAAAAGTTCCTATCGCTTAAAGAATTTCCATACTCTTCTAATTTATTAACCCCCTGTATATGTGATCTAAAATTTTCTTATAGTCAATTAACTTTCTCAACAAGGAGCACTTTTTTATATAGAATGACTTTTGGTCGTAAAATGAATAATAATTTTTTTCCCCTAATGGGTACCAGATCCGCGGACACGTATAGTTTAAATATTACAATAAATTTTAATATCTGTAAATGGGCTACAGATCCGATGGCTTTGACAATCTTGACAATATTGGCGATTTTAAATTTAAAAAATTAAATTTAGGTGTTATTATTTATCCACAGAACAAATAATCTATTATTGATATTTCGCCCACCGGAAGTGACAAGACCTTTTTGTTTTACCAATTTTTTTCTATAAACACAAAACAATATCAAAAATGATGATTAAAACAATTGGTATTTTTAGTGAAAAGTGAAAATATCAAGTGTTTTAAGCAACAATTGAATTAAATTAAAAAATACCAACATTTTATTTATTTATATATCTTCTGGTGAACGTTTTTTTATTATCTTGAATTCATTTAATCCATTAAATTTCGAAAAAAAAATGTTTGTACTTATAAAAGAAAATTTAGTAATGCAAACAAGGAGTAAACAACCACTAATATTTATGAGAAATTTCTCTAGCTAGAGAAGTAGTTGTTTCAAAAGTGATTTGTTCTTGTAGTCTTAATAAGACTCATTTGTTGTAGATTTTACGAAAATATTTTCGTGTTTTTTCTATTTATTAGTGAATTATCTATAACGTAAAGGACTTAAATATTTTATGATACCCATGGATAGAGCTAAAGCCAAGAATCATACATTTCTTGTTTACGAAAGACCATACTTAATATATAATGAACTATATACAAAATTGGAATAAAAGTTGGATTAAAACCTAGTAAAATAATATGGAAGCATGAAGATGATGTAAAATCTTGAAAAAGGCTAAATATTAAGGTACATGTGATAAATATTTTAAAGATACTAAAATTACTCTATTCAAGTAGATCAAGAGTACGCTAGGAATATAAATAATAAATTGGGATAGGTCAATAGTATGCTAGGGCTATGAATTAAGTACTAACGCATGGAGGTATGGATAATTTATTGGGATAGGTCAAGAGTACGCTAGGGTAATGCATAATGTATTAGTCTAGGTTAAGAGTACGATATGACAATGGACTTATTTTATTATTTATTGTATGCTTGGTAATAAATATAAAGAGTTTTTAAGTTAGACTTTTTAAATTATTTCAATAAAATTGGAAAAATGTCATTAAAATTCTAATTGTGAGCGCAAATGGTTGCTGACGATCTAATAGTAGGGAAAGTCAGGCATTATTGATCCAGATCTGATCCAGATTTGATCCAGATCCAGATCGAAAGAGCAACCAGTACTCTTCTAAATTGAGATGTGATTTTAATGGTACCTTAAATTGACAAAGCAATTATTTGATGTAATAAGCTCACTCACACACATAAATATACAAAAAAAGACAGCGGAGGGTCCAAGTAGTCAATATATAATTACTAATATTTTTTTAATTACTTCTTTTTCGTAAATAAATATATATGAATTTCAACTCTTGGTTTGGCATTTATTATTTTGTTAGCATTTTTGACAAATCTTATTTTTATTATTATTGTTTTTAACAAAATTCCCATCTTTAAATTATAATATTGTATTATTTAATTTATTTTTTAATATTTGACTTCATTAAAGAATAGAATTATATTCATTAATATGCAGTTGAAGTTTTCAAAATGCAATTATTTTTCTGAACAATTCCCAGTAGATTTTCTTTGGCGATTAATATATAAGTATTTTATGTAACTATTTCAGATATAAATATCATTATAAAT
Organism: Ontholestes murinus; assembly: GCA_963969525.1. Lineage (NCBI taxonomy): Eukaryota > Metazoa > Arthropoda > Insecta > Coleoptera > Staphylinidae > Ontholestes > Ontholestes murinus. Next base: position 40,829,075 of record OZ018397.1, on the reverse strand, counting down.
CTATTAAATAGAATCTTGTTGTCAATTTTTAATTGTATTGACGTTGTATGTATTGTGGTTTCATTAAACAATTAATTAAATAACGTCATAATATAATAAAAATACATAAGTCCTTTACGTTGTAGAAAAATAACTAATAATTAGAAAAAACACGAAAATATTTCATAAAATCTACAACAAATGAGTCTTATTAAGACCACAAACAACAAACTACTTTTGAAACAACTACTTCTCTAGCTAATACTTGGACAGACATTGAATGATACAAAAGTAATTTGCGTGTTATAATAGTTATTTTTTTTTAAGTTTGTTCAATCAAAGACCAGAAGAAAATCTAATGTAACTTTTGTCGTTAATTTTTAATTGTGTTTACCTTTTTTAATTAGTTGTCTTCCATTAAATAAATAAACAACGTAAAAAATATTTTTCTCGAAAGTTTGTTCAATAATAGAGTGTTTTAATAAATGTAATATTGACTTGCATATATTTTATTATTTTTTACTGCTAATTATTTTTTTATAGTCAATAAATTGTTTTTGATTAGAATTCTAATATTTTTCTGCAATATTCCTCAAAACAAAACTTTGCATATTCCTTGTTTCACTATTTTTGAAGGTAGTTTTAAGCTTTTTGTGCAGTTTTTGATGGAAGTCATTTTTAGATTATCTACCCTTACTAAAATTCATTTAAACGAGTTTTCTAGTTATATATTTTTTTAATTTAGTTATTATTAGACTACAGTAGATATTCTTTGTCAATTACAATGATATTAATAATGTTTTTTTAACTATTTCTGCTATTTACTGTGCTTTTAGATAAATTGAATGGTGTTTTTTGTCATTACAGAGTAAATGGAATTTTTAAATAATATATCTTTAATGTACTCTCTTGATGGATAAGATTTAATGTCATCGGGACGTTTATTGTAAAGGGGAAAAGGAGGGGTCTATTTGTGTTGTTCATGGTTAAATTTTAAATTATGAGCTTATATGAGTTGAGCATGTCATATGTATATATCTGTTAATGTTCTATTTTCTAGTTTGTTTTTGCTGTATTAGGAATAATAAAATTTTTCTCTATCCCTCTCATTTCTTTATTATTCTGAGCTATATCGCCACTACCGCACCAAGAAAACGTTAAACATCATTAAATCCAATATGTCTAAATGTAATAAAAAATTTTAATCACTGTATTGATACACTCTGTAAATACGTATATAATCAGGTAAAAAATACCGAAAGGAACTACATAGCAATAAGATTAAACTCTAATAGTGGACAGCATGCGTTTGAATATTCCCGTATTAACCTTAATCGCCTCTGCTGGCTCAAGGCTATTGAAAGCGGACTGCATTAATACATAAGAGTCCAATTTCAGACCCTTGGTAAATTAAACGTCCTAAACTTCAAATAACCAATTCCGCATGAATCTATTTCCTGTAAGAATTTTTAATAATAAAATATTTATCTCTGTTTATTTGTTCCTTTGTGAAGAAAATTAATAATACGGTACATAATAATGTACATTTAAAAAATATTGTGTTTATTTGGAATAGCTAACTGACAATTTTTGACTTTTGTATTTTTCATTTTTTTATTTTCTCAGTTAGTTATTGACAATGAAGACACATCGTGTTTGAAATGTACATTTAGCACCGAATTGAATAATTATTATTATTTGTGGTTAAAACACGCTGTATTTTTCAATTTAGTGTAAGTATGTATTACCATTACTATACCATTAGTACATTTAGCGCTTAAAAAATATATGCTGTGAAGAAAGTAAAATTTAACTTATATTATAAAACATTTAATTAACACGTAATGTTACAAGTTAATTCTAGAGATCATAACTAAAATAATTTCGTACCCTAGAGAAATTAACATGTTGCCTTTCTAGATATGGAATGCGAATTTAGCGCTTAATGCGAACCTCACTTTTTGTGCATACCCCCTCGAATTCTTGGGGCGATCCCGGTGTAAATTTGCTAACCATACGTGTTTTTCCTTCGCCCTTTATACAACCCTATTATCCCCGCGGTGGATATGCACAGCGACATTGTAGTTTAATTACGCTTATGAAATGAGCACAGTCGAGTACACTTTCATTGCCAAAACGCAGTTGGCACGTTATTATTCGAGACACAATTTTTCCACCATTTCTATTATCAGCCCACACGAACTTACATTATAATTTATCTTTAAATTACCTCCATTTAAATTATGCATGATGCAAATTGGCAAAAATAGTATTATAAATTAAAACTTTAAAACTTCTTATTGAATTATTTTTATAATTCGTCTATATGTCTTATTAACTGACAAAACAAATACGTATGTTGTAAAATGGAAAAGAGGGAAATATATAGTAGGAAATTTTTTCTATTTTTTCCATTTTACAACATATTTATTTGTTTTATCCATTCAATATTTAAATTTCCTAGAATTTTTACAGTTTTTTGCCTCAATTAAAAGAAGAAAAGCGAAATGAACTAAGCTGTTCACAATAAAAAAATAATAATAAAACAATCTGTAATAATGACGCTGATTAAGGCTACGTCAGTTGATTACGGCAAAAAAGTTAAATATAATTAGTTATTTTTGTAATTCCTTTGAGAATGGTCGTCATTGACCGAAACACGTGTCAGGAAACTGAATATAACAATATGAAACTAAACAAGTGTTTTAATTTAAAATTACCTAATAATATAATTTTATGTTAACAAAAAACTGAACCAATATCAATAAAGTGGACAAATAATATCAAAACACAACTTTTATACAATTATTGTATTTTTAAAATAAAAGAAAAAATAAGGAGTTCTGTATACTTTCTTAATTAAAAATTTTAACATTTGGTTAGTAATAAAATCCTGCTTTAGAAATTTATGTAGGTTAATTATTGTTCTCTGTCAACAAAATCCACGGATCGGTTTCGATCTATTTTGGATCTGATCAGCATAGCGCAGTTGGAGACAGGGAATTGAGCTTTACTTTAGAGTATTTAACTCTATGGGTAAATCGTCAATCAAGATATTACCATAGATGGCACTATTATTATAATATTTTTATGTAGGTTAATTACCTTCATTAAAATAATCATGCAGGCTTATTTAATATCAATGTGAAAAACTAAGTAGAGCTCAATATTGCTGAAACAATGTAAAGAAACATTATCTACATTCTGTGAATTAGCAAAATAGTTAAAACAGTTATTCCTTCGAACTAACAAGTAAACATTTCTGTGAGAATGTTTGAGTACGCGAAGAGTACAATAAACAGTAGACAGTTGTTTAAAAGTGATGACTTGTTATCTTATGATGAAAAGATAATAGTTTATTATTCAACGAGTGGTAATGTAGGCAATAACTCACGCGGATGAAATCATCCAAGTGAGTTATTGTCATTGCCACGAGTTAAATACTATACTTTATCTACGACCATAACAATTTTTTAGTAAACTATTTTACTTAATACAATATTTACTATATTCGGGAATTGCGCTTTGACAATCTTTTAGACATTTGTCAATATTTAGCTAACTTGAAAATATAGATTTAAAAAAAACATGAGTTATAATTCATAACGTGAGTTATGATTCATAACTCACGCTATTTAATTATATACACCATTATTTGTACCAATCTAGATGAATAATAAATATATAACCCAATAGGAGTAGATAAAATTAGTTATTAAATGATAATTCAGGTTATTTTGACATGGAAATTATCAGAGGGTTCTGAGGGGTACACTTTTTTAAGGCAGCCATTATATTTGAGTTTTGGTGGATATTTAGATATCAATGCCTTTCTGGACGGTGGAACGGGGATTGTAAAATCCACAAAAATTGCAATTTATTGGACTAACTAACTTAATAATATGATTAAAGAAGAGCCTGAGAAAAAGAACGTATTTGATTCTTATTTTTTTCGCTTAAAGGATTATGAATTTTCTATTTTTCAAGGAAGGATACCAATGATCTTACTGTTCTGCGTTATAAATTGCTTTCTTTGTGGTGATAGTGATTTTTGGCGAGCTTTTTATTGATTGTATAACTATCTCCTGTAAATGCTCTATTAAACAACTCTCCGGTAATTTACATTTTAGTAGATCTGTATAAATTTCACATCAATTGGATTAAGAGTTTCTTTTTGCAACAATGCTTTCTCGAGCTGACGATCGTACAGTTATATGTATATTTTATAAATATCGAAAACGGGTGCTGGACTCGCTGACAGTTCATTAAAAGTTGGCGAGAAAATTCATTCCATCAATGATTTAAATGTTGATCGTGTCTTCACTACGAACAATCAAAGTTTTGTACTCACCAACGATCTGGATCTGGATCTGGATTGAGTTTGCCAAGGGTGATCAAATCATTGACCAGAGCACTTAGGCCTCACTAGGCCCATTGTGCCCCCCTGACTGGGACAGCCCTGCGTTGTTCTATCACTCATTTAGCCACCCAAGGTGGCGAGCAAAGGACAGCACAACGCTTGGAGGGTTATCCCTTATGTTGGCCATGTTCGGCCAGAGCTCTCCTAGCATGGACTCTCTAAGGTGGTCGAGAGCCGGGCAGGTGGTTAACACATGTTCCACTGTCTCGTCCTCTTCTTCACATGCTCTACATATGGGGGTTTCCACCAGTCCCATAGTAAACAAGTGTTTCCTTAGCTGACAGTGACCCGTAAGGATACCTGTGATAAGACGCAGATTTTCCCGGGATAGTCGCAAATAATATTCAGCTGTTTTCAGATTGGGTGAGCGTATTGCTTCCTTGGCCTGTCTGCAGCCTGAGGTGTTGTCCCAACGTTGTTTTAGCATCTTGAGAGTATTTTGTTTGAGGATATCAGTGAGGCATTTCGGTGTTGGCGCGATCGGGGGCCCGTCCGTGGTATCACCGATCCAGCTCGCGCCAACTCGTCTGCCTTGCTGTTGCCTTCTTCATTATTGTGTCCCTTGACCCAGCGCAGCTCAATACTGTTTGATTGTGCTGCTTGTTTAAGGGTGTTGTGACATTCTTTTACTAGTGTTGAGGTGATCTTGTCACTACTCACTGCTAGTATTGCTGCCCTACTGTCTGTAAGGATTTGGATGTTCCTATCACGGATGTCTCGGTGTAAAGAAATTTCGCCCCTTGGATGATGCCAACGATCTCTGCTTGCAGAGTAGTTGTGTGCTTCTCTAGGGGTATAGCTAATGAGAGGTCTATTTGTTGCGAGTAAATTCCCGCCCCGGATCCTCTTTTTATCGATACATTATAGGGTCTATTGAAGACGTAGCAGGGTGGCAAATTGTCTGTCTTCCTTCCAAGGAGGGTGTCTTTTTGACAGCCTCCTCTAAAAGGTGACAGTGTCTGCCAGCCCTGCCTCCTTTGTACCAGAGTCCAACTGAATTTAGGCGTAGTGCTGCCGCCGTGGCCATCTCCTCTACGTATAAGTCGAGAGGTGAAAGGCAGAGCATTGCTTCCATTGCTGCAGTGGGTGTTGTTCGCATTGCTCCGGTCGTGCTGAGGCATGCTATCCTTTGCAACTGAGTAAGCTGCTTTGCTGAGGTTTTCTGTCTGGCTCTGGGCCACCAAACCAGTGCTCCATAGATTAGCATTGGTCTTACTACCGCTGTGTACAGCCAAAGTGCTATCTTGGGAGATAACCCGCATGTCTGCCCCACAGCCCTCCGGCATTGCCAGAGGGAGACGCATGCTTTTTTACATTTCATTTTGAGATGTGGTTCCCACGTCAGCTTGCCGTCGAGGATCACTCCCAGGTATTTGACTTCTGACGACAATGTCAACTGGGTGTTGAGGAGCATAGGGAGCTTTAGCTTACCTAGTTTCCTTTTCTTTGTGAAGAGGACCATTTCAGTCTTTGACGGGTTTATGGTCAGAGACTGGTCGTTACACCAGTATTCGTTTATTTTGAGGGCTTGCTGCATCAAGCTGCATAGCACCGTCTCATATCTGCCTGTTAGCAGGATGGTTATGTCATCTGCATATCCTATGGTGTGGAAGCCATTGTCGTTAAGTCGCCGCAGTAGGCTGTCAACAACTATGTTCCACAGGAGTGGTGAGAGTACTCCACCCTGTGGGCAGCCTTTAGCAACGATCTTTCTGACAGTGGTATTTCCTACATTTACTGTGACTGCCCTATTCTCCAGCATGCTTTTGATCCATCCACTAACTGTGGGGTTCACACCATGCGTGGAGAGAGCAGTTTCCATTTTTCTGAAGGTCGTTTTATCAAAAGCACCTTCTATATCAATGAACACGCACAAGGTGGACATTTTGTTGTCCAGAGATCTTTCGATTCGGTCTACAACAGTGTGCAGAGCCGACTCCGTTGATTTCCCCTGAGTGTATGCATGTTGATTAGCGTGGATCGGATTCGTAATCAAAGCCGTCTCGCGAATTAGTCTTTCGCACAATTTCTCTAACGTTTTCAGAAGAAATGACGTTAGACTAATTGGGCGGTGTGATTTGGCTAGTGTATAATCTATACGACCAGGTTTTGGTATGAAGATAACTTTTACTTCTCTCCAAGCTAGAGGGATGTATCTGAACGCAATACATGCCCTGAAGATTTTGGCTAGGTGGGCTGATAATATGTCCAGCCCCCATTGGGGGAGGGCCGGGAATATACCGTCCAAGCCTGGCGCTTTAAATGGTGAGAAGCTTTTGATTGCCCAGGTTATACGTGTCCCTTCCGTGAGGTGATCTGCCACCTCCCAATCCTCCTTGGAGGGGTTTGAGGGTGTGGGTTCTGACCAACCTTCATCGGAGGTGTTCGTACATCCTGGGAAATGGGTGTTGATGAGAATCTCAGCTGCTTCCGAGAGGTTAGAATGATGCATCAGCGTTTCAAAAACTTCCGCAGAGTGCGTTGAGAGCTATGAACTTTTCGGATGAAAATAACACCAGTTCAACATTAAACCGTCGTTATTAAAATCAAACATTCTTCTGTTACTGTCTATTACCAAATAATGGTGATGTGGCCATCATAGTACTTTCCCTATATTTTACTGGAAAACTAACAAAAAGTCAATTCTTTGTTCACTTTTGAATTCTCTACAATTATTTGTTATATAAATTTCATGTAGCTTCAATAGTTTAGTAGCAATTGGCAAAAAATGTCAAAATTTTCAATTTTTATTTGATTTTTCTCGAAAATTAAAATTTTTAGGAAAAATATTTTTTAACAAAACTTGTTCAGTTAGTTTCTCATTCCCTTTAACTTTTGTTTAAAAAAAATTGTAATATTTTTCATATTAATGTTACCATATATGTACATTATTAATGTATATATTAGTCCATCTGTAAATTTGAGTTGAGTTGTTATCGTAATTTTGCTTAACGTTGGAGTCTTAAACCTATGTGAGTTTGTAATTAACCTACATAACGGTACTAAATTTTTAGATCTTGACCAATTTAATTTTATCAAAAATTATAGTAATCGAACCCTGTACTTAAATTTTAGTAATATAAATTGTTTGATAAATCGAGTTGATCCAATTACCATCGAAGATAAACATCACCCAGCCTTGGAGTTAATTATTGATCTTCTTGTACGTAAAATGAATCCAAATTTATCAGTTTTATATAAAAATAACTCCTCCAATCGTACATTATTTTCCATAATTTATATGACTTAATTACTGTTATTGATTGGACTGATGTTCTATCAATACATTATATGGATGATGCTTTCAATTTATTCAATGATAAATTATTGTTTTCAAGTCAACGTTCCCTTTTACTTGAGACACAATAACTTTGTTTTACCACTATATTTTTAAAAATTACAGTGACTATAGTTTCGACTATAAGCTACTAATTACTTTTAGTTTGATAAAGACTAGTTTATAGTCGAATCTATAGTCACTGTAATTTAAAAGAAATATGTAGTCGTAAAACCAACTTATTTTGTCTCAATTATAAGTCATTGAAGATGTACCACGAAGTAAACGCCTCTACCATCAAATATTTAATCAACTTTCCTTATTCACACGTAGTTCAAATAAATTTCTTCCATGGTTTTCGAATAGTCTTCAATAGAAAAGAGAAGAATAAATTGTTCAAGCTAAATTTTAGTAGTAGTACTGTAGTTTTGCAAAAATATTCAATCAATGTAACATTACTTATTAGGGGTCCTATTATTTCTATGCAATTATTTTTTTAAATAAAATAAGTAATACTTTACTAATTTAATTTAATGAAATCAGTTTAAAATTCATTTTCATAATTTTTCATGTTATAGTTACATTTAAACAATCTAAAGTACATTTTATCATTTATTAGTTTATTCAACAGAAATAATTTCATTCAAATTAGTGTTGCTTTAATAGTTGTACTATTTGTAACACGCAAATTAATTTGTATTATTCAATGTCTGTCGAAGTATTAGCTAGAGAAGTAGTTGTTTCAAATTAATTTGTTTTGTAGTCTTAGTAAGACTCATTGTTGTAGATTCACGAAATGTTTTCGTATTTTTAAATTTATTAATACTTTTTTATTCTGATAGTTGCTTTTGTAAACGTCAATATTAGTTAGAATATGTACTAAAAAAATGGTCAAACATTTTCTCATCATGTACTTTTTTTCTGTAGAAATAATTTAAACTTAAGGTAAGCCTTAAGAACAATAGACCAATTAGAGATTTAAGATTTAACCTAACAGAGTAAAATTGTTTTTAAATATTTTATAGACTAGTTACCGTATTTGAGCACAATATATACACCACTATAAACAATTTTACATTTAACAAGAAGCCATGGTTTAGAAAAATTATCATTGAAAGACATATAACTACAACTATCGCCAGAATTAAATTTGGACACAGCTCCAGTAATCAATATTTGCACAGAATTGGAGTATAACCGTCCGCAATTCTGCATTTGTTTAATGGAAAATCAATATATGAATCACATCTTTCTTTCTTTTCTTTTATGAAGCAAGAACTAAAATATATGACAAAATATATAATATATCCAAGAAAGTTTGCAAAAATTATATCATTTAAGTTAATTGTAATAAACTCAGTATATGTATAAAGTGATAATTGAATTCCTGAAGATCAATATCTATTTGTAATAACTCTGGTCGTCTCTCATCTGCGTTCATCTTTAAATATAAAGCTTTTTCAGTTTAGTTGATAAACTTTTCATTTGTAGTCATCGTAATCAGCATATACATTAACAATATTCTATCTCTACTATTAGACCCTTCCGTCGGGGCCCCTCCAGTACTTGTAATTCCCTCATCGTGACGGCCACCACAAAACACTTCTTATACAATATCACAAGTGACGTGCTAAATCATCCCCATTTTAAATTCTTGAAGTTGTTCAAAGTAGATCATAAAAGTGATCCAGAACATATATGTTTAAAAAGAAACTCGTAACTGACTTTACTCGTTTTTTTTATCTCCGTGACGATATCGATCGATATGTGACTCCATGACTGGCTATACTCGATTTCTAATTGTGTGACTGACTATACTCGATATATGACTTCATGCTCTGGTATGTAACTCCGTGATTGGGTATCTCACTTCATGGCTAACTGAACTCGATATACGACTTTTTGTTCCGTGATTACACTCGGTATGTGACTGTCGTTTTTCTTTGGGTTGTCATTCCTTGAGCAAACAGCCTCCTACCCGCACTAACCAGGATTATAGCTCCATTCTTGAGGTTCGAGATCCATGGTTCTACTACGAGAGTCCGCTCAAGTAACTTTTAAGAGCCCAGCAGTGCATATTATTCTTTCACAGGTGAAGACAAAAATCCTTATGTATTTGAATAGGTTGACTCTTCCTTTTTCATGTCATGGTGAGCATACTCTTTTGAAGAATGTTGCTTGATGTCCATTATCAGCTCGCTGGATAGCTGCTTGTTCTCACGCTGTATTTTCCTGCGGGACGTTTGCTCCAGCTATTGTACTATGATGTGACCATAGCTCAGCGTACGACTTATACTTGTGGGTTACTCTTTCGCCTTCTAGCTGTGTGGTAAAAGGTCGGTGTATAATGTACATATTTTGGTCGTCTGCATGGAAGTTAAGAGCTGTGTTTGATGCTGAATGATAATTTTGTACTGTGCATCGATTTATTTTTTCTCTTGTTGATTGCTTGTTAGTGAACAGTAATGTTTTATTTACATTTCTAATTCTAAATATTTACTCTATTCTTGTTTTAGTTTATAGCTACTATGTGCAAGTGTTCTCTTCTGTCTAAAGCTAGTCTCCACAGAGTGAGCAATTTGTACTCTTCTTCGTAATCAGCTCTCTAGGGACTAAATAATTATTGCTTCCTGGTAACGTACGGTCCTGTAGGGGTATTACCTTGTGGTTTCGCTAGTAACTCCATGGTCTCCTCCAGCTTAATTACTAATGGATGAATCGCGTTATAAAGTTGTTCCCACGGTAATTCCCAGGGCTTATCCTTGTAAACGTAGGAAGTGTATTCCTCTGTAAGTTCCTTGCCTATGCGTGCTGGTTTTTTGCGGTTGTTGAGGTTTAGTGTGCGAAATTCGTTTTCTAACATATTCCGAAATACTTGTTTTGAACTGACGTCTGCGATGTTGTCTTCTGGATTAGCTGTAGGATATGTCGGTCGCTTTGTTACATACGAGTCGTTTCCTGGTCTCTCCTTTGCTCTTCTTCCGTATAGTACGCATCATGATAATACGCATTAAGTGGTAATTTGTTAGGGCTCATATCTTGTATAGTGTGTGCCGTATGAATATTCTCGTTGCTCTAATCTCCTAGGAGTTTTCACAAACGAGATTTACTCCTGAGGTGGTGATTTAGAGTAGTAGTGATTCTTTGCACTACTACGGTGGACCGTTCTGGCCTTTTTTACTATCTCTGCGATGTGACTGCTCTTTGAGTGTTGCCTAAGAAATGTTCAGGGCAATGGCGTACGCCTAAAGTCAGGGATAATCTTCCTCTCTGAGTGCATTCTGGTCATATTTGCGTGCCTTATAAAATTAGAAAAAGTGCAAACCAGTTCTTTCCGTATACACGTATGGCAATAAATAAATGTATCTTAATTATTATTGGTAGCCTATTCTTATGGGATAGTCTTGATGATTAGTTCAGAAAATTGCCGAGGGGATTTTCCTTACTATTCAACTTGCATCGTTGCTCAAACAAAATACTCCTACTCAGATATTCAATAAAGCCTAATATGGTTATAATTGATCCTTCAATATTTTCGCCAAGGAAGTAATTCCGATTAAAGAAAGAATGAAATATTTTTCAACAATTTTTTTCTTGAATTCGTTTCTCATGTAGCTCGTGGTGAAACATTTTGTAATATAGAAATAACACAATTTACGCTTGGTCTGTTTCACAGTGAAACAAACCAAGCGTAAATTGTGTTATTTCTATATTTCTCAACAGTTTTTAATCGGTATCTTAGCTGGCCAAAGACGATTCTATACTTGACCAAAGAAAGCTATTGCTTCATTAGTTAAGCGGTAGTAGATGATCAATATAAGGCCTAGTCAATCAATCAAGTATGAATTAAATTTAATATCATTTAATTAGCTTCTTAGCTGGAAAAAAACAATTGCATCATAAAATGTTATGATATGGTCAATCATCAATATAAGATTTAGTCTATTAATCAACTATAAATTTAAGTTTTTTTTATATTGATAATCTGGTTGCAGTTTACTTACACAACTTTTATTCAGTTTCAGTACAAACACTCATCATTTGTTAGAAGGGAGTTTTCACAGAGCGTCGCTTTTAGATGCATCGATTCATAGGTCGAATACGTAAATTAATCTAGACACTGAAATTCTTAGCATACTGGAGTTCGGGAGTTTAGCAAAGAGATAAACATGAAAATAAATGACAATCCTATTTCTGACAGAAATTAGTTAAATACGATATCACTGGTGATACATTGAAAACCTTATAATATTTTAATTTATACTTCATTGAACCTCTTTATTCCTTGTGTCATCCTCTCAATGATGACATTTTCAATAAGAAGGTCATTTCTAATTATAATTTTGCACGAGTTCTGCATAAATCAGATCTTTAGGTTCTAAAATGTTTAACGAATGGTTTTAGTCAGTGGATGCCTGACACTACTCTACAAAATAATATGATTTACTCTCCTCTACTCTACTTGGAAGTCAAACCACAAAACTCATCTTAGTTGTCAAAAAGGATATGAAACAACAGTTAATGTTAAGATAGTTAATCACTTTATATTTCAATAAAATGTATTTTTAGCTTTAAACACAAACTAATTTAACATACTTAACGAGCATAATTAGTCATATCAAGTTAGTTAATTCGTTTAATGACTGATTCACTTATCAGATTAAGTTTTAATCGCGAACTTAAAATACTCCGACTTTAATATTAACACAATTATATACAAAATTGTTCGTGCCTGATATTAGAAATATGAACACGTTCAGGCACGACACTCGCCCATAAGCCTCGACAATGTTGCAGTTTCAAGAATTGATTTCCACTTTCAGCGACCCTTAGGCGATGTTTTCAATTTTAATTGCGGAATTCGGTGGCAGTTAAGTTGCAAAAAAGAAACCATTGGAAAGCCATCCCTCATATCCATCCGTCCCGTGCGATATTTCCAGGTCGCCGCAGCCTCAATATCCCATTTAATGTTTAATTCATAAATGCTGAAAAAGCCTGCAATATGTGACCGTGTGCCCACCTATACATACATTACAGCATTCGGTGTATGAAAAATAGAGCGAAAGCATGCGACCGGTTTTAAATGGTCGTTATATAAAACGTTTATCGATTCTGGGGGGAGGCTTATCGTCTACGACATCTGACCAGCGCGGGACCAGTTGAGGGCTGAATGGGCGGCCGGTGGCATTTATAAATTACTTTTTCGCAACGATGGGGTGATTCTATTTGTTTATTTAATAAAATGATGCTATTAACTATGTGGCAGCGCACACCTGTAGAAATTTAAATAATCAATTTTATACACTGCTAAATTGGGATTATTTTTAGGATAAGTCTAGACTCTATAATTTATTCTTAAAATAAACTCAGCTAGTGTGAATTATAAAAAAAGTTTTGGCATAAACAAGCCTTATAATTATGTCATTCAAGTATCTTAATTGTAAGACAAATTGAAGGTTATTACAGATATTGTAAAGAATTGATTAATATCTGTAACTGCTATAAAGCAATAATTTTAGCCCAATCGAGTGGAACGTCAGGGATTATTATTGACCTACGTTTTGATTTAGTTTTCGTAGCTTTGTAAAGTGCACATGCCGGGATTAATGTGCACGCACGCCCTTCCATTTCGCCCCGGCATTCATTACTTAAAACACTGGAATGAAGTGCCTGTTTAAATGCTCGCCGAGTAATAAAAGTGGGCGATTTCAATTGCGGTAATGAGCGTGTTGGCAGCAACATTACGCCGGAACCTTCATAATAAAAATATTTACTTACTCTGAAACTAATTGCTCCGTTGCAGTTTACATCGAAGGCTTTGAACACGTAGTGCGCATATAAGCTTGAATCTGGAAAATAAAACAAGAGTTAGTGGGATGACCAATTACACTAACACACACGTAGAAATGGGCTTTCATAAATTGAGAGTTTTTAGATTTAAATAAAAATATGATCACATTACTTAAATTACAGTTGTTTTTATACGTTCTTCACGTAAAATACAGTTGTAAAACTTAATAAAACAATATAAAGTATCTATGGAAATTATATTACCGTTGGATTTTAAGTTATCTCGAAATTTAATTTATTTCCCTGTCTATTATAAGTCTTACGAAGTGCCTAAATAGAAAACGTGCCTAAAAATTATCCTTCGATGTATTAAATATTAATTGTTATTTTTGAATGTATATAGATAAATCCAAGAGCATCGCCTATTTAAAAAATGGTGGAGGCGCAATCGGTGAGTGAACCAAATTTGTATAAAAGTTAAATATTTACTTCATTTTTAAGTTTCTTTAAAAGTTTTATTTATTTAATCTCCCATATATGCCACGTATCCATGTAATTATGCCACATAAGAAAACTTTTTTATTTTTAATTTCTCAGAAAATTTTATTCTTTATAAAAGTTGTTGCTTGATTTGAATCATACAAAAACTACAAAACAAATGATATACAATTTTAATCAACAAACAAATTTAATTTCTTTGAAATTAACAACCTTAACGATATTATTAATTAAATAACAATCACTCAAAGTGATCCCCTTCCCTCTCTATACATAAATTTGTTCTGTTAAAATCTCTGATTATATTTTTAAGAATATTAAGATGATTATTAAAATATCGTACACTATTTCTAATTTTATTTTCAAAATCGTCTAAATTTCCAAAAGGCCTCTCAGAATAAACTCCGTTTTTAAGTGAACATTTCTTGGTTTAAATGCTTTAAACTTATTCGCCGCTAGTACCTTATGTACTGTTCACTTTTCCAATCATAAACTTTTGGCACAATTTCTAACAGATATTTGAGGATTTCCAAACAAGCTTTCCAAGATATCCAACCAATTCTTCAAAATGCAATTCAAATTTTCCCAGTTCTTTCAAATTGCTTTAAAATTCTTGACATTTGTGAATAATTGATTCTGTTTTCGGGGTGCCTGCCCTTAAAAATTTCAGCTACCTCTTTACAGGTTTTAAAGTTATCGCCATATATTAACCCCAACTCTGCTGTTTTCTAAAGTTAATCGCTTTGCCATAATTTCTACAGATATATCAAAACTGAAAATACTTCGATAAAATTCGCTTAAAAAGTGCAAAAGTTATAAAAACTGTTTATATTTAAGATCAAGCACCAGCTTTTATAAAGAATAAAAGTTTCTGAGAAATTAATAATAAAAAAGTTTCCCATATATTGCATACTTATGTGAACACGTTGTATAAAGAGAATCTGTGATTTTATCTGGCGACAAACTATTTTTTATTAAAAAATGACATCTTAATAATCTTTTACTGTGATTAAGGATTTTGAGAAGGTTAGTTTTAAGTTTGATTTATTATGTTTACTTAACATTTGATTTAAGATAAAATTTAGAACGTGCCTAAATAGAATCTATTTTTTTACTGGTGTTCAAATGATTTTTAATGACTTTATTTTAAACATATTCATAGCATAACATTAAATTTATCTCTGAAACGCGATCAACCCTCTACCATACTATCTATCTATCTTCTTATCACAGTCTTACCTGTTATTGGAAAAATCTATTAATTCGTTCTCAAAAACAAAATCCTTTCTCTCATTTCTAACCACATCCATAAATATCAATTTGGTATTCTTCGCCAACGATAAACTTCCCTTAAATATACAAACTTCTCAATATAGAGGTAAAGTTTTTGCAGCTTTACTATGCCTAGCATCAAAATCCACAATTATTTCTCTTATTATTTTAATCCCGAACAGGAACTACCACAAGGCTCTCATCTATCACCTTTTTAATTAAACATGTTTTATGTTGATGTCTATAAACCCGATCCTCTCTACTTTAATCCTTCGAAAAATCTCCTGCAATATTTGCAGATAGTATTTCCCGAATTACACATGCTCCCATATTACCAAAAGGCCTTCAATCTCTCCAAGAGCTTACTGACTCCCTTTAAGGTTGGTTTGCAAAATTAATCTCCAGAAATCACAGCTTCTAATTTTTGACTACCGCAAAAGTAATTCTCAAAGTCTTAATTTGCAAAACTATCATCCCTCCCTCCGTTTCTGTTAAGTAGTTGAACATAATCACAGATCAAAAATTATTTGATTATTTAATGCTTATTAACTGTGGTTTTTAGTTTAGTTTAGGTTTTAGTTATCGCGACGGAGATATTCCCTTTTCTCAAGAGTTGGCATCTTCAAATAATTCTTTATATGAGAAAGGTAGTCCTTCTTTAAAGCTACTAAATGTTGGGTTTTCATGTTTTGGAATTATTTTATCACATATTATGTCCATCGTGTTAAATCATTCAATTTTTAATAATCAATATCAAGTTTTTCTGCAGACATATCTGTTCGCTAACGGGCCACATGGAACCAAGCCGTTTTTTCGACCGCTTTTAATGGTTTGGCTTTTTTTACTCGAACGATTACTTTCTTCGTTCTTTTGCGTCGGTCTTCTTTGGGGGGTGCCTGCGTGAACTGAACTTTCATTTGTGAACATAGACAATCATGTTTAACTTCGTCCTACATTTGAAAATGAAATATTACATAATAACGGTCGCCATCATCCTGTTTCTGAATTTCTCATTGTTCATATTATTCTTGTCATATAATTTGAGTTTGAGATTCTATTTAATCATCAAACCGAGTTGACTTGATTTGGTGTAATAAAGTGAATATTAAATGACCTGTTTATTGATACGATATCCATAGTACACATAGCTATACAATGCATTTTTCTTTCATTAACCAAGAGTAATTCACTATCCTTTAAATCTGTACAAAGTCCATGCACCTGACCGTTACATAATCCATAGCATTGCGTAGACCCGTTACATAATTTAATTTGTTTATCACACAGTTTGCACAAATTAAGATATACAAATTATTCTTTCGTATTTTTGACCTTTTTAACATGGATAATTTTCATTAATTAAAATCAATCAACTTTTGATATGAAAATATTATTTCAATCAAAAAAGGAATTAGTAGATACAAAAAATTTTAATGCTGTTTCAAGCATTGAACTTCTCAGTAATTATTTGCTCTTCGGTTTGTATCTATTTTATCCTTTTAATCAACACGGGAAATTTGTAAAGATTATGAAATTTTTAGATTAGATCATCTGACAATTACGTTTTTCATCGCCTTCGTACTGAACGAAAGCAAACGTATAAATTAAAAATATAATTGACCAATCATCTTAAGTTACGAATATTAGTTAGAAGATGAAATGAAGAATAATACCATATGCAGTTTTCTGAATAATAAAAAAACTCAAGATATGAACAAAGTACTACTTGACATGGGAACCTATTCTAGTGGTTACTCATAGAAGATTAAATATACTACAAATATAAATCTATTTCCAAATCATTTTTCATGCTTCTCCTCAATGGACTATGATATGACAAAATATTATCTTGGAGAACAAACATTTAAAACAAGTATTACTTTTAAATGAACTTATTTCAGAAATATTACTATATTAGTTATAATATATTGAAAGAGAATGCAAATTTGCTTAAACAACAAATATTACAATTTAAGCAAATAAATGAAAACAAGGCACCTACTAGCGACATCTTATATGCAAAAGCTACATCTTTATCCGAACAAAATAATTCAAAACAGGAAAGTTCGGAGAATAAACTGATATCCCGGGGAATTTATACACGATCTCATTCGACAACCAATCTACTACGAATGAGGATGTGTAAAAATGGGGAAAAATATATGAAAATCTAAAGGAATTATCAAGTTTGTCAAAAAAAAAGGATAATTCCACTGAACATCATTCGAAAAAAAAAACAAGCAGGTCATGAATAATATCTGGAAAAACTTATAAATGAATTGATCGTCCTGAGAAAAGCTACAAATGAGGGAGAGTGGAAAAATAAAAAATACACCACAGAATTCAAGGAACTGACTGAATCATCTTTTAAATGAGCTCAAAAATACGGCTAACTATATCTCTGTAGGACATCCGAATCAACCGCAGCTGATATAACAGAGGACTATTTAGAAACAAAAAATATAAGAGGTATATGCTGTAAAGAAATGAAATCAAATTACCTACTAGAAAAAAATTTTAAATTAAATTTCCCAATAAAATATCAAGTATTAAGAAATCCAACAATGTGGCCAAGACAAATTTAGGTAGAAAGTTTTGTTTTTCACTGAATTCAGAGGACAGTGAGGCAACTATAAAGGTATACATTAAAATATTAAAAAAAAACAATATAAAATTATACACCAGAAGATGCAGAGTATTACTAACAAACTGCAAGAGTTAAATGTGCATATTCATGAAGAAAATCCGGAATACTACTGCTCACTGTATGAACAGTTGAAAACATCGAAGTTACCAATATCACTCATCATGAGCTACGATACGACAGCCCTATACTAAAAAAAGACCTTTATTGGCATATCATCATTAATTACACAAAACATCTTTCTTACAAACTATTACCCTATACTATAAATATTCTATCAAACTACGCCCTAGAAACGATATAAGTATATTCTCTCTTGAACATGTTAGTGTTCCGCTATAGAATATGAAAATATTATTGTTATTATGTCTATGTATCATCCACCCTCGAGTTATTTTTACTTATTTCATTTAATTCTATATTCTAGATTTAAGTATTAATGAAAACAAGAAAGTTATTATCGGAGGTGATTTTAGTTTTGAACTCCTTAAAGATTACAAATTTAAAAAAACGAATTTTGTGAGCTTATGATATCTTTCAAAATGACAAACTAAACACCAAAATTGATAATAATTCAACTGCTAAAATTAGAATCAAGGCACATAATACTGAATCAATCTAAACACATTATATCTATTTCCTGTAAATTCCGAAGAAATCATAGACATATAAAAATGTCTACAGAATATTAAAAGTACTGATTCTAATGGTTTGGCATGTTCTCCAATAAAACAATTTTATTCCACAAATTGCACATTTGATTAATGTTTTTTTAAAACATGGAATAGTTACAACGTATTTAAAAACTGCAATGATACGACCAATATATAAAAAAAGGAAATATCAAAACTATCGACTGATAAATAGTTCATATTCTCAAAATTCTATGAAAAGACAATGAATAATAGATTAATTAATTTTATCTCAACTACTTTGGGTCTCACAATGACTTAATATGAATTTTGTAAATCAAAAAATATAAATACGACATTTCATGATATTCTTAAGTAAGTATTGAAAGCACAGGACAATTATAACGTGGTTTTGTGTCTTTTCATCGACTTAAGTAAATCCTTTAATTGCGCAAACCATGTTGTTTTGCTCTAAAAGACGTCAATGACGAGAATTCGGGGAACAAGTTTATTATGGATCAGATCATACTTAGAAAATCGATAACAATTTGTTGAGTTAAATAAACAAAGGCCACATATGGAATGTGTAGGTGATGGTATACCATAAGGATCAATTCATGGTCCTACTCTATACATACTATAAACAATCGATTTAACAAACCGTATAAATGGTAATCAGCACAAAATGGTCTCATATGCTAATGATAATACATATTTGATCAAAATTCATCACACCTGATTATGAAAATGAATAACACTTTCGTCACTTGTTTATTAAGTGTTAAATGTATATTTCGTTCAAAAGGTGAACATTATCAACAACAAACTAAATACTTAAAACTTGTAGCGCGTCGTTTATACAGTAAAGAGATGATCGGAAAAAACCAAGAAATAATTAGTTTATTGAGATATTTAACTGAGGGTTTACCTTATTTCGCTTACTTTTTAGGTAATAAATCTAGTAGAGGATTTACTAAGAGACTCAGGTTCTTTAAAATTTTTAATATAGATCTCTTAGATCCTTATAAAATAAACTGCTATAGAAGTAACAGTTTTAACTTGTTTATATATTTATTATATATATCATTACCTTATTAAAAAAGCTCTTTAATTAACTAATTTAAAATCTACAATAAATTATCAACGCATGATCGAAATATTTAATTTTGTAATTAAGTTCGAATTTATAATTTATTCAGTATGTATTTTATATATTATTATAATTTAATTCATAAAATAGTATAATTCGTAAAGAGGAAATGAAAATAAATTATCCATAATGCAAGGAAAACGCAATGAAAATATGCGGCGGATTTTCTGTGCCTTTAACCATCCGCAAAGAAAACGTGATATCATCGTACATAAAGATTACATTCACCCATTATTCACACATGAATAGAGCTCATATTTTATGTACTTACTTCCATGAGGAAAGAACTTGGAGTATATATCTTTGAAGGAATCTTCGTGGACGACGCCCTCTGGACACTCCTGCAAAAGTGAAACGACAATGAGTAAAACAATCAATTTAAATATCACCGCAATGCGGTCGAATTGATTAAGACCGTTTTTTTTTCCGAAATTAAACCATTCGGTATCTAATTGCAAACGCGTTCGATGCGAACGGGAAAATATGAAGTGTGGAAGTTATACGGAGCACGCAATCCGGGCCGAAGCGCGGGCCTGATTAAAATTTGTTGCGAATTGCGGAACGTTCTTAAATGCCAAAGGGCCAACCCACATTTCAGATATTTCCGCATGGAACTGGATTAAAAGTTGTCGGATTAGATGATCGCTTAATCAGGGGGTGAATATTTTAAGACCGGGATTTTGGTTTAGTTTAAAGTTTGAATTGTGTGTTGGTTTAATAATGTCCTATGCGATGGAAGTTCTGAAATGGGTATTGTTTAATGTTATCTATGAGATAATAATAGACTTTAATTAACGTATACTATTATTATTAAATTTAACTGCAAGAATTAATATACTGACGCGATGATTATGGGTAAAAATTAAGACTCTATAGTTTGAGTAATGTTTATATTACTAAAAATCATTCAGTCATTATTCATTTAATCATTCATTCATTCATTTATACATTAATTATTCGCGCATTAATTAATTAATGAATTCTTTAATTCGTTGAATACTCAATTCTTTTTAATAAGATAAAATTTGTGTAATAGTATTTTATCAATTTGCTTTGTCTGAGTTTCCTTAGATTGTTGAGTGGTTTTACGCTTTTTCGTGGAAAGATTTCTGAAAAAAATGCGTTTTTTAAGGAATCAGTTGATAAGATATATAAATTTCAGCACTGCCACAATGACTTTGTTGAAACTGGTAAGCTGGTGATTACCTAAAGTCCTTGAAAATTTCTTATTTAGTATCCTTGGAAAGAGGAAGTAGCTTCAGGGGGGTTTTAATACCTTTACATTAGACAAAAAACTTCTCTGGCACGATTTGGAAATGTGTTCCCTTAATCCTTTATTAATTTCGTCCATAAATTACTGATAGCAAATCTAATTTTTCTTTGGCGATAACGGACTTTTCCTCCAGCTGCTGCACATTTGTCTCCTTCTAGCAAAGTTCCTTCTACCACTTTTGGCATCTTACTTTACTGATTTTATTTTATCGTTCCATCAGTAAGCTTCTTTGTTCTGCTCGCCCATTTACTCAGCCCATTAATAAACAATGTTGTTTCAAATTTTGTCTCTAGCAACAGTGGATTAGAAAGAGCAAGTCTTTAGCCCCTCTGGTGCTAGTGCCTTCAAATTAAGTAAGATTTTAAAAGGAGTACCTTATAAGGCATTTTTCATTTTGTTTACCATGTACTAGTGGTGTTTCAAAGTCTGTCTTTGGTGACAATGGAATTTTCCTTCAGCCGTTACAAGGAAAGTTTCTTCTACCACTGTTGATATCTCTCCTTACTAATTTTATTTTCTCTTTTGCTCTTCTCGTCTATTTACTTAGTCCCTTAATTACAAATAATAATTCAAATCGCTAATAGAGATTTGAATTATTGGATTGGAAAGGGAAAGTCTACCGTAGCTTTAGATCCGTGATTCTTGTTCCCAAGATTTTAAAACGTCTGCCTCATAAGCCTTCACCCATTTCGTCTATCAATTATTAATCGTGTTTAAAAGTATGACTTTGGCGACGACTGACTTTTTCTTCAGCCGCTGCACATTTGTGTCCCTCTAGTACAGTTTCTTTTACCACTACTGGCATCTTTCCTTTTTTTCTTCGTATTTTATCTGTATCTTTTGATCGTAAGAATTGTGGCGACAATTTTTGATGTTCTCATCTATTACCTTAGTCCTTTAATTAGGAATGGTAAATCAAATGTCTAATAGCAACGGTAGACTAGAAAGAGGAAGGACACCGTATCTGTCCCCTTGTTCTAGTGCCTTCATATTCAAAGGTCTTCTCTAGCAAGATTTTAAAACGTCATAAGCCTTTATCAATTTCGTCTATTAATTCTTTGGCAATCAAAAGGCTTCATCAATTTCGTCTATCAATTACTAACGGTGTCAAAAATTCTGTCTTTGGAGACGATGGACTTTTTCTTCACTCGCTGCAATTTTGTCTTCCTTTAATAAAGTTCCTTCTATCACAGTTGGCATCACTTATTACCGATTTTATTTTCTTATTCCATAAGTAACATCTTTATACTCCCCTCGAAAATTTACTCCATCTTTTAATTACCAATAGTGATTCAAATTCTCTTTTTGGCAACTATGAATTTTTCCTCTCGTTACAGCACATTTCTCTTCCTCTTACTAACCTCGTTCTACCATTGATAACATCCCTCTTTAATAACTAACTAACTAACTCTTTTTAACTGCTTCCTCATTTTATCACTGACAGCTTTTTGCCCCGTATACCATTTATTTCTTCTTTAATTACCTTTGTGAATCGAATTCTATCATTGGCAAAAATATACTTTTCCTCCAGCTATTTCATATTTTTCTCTTTCTAGCAAACTTCTAATTATTATTGGCATCACTCCTTGCTGACTATTTACTCCTTCGTTTCATCAGTGATAGCTCTTTTGCTCTAATTCGTTCTTTAGTTAACAATTGCAGTTTAATTTCAATTTTCATCAACAATGGAAGATTTGCCTTTCTCCAGCTAATCTCCTTTTATCAGGTAACATCTTTCTTTGCTGAATTTACTTTCTACTCTCTTTCCGTCAGCAACAACTCTGATGATGACTTGAAGTTTGTCTTTGGTAACAATATATTTTTTCTAGATTCATTCTTACCTTTAGCAAAGTTCTTTATATCACTGTTGGTAATAGCTCTTTTTCTCCTCATTAATTCGCTTCGTTCCTTAATCACCAATGATGATTCGAATTCTTTGGCAACAATTTTCTCTCCAGCTGCTGTACATTTGTCTTCCACTAACGAATAATTGTCCATTAATGTTGCTATATCAGCCAGGAGAGATATTATTCTTTCTTATTCCATTGGCTGTCTACGGCTTCGATGGATTTTTTGCTCCAGCCGTTCCTTCCATCAATTCTAGCATCTTTTTTATTGACTTTACTTCCTTATTTCACCAGTAACAGTTTTTTTGTTCTTTTAATTGATTTAATTTCTCTATTCTTAATTGATCTACTTTATCCGACGGCTGTTTGTTTTCCTTCGTCACTTAATTACCAATGGAGATTAGAATTCTGTCTTTGGAAACAATAAAAGACATTTATCTTCATGTGATTAACCTCCTTATAACACTTGTAACATCCGTTTTTGCTAGCTCTACTTCCACATTCTATCAGAACTAGCTTTGATGGTGATTCGAAGTCTGTTTTTGGCGTTAATGAATTCTTCCTTCAGCCATTCCTACCTTTAGCAAAGTTCCTTCTACCACTACTGTATTCCTTCCTTACTGTCGACTTTTCTTCCTTATTTCAACAACAGCTTTTTTTCTCCTTTCCTTTACTGACATCGTTCCTCAATTACTTAGGAATAAAAAGACACGGAAAAGAACAAACAGATCAAGAAGAAACAGATTGGTAAAATAATACAAATGTGTTTTTTCTGTCTTTGACAACGATGGAGTATCATTCAAGCTGTTGTATATGTGTCTCTCTCTAGCAAAGAAACTACCAATGTTGGCACCTTTTCTTAACGATCCTTCTTATTCATTCCGTCATGGTTCTTTTCCTCTCTTCGTTCCTTAATTAGTTCCTTAAATAGTTCCTTAATTACCAATGGTGATTTGAAAACTATCAACATTGAAGGAAGTTAGTTAACCTTCTTTTGCCACTGATAATATCCCTTTCCGAAGTTACAGTGACGTTAGGTATCTCTTTTTGCTGACTCTACTTCTTTAGTCATAGTTCGTTTGGATTTCTTTCGTTCCTCAGTTATCAACTGCGATTAGAATTCTACATTTAACAATGATGAAAGACATTTATTTTCCTAGAACTAAATTCCTTATTCCGCTGGTAACATCCCTCGTTTCTGGTTTCACTTCTTTAATGTACAAGATCTGATGGTAATTCAAAGTTTGTTTATGGCAATGATGGACTTTTCTTTCTACCTTTAGTAGTTCCTTCTACAACTGCTCTCATCTCTCCTTACTGATAATCATCATCATCGTCGGTAACAGTTCTATTGCTCGTCTTGATTATTTACTTCGTTCCTCAATTACTATTGGTTATTCTAATTCGGTCTTTGTCAACGATGGATATTTATTCAAACGTCTCTTTCTAGCAAAGCACCGTCTACCAATGTTGGTATCTCTTCTTGGGGACTTATATTTCTATTCTCAATTACCAATGGTAATTTAAATTCTGTCTTTGGCAATGACTGATATGAGTCTCTCTAGCAAAGCAACGTCTACCAATGTTGGCATCTATCTTTGGTGACTCCTTTTCTTCATTGCATCATCGATGGCTCTTTTCCTCTCCTCGTCCCTTATTTATAAATGGTGATTTGAATTATTTCTTTGGCAACGATGGAAGATATGTATTAATCTCCTTCAGAAATTGGTAATCTTTGTATTCTTTGCAAACGATGGATATTTCTTGTTACATGCGTTTCTTTCTAGCAAAGTAACGTCTACCAATGTTGGCATCTCTTCTTGGTGACTCTTGTTTTTCATTCCATCATAGATGGTTCTTTTTCTCTCTTCTTTCTTTAATTGCCAATGATGATTTTAATTGTGCCTTTGACAACGATGCAGATATTTGTCTTTCTATAGTTAACCTGATTCTGCCACTGGTCAACCCTCTTTGCTCTACTACCTTATTATAATAGTTTTTAAGCTCTATAAGGCATTTTCTCGTTAATTTACTTCGACTCTTATTTATTAATGGTGATTATAATTATGTCTTTGGACCTTACCTTTAACTGTTGCATATTTGTGTCTTTAGCCAAGTATTAATCACTCTAGGTATCTCTTTTTACTGACTCTATTTCTTCGTTTTATTAACGATAGTTTATTTGCTGTCCTTCTTCCCTTAGTTACAAATGACGATTTAAATTCTGCCATTATAAACGATCAAAGATATTTTTCTTCCGCTAACTAACCTCCTGCCGATGATAACATACTTCTTTGCTGACTACTTCTTCATTCCATCAGCATAAGCTGTGATTGTGATTCAAAGCTATCCTTTGCAATGAAAGATTTTTCCTCCAGCCATTTCTACCTTTAGCAAAGCTCCTTCTACTACTGCTGGAATCTCTTATTACTGATTTGTCTTTCTTATTTCATCATTAACAGCTATTTTGCTCTCCTCGTTTATTCGCTTTGTTTCTCAATTACCAATAGTAATTAATGGATTTCTCTTTAAGGTGTTGCACATGTGGCTCTCTCTATCAAAGCAACGTCTACTAAAGTGGGAAACACTTCTTGGTGACTCCTTTTGTACGTTCCATCAACGATGGCTCTTTTCCTCTCCCTATCCCTTAATTACAAATGGTGATTTGAATTATTTCTTTGGCAACGATGGAAAACATGTATTAACCTCCTTCAGAAACTGGTAATCTCTCATTACTGGCTTTACTTCCTGGTTCCATCAGAAACAGCTTTTTTCCTTATATGCCGTTTTTTCGTTAATTCACTTCGCCTTTTAATTACTAACACTATTTTTATCTCTTCCATATTTGTCTCTCTCTGGCAAAGTTATAACTACTGTAGGCCTTTCTTTTTGCTGACTCTACTTCTTCATTTTATTAGTCATAGCTCTTTTGCTTTCCTTCGTTTCTTTGTTAACAAAGCCGATTCAAATTCTGTCTTTGCAAACATTTGGAGACATTAGCCTTTCTCTTACTAACCTCTTTCTAACTGGTAACATCTCTGGGTAACAGCTCCTCCAACCACTGTTGCCATCTCTTCTGATTTTTTAAATTCAATCTGTAACAGCTGTTTTGATCTCCTTAATTTATTAACTTTGTCCTTTAATTCCAAAAGGTAATTCAAATTGTGTCTTTGGCAACGAAGGATTTTCCCTACAGTTGCTGCACATTTGTCCCCCTTCAGGAAACCAAACTCCACCATTGTAAATCTTCTAGCTAAATCTTCTTTTTCATTACATCACCGGTGACATTTTTGCTCTCTTTCGGCCATTAATTATCTATAGTGATTTGAATTCTGTTTTTGGCGATACATTTGTCTTTTTCTAATTAACCTCCATCTATTGGTAATATCTTTTTTTTGCTGGCTTACTTCCTCATTTCATTAGTTATAGCTCTTTTGTTCCCTACGTTTATTCACTTCGTCCCTTAATAACCAATGGTTATTCAAATTTTGTCTTTGGAAACAATGGAATTTTCTTTCATCTTCTGCTTACTTGTCTTCTCCCAGCAAAGCAACGTTTATTTATTGTAGCATCAATCTTCGCTGACTTCTACGTCTTCATTTAATCAGCGAAAGTTTTTTTGATTTCCACTAATTGCGATTCGAATTCTATTAATAGCAATTATAAAAACATGTTTCTTCCTCTAACAAACCTCTTTATACTGCTGGTAACAAACCTCTTTTCTGGTTTTAATTCTTTATTCCATCTTGATTCTACTGATGGCTCTATTGTTTTCCTTCGTCCCTTAATTATAAATTGCGATTCGGATTCTGATTCTGTCTTAGTCAACGTTGGAAGACAATTGTATTTTTTCCACCACTGGTAGGTTCGTTATCTGTCTTTGGCTATGGTGGACTTATCCTCCAATCATTTCTACCTCTCCTACTATTGTTAACAGCTTTGTTTGCTGACTTTACTTCCGCATTTCACCTGTAACAGCTATTTTGTTCTTTTCATTTATTAACTTCGTCCTATAATTACCATGGTGATTCGAATTCTGATTTTTGGTAATGATGGATTTTTCCTACAGCTGATGCACATTTGTTTCCCTCTAACAAAGCAACGTCTTCCATTGTTGGCATCTCTTTTTGCTGATAATTCTATTTCATTGCATCATCGATGGCTCTTTGCTCTCCATAATTGCCAATGGTGATTTGAATTCTGTCTTTGACAACGATGGAAGACATTTGTCTCTAGTTAACCTCCTTCTACTGCTGGTTACCTAACTTTGCTAGCTCTACTTCCTCATTTAATCAGCAACAACTGCTGATTTGCCCTATATTTTCTTGTTTATTTACTTCGCCTTTAGTTACTAATGATAATACGAATTTTGCCTTTAGCAAAAATGGATTTTTCTGTATTTGTGAACATTGGAAAACATCTTCCTCTAACTAATTTCTTTCTACCACTGGTAGTATCCCTCTATGCTAACTCTACTTTTTCATGCAATCGGCACAAGCTCTGATGTCTGTCTTTGGCAATGATGGACTTTTCCTCTAGCTGTTCCTACCTCTAGCAAAGCTCCTTTTACCACTAAGGGCATTTGTCCGTATTGATTTTACTTCCTCAATTCTTCAGTAACTGTTATTATGCTCGTTTATTTACTTCTTTCCTTAAATACTAATGGTGATTCAAATTCTGTCCTTTGCAACGATAGATTTTCAAGCAACATCTAACAATGTTAGTATCTCTTCTTAATGACTCTTGTTAATTTACTTCATCTCTTAATTACTAATGATGATTGAAATTCTGTCTTTGACAACAACGAACTTTTCCTTCAACTGTTTGCCTGTTTTGTGATTCGAGTTATGTCTTTATAAAAGAAGGAAAACATTTGTCTTCCTCTAACTAACCTCCTTCTATTACTGGTAATATCCCTTTTCCTCCTAGCTCTAGCAAAACTCCTCCTACCACAGTTAGCATCTCTTCTAACTTTACTTCATCATTTTATCTGAAACAGATGTTTTGCTCGATTAATTTATTTACTTCATCATTTAATTACCAATGGGGATTTAAAGTCAGTCTTTGGCAACATTGGATTTTTTCTATAGCTGCTGCATATTTGTCTCTTTTTAATAAACTAATATCTACCATTGTTAGCATATATTCTTATCCACTATTCTTTTTCTATTAGGAGATGAAAGAGAGTAAACGATGATGGAATCATTTACTCTCTTTCATCTCTTAATTACTGATAATGATTTGAATTCTGATTTTGGCAACGATGGAAGACATTTGTTTTTCTCTATTTAACCTCCATCCACCATTCGTAATATCCCTCTTTATTGGCTGTACTTCCTAATTTCATCATTGTTCCCTTTGCTTAATGACCTCATCTCTTAATTAAAATGGGTGATTTGAATTTTGTCTATGGCAACAATAGATTTTCTTTCAATCTGCTGCAAATTTGTCTCTCTCTACCAAAGCAACGTTTACTTATCTTGACAAGAATCATTGTTGTTGTCACTGCTTTATTCCATCAGCGATAGCTCTTTTGATTTCCTTCATCCCTTAGCTATCAATTGCGATCCGAATTCTATCTTTAGCAATGATAAACGACATTTGTCTTTCTCTAGCTAATCTCATTCTACTACTGGTAACATTCCTCTTTGCTGACTCTACGTCTTCATCCCATTAGCACAAGCTCTAATGGCGACTCAAAGTCTGTCTTTGGTAGTGATGTAATTTTATTCTAGCTGTTCCTAACTCTAGCAAAAGCTCCTCCTTCTACTATTGGCATCTTTCATTGCTGACTTTATTTCCTCATTTCAATTGTAAAAACTGTCCTTTAATTATCAATAAAAATTCTGTCTTTGATGATAATGGAATTTTTCTTTAAGCTACTGTCTTTCTCTAGCTGAGCAACATATATCAATCTCTCTTCTTAGTGACTCTTCTTTTTAATTTTTAACTTTGTTTTTGGCAATGACATTTGACTTCTTCTAGGAAACCTACTTCCCTTTTCCATCAGCAGAAGCACTGATGATTTAAAGTCTGTATTTGGCAACGAAAAGCGTGATTTAAATTGTCTTTGACAACGATGGATTTTCTCTTCACTTTCTGTATATTTATCAGCGATAGAAGACATTTGTCTTGCTCTAGCTAATATTCCTCTGTCACAGATAACATCTCCCTTTGCTAAATCAACTTCCTTATTCGACCAGCATCATTTCTGGTGTTAATTCGAACGCTTCCTTTGGCAAATTTGGACTTTTCCTTAGACATTCCTGCCCTTAGCAGAGCTTGTCCTACTGTTGGAATCTCTCCTTGCTAACTTCCTCATTTCATCTGTAACAGCTATTTTGCTCTTCTTATTTATTGGACAACGTTTAATTACGAATGGTGATTCAAATTCTAAGTTTGGCAACGATAGATTTATTTCTACATCTTCACATTTGTCTCCCTACAGCGAAGCAACATCCATTGTTGATGGTACTTTTTCATTCCACCACTAATGACTCTTTGCCTCACTAATTACTAATGTTATTCTATAACGGCCACATCATCAGTTTTAATATTTTTGTATGA
Organism: Ontholestes murinus; assembly: GCA_963969525.1. Lineage (NCBI taxonomy): Eukaryota > Metazoa > Arthropoda > Insecta > Coleoptera > Staphylinidae > Ontholestes > Ontholestes murinus. The sequence continues at coordinate 40,799,726 of OZ018397.1, read as the reverse complement.
TTTAACATCTACAGTAATAATGTTTCAAATGACAGAAAAACTATAATTAGTAAATTATTTCCCATGATATATAAAATGGAATGTATAGATTGTATTGTACGTAATTCATTCGCAAAATTTGACAGGTACATATGTGTATATTCGAGTTCGAACAAACGTTCTGTTATTAGACACATACACGTAGGACATATTTCCAGATACGATATTTGAGTGTCTGTATTCAAATCGAAACAACAACAAATGATACGATCCAATCTGCAGTTTGCCATTGAAACGCAAATCATTCTAAAGGCAGCACGGACGAACGGTGGTGGTGCGAGAGGGGTGTGCTGAATGCATAATACAGGAACGCAAAAATAAATTCAATAAAGTTTGGCCTTATTGAAAAGTGACAATGAATTAAACGGGCGAAGTGAAACATGGCCCGCGTATAATTAGAATGTGCCGGGTAGGCTTTGGGCGGGAGCTTTGAATAATGCAGAAAGTAACGTTTCGGCTGTAAATCATGAGGGATTATATTAACTGTTTGGGGAAAATCGGGGAACATTTCTGTAAAGTATGGCCGGAGAATTTGCATGGATGTAATTGGGATATTTATTATTTCAATATGTCTACACTGGCCCGACTGTTATTACATCGTGTGTGTGTGGAATAATAATAATTATAAATCACTGCCGTCTTATTTACAGATTAAACTAGACTCACTGGTTACATAAACTATTTAAATGTATTGTAGTAGCTAGTATATCCGTTGCATAAATATTATTTAATGTTGATACAGTGCTTGTTTGTATTGTAAATGTTTAATTTAACGTAAATTAAATTACATTCATAACAATTATAATTTATTCCTTATATATTTATGATAAAAAGTTTTTATTTACAATTATGCTCAGAGAGGGAAAATAACTCTTCTAAACTACATACTTTATTTTTATTTTTATTGTCTGAAATTTTAGTAGTGTAAATAATGTTTGTAATAAATTTTAAACTTTGTATATACGTATTAGATAGTAAATCGCCGAGTTTTGTATTTCCTGTAAATTGTTATATATTTTCTCTTAAAAAATTCCCCAATAATATATTTTACAAGTAAAACTTTTGCTCATTTCAGGTATAAATTACATTGCAATTTATTAACTTAGTAATCTATTGACGATAGGTAAATTACACTCGAAATGTATACATTAAGTAATTAAAAGTTACTGTCACTGTGTTGTCATTGTGTAATAAGGGATATCCCAAAATTAATTGATTTAACAAAAAACTCAGTATTTTGTCCTTAGATTGTTATGTTTTAATCTAATGGTCTGATTGACGAGGCACTTTTTTGTGACTGCCGTACTTTTACTATTTTTAAAATATTGTTTAATAATGGAAACACCTTGTTGTACAGTGTAACGTTTCACTTTTAATAACCAAATATAAAATAAATATATATTTAATACTCTAGAAAATAAACTTTACAGAATGTTAGAAACGTATACACTTTTTTTTTAATTTAGGGATTCAAATATTTTTCTGTAGTTTTTATATTTAATGTATGGTTTTACATCTATGATCTATAATCAAACATCAATTATCAATTGTCACGAATCATATGTGTTTTAATAATGAAATTAGTTCTGTTAACGGTTTTGGTTTTCTTTATTTTTTAGTTAATTAAGAGAGCTTTTTATTACATATTATGTCATATTTGTTTTATTTTTATCTCATTATCTGTTATATTGATTTATTATTTTGCTTCATATTCTTTTTGTCTTAAACATGAAATATATAAATGAAGGTCTTCTAATCTGAAACAGAATATGGTTTCATATGTTTTTACAAACATTTTGGTGCATAAGAATTATTTGTATTTTGAGTTTTTTTGAAATCTACAGTTATTGGTCATTATATTATATTTATTCATAGTATCATAGAAGTGATTATCGGAATGGTAACTGTATTTGTTCAAATTACTAGATATTATATCGACTCAAGGATATCCCAATCCCAACATGGCTCTTATTGCTTATCTCTAAACTTTAAACACTTTACAGTATGGGGAGAGTGACCCCAACAGATAAGAGCGTAACTCACTACTAATTGGAAAATATATAAAAATTTTATTTTTATAATTTTTTTTATAAGTTCCATTGATACGTTTTTGGTACTTTTTCTTAGCATGTTTACAGTATTAGAAAGTTTACTTACAATGTAATCCACATGGTCTTTCCATATTAATTTGTGGTCAAAGTATATGCCAAAAAATTTCACTTTGTCTAGGGTTTTCAATTGATTTTCATATTTCAATGTGAATACAATTTTATATTTTTTAGTTTCAATTATGAGTAAATTATGCAAACCACTCACATCTGTTCGTCTGTTTGTCCTTCATTTTTGACAATAGTCTAGTTATAAATTTATCTTTGTTTAATTTCGTAGTGTCATCATTAAACCAAACAAATTTTGAAGCTGGGTCACAAACAGAAATATCATTCATGTATATCAGAAATAATAAATTACTAAGGGAGGATCCTTGAGGGACCCCGCAGTTGGCAATTTCAAATATTGATTTTTCATTTTTAAAGATTTTTAAGTGTTTCTTGTTACATATAAACACTTCAGTTACAAACAACTTATGTTATCACGGCCACATTTCTTTAATTTATTGATAAAAATGTGGAGACACGAAGTGGAACGCCTTTGATAGGTCACAGAAAGTATTGATTTTTTTCATATCTAGCAGGAATAAAATTTTGTAAGTTATTAATATCATTTATGGTTGGATGATATTTACGAAATCCCTTTCGACAGTTCTTAAAAATATGGGTTTCAAAATATTCATATAACACATTTATATATTTTAGATATGATATGGGCCTATAGTTTTGAGTTTCCTTAATATTACCGTTTTTGAATATGGGTACTATTTTCGTAATTTTAAGACATTTTGGATATATCCATCGAGCTAAACCTTTTTTTATTAATTTTGTTAAGAGAAGTAAGATATAGTTTTTTAATAGTTTAATAAAGTTAGTATTCATGTCATATATGTCAGTACTTGGGTTATTTTTAAATTTATTTATTATTTCTCATAGTTCATTGTATTTCCCAAAATTTTAATTAATTTAGCTGATATTTATCAGCAAAAGTTGCAAGTGGGTTGATATTAATACTAGGAATCTTTTTAATGATGCTCTCAGTTACTGCGAAATATGTATTTAAGTGATTTGCAGACAGGTTTATAACATTTGTTTTTTCATTGCTGTTGATTACATTCCAAACTGCTTTTGAATTATTTGTAAAATTTAATATATAGTTATCATTTCTGAGTTTATTGTACTTTATTATTTCAGATCTAAATTTCACACTATATTCATAAACTTGTTACCTTCTGATCGATACTTCATTTTCGACTGATGTAAGAATTTCAGTATTTCGTGCATATTATTAATTGAGTTAGACGTTATATATTTGCAAACATGCCTGAGTTTTTAGATGCTGTTTTTTTCTTTTTCTTTGGGTAGGCTTTATTCATTGTTCGAATTAAAATATCAATAAATGCATCAAATTTCTGATCTATGGTAGGTTCACTATTATCAATAAACTGTGATTTGATTTGAAGTTACACTGTTATAATTTAAAGTTTAAACTAGGTTTTCAAGATCAACTGTTTTACAAAGTTTCTTAATACCTGTTATGTATCTATGTAACTGATTTAATTGTTATTGTAACTTTTGATTTTTAATTTTTGTAGAAAACTGTATTTAATTTAAATTTTAAACTAAATATTTAACAACGATTTTTGTTGTCGATTATCTTTTTATATGTAATTTTTCATTTATTATTTCTATAATGTATAAACTGCTTTAACATTTTACTTGATAAATAATTTAAACTATTTATAACTTGTCATTAGAGTTATATATACTTGGGGTGTTCAAATGAAAGGGTATGGAAAGACACTGTAGGTATAAATGAAGTTTTTATTCAAAGTATACACCATAGTCTGATCACAACGATTCAATGGATTAACAAACCGAAAGATTCCGTGTTCCCAGAACTTTTATAGACGCGAAGAGAACTGAAGGTCGAAGGAGTGGGCTTCGACCTTCAGTTCGTCAGTTGAAGCGTTGCCCTTTCAGATATTATTTCACGGGACTACTGACACAAAAATCGTAGGTCGATATGTCCGGGCTGTAGGGTGGACTTGGACTGAGAAAGATAATTCCGCTGTTTGACCCTGGAAACTTGTGGTCGCGCGTTATCATGAAGCAGAACCATACCCTTCGTAAGCAGCCCGGGTCTTCTGTCCTTGATGGACCTGCGTAGTCTTTGGCGTGTCTCACAATACTTATCGGAGTTAATGGTTCTTCTGTGCTCGAAGAATGCAATAAATAGTGGGCAGCGCTTCAACTCGGACGACGTACTCAAGAACGATGTGAAGAACTGGGTCTTATCATGACCACAGGAGTTCTGGTATCACGGAATTCTTCAGCTCATTAATCAATTAAATATATCCTCCATGTTGTTTCGTACCTTTTCATTTGAACACCCCCAGTATATAGGGTCAATCATGGAAGTAATTCGCGTGATTTTATTGTGACGCAACTATCTACTAAAACGGGGTAAAACAGAAAATGAGTTGAAGGGTTTGCCCTCCCAAGGCAACCGGTCGCTCTAAGTGTGTTTTTCCGACTTTGTAACACGGCGCGATGGAGCGTTCGCTTGAACATCGATACGTAATCAAGTTTTGTGTGCGACTTGGAAGGAATGCAACCGAAACTTTCCAGATGCTTTAAGAGATCTCTATTTTATTTTGTCTAGAAATGGATGAGGATTTTGAAGAATTTTAAGCATTTGTACCTTTAATATTAATACATATATTATTGCAGGAATATGAGCAATACTTTTATAATGAACTCTGTATATATAATAAATTATATTTTTCAATTTGGTTTCGGCATTTTTTAAAAACTGCAACATTCACTTGACACGAATAAATATGTTTATTTGAAGGTTGCATTACTTATAATGATGAATGTAAATATAATTAATATAATGAATAATATGAACTCTATAAATGTGAAAAGAAAACTTCTGAAAAATTCAAAAACCTGCAAAGAAAATTGGAGAAAAGATTCGTAGAAAATTCCGATAAAAGAGGAAATGCTGAAAAGTTTGACAATATTGGGTTAATATATGCTGATAACATTTGAGAACCTTTAATAAAAATTATGTAATTTGCTAAAAAATTAAAAAAAATGTAGAAATATAATAAAAGGAAACTAGAAAATTCTATAACACTAAAATTGAGATTCCTGATAAAAGGTGAAAACTTTCAAAACCGTAAGAAATTTATAATTTGGAAAAAAAACATTACCAAAAAGAAGTTCATATTTTTTCTCACATTCCTAAGAAATGTCGATGGATTAAAGTAAGATAAAGTGATGTAAAATCAGTGTTAAAAAGGCGAAATATTTAATGGAAAGGAAATCCTTGGAAGATTCTAAAAATCTGGAAGAGTAATTACTAACATATTCTAGATCTAGCGAAAAAAGTTATCTCTTAATTAGGAAGACAGATTCTTAACAGTATTTTATAGAAAAATTATGTAATCTAGTAAGGAAATTATTGAAAATTTTAGAAATTTGCAAGGAAAGAAGAAAATTTAATTCACCAAATTTTTCAAGAAGCCCTTTTCGATAAAATTAAGCAGAAGAAAAGTGGAATGTAATAATAAGTAGACATGTGGGGTTTTTAGATGAGTGTGTGATATTAATCGGCCTCAATTAAAATAAATGATAATTCATACACTTATTGATAGAGTAAATACAAAAATATGTTTATTTATTTATTTATTTACTTATCTTTGGTCTTCTTTCTTAAAAAATACACTTTAAAACTAATTATTAAAAAAAAACTATACATAAAATTTTGGCCGAAAGAAGCACGGGCGGAGTTCACAATTAAATATGTTCTTCCACTCAAACCCAATCCATCACCATGATGTTGAGGCAGCAAGGATCCTCCTCGACATCTGGAATATTTGACACGATTGTCGTCTCTCGTGGCGTTCATGCGACTGTTCTCTTTTACACACCGTCGCCTCATATCTCATCAGCCCGGTGTTGCCACCTCGATCCTACATTCGGCCATTTTGGAGAGCCATACGCCTTGGAGGACCCTATGTTTTTTTTTATTGTAATGATTTGTAATATTTGTAATTTTTAAGAAAGGAGACCAAAGATTCATAAATAAATAAAGCAATAAATAAATAAATATGTCATCATATTCAGGTCACCTCGGTTGCATAAAGTCGGTGCAAGTGGAAGTGTTGTTTGGGCCTTCTTAAGTTCCTTCCTTCTCTACATCGTAGGTATCGTTGTACTTAGCTCTCTTAACCCTGTATGGACCTAGGTAATTTGCCTTGAGCTTAAGTCCTTGACCGAACCGCGTGTTCTTTATGGCAACTAAGTCACCGATAGTGTACTTTTTCGGGTCTCGTCTTCGTAAACTGTAATATTTCCTGTTTTCTTCCTTGACTTTCTGTATTTGTTTCTTCGCATTCATTCTTTGCTCCTCAATTTTTTTCACAGTTTCTTCCTTTACCGTTCGTTTGATCAGCAAGTAATCAGAAGTTTTCATCTTGACTCTGATCAATAGCTCAAATGGAGTGGTGTCAATGCTCCTTTGAAACTTTGCATTGATTATGCTTTCTACATCATCCACGTGTTGATACCATTTGGTAGGTGTTTTGATTGCAAGCTTACTTACAACTTTAATTATTACTCTGTTCTGGCGCTCAATTTGGCGATTAATAATGATATGTGCGTGTGAATTACAGGGCAATTTATAATGATATGAAATGATACGGAGGCATAAAGACATGTGGTTTTATTGTGGATGAAAAAAAGTATTTTTTAATTCTATATTTGTTAGTTCTGAATGATTTTGAGTAGTATTTACTGCAGGTCGTTATAAGTTATATCGATAATTCTTATGAAATATATTTTACTAAACTAATATTAAATAAATACAAAACTTTGATATTTTTAACTTCTCAAAATTATCAGCCAATATAATACTATTGCAAACACACTGTAAAATAAGTTGTTAGAAACTACTTGATTACAATCTTATGACCCCATTTATAAAAAAATCTAATGGCTTTTCTTTTCTTTTCTATTCGCGTCAAAACTATACATCATGATACAAACTTTCTACGTCTATATAAGAATCTTGTGGTATGTGCGATCTAAATCTAAAAAGTTTTATTAGTTTAAAAATATCCTAATAAATATTATTTAACAGTAACTATCAAATAAATTACATCGAAAGTTTTAAGTACTTACAATACCACCGAAATTGCCCAAAACTCCAATCTTAATGAAGGCAATCAAGTGTACCCAAAGATAGGAAATATGCGAGTCCACAGAAATATCGAGAAATCTATTAACAATTCTCACGATGAGGAATTGTTACAAGTGGATAATGATAAATGGGAAACAGTCTGAAATCGTCGCAAATACAAACAGCGTACTATTTTAGGTACATCCAAGAGTAGTGCTATTAAAGGGATTCCCCAATTTAAATATATACATGTATTTATGTTAGATCCTAAACTTACTAAGGGTGAACTCACTAATTATCTAAACATATGCAGTTTTGATAATGTGAGGTGCGAAAGCTTAAACTCTAGATGACCCGAAAAATACTCTTCTTTTAAAGTGAGCGTACCGTCAAATTGCATCGACGACTTGAAGAAACCTAACATTTGGCCAGAGGATGTACGTATAAATAATGTTTTTCTAACCGATCAGAAGAAACTGCCTGCGAAATAAAAGTGCTGTTTATCAACATACAGTCAATAACCAACAAATGTGATGAATTGGGTTATTTTTTAGGAAACACTTCAATTTTATTTGTGTATGGGAATGTGTAGGTGTCTCCGATGAGGAAAGAACGCAGAAAGGTTTGTAATTTCAGCAATGAAATAAAAGATAAAAGATATAATCTGCCTATTGCAGCATTTGATCACTCAATTAAAATTAAAGAATCCCTGAATTTTAAATTTAATGATGTTTCCTCAATAGTTGTTAGAGATGCAATACAGGATATAAAACAGTAGGTGTGAGGATATTTATTGTTTATCTGTGATCCATATTAAATGCACACTTGTTATAATCATTACTCCCTTCACAAAGATAATTAATGAAACACTAGTCACCAGGATTTTCCCAGATGCTCTTAAAATGGCTAAGATAATATCAAGCGTGACTTGAATAATTATAGACCAATTTGAATCTTGCCAATTCTATCGGAGGTAATTGAAAAAATTATGAAAAGTCAAATAATAAACTATTTTGAAATAAATGGCCTTTTTAGTAAAAGTCAGTTTGGTTTCAGAACTAACATGTCAACTTCGGATGCTATCCTTGCTCTCAATAAACTGATCATGAACGCTTTTGAAAATAAAAATGTCTCAGTAGTTTCGTTCATTGATCTGAGCAAAGCTTTTGCTTGTGTCTCGCATGATCTACTTATACAAAAATTAAAAGAGTATAACTTCACAGATACTAGTATTAATCTTATTAAATCTAAGTAATCGATGCCAATGTGTTCACTTCAATGAAGTACTATCGAAGTCTGCAAAGATAAAATATGTGATTCCGCAACGTTCTATTCTGGAGCCTTTACTGTTTTTAATCTTTATAAACGACCTTCCTTTACAAACTAATAGTGCAAACACTATCTTATTTGCTGATGATTCTACTATCATAAGTGATGGTGGAAACATTCAAGTCACGGAAACAAGGAATGAGTTAGCAATGAACCAGGTAAAAACATGGACTGCCAAAAATAAACTTGCCCTAAATGATAGGAAAACAAAACAAAATGTGTTTAGTTTGAAAAAAGAAAAACTAATGATGAGTAATTGTTTCCTAGGTGTACACATTGATTCACAATTATGTTGGGAAAAGCAAGGAATGTCCCTTGCTACATCGCTTGCAAAAAATATTTTTTGCTTACCCAATCTTTTGGGTAGGGTGCCGGCGAATGTAATTAAAATTGCTTACCATAGTCTAATCGAATCACGTTTAAGATATAAAATTCTGGCTTGGGGACATGCTTCAAGTAGGTATCGAATATTTGGACTACAGCACAATGCAGTACGCATACTAAGAGAAGCTAAATATAGGGACGATTGTAAGCCAATCTTTATACGTTTACAGATTTTAACCTCACCATTTCTCTATTTTCTAAATTGCGTGTTATACGTTTACAAAAACCAACATAGGTACTCCAATTTAGAACATTCTTATGCAACCCGACATAAGGGAAACGTTCAAATAAACAAAATAAGACTTAATTTAAAATTACCAAATGCCTGAAAAGTCTTACTAATTAAACAGTTCAAGAAAATAGTAGTGCAATTGTTAACAGAGAACTGCTTCTATTCTATTTTTGAGGAATTCCTATAATGTATAACTTCCATTACACAATCATAAGGTAATTTTTAATATGTTGTATCGTAGTTTTGTAATTGTTGTAATAATGGATACTCTTAAGGCAGAAAGACCTCTGTTCGATAGCCTTTTGACGAACTAACTCACTAACACATCATCCATTATTCATTATTTAAATGTAAATATGTATAGTTTGTCAATAAAAATGTGTATTATTTTGGATACTCTTATTATTAATAACAGATGATTAGCTATTAAAACCATTTGTTCATTTTATTAGTGGGCTTGAAATAAAGACAAAAGGAAAAAAATAAAATATGAAAGAGAAAGATATTGAATGGTTTATATTAAATTATTAATATTTCAGGCGTGTCTATCCCACGTTAAGCCCTAAATTATCCCCCATGTATATTCTGGCCCATGTTGGGCGTTAAAATATCACAGACATTTCCGAGGGTGAATTTGCTCTTAGTATGATTAATTTTTATTTTTAATACCATGTAATAAGTGTTTTCTAGATAAATAATTTAATTTAATTCACTTTATTTCTAGGTAGATACATATAATGCCAAATTTTTGATCCTTAAATAAAATAAAATTTAATCAAGCTTTAAACTAATTATATTGTAGGAAATTTAAACTTGTTTATAAAATATATTATTTATATATAAAAAGAAACATTTATTTATTTGTTTTTCATAATTCGGTTTGGGTTTGATTTTAATAAAAGTAGTTACAATTGAAATAATTCATGCTTTAGTTTTCATTTAATCAAAATAGTTTAAATTCATTAGAAGATTAAATAAACACTTGGTTTTGTTTCACTAATTCATTTCATCATATAGTTCAACTTAGGTAAATTATTTGTAAGTATTTATTAGAACTTAATAAAAACGCAGTATTTTAATATAGGCAAACAAATAGTGGCATGGACCAATAAGTGAAGACATTAAAGCAGTTACAGCAACTGAATATTATAACATCAGCAATGCGATTCCTTCTTAGATTGCTTTGACTTCCAAGTAGATGCAATTATAAATAACTTATTCAATAAAAGTGCATTCTCAAAACTAACCAATTTGTCTTGTCAATTGTCTCATTTAACACGAGAAACTCAGTTTGTCAGAACACGATATTATTATTAACACTACGAAGAATTTTATTTATGATACAATATTTATTCAAAATAATGCAGAAATAAACAGTAATATTTAAATCGCATAAACTACATTATTGCTTACATTCCGATAACGAAAAGGAAGCGAATCAACAAATCTACGAAAACACAGCCGACGTAATATACGCGACTTGTTTGTTTTCTTTATCAATTTCAAACTAAACACCGCGAAGTTAAAACGTCTTCTACTATAATAAACTAAGTAAGATAAATATTTTCCTTCCACCGGGAAAGTTCCCCGGGAAAGTTTGTATCGTCCCGACTCGGTGAATTAGAAAATATGATAAAATTGTAACCGCTTTCAATGCAAATAATTACTTTAACCTAACAGTAACAATTGTATTATACCTTAAATGGTAATTCAACCTTTACTATAAATATATTTATAATCTTCAGTCCTATAATAAAATTTCTAATGGCGTTAAATTGGTTAATTGTGTTATTCAAAATTAATTATTATTGAGAATGTTTAATTTATTTGATTACGTTTCTTAATATAAGCTAATTTTAATTAATTGCCTTATATTAACAAATCAACTAAATGTAGTTTCTATATTTAGCTTAATGGAGCCATTAGAGTTATAGTATTAAGTAATTATAAACCCTTTAATAAATCCACTTTCTACGCTATTTGAATAATCCCCTGATAAGTTGAATATTACAAAACTAGTTTCGTGCCATGGTCAATAAAATTTACTATTAATCATTAGCTATTATATTTATAATTAAGTAATAATATTAAGGAGCATAACAGTTAATTACCAATGGCCATTTTAATTTAACCCTAAACCCTTATCCCTAAAGTATATTATTAATGATATTCATACAACGCACATGTTAAATATTAACAAAGCTTAATTGTGGAGGCGTTTACTCTGTGGTACATCTTGAATATTAATTCCTGTAACATACAAAACCTCCATATTTCTGATGAACTGATCTGGTCTTGACAGAAATAACAAAAATTTTAGAAGTGTACAAAATATCGGGAATTGTTTCCAAACGGAACCGACTTATTTACAAACACTTCAGCTATTCCGGCGTTCGCTTTAAATAAATCAACGGCACGTTCTTTCAGGATTCCTCGGCTCCTCATTCTCAGAATCAACAAACATATCTACCCATTCTTGCGCTATTTATACGACTCGGGAATAAAACGTGGCTTACGTAGGAAAAGCGCCGGTGCGACAACCGGAGTGTCAAAATCTGATGAACAGTCTCTCCCCCTTTCCGAAATGCGCCATCTGCATAATAATTCCAACGCCAAATAGTCGGCGTCGTGGAAAAGGGCGACAGCCCAGAAATTCTCTTAACTAACTTCATTTGCCGTTTAATGCGGTGTGGTCGAAATTCTCTTCCGCTCGACGGTGCATACATTGTCCAGTTTCTGGAACTATGTAATTACTATACATAATTCAGAGCCGTTTCTGGTAGCGCTGAAGTATCCACGCTGTTTAATGGAATGGTGTTAATGTTAATCCAGTTCGAAGCGCCTAGCTGGATGGCGCGCTTTCTTCTTGAGTGCAGGTGTGATAAGGGATCGCGTGATCGATAACTCGTTGTGTTAATCTATGTAAATTTTGCAGGGATTATACGATTTCTGGAAGGAGATGTATACATGTCACATCCCCCTCAAGCACGGATAACTTAGTCTGTGTTTACCTGGTAGTGATAAATATGTATAATTTCCCACAACTGTATATTATGCACATTAACTCTTGGAAACATGACACTGGCTGAATAGAAAAATGAGATATGTTTCAACATATTAAATTGGGTTTATATCCAAATATTTTTTTATTCCAATTATGTAATTATTTGTAAAGATAACACGGATCCGATATCATTTTTTTGCATAGATGTAAAATTAAGTTATGCTTTAAGTTGTGCCATATAAAACAAAACTAGCTGACGTACATACAATATTAGGTCAAATAACCATTTGACATATTATTGAATAAATAAATAATTAGCTTTAACTTTTATAATGATCCTTCTAGTTTATTCAATTAAAATACGTATAATTTTTGTCTGCACTTTGAAAAAAAAATATTTTCTCTCAGATTTATTACCAATATTTCCTACAGATTCATATAAATATTATGAACAGCAAGCGAAGTGGTGAATACTATTTAAAAGTGAGAGATTTTGGGTAGGATTCAATAAATGTATGAAAGAGTGTTAAAATATGATCTTGTTTTACACCACACGAATTGAGGATATTGTTCATTTGGAATACATTGAGAAAGTATAACCACTTGATCTAATATAAAAGATTTAACCAATATTCCATGTAGTAACCGAAAATTTATAGTCTCCAAAAATAATTTCATTATAACACTTACTGAGTTCCAAAATACTTTATCAATACAAAAACATATAAGTGAACAAATTCAAAATGGGAAGAGTACTATATAGAAAGAGGACGGATTTAATAAACAGAAAAACCAGAAGGATGAATGTACACTGGAAGAAAGATGGAACACATAATAAAAAACACAGAAATATATGGTATCAAAAACTGTAATGGAAAAGAAAGAAGAACACAATGGTGGAATGATGAACTGAAAACAGAAGTACATAGGAAGAAAGTAGTATGGAATAAATACATCTAAAGAGGAGTAGAAGATGATAAAGAAGAGTAAAATTAACAAAGGCGAATAGTAAAATATAAAATAAGAAATGAAAGAGAGAAAGACATGGGAAGAGTTTGGAAAGTAATTGCAGGAGAGCTATGTAACAAATAACGGAATATTCTGGACAAAAAATAAGGAATATAGGCGGAAGCGGAAGGGAAGAAAGGCGGAAAGAAATTACAATTACAATTAGAGATAAAGAAGGTCAAATTTAAACGAAATAGCAAATAGCGAAAGCATGGAAATATTAATAGCAGAAAAATTCACCAAAGGAACAAAGGAAAATAACAATAATACATACCAAGAAGAGGAAAATATGCATATCGAACACATAAGTAGAGAAGAAGTATTGGAAGGAATAGAAAATATAAAAACTGAAAAGGCAGGCAGAGAAGATGACTTGAATGACTTAAATTACATGGAAGAAATAGATATAAACTGTTTATGGGAAATATATAGGAATATCATAGAAAGAAGCATTGACAGTGATGAACAACTTATATTAGCATTTGACTCAAAATGTAAGTTTCTAGTAAATGAAAATAGTACAAAGTGTCTATAAGATAGCAAAGGGGAGATCAAGCATGGAGAGGAACATAAGAACAAGAGCAAACCAACCAGTAATTATTGAAACCCTATTGTATGCGGAAGATAAAAATGGTTGATATCAAGTTGCAAGCTGTAAAGAATCGATTGTCATCGAAGTGGTTCAGTGCATGCTGTGTGATTCTTATTTTCAGGAAAATTACCTGAAAACCGAAGAGTGCTTTAGTTTGGCGAACTGTAACTGCAAAATTTTTACCATTTCTGTGGTGAATTTTAACAATTTCAATGCGTCGTTGAAGCGTGTATTGTTGCATTTTTACTAATGGCGTAGTTTTACCTTGTCAAATGTCAAAAGATGACAGCTGCAGAAGTGACATCTGCCCAGACAGAGGACCTCTTTTTCTAAAACCCTATATTAATAAACCTGAAAGTATTAGGAGATTTGACATTATTATCTACGGAAATAGTGTTAATTGCAATAAAATATTTTTGTGCCACAAATTGGCAATTGTATTAATATTAAATTTGGGACATCATACCGTGGTATATTTAAAAATCTTATTTTTTTTAAATTTACTACATTAAGTGTAAACGAAACTCTTATTTTTCATTTCAATAATATAAATATATTTATAAAATACAAACATGATCATAAATACAGCATCCGAAATTATTAACACTATGCGTTACCTATTCATAGAATTAGTAGTATTAGTCATATAGCTCTATGAAATTATGGAATTCTATACCTGTCCATTTTAAGCATGCCAGGGACATAAAATCATCTAAGAAAAAACTCTATGAGTATCTTAGTGACTTGGAGCCAAATGATATGGCTGACTAGCTAAATATCATTTAGCATGTAAATATTTATAGTATATATGATATCCTACATATGCTCAATTTGTGCTCAAAGAAGTTCATTGTGGCTCTTGCAATGTGTGGGCGAACATTATCCTGCTGAAAAGTTGGATTTGGCAATATCTGAAGATAGGGCAAGAGATGATGTTACCTCTAACGAAGATTTCTACTTTATATGAATAAAAATATATTAGTACTTTCAAAAAAATATATTGTAAGACGCTACAATTGTTTCGCCACACTGTGGCTTCTTCTTTGCCTGAAGTTGTATTCATATAAAGTGAAGATGAACTTTCAACATCTGTCAGCCTCATCAATCAATTATACGTAAACTTCTAGTTTAATAAATAATAAACTCACTTTATTTTTTAGTTTATTATTTATGAAACTAGGAGTTTATTTCATATGAATAATATTGTCCGGATGTAAATCTTCGGAATTACACAATTACAGCACGTATTTATTCGTTCACTAAAATTTCTTAGAATGACTCAGCTGGGAGTCTCTGTGATGACTGTCATTCCGTGATGGATATTTTCTTTCAAAAGTGTTAGAGAATTTGGTGTATTAGCGTACGCTTTAGATTTGAGATAAGCCTACAGAAAAATTCAATAGAGGTTAAATTAGGATACGTGGAAGCTAATTTATGTTACATTTGCTGGAGATTTACTAGGAAATATTTCACTTTGACCGGCATTTTAGCCTTTAATTCTTGTACTAAATAAATTTTAAAGCGCTTTCTAAATTAAAAGGTTTAAATCGTCGCAGTCTCTGCCCTTCTTGGGAATCTTAGTCGGCCCGTTTTTGGTTTTTCCAATGTGGTACTGGTCTTTTCAAACTTCCTTCACATATTTTCGTGGGGGAGGTATGCTTGGTGCTTCATTTAAGTGGCAAAATCTTCAAATATTGCAGAATATTTTACGCGTTACAGCCCTTGAATAACAATTTTTGTAAGTATATCGGGCTGTTCGGTTCAAAGAAACGCTTCATAGTAATTAAATTTTCAAGAGCCTCAGATTTTTTGGGTTCACGCATAAAGCTTAATAAAAAACACTTTTTTTATGATAATTTAAAATTAAATTAAATTTAGGCCGGCCTACTAACTCGTTTTTTAACAAACTCTTAAAATATAGTCATCATATTAATAAAAAAATATGTTGAACAAATATGTTTTGACAGTTTTTAGTAGAATCACATTTATCATCTGGTTATTTGCGCTTTCTATTTAAATTTAATTAAATGTATTATAGAAGATTTTTAGTCGCATACAGTCATATATCATACATTTATTATTATATTATTTAGAGTAATATTAACTTCACTTTCTCCTAGATAGATACTCGTGGAATACTAGAAATGACATCATTGATTTCAGAGTAGTCTTTAAAGTTATATAGATAACATCAATGTAGCAAAGAGATAATTATAATGACGACAGCGACAATAGACGTTAAAGAGGGAAGTAAAATTGTATATTGTAAATACTGTGGGAAAATTGCAACTAATATATGAAGAGCGAAAACATTAGCCATCGAATAAATACACACACAACAGAATCTATGAAAAAAACTACGAACATTGCATCTAGTCCAGCAAAAGTAATAACCAACAGAGTGAAATAAATTGTAGCAATTCTGATGAAAAAATACCAATAGTTCATCCAGATGAAAGCTAGAAGTATACGGAACAAGAAACTCAACATCAATGTCTTTTTGAAAGAACATAATTATCCTAAATTAATAAGTATACTTACGATTACTTATTGACAATAAACTTACAAGGGGAATTCATGTCGATCATATTGTAAACAAAATCAATAAAGTATACTTTGCACTAAAAAAACCTGAAGAAAGGTGTATTAACGATAGGGCAATCGTTACATTTTATGACGCACATATTAAATTCCACCTGAAATACGGAATTGTAATATGGAAAAGCTTGGTGCATACACACAGACTTTTGATAAAAATTCTAAAGATTTGATGATTATTAAGCTCCCACGTAAAAATCTGTACAGATTTCATGCATATTTTCAGCTTTTTGTTTTTACTATCGAGCTGCGCTCTTCTCAAGAAATTTGTACGTAGTTAATCCGGATATCGATTTTAGCGAGTAAAAATAAACAAAATCTGCGAGAACATAGAAAAACCTTAATTCTCAAAAAGACTACAGTAAGAAGAGCAAAGAATAAAAAACTTGACAATTTTTATAACAATGAGATCTACATAGATTTTCTCAGTGAAAAATAATTAGATTCATAGCTAGCCTATCATGGAATGAACACTGCAAACCATATTACCTAAAACTAAATATTATGACTATCACTTCTTTATGTTTAAAAAGGTAGCAACGCATATGTTCAAAAATATTCAAAAATATTAAAACAAATGATTGGTGCAAAATCTACACGCAATGCGTCGGCCTTGAGTATTTTCGGTATACTCGCACGATCGGATATAAAAAGAGCGTTAAGTATTTAGGTATAAAGGTGATAAATAAGTTGGTAACACTAGGCATGAAGTTAGATGCAAGTACAACAAATACAATTTAAATTGTATAAATTGGCCAGTCAGGTCGCAATTTTAAAATTAGACTAAAAGAACATATAAGTTCATATAATAATAAAAACGACAAATCAACTTTTGCTAATCATTTACTTAACAATAATCACAATTTTGATGACACAGATGTACTTGAGATAATTCATTTCGCTGAAAAGGGCTTAAAAATGGATTTACTCGAGTCTCTTGAAATTTATAAAATCATATAATCCATAAAATCTAATAAATGATCAAACTGACCTAATATATACCCATCTGTTCAGCGCCATCTAAATTGTTTGTAAAATTATTTTATAAAGTTGTTTGTAAAAAGAAATGTTTTGATGTATAGTTTGAAAATGACAGAAAATCTGTCAAAAGTATAGTCACGAAAGATAAAAAGTGTGTGATATATAAAAGATATTTACAATCATTTATTAATAATAACGTATCACAAAGTAGAGGCCTCAACAATTACCTATTTAATATTTTTTGACTTGGCTAAAGCATTGGATTCTGTTAATCATGCAAAACTATATGAAAAGTTGGAATAATAAAGTTACCTTTATAATAGACACCAATTTTTATTAGTGAATGGTGCTTTCAGCTTCAAAAGACAGGTAACTTGATTTACTAACAATAACTAATGATCCTCTAATGATATCATAAGCAGATGATACAGTTATTTATATTACTGATGATTTCATTGAACAAGTATTTCTAAAGGCCTCACAACAATTAACAAATATAAAATACTGGCTGGATAACAATTACCTAAGCTTTAACTAATAATAATAAAACCCATCTTCCTAGGTTTAATTCTTATTAGACCGGTCTTTCACTAACTGAAAATATTATTAATTATCAATTACCAAAGCTGTAACTGCAATATTTCAACTCCATCAAATATTTAGGAATAATAATTGATTCGCATTTGAAATGGAAGGAGCATAAAAATAGTATTATAGGCTAAAATAAAAAAATGTATTTTTGTAGATATTTAGAAAAATTTGGCACATATTAGATACAAAGTCGTTGAAAAATATTTACTTTGCGTTTTACAATCATACCATTCATTTTCTTCTTATTTCTCTGGTGTAGAAAAGGGTGTTCCGCAAGGTTCAATCCTTGGCCCTTTGGTTTATACTTCAAAAATCCTAGATCAGCTTGAAAATTGCAAGGGGCAAATATATGCGGATGATACTCAGATTTATTTTCCGTTTGTACCTGATCGTACAATACGTTGAAATTTGTTTAAACTCAGATATCAAAAAAATGAGGCGACCAATGAGTACCGGCTAGTTGTCAAGTCTTAAATCGCCAGTCTCCTTGTCCTGAATGTGTTATCTGATTTTGATTAGTAGCCTATCCCTGTCTAGGCTTGTGATTTTCTACAAGACAAGACCTATCTGCGCATTTGCCATGCGCTGCATGGAGATGTTCCTGGTGATTGAGGGACCGCGTATCCTGCGGGTGCGTCTACCAACACGCCACTTTGGTTTTGAATTCCTTTAAACGAGGACCTCTCGTTTAAAGAAATTTAGCTCAGAATGAATGTCAATCAGTTGGCCACGAAATCTTTGGGCTTATTGGTAGGGCCAGTTGTGAAGGGTCCGAGGGTGCGTCTGGACAGTTTGTGTCCAGCTGTCCCATTTAAGACTCCAAGGAAGGTGAATAATTCAGATGACCATAGACAATCAAAAATTTCTCCAAAGTGCACACAAACGGCCAATTAAAGTTACCACCGTTAGTAAAAATCAGAGTAACATTTTTATGAAATGTAGAAAAATGGGCGATTTTGACTTTGCGGTAGAACTACACAAAACTTTAAATGTCTCTAAAGGAGTCATTTATTGTTTTGATCCGACACATTGCATAATCTAAGGGTAACTTGAAGATAAGACGTTTAACTTAAAGCGAGGTGGTTTTGAATCAGCCAGCGTCTGCTTCATTTTAACATTCAGTGTCTTTCAATTACGCAAATATGTGAAGATTTCCTTGATGTATAATATGCAAGTACGACCATCTATACAAAATCTCTTTAGATATTTTAATTACCAGCAGTACGATTATGTATCAGACAAATGTAGCAATAACTCGGTATGTGCCCAATGTCAATCTCCCAAATGGTAGTTGCCCTACTTCATTTAAATGTCCCAATTCTTCATAACTTCATTCTTCACGCTCTCAACCATCCCAGAAATTCCAAATTGAGTACGGTATACAGAAGATTCGTGTAGAGGACCTTATTTCCTATAGTGAAGCGAAACGAAACTAACGTTCAATGTGTCCCATTTCTTTTTCTGATAAAAAGTCATTTGCAAAATTGGCTGCGGTACAGACCTCGACCATAAGTACAATGGATTGAGTGGAAGAACACCAGAACACCTAAATTTTAGCGATTTAGTGTATTAACGTATGCAATTCATCTATTTTTTAATAGATATTGTAAAGTAATAAAGTAAAGTAATAATGCAATATGGACAAAATTTTAGCACTAAGAAGTGCGGAAACCAAGAAAAAAATAATGGCGTGCCAGCCACAAATCTCTTCAAAAACACCGAATTTAAAAGAAGTTTTGAAGCTAAAGAGAAAAGCAGCTAAATCCATAAAAAAGAGGTCAATTAGTCTGAAGATTTGATTGCAGATGACCTTACGGGTTTAGAACAGGCCTAGTTGCTTGCCCGTCCTCAACGCCTTAAGCTTCAACTTAAGCCGTAAATCAATGAAACTGTATCGGTTTAAATACAAGATTAGCAGAAATCAGACTGTTGTGTAACTCTATTCAGCCAAATGCATTGTGCCTGCAGGAGACACACATTAATTTTGGGCCATCTTTACGAGGTTTAACTTAAAAAAAAAGAAATTATAACGACAACGAAGGAAATTTTTGTATCGAATCGATTATTTTGCTAATCAATTGATTTAGATACTTTAAAAGCCGTTGCTTTCAGAGTACACCTACCACAACCAACTACTCTGTGTTCGTTATATTACGTCCTAGATATACCATATGTTTGCTTTGGCCAACAATGAATATCTCTTTGGCATTTTGCCCCGACCGTTCATAACGCTAATTGATTTTAATGCTCGTAGTCAAATGTGGGGTTCTACTTATAGGGATCTTAGAGACAGCCATATCAAAAATATAATTGAGAGAAACGGCATTGCTCTTGCTTGTGTTCGTAGAGAAATCCATATCTTTTTGGCATCTACAATTTATCTTGTATTGACCTTACTTTTACATCTCTAGCCCTATTGACCAGTATATCGTAGGAAGTAATGCCAGACCGTGGTGGTAGTGACCACATTTCCATTGTCTGTAAAATCGACAGTCGCCTAGATACACACAGCTGTCCTGTGAAGTGGAAAATAGCAGAGGCTAATTGGGAAGCCTTTCACCAAAATCTTCAATTAGATAGTATAGAAACGCTGAACGTTAATGCTACATTGACGAGCCTAACAAATTGCTTAGCCCGAAGTCTATTCCTGTCATGCGCTGGACCCCTGTTCCTTGGTGGAATGATGCGTGCCGCAACACCATCCTGGAGAGGAAGGAAGCACTTTACCATTTTAGGTGCAATATGAGTATAGAGACGTATCAATATTTAGTTACAAAAACATTCTTGTCTCATCCATGAAGCGTTTCACAACCTGTCTTAGTAAGACTAACTTGCATAAGAAGAAGTGAACTAAAAGATAAGTAGGGCTCGCTTAATTTCTTCTTACTACAAGTAATTTGTTTGGAAATCGTGCCTTAAATTATAAAACTGCTTATGCTTATGCTATTAAAATATCATAAAAAGTTTTTAAAATATACCTGGATTATCTAAATTACTTTCGATGTAATAATGAGAATTTCACCTCAGTGATATTTCACCTGAAATTATGTTTCTGCATTGTAATAAATCCCAATATTTTCGCTGATTAGTCAGCATATACAGGAACTCTGAATCAATGACATATGAACATGATTTTAATGAGTTTTAAACTTTACACGCTTCAATAACTAAGGTCATTAAAATAAATCATAACATATATATCCCTATAACCTATATGGCGTCGCAGATGACCTCATTAAAATTAAATGCATATTACCAATCATACTCCACGTGAATTAAATCGTTAAATTTTTCTGTCAAATATTTGTATTTGTTGGTTTAAAAGTAGAAAAGAAAAATACAATTATGAAGCATTTTAATAAAGTTAATACTTTTTGGCTGCAATGTTGATTCAATATTATTTGAAGAGAAACATTTGTTTTGTTCCATAATAGTTTTATTTTCATTTGTTTTAGTTTTTGCAGACCATTATCAGTAACTGAAAACAAACACATTATAAAAAGAAATAAGTGTTACTCTTCACCTAATTTAAAGGATTTTATATTACTGCTTTAATTGTGAGTACTATAAATTAGACCTTTTAATAGCTTTATTCAATTGTACTTCTTTTAGTTTAGCAATTTGATCGAAATAAATTTGTTATGTCTCCTAGATTTTATATAAACTCTTCTTTAACATCTTAACAGACAGTAAGAACTAGTTGACAAATGTAATCCAGCAAAATTGTAACTTTAACGATATGCACGCATCATCTTATTGTTCAGTTTCCAGCTTTTATAAAGCGGTTTATCGGCCGCTGAATTTTTCCTTCATCTTTTATTACATTCTTTGTACTTCATTTTTAATGAGGTCAATTACATACATTTATAAGCATTACGTAAGAAAAAGGAGCTTATTAAAATATTATGACTATTAAGTATAATTGAATAATTAATATAAGCATATCCTGTTATGTATTACTTTTTTAACAGCATTTATTGTTGCTAATAAAGTAAATTTATTATTATTATTATTATTATTATTATTAAAAATATACTTTTACCAAATGAGATCTTTTTTAGATTTTAAATCAGTGAAACCAATCAAATTCTTTACGTAATATAGAGAATTTTTAAATATTAATCATGTGTATAAGTCAAAATTCTTCTCTACGTATTAAATAATTAACAATATTCTCTATTGTAACAACTATATTAAACCTATTAATAATAATCTAGCAATAACGTTAATTATAGAACATGTTAATTTAACATATAAATCATGGCGCTTTCCCGCAAGAACGAACCCTCGCACACGGTCATTTTCGATCGAATTATAATGAAGCCGTGTATAACGGCGGAATATTTCTTGATTTAGTGCGCTCGCCTTATGTAAAGTTTGTTTTAATATAATATAATGGCGCCCTACCCTTCCGTGTACCCTTTGCGTTAGCGTTCTAAAGGGGCGAATGTTATTATTACGGTTTGGCGGAATGTATAAATGGATTTCGCGGTTTTTTCTTCACGCGAATCATGAATTGCGCCACGACTCATAAATAAGGCACCGAATATAATAAGCGGTCCTTGATATTAAGGGCGGATTTGCCATTAGTTCTTACATAAAATTATAATGGTAGTGATGTTAATAATGACTGATGTTTTATAATTGTTACTTTATTTTCTACTATATTAAAAGTGACAGTTTATGTACGTAGTTTTAAGGTTGCGATTTCATCGCAATAAATAACATATTTTATAAGAATTAATTAAAATATTATCGAAATATTTATTATATAGAATTCAGTTATTCATTTAATGAATTTATATATTTATTTTATTTTCTAAATTGAATAATTTCCAACTATTGAAAAATATCCAAATTTAAATTGTCTATAAACGTGTCGTGTCGGCTGTGGTGTTTATTGATGATTAAAGGAAACGACGAATTACGTTTAAGCAGTTTTGTGCTGGAGTGTTGTTTACATTATTCTGCAACATTATAAATATATAAATATAAATAATAGACTATTAATGTGTATTTGTATATTAAAGTTGTAAGTAACTGAGATTTTTAAAAAAATGTGTGTTTATTTTCACTACACTTGATTCGCAAATTAATTGCTTCTTCAGGTGAATTAAAGTTTACAATAAGGAGGTATGTAGATGACGTACTGTTGTTATTCAAAGGGACTGACCGGTTGTTAGATACATTTTTAAAAGACCTTAATAAAATTCATAAAAATATATAATTTACAGTCGAAATAGACAGTTTTCTATTTACCATAAACCGACGCACACAACTGCACAATAAATAATAAATCATTCCACCCCTTACAACATAAACTAGCAGCATACAGATCAATGATTCATAGATTATTTTCAATACCGATGGACATCACTAATTTTAATAAGGAATTAAACATTATTTATACAATAGCTGAAAATAATGGATTCCAAAAACCAACTATTGAAAAACTAGTTAAAAATAAAGAAAACCAGATTATAAAAAACCTAATTAGTCCCTCCAACAATTCTCGAAAAATAACAATAACTATACTTCTTTAACTTTTAATGGACATTTAACTAATAAAATCAGTAATGAAATGAAAAAATTAGATATTAAAATAGCATTTAAAACAAACAATAGCCTTGGAAAAATTATTAAAAATAACAAAGATCAAGTGAGTGTACATGCTAACATGCAATGAAAAAAAAATATATTGGACAAACAGGACGAGCCTTTGAAGAAAGGATTACAGAATACAAAAGTGCATGGGAAAAGAAAAAGAACACCTCAACTTATGCAAATCATCTACTATACGAGAATCACACCTTCAACCACGATTTCAAGATTCTCCACACAGCGACGAAAGGGAAAAAATTAAATCTACTCGAAAACCTGGAAATCAACAGATTCGATAAAATGGGCCTCCTGCTAAACGAACAAACAGAACTTTCAAACTCCCTATTACTTAAAATATTTACCCCTCCATAGTGCCAATAGTGTTAATGTACATATATATAGTTCTAAGTTTTTCTAATTTTATTGTAAACTTTCATTTACCTGAAGAAGCAATAAATTTGCGAAACAATTGTAGTGAAAATAAACACATTTTTTTGAATATCTCAGTTATTTACAACTTTAATATACAAATAAATATGTATTTTCAACCCCTCAACGCCTTATCTATCAACCAGACTAATAATGGTTGGGAATGAAAATAAATACCTAAAAGATGAAATTGCAAGGCTGAATTTTAATAATAACATTGAAGATACGATGTAGGAAATGGAAGAACGTGATTATGGAAGCCATAACATAATAGTATTTAATATACTCGAATCAACGTTAGATACGTTTGAACAGCGCAAAGAATATGCTATTGAACAATTAAATCGTTTAAAAAGATCTTGTGATATAAATGATTGTATTATTAATAGACCATTAAAGTTTGTATTTAACAATAGTACACATGCTCAAGAAGTTTTTCCAGAACTCAAAGTTAAATCAGATCGGACGATTAATCAAAGAAACTATAATAAAAAAATATTTGAGGAACTGCAACGTCGTAAAAATGATGGTGAAGATAATATTTTTATCAAATATATTAATAATCGGCCAACAATTCGCAAAAGTAACTCTAAACGTGAAGTAAACAGTCAAAAAAAATTAAACATATTTTATGAGAATGTGTGGTGGTATAAAAACAAAACTCTATGACCTTATGCAATTTATTAACTGTTCATTCTATAATATAATAATTTTAATAGAAACATGGTTAGACGAAACGGTTTCAAATGCTGAACTTCAATTTAATAATTACTCTATATATAGAGTGGATAGATCGACAATAACTAGTCCTAAAACTCGAGGTGGCGGAGTATTTATTGCGGTTAAAAATAATATCAATTCACACTTAATTTCAATAAATACTTATGGAGTTGAACAATTATTTGTGAATACATGTGACAAATTTATTCTCGGTGCCATATATATACAGGGTTATTCACGCTATACGGCACGGAATATTGTGGCCAAAATACGTGACTTTCAAAAAGTTTCACTTTGGGGATATATAGGGATCTATTAGGGCTACTTTTTAAAATTACTTTAATAATATACAGGGTGTCCCAAAAACCCTAAAAGTATCAAAGTTGTGTTTTTTTAATGAAACACCCTGTATTTTATTGCATTTTTGGATCCGTCTATAAAAATAAGTATGTGTTTTAATACGGTTTTTATTACATAAACCTTAAGGTTTTTGAATTAATTTGAATTTTGTAAAAATGTAACCTAAATATTATGTTTCAAATACTTAAAAAATAATTAAGTTATGCATACCAAATTTACACTGAAGTGTAACAATAGATCATATTTTATTTTCCAAGTATAATTAACTTGACATCTTATGCCGGGTGTAAAAAAATTGGAATTAAACAAATGAGAACTTTAAATGCCTATAACTTCATTTATTTAAATGGAACGCTATATTTATTAATTTATCAGCAAATGCACGTTTTAATTACCTATCGAATGGTATTTAAATCTTAATTGTTAAGTCTTCTCGTTTTTACAGAAAACGCCAAAATATTGTTTATTGCACCGTTTTAGTACTTTTAAAGTAAAAATTTTAATGTATCTAGTTTTCTATCGTATTTAAAAACGTCAGATAATTAATTTAGTCTGTTACTTTAGTTTAAAAAGGATGTCTTTTGTTATAGTTGTGTTATTTTGCGTTTTTGTGTTAGATCGTTAGTAATCGTTATTGTTTGAACATGGTTGTTGTATGTTATAGTAAAAAAATGAAAATTTACACAGATTTTCTTATACTGAGGTTTTTATAACTGACACTTCCAATTTCTTTAAACTGGTTTAATAGTCTCTCAAAAATGGCTGGCTTAGGGTGATTTCTTTCGGGAAACCTGTAAGTATAAACTCGACAAGCCAATAAACAATTTTGATGACATTCTCCAAGCATAAAAATAATGCCAATAACCCCTTCTTTTGAGTAAATCTGCATTTTTTACCAAAAAATACAACAGCGATGTTCAAACAATAACGATTACTAACGATCTAACACAAAAATGCAAAATAAGACAACTATAACAAAAAACAGGCTTTTTAAACTAAAATGACAGACTAAATTAATTATCTGACGTTTTTAAATACCATAGAAAACTAGTTACATAAAAAATTTTACTCAAAAAGTACTAAAACGGTGCAATAAACAATATTTTGGCGTTTTCTGCAAAAACGAGAAGACTTAACACTTAAGATTTAAATACCATTCGAAAGGTAATTAAAACGTGCATTTGCTGATAAATTAATAAATATAGCGTTCCATTAAAATAAATGAAGTTATAGTCATTTAAAGTTCTCATTTGTTTAATTCCAATTTTTTTACACCCGGCATAAGATGTCAAGTTTATTATACTTGGAAAATAAAATATGATCTATTGTTACATTTCAGTGTAAATTTGATATGCATAACTTAATTATTTTTTAAGTATTTGAAACATGAAAATTAGGTTACATTTTTACAAAATTCAAATTATTTCAAAAACCTTAAGGTTTATGTAATAAAAACCTTATTAAAACACACACTTATTTTTATCGAAGGATCCAAAAATGCAATAAAATACAGGGTGTTTCATTAAAAAAACACAACTTTGATACTTTTAGGGTTTTTGGGACACCCTGTATATTATGAAAGTAATTTTAAAAAGTAGCCCTAATAGACCCCCATATATCCCCAAAATGAAACTTTTTGAAAGTCACGTATTTTGGCCACAATATTCCGTGCCGTATAGCGTGAATAACCCTGTATATACCGCCATCTAATGGATTCTAATGAATCGAAGTATACTGAACACTGTAATACGGTTGATATGTTAATGGAACTTTGTAATGCGAAAAAAGTTATTATTTGTGGTGACTACAACTTGCCAAACGCTAAATGGTCGAATCATCCAGATTTTACTATTGATCCTAATAATTTATGTCACTACTCATTATTACATTATTGGAGAATGTTTTGTTTCCATAACATTCGTCAAACTAATTTAATTCCGAACAACCGTGGAATATTTTTAGACTTATTCTTTTCCAATACTGATATTTCAATAACAACTGCCAGTGAAGTATGGTGTAGAGATTACACCATATACTATATGAAATTACCTTAAAATTAAGTGACGAATATGAGAAATTGGATACTAGCTTTATCGAATTTGATTTTAAACGAAGAAATTATAGTGCAATCAATGACTTTTAGTAAATGTTAATTGGAAATTGTTCTTTGATGATGATGTTAAAAATTCATGTGAAAAATTCTATAATTTATTACATGATCTAATTAATAAATACGTTCCAACGCGATGTATTAAACCGATGAAGTATTCAAAATGGTTTAATTCTACGCGTTTGATTCACGAGAAGTAAAAGGCACATAAATTATACAAAATAAGTAATAAACAATCTGATTACAAACGGTTTTCTTATTTACGAAGTGAATGTTCTAAACTTAATAACTCGTTACATACGTCTTATATGAATAATAAAGGATTAGAGTTGCATTCAAATCCTTCAAAATTTTGGGCGTTTGTGAACGAAGTACGAGACACAATTGGATATCCGAGCCATATGTTCCTGAATGAAAAAAAATTGTGACAACGCCAGTAATTGTGTAAATTTATTTGCAGAGTTTTTTTCATCAGCATTTACAGTTAGTGATTCTAGTATTCCAAATTTCAGATGTGTCAATCAAATTGATTTAAATACATTTTGTGTAAGTCTGTGTTTCAGAGCATTGTTGATATTAAAGACAGTTGTGCAATTGGCCCATATGGTGTGCCAGCTTACCTTATAAAATCCTCTTTAAATCCCGGTGTGGTGCCATCAATGTGGAAAAGCCGGAAATAGAAAAGATATGAAAAACTATAGGGGTGTTTGCAATCTCTCATCCTCAAAATGTTGGATGCATTGGTAGCTAGGCAGATTAAGTGGACATGCAAACACATCATCACTAAGGAGCAACACGGGTTCTGCAAAGGAAGATCCACGTCAACAAATCTAGTATTATTTGAAACATATATTCTAGAGACCTTTGAAAGTGGATCACAAGTTGACGAAATACATACAGACTTTGCGAAGGCTTTCGGTCCTTATTGCAAAATTATTATCAATGGGTTTTGGTTCCATGGTCATTAATTGGCTCAGGAACTTTATCACGAGGCGTAACCAATGTGTCAAAATTGGTTCAAATATTTCTAGAGTTGTGGATGTGACACCAGGTGTACCGCAAGGGTCCCACTGTTGTCCCATACTATTTATTTTATTTATCAACGATATTGCCAAAATGTTTAAGTACTGTCGTTGATTGCTATTTGCAGATGATCTGAAATTATTTCTTAAAGTGAACTCTATAAATGACAGGAACAAGTTGCAGGAAGATATTACAAGTCTATGTAATTGGTGCAACGTCAATAAATTATTTTTAAACACAAGTAAGTAAATTCGGCCGCAGTCGAGTCTTACACAATTATAATTATTTCATAGAGAGTTACAAATTAGAAGACGTAAAAATTGTAAAAGATTTTGGGGTATATTTTGACCAAAAATTATCTTTTAATTCCCATGTTAATGGTTTAGCATCAAAATCATGTTAGGTTTTATACGTAGATTTTCACAAAAATCTTCCGCAGAGACAGTTAAAATGTCACTCATTAGACCACAACTTGAATATGCATCTATAGTTTGGTCTCCTCAATACGTTACTAATATTAATAAATTGGAACGGGTACACAATAAATTTTTGAAATTAATGGCTAATAAATCAACTGTCGAATTAATGGAAACTCAAGCTCTTAGATGTGTATTTAATATACCAGCTCTTCATGTTAGAAGAGATGTAGCAGATTAATGTTTTCTCTTTAATTTGTGTAATTCTTTTATAAATTGTGATGGTCTTTTATGTATTTTAAACTTTGATGCTATTCAGCCAAACTTGCAAGGCCATTTGAAAACCTTTCGAGTTTGACATCATAAAGCTAATTACGGAATGAATAGTTTATTATCTCGATCCATGCGCAAATTTAATGCTATTACTTATACGAACATTAATCTATTTTCTGGTTCTAGGCACAGTTTAAAAAAATCTATAACGCATATTCTTACTTCTAATAGAAATTAAATAAACGTGTTATATTTATGTTACAGTTACAGAAGTTTAACTTCACTCTTCCTTTTGTTAACGGTGGACGCGGAAGACGTCCTCGTGACGGACTGGCAAGGAAGTAGCACCGACGGTACTTTCTGGAACCAACACGCACTGGAGGCGGCCCAGGGGTCCCTGGCGAAGCTCACCATCGATTAGCAGCCGCAGGCTTCGATTAAACAGTTTCCCTTCGGTGATACTTGCTTGAGCTTCCACGCCACGTCAACGTATGGGCACCGGCTAGCTGTGAAACAGAGTAAAGAACAAGAGAAAGTGTGTGTAAATTAAAACATGGGGCCAGAGAAGAAGAAAATAAATTAAAACAGAGGAAAAGACATAGAAAATATACAATATACAAAGAGCAAGAGGCTTGAATCGGCAAAGCCGACCAGGCTGACCACCGCTGCTGATGGCAGACGACTGGTGAAGAGCGATGGTCGGAGCCTGGTTTTATATGGTGGTCTTCGGTGGCGCGGCTTTGTTTCGGTCACGTAGGCCCTGCAATTCCAGGAACAGGTAATGATCCTCTTCGCCGAAAAAGGGCCCGTTCTATTGTTCTACACTGGCAGCTGCACATTTTGGAAAATTATCTCGTTTGGATTATTTCAATAATGCGGAATTTATGCAAATTATTATTAGGAGCAATGGATAGCTCGTAAAATGGATTAAAATATAATTACGCATTTGTTACCACGTTCAGGTAAACTGAACGCCGGTAACACTTTAAATACCATGTTAAATACATAAGTACTTGTTAAGTGTATTTATGTAGTAATTATGCATTATTATTGTTTTGTAAAATGGTTTTTGCTGTATAAATAAATAAATAAATTATATGATTTTAACAATCAGTTTAAATCCAATTATGTTTCTTTTTTACTAAATATGATTGTATGCTGAAAATAAGATGAAAATTACACTAAACAAAACTTATATATTTGTGCTTTCTCTAAACTTTTTAAAGTTTGCGTAATAGTAATTAAAATATTACCAAATGAATTATACACAATACGTTTAGACTCTGTAAAATTCTACATGTATGTTTTAAATGTTTCCTTATTAAATTACCCTTTGATACATTCTATTTCTGTTTTTGTTATTTTATCATTTTAAAATGTTTAAAAAAAAGGATTTTCAATTATTAAATTATGATATTTGTGAATAATTAATCAATAAATTCAGATGCCAACTACTCTCTCTACACATAAATCTATCATATTAGTGACTATGTTTATATGAAATAACCTTTAAATACTATAGAGAAAGCACAAGAGTTAAAATTTTGCCGAGCGCACTTTTGGTGGATGCGCCGGAATTTTCAAGTTGCGCATTTAATGCATAAGTAATAATTAGCTTTAATCCATTTTATAAAACATAACAAATCTATAAATTAATTAAATTGCACACTGAATTGTACATAATTAAGTTTCCCCAATCTTTCAATCAATAGAAAACATATAAATGATTGTAAATATGTTGTAAATATTTTACCATAGTATAAAACACTTGACATTATTTAACCCGAAGTTTATTGCCGTAACTAAGTATTTAAATTAAATTGAATTTAATTTAGATTTTTATTATAAACGAGACAAAAGTTACGTAATTAAAAAAGCACACCCTGAAAAGGTGTTTAATTAAGAGGAGTGACCCTTTATTGATAATAATTTCGGCCGTAAACTGTGCATTAAGGCCGACACCTAAATTTGGAACGGGAAGCGAAAATATATCACGCGGTCCCCCTTTCTATTTTTTTTTTTTTAATGTCGCAACGTAAAAGCCTTTCATGATCATGCAATTTTTACATTAGGAGAAAAACACATGACAAAAGTCGGCCTCCGAGAGGTAAACGACTCCGAAATGGGCATTCGGCTCGCAAACAACTACATAACTTCTGCTCCATTTAACCAAATTGTCGGACTGGACGTTAATCATTACACGGAATTACTAATTATAATATTGCAGACGGTTTTAGTCTGCGGGGGTTTCCCACGAATAAAGCAGGATCCTGCGTGTGTGTGTGTGTGTGGATTAGCCTTTATATTGCTTTAATTAATATGGTTTATATTTTAATCCCAACAAGATGAAAATTTATTACAATTTAATTAAGGGCGGATGCTTTATCTGCAAAGTCGTCCGAAATTAATGCATGTAAAGCCGGAAAATTCATGGCTCTATAAGTGGGAAGAGTTTCGGTCAGAAAATCAGGTTTAATGAAGATAATTTTATAATAGATTCTTATTTGAGCACCGTAAATGTTTCGTTTCGTATCTATTGTTTTAGGCGGTGATATTTAGTAGAACATAATCTCTTAAATTATTTAACTAAATGTATTGCCAAGTTTAGATTT
Organism: Ontholestes murinus; assembly: GCA_963969525.1. Taxonomy (NCBI): domain Eukaryota; kingdom Metazoa; phylum Arthropoda; class Insecta; order Coleoptera; family Staphylinidae; genus Ontholestes; species Ontholestes murinus. The sequence continues at coordinate 40,768,125 of OZ018397.1, read as the reverse complement.
CTTAGATTTCACGAAATCAATAAACAAAAAATAAATAGTTTTTAATAATTTAAAAATACAAAAATATTTCGTGAATCTACACAATGTGGTTTTTTAATAATATTACTGTATATCAACCCTTAGCAATTTTTAAGCATAATTATTCTTAAAATCTATTTTATTTTATACCCAATAAAAAATAATATTTTTATAGTGGTGAAAAGATAGTAAGTTATTTAGTTTAGCAGAAGAGTGGAAAATTGTGGCACCTTAATAAATGGAAAAGTAAAAAAATACATATTCTAAAAATTTTCAGCACCATCAAAAAGTAAAACATAAATTATTGGAAAATCTCTATAAAAAGAAATCAGATTTTTTTAAAGTTGTCGAAGAATTGAATGCTAGAAAACTTTTTAAAGAGGGAAGGATTTTTTTTAATCAATTTAGACGACAAATTGCCGAATACTTCTAGTATCCACAAAGAAAATTCTCGTAGAATTATAAAGAAATCAATAGAAAATTATGAGAAAATGAAACAATTCTTATACGATAAGAATGGAAAAAAACTTCCATTCTAAAAATCTGGAAAAGAAACTACTGGAATGTTAAAGATAATAATGGTGGCAACCGTTGCTATGTGGTAATTCATGATAAATGTTTGGAATGGTTTGGAAGGTTTGTTAAAATAATTCGCACTTTAGAAAATAAATTCTTTTACAATTCTAAAAATCTATAAGAAACATATTAGAGATTTTCAAAAAGTGAAAGAGACCTGCAGAAATACTTAGAAACTACTGTAAAATATTTGCATTGCAAATGAGAAAATGTTTACAGTTTGAGAAAGAAATTGCTGGAGATCTAAAAATGTAGTCAATTTCTAGAAACTTCAAGGACCCTCGGAAAAATTTTAAAATAATTAAACCAATGTTAATGAAACATTCCGAAGATCATTTTCTGACAAAGGATTTTGGCAAAAATATCCGACAAAATAGAGAAACAAATAGAAGAAAATCAAAATATTTAGAAAATTATTGATAAAATGAATTTACGTCGTTGTAGAAAATTAACTAATAATTATTAAAAATTATTAAAACAAAAATTACTGCAAAACAATTAATAAGTTAATAAAAGAAGTCTAAATATCCGTAAAAAAATACTAGAAATTGTTAGAAAAGTAAGTTTAAAAAAGAAATTTTCAGGAAAAATTTTCCCCAAGAGAAATTAAAAATTCTAAATGTCAGAAATAAAAACCAATAAAAATGTATTAAAGTCCTTTATGTTGTAGAAAACTAACTAATCATTAGAAAAACACGAAAACATTTGAATAAATAATAAAACACTTTAACTTTGTGTGTTAAACACTATGTTTTTTATTATGTTGACAAGTTTCGACGAAAATATTTGATTAATTTATTAAATATCCACGGGGTGTCAATGGGCGTCTTTTTTCTGGACAGTCTGCTTTGAAGATTTCCAAAATTATCCGAAATTTTTTATCTGCCAATTGCTCTTTCCGTAACTCGGCTAAGTCAATCCGCTTCTGGTAGCCTGTATAAGAAATCCGCAATAACGTCCGCCGTGTCTAAGGCATGTTTAATAGTGGTGTAATTGAGGTGACATTCTTGCAAAACGTTGGCTGAGGGATTTCAATTCCATCAACTAGCAAAAAGAGCGATGCTCCGTGAGTACTTCTGTGTGGTTGTCTCCTGCGTAACCTTTGGACTGCCAATATCATGACTAGCCGTATCAGTGCTGATATAATGATATATAGGCGTGCAACGGTTGTTTACACATTGAGTTGGTTAGTTTTCCCTTGTTGGAGGTTTGGTAATGTTCACGAAGTTGTTGATAAATTTTCTAGACCAATTTCAAATATTCAGCATGTTGTTTGGCGTTCTTTGATACTCCTGACATTGCTTGACGTATTTAGCGACGTTATGGCGTATTCCTGGCCAATAATTTTTTCTGAGTTTTTTCTTTAAGATTATTTCTGCTCTATAGTGATCTGCAGCTATGTCGTCGAGGAATACCTTAAGCAACACTTTTCTTTTTTGTATTGGAATTATGAATTTTATTTCCGTCTTTTATTCATGAGATACCCTAATTTCTAAATAAAAAAGAAAAGATTATCGTTGCAATATACCTTCATTTATTATATAACAACGGGATAGTCTGCTTCGAAGATTTTGAGAATTTCTGAACTTCTTCATGTGTCAGCCTGTCTTCCCGTTACTCAGCTATAGCGAATGTTGATAAGAACGGCTTAAAATTACGTTGTTTATATCTACCTTCCCTGGGTGTAACTGGAGTGCTCATGTTGCGAGACGTCCACGTCTGAAAGTATTTCTGTGGGGTTGTTCTCTGTGTATCTTCTAAACTTTTGGACTGCCCATACCACCACAAGCGCTTCATTCTCTTTCTCTATCTGCAGTACTATAGATTATCTTGGCTTTGGCGAGGAGATAACTGGCATATTCAACTAGGTTTTTTTTTCTCTTCCAACACCTTGAATCAGTGCTGATACATTTGCACATAGCTCGCATTGGTCCTTAAAATATATGGTTGGTTTGTTTTCGCTTGTTGATGAAAAGTACTGTAGTGAAAGCATTTTTCAGATCCTTCTTCTACTTCCTGCTACGGCAGATCCCAGGTTAGATTAGATTAGATAAAATAATGGTTTAGCAATGGTTGTTTATAAAATTCCTGCAGTTCTTTAGCATGCTCTGCAGCCGATTCACGTAGTTCATGGCGGTATATTTTCGATGGCGGCCACCTTTTCTGGCTTAGGTTAGATCCCTTTATTGCTGATGATGTGGCCCAAATATTTAACTGACCTGTAGCCAAAAGGGAACTTCTTTAAATTTAGGCTTAGATGAAACAATTCAGTTTATGGAATACCTTCTCCAATTTTCTGAAGTGATCCATTATGGGGATCGATAATATAATCACATCGTTCAAATAAACTAAGATTCTAATTGGATCCAGTTCTGCTTTGACCTGATCTGTTAACCTTTGAAACATGGCGGGCGAGTTCTGAAGTCCGGAAAAAAAATCTTATTTATCGAAAGGGTGTGATAAACGCCGGTTTATCCCGGACCACTTTTCGTACTTTCACATGGTGTTATCTAGCCTGCAACTCTAGTTTGGATATTATCTTGAGTGCAGTAAGTTGTCAATTCTAGGGAGCGGATGGTCATACGGCTTTGTATTAGCATTCAATTTTCGGTAATCATTCCTCAATGATGATTTGACATTGCTTGACGTGTTCGGCGACGTCATAAGGTATTTTTGGCCGATAATTATTTTTGGTTTTTTTCTTTTAAGCTTTCTTCTCTATATTAACCAACATCTGGGTCGTCGTAGAATCTCTTAAGCAAGTCTTATCTTTTTGCGTGGGAATGATAAGTTATCGTTCCACCGTTTCATCGTCAGGAGCGTATCGTTACAGCATCCTTTTATTTATTATTTGCTTCAAAGATTTCAAAAATATTCCGAACTTCTTCTGCCAGCCGCTTCTTCCCGGTCATAGTTTTGGCGAGTAAGTCAATGCTGATAGTGCCATGGATAAGAAATACGCAATAACATTAGCCTTCCCTGGGGTGTACTCAATAATGAGATTTAACGGCTGTAACTTAGGAGATTACAATGATACTTTAGTTGGTGCATTCGGTGATTTCGGCTCTATATTTTACTTATAAACAAGTATTTTCGGGAAATTTTAATTAGTGTTATACAGTGTATAGTGAACTATAGCAAATTTGTAATCTGTACTATTATTAGTGACCCTTTTTGCAAATGGATTGTTATTTTATATTAAACTAAACGAACACATAACCTGCTAATTATACGTGCACGTGTGTATCGCGTTTGCTGTGTTTATTCGCGGGCCGTCTTCGTATTTATCGGACTGTTCACGGGACACTATCAAGTTTTTTACCCGTATTTCATTGAACGGTTTTTTGGGAGTTTACACTATACTACTATAAATTAATTAATTAACATCAATAATGAATTGTACTAAGTGTAAAAAGACTATTTTGCAAACCGTTTTTGAATGTAAACGTTGCAAATCCTGTTATCATCCTTGTTGTTACACTTATTATAAAAATTTCAGGAATCATGATACTGCCATAACATCACCGGAAAAATGCCCCAGTTGTGAAAAGAAGGAACCAATATTATCTCCGGATATTATTAATCAAGAATTTGATCCATTTAATATGGATAAAGAATTAAAATTGCTAAAGGCTGAAAACGCTTCCTTAAAAGAAGAAATTCAAGTATTGAAAAATGCCCAGGATTCTATACTTAAAAATTTAATTAATGAAGCATTAAATCATTTCAAACAAGACTTGCTACAATCTATAAGTCAAATGATGCATGCTTCAATTACAAAAACCAATACACATTCTTTATTGAATATAAACCCAGAATGCAGAGAGGAGCAACTGCAACAGTTAGAAATACCTACCATAAACATAACCTCGGTATCTGAGGAAACTGATAAAAACCATGTTTCGTATACAAGTGAAAATTCGACTGCCAATAATGAAAAACGAACAGTATCCTTGGTATCTATTCAACAGCTTAATACTAATTCTATTACATCATCTAACTCGAAAAAAAACACCAGTGAAATAAAAAATACCAAGAGAAAGCATAACAATAGTTTTAAAGGACTATCTAATGATACATCATTAAAGGTTATGCCGAAACGAAATTTAAATTGGTTGTTTATATCAAAACTGGACAAACATACTGAGATAAATGACGTCATGGAATTTTTGAAAAAAGGAACTAATGCAACAGAGGGATTTATAGTGGACTCAGTGAAACCAAAATATGATGGCGCGGATTATGCTTCATTTAAAATAGGAATACCATTGGAGCTAATTAAAATTGTAAACAACCCGCAGTTTTGGCCGCAAGGTGTTTTTATAAATAGATTCTATTTCTCAAAAAAGGACGAAAATTTTCGCCGAATCAATCAACAAAGAGTTCCATCGTAGGCCCAGACGTTAATACTAATTTTAATTTATTCCATATAAACGTTCAGTCATTAAATAATAAAATCAATATGCTATCAGGATTCTTGCAACATGAATTATATCACAGTGTGTGCATTTCTGAACATTGGAGTAATAAAGAAGTGATTGACTTTCAAGTTTTACCCGGCTATGCTATGGTGGCAAATTACTGTAGATCGCAATACAAGCATGGCGGAACATGTATATATATAAAAAAAGGCATCTCTTGTGACGCTAATTCATTAGAGCGATTCTCTAGTGAAAAAGATGCGGAACTTTGCACTGTTTATGTCCATTCTGGTAAAATAGTTGTTATTTGTATACAGGGTGAGTTTTTTTCGATGTTCTCTATGGGGATCTCGGAAACTATAAGAGATAGAGAAACGGTTAAATGGGGAAAGAAGTGTAGATTTACGAGACGAATAAAATTCCACTTTCAAAGTTTTCAAAAAAGTCAAGGGTAACTAGATATTTTGAAAAAAGTAAAAAGTGTCAATTTTTTCAAATCAATATATCTCGGTTTTTATAACAGGTAGAAAAAAACTGTAAAGGACAAAGTTTTAGATAATTTTGTGCAGATTAATAAAAAATAATCATAAAATTTTTATCGCCACTATTTTCCGAGATATGACGCAAACTTACATTTTTTTAAATAGAAACCATAGTTGGCTGTGACCTCATTCAAAAGGTAATTTTTTTCCCTTTAATCCAATATCACATACGACATAGTTATTTCTAAAAATGAGTCAATTATAGTCATTTTAAATTTTATTATAAATAAAAGATGGGTAGCCATGAAAAAGATGAAAGTAAAACAATTGCAGTTGTTTATAATATTAGCAATATTGTAATCATTAGTTTTACAGAGATAAATTAAAATGAAACAACTGCATAAAGTAATTATGTAATTATCAATATATCAATAGGAGAGAAATTTTAATATTAAAAAATATAGTCAAAGAGTCCACTATTAATACTATTATGGCATAAATTATATTTTTTAAAATTGAATTTATGGCTTTTTGACTATTCTCATGTAAATTGAATTAAATGTTTCAATAACAACTAGTTTATGATCCTCCACAGATTGATATGATTTTTCATATACTTTGTTTTTTACATAACCCCACAGAAAAAATTCTAAAACGCGCAGATCGGGAGATCTAGGTGACCCTGGGATTGGTTTATTTCTTCCCACTTATGAGTTAGGAAAAGCATCATTTAAATAATTTGTAAAGCCAACATGTTATGAGGTGGAGCACCATCATATTGGAACCATTTCAATCTTGCTTGTAATGATACATTTAAACAATTGAGCGTATCTTCAAATGTTTTCTGAAGAAAATAAAAGTAATCAGTTTCACTTAGTGAGCTTTCAAAACCATATGGACCGAGAATTATTAATCCAAACACACCATGGATTAAACCCAAATTTAATTTGTAGTTTTCTCTGTGAAACTTCTCGTGGATTCTTTTAAGTTCATCTATGTTCATTGTGGCGATTAAAGATACCACAATTAGTGAATCGCGATCCATCTGTTCATAATATTTTTGTAAGAAACGTATTATCCTCTTGACAAATGGGTTTATACCACATACAGAAGGCCATTTGATAATTACAAAATTATTATACTTATGCTGGCTTTTCATTTTTATTTAACTTTGTAGAACTAATAATTACAATATTGCTATTATTATAAACAACTGTCATTGTTTTACTTTCATCTTTTTCATGGCTACCCATTTTTTATTTATAATAAAATTTAAAATGAGTATAACTCACTTATTTTTAGAAATAACTATGTCGTATGTCATATTGGATTAATGAGAAAAAAATTACCTTTTAAATGAGGCCATAGCCAACTATGGTTTCCATTTAAAAAAATGTAAGTTTGCATCATATCTCGTATAATAATGGCGATAAAAATTTTCTGATTATTTTTTATTAATCTACATAAAATTATCTAAACCTTTGTCCTTTACAGTTTTTTTCTATCTGTTATAATAACCGAGATATATTGATTTGAAAAAATTGACACTTTTTACTTTTTTCAAAATATCTAGTTACCCTTGACTTTTGAAAGTGGAATTTTATTCGTCTCATTAATCTACACTTCTTTCCCCATTTAACCGTTTCTCTATCTCTTATAGTTTCCGAGATCCCCATAGAGAACATCGAAAAAAACTCACCCTGTATATAGGTCTCCTGCTGGAGATCCCTATTTATTTTTAGATAAACTTAATGATGTTCTTCATCATATTATGATAAGGTCTAGTTATAAAAATTGTACAATATTTATAGCAGGCGACTTTAACATTGATTTTAACAAAAAAACTTCATTGCAACGTAACTTTGTATCATTATTAGATTCATTTGGTTTAAAAATTGTTATAACAGGTAGCACACGAATTGCACAAAAATCGGAAAGTTGCATTGATAATATAATCACAAATTTAAATATATATGATGCAGGGATAGTAAATCCAAATATATCCGATCATTTAGGTCAATATATTAAAACTGAAATTCCAATGAAACCGGACTCACAAATCATTAAAAAGATAAAAATGAATGTTAATGTAGTCGAAAAATTTCTCAGTAATGATATAATATTATGTTTCTCTGAAGAAAATGTAAATGTTATAGCAACGCAACTTTTATCTATTCTAACTAAATCGCTGAGTATATCAAGTGGAACTAAATGTAATTATAACAATTCGAATAAAATAAATTGGTATACCCCTGAGTTAAGACACATGAGGAATGTGTTGAATTTGCTATATGAAAATTTCAGACGAACTAAAAACTTAAATGATAAGCAATTATATGTAGATTTTAAGAAAGAATACATTAAACAAATCGATTCTGTTCGTAGATTTTACTGTGGTAACTATATAATGAATTCAAATAATCCAAATAAAGCCGCATGGAACCTTATTAATGCTGAAAGAAATTATTCTAATAATTTTAAATCACCTCCTATATTACCACAGGAGTTCAATCATTTTTTTATTAATCATATTGAAAGCATTATTAAGAATTTACCATTAATATCTTTGCCACTTCCAAATATACGTTGTTCTAGTGACTCATTCTTCTTCGAACCTACTAGCCCAGAGGAAATAATTTTAGTAATTACTGAACTAAAACGTAAAAAATCAAAAGATATTTATAATTTAGATGCATGCACAATGAAACAAATTTCTCATCAAATTGCTCCTTATTTATGTCATCTATTCAATCTTTGCTTCTTAAATGGTATCTTTCCAACAGACTTAAAAATTTCAAGAATTGTCCCTATCCATAAAAAAGGAGACGCAAATAATTGTGAAAATTACCGGCCAATATCCATTATTCCTGTGATTGGTAAGATTCTGGAAATATTAGTCAAACGTAGATTAATTAAATATTTTAATAAAAATGACTTTTTCACCGATTGCCAATATGGCTTTAGGTCAAACAAGTGCACTGAGTTGGCTATAGATGAATTAATACAAATTATCTTAGATAACATCAATAAAAATAAATATACTTCAATTACTTTGTGTGACTTAACCAAAGCATTCGACTGCGTCAACCACAGTATATTGCTAAAAAAACTGCAACTATATAATATTTATGGATGTGCATTAGAGTTTTTTAGATCGTATCTCAGTGATCGTAAACAAATAGTCTGTACAGATTATGGTAAATCTGATATTATAAACATAAATCATGGGGTTCCTCAAGGATCTGTGTTGGGCCCCATTCTATTTATTATATATGTTAATGATCTTCCATCTTATATGGCGCCAACAAAGGTTATTCTATTTGCAGATGACACTTCCTTTATTTGCAGTCATAATAATGTAAATATGCTTGAAAGTATGGTAGAGAATGCCTGCATGAAAATAACTCATTGGTTTTATGCCCATAAATTAAAATTAAATGACTTAAAAACACAAAAATTGCAAGTTGCGCCATACATAAGAGGAACAGTCTCTACATCAGTTACCGTGCTAGGTATGCGAATAGATAATCATTTAAAGTGGCTCGACCATATAGATACACTTGCAAAGAAATTAAGCAAGTCTTTATTTGTATTAAGAAAACTTGAGAAACTTGTATGCAAACAAACACTAAAAATGGTTTACCACTCATTATTTAATTCCCACATATTATATGGTTTACGAATGTGGGGGAATTCAAGCGGGGCAACTCGAGTTTTTATAATACAAAAAAAAGCAATTCGTATATTAGCAGCATTAAATAAGAGAGATTCATGTAGAGGATACTTTAAGCAATTACAGTTACTGACAGTACCGGCTATGTTTATCTATAAAACCTGTTTATATATACATACAAATAGACAAAAATTCATAAATGTCAACCGATTCCATAATTACGCAACAAGACATGGATCAAATATATTGTCATTTAGGGATAAACGTAATCGAGTGTCTGTTAATAATATTCAAGTAAGACTATACAATATATTACCTGAATGTATTAAGCAGATGACTTTAAAAAAATTTAAATTTAACTTGAAAAAATACCTTATTGGGAAGGAACCATACACAGTACGGGAATTTTATAATTAGAATATAAATTCTGTTACAAGAAATTAGTGCTAACTTTTAGTTTTCTTAGTATTATTATTAGTATTATTATTAGCTATTATTTGTACTTTTATTATTTCATTTAAATTACTATTTCTTTCTAATATAATTATTATAATATTTAGTTTGTATGTGATTTTTGTATCATTTGTATTGACGTGTGTAAAGATTTTGTAATCTGTTAACACTAATAAAGGATTTGATTTGATTTGATTTGATACCAACTAGCGAACTTGGGCTCTGAAGTTTATTTGAATTTATAAATTTGACAATTTAACATTATATGTTGAAAACGACAGGTCACAAATTTTCAATAAATAGAAATGAGTAAAAACAAGAATAAATTAGATTTAATCCTACTAATAAACCCGCTATTGAATTTATTACCTGATCAAATCCACACTATCCCTATTATACATCCTTCCCAGACATATGTCGAATAATCCTTAATCCTCACGTTCAAAGATACCGCTTGTTTTTCTCGTATTAATTACTGTTCGGTTTTTCCTTATAATCTATCGAGGTATATATTTTTGGCACTTTTTTGTTTGTTTTCAGTTAGCTATTGATAATGGGTACATAGTGCCCAAAATGTACATTTAGCTGTGAAAAAATAAACAGTGAAGAAAGGAATATAACTATGTTTTCAATTAATTCTAATTATCTCGATCTGTGCCTTAGCGTTATTGAAGATAAAATCAAAATATTATCTGAGACACGAATGTTGGAGTTGCTCTTAACATCGGGGTATTGTGTTACTGCAGGATATCTGTTAACAATTTCTTTCGCCTAGTCACAAGCCTTGGTAACGTCTACGTGTTTTTCCAACAGACGTTTCCTTCCGTAGTTACAAAATACTGATTTTTTTGATTATCAGAACGATTTATGAATTTGGGATATCGATTGTATGCATACCCAAGTGTCAGTTCTAGCCGTGGGTGTGCATAGTTTTTTCTCACTTTGCTGATTTCATCGGGGGGAGGCATCAAACAGATATCGTTTTCATCTAACCAATTTCCTTAGCGCAGGATTTCTTTATACTGCATTTCACTGGCGAGTTCTTTGTGTTCTACTTATCGGTGCTTGAATTTTATGAGCCCGTCCGACTTCGTCTTAAAGTTGTATCAAATACTGCGAGTTCGTTTTCATGCCCACCTGTAATTTTTCCCACAACTTCTTCTTCGGAATAAGCACGTTATCCGCGTTTTCGTTTATTACACGCTCAACAGGTACTGCGCCCTATGGTCTTCACTTTTGTGGTTCATCAACACAAGCACACAAAACCATTCCCTGAGATTCGATGCCCTCATCTTGGCAGGCTTCAAGTTGCACAATACCACAACCATCCTATCCTGCGTCTCTTCCTGAGTGTAATAATTTCCCAAACCAGAAACCACCGTCCTGAATGTCGGTTTTCCAACATCAATCTTTGATACATATAATGCATCTTTATTCGGATGTTTGGACACGTTCGTTCGTAATCTTATCAATACGGATATCCAAAGTTATTTCTTCAACAGCAGTTTGTGCTTTTTGTTTTCCAGGTGGAGGATAAGCCTTAGAGGCTTTGTGCTCGGGTTTTTCAAACGTTTTCCTAATAGAATCCAGCAGCCGATTCATGTAAACCTCACAGCCGTTTTCAAATCACGGGGATGGACCTCCATCTTTGCGGAGGCTTGCTTCAGCATATCGAAGGTTTCGTACTTGATATCACCGCCGTTTTCAGCGCCGACATGACGCTATTGTTCTCGATGTTGCCGAGCTCGCAAAATGCCGATGAAGACATTTTACCACCGGTCAATCCACGAACCATTGGATTCATTAAATGGGACATTTTCGTGTAACCAAGCTGAGGAAAATAATTCTCTGCGGAAATGAATATTTTTTGTATAGTTTAATGTCAGCCGACTCTTAACCCGTAGGTTCATATCAGCGGCGCAAAATTGTAGTGATGTCTTCTTCATGAATTTTGAATCAAATAGTGAATTTCTGGATTATCAATTATTTTATGAAGTTGATTTCATGCAACGCTTTGGAATTTGGGGTATTAATTATAAATGCAAATATGGTCGGAATCTATCTCTTCTGTGGCAAGCCATCGTATGTATACCCAAGTCCTAGTTCTAGGTTTGGGTATGCATATTATATTTTTACTCTACTGGTTCATCTGGGTGACGATCAGACAGGTATTGGTTTCTTCGAACCAATTTTCTAGGCGCAGGCTTTCTTCATACAGTTTTTGCTGACGAGACTGTGTGCTGGTATCACGTGCGCTGCCCTAAGTGTGTTGCCTATTTTAATGGACATGGCCAGCTAATCCACAACTCGTAGGCCTAAACAGTTCTTTTTATGCAACCTGACGTCTGACTTTCGAAGGAAGGACTTTCTCGGAAGCTTTCGTTGATTTATTTTCTGTAAGGCAGTAGTTTACACTTTAAAGTAAAATTCCGCTTCCCTGTCTTCAACTGCACTTCGCTGATGAGACCAAAAGTAGAACAGAATCTATCCATGGCAGTTTCGGTAGGAAACAATATTTTTTTCCGGTACATCTCAATAGAGTGGCCAAAAATGTTGCAGACGTTCCATATTTCTGGCGAGTCTACTGTTTCTCTTTGGTATGATTTAGCCTAGTATAGGAGCTCACAGAAACTGATTACTGCAGATCGCTGGAATTTATTCCTGATTTCATATTATAGAAGTCTGTATAACATATCTAGCTTTTTCTGGAAACGGTTTTAGTAATTAGCAAATAACGATGTCTTAGTTATTATAATAAAATCGCAGATAGCTTCCTGGCGTTGGCATGTGCCAAAGATTTTGCATTCTGGTTGTCTAGGCCTGTTTTGCTTGTTTTGGTACAAATATTATCGGTTATTTATTATTTCAAAACATTTTGATAGGTTCTTTCAGAAGCATTCTCAATAATTGGTTTGCATTTATGTCGAAAGTCTGCTCACTTTGTTAATGAAAGTAGATAAAATCCATGTACAACCGGAGAATGCATAAAAAACAATGTTAACAATCAAAGAAATAACTAAATTATTTGCAGACCATGGTTGTCAGTTCCATATCCCAAACTATATCGATCTGTTTATATTCTAGCGTCATTAAACATGAAATCGAAAGCGTCTGCATGAGGCATGAAGAAATGCTGGAATTGCCCATAACGCCGGGGTATTTTTTAGAAGCGGTGTTATTACAGGTTTTCTATAAATCATCGTCCTAGTCTTTATCTAAATGACCAATATCGTTCCTCGTCGTAGAGATGTTTCTGTTCTTTGAATAAAAGATGAAAAGAAAAGAAAGGCTAGAATAGCATCCTCCAAGACCTTGATTGCGAGCAACGTCTTAGAATAAGTAAAAGCATATATAAAAGAATTCCAGATGATCAACAGAATATTTGCTCCCTCAGCATCATAGAAGAGGAAGGGTTTGAGTGGAAGAACACGATTTGCAATTGTGAACTCCGCCCGTGCTGATTTCGCCCAAAGATAAATAAATTAATAAATAAAAATATGGGATATCAGCTGCATCTGTAAATACAGTACCTGTAGTAGTACTAGAACTTTGGTGTACATAGCTTTGCTTACTCTGCATGCTTTATTGATGAGGGTGACACAGAATAGTTTTTTTTTTAAATAATTTACTTTCCGCAGGAGTTCTTTAACAGCTTTTGGGTCAGCCAATCCCTAACTCGTAGGCCCAAATCGGCGACAGAACAGAAAATCCTACTGGTGATATCTGAGCAGAGGAGGTTTGGGTTGAAGACTTTGGACGTTCCTCTTTATGTAACCTGGTGTCTGATATTCGTAGCATTGGAGCTCCTCCGTTTCAAGTCCTTCTAGTGATCTAGTCTAGTTTAAGAGAGTAACATATCTAGTTACGTTACCTCTTACTTAGAATAAAATTTTAGGTGGCTTCTTCTTGGCACTGGTATGTAGCAAAAGTTTTCATGAAGATTTTTTGTGCTGGTTGTCTGGGCGCATACTATTTGTTCCCTGGTGTACATTATTCTTTATCTCTATAAACCACCTTTTGGAACGTTCCTCCAATCCGCATTTATGTCGGAAATCTGCTTAATTTGTTTATAAATTTTGATGCTGTCAATTACTATTTCGGGATTTCTTGATCTTTTAAAGCGGGTAGAATGTAAAAAACTTCTGCGATAGTTGGATGGCATTGATGAGCTGCTGGAGCTGTTCGGTTTTCAGTGGCTTGACTTCTTGTGCTTGGAATTTTCCTAGCTTCTGCTTTCTTGTTACTATGTCCTACTCATTTGGTGTCAGTTTGTAGAGATAAATGTGGTTCTTGACAGCGTTTATTTACAAAAGAGAATTATATAAAGTATGTACAAGGGAGAGGAGGGTGACTGATCATTTTGGCAAGGATATTTAGGTCCTCGTTTCCCGTAATGCTTAAGAACTGGGGTTCCGCGAGCGATGGCTCTAGGGGCCGCTAGGCAGCAACGTGTTTACTTGGCTAATTCCTCAAATTTCAGATCTTAAATATTCTCTTGTACTGATTGATGGGGATGCAGCTGTATTTAACAGTGCGCCTTTGGCTGCTTCTCCCTTCACGCGTGGTGGTTCTGCGAAGGGGGTGCGTTTGTAGGTGTAAAGGCATACGAGAAAATGGAATGCGCGGAGAGGGTAGTATGGAGATGAATACGTATCTCGTTACAAAATTTATCATATAACTAATTATTAATAAATATTGCAATATTTTCCTAAAATTATTTATTATAGAGATCAACGATTTGAATTATTTGAGTAGAAAGGATTTCTAAACCTTTCAGATCATCACTGTTTGTTTACCACAACCAGAACTAGATGACTGTACCCCATCGAACATTAACAAATACCAAACTACAAAAATTGTTTTTGTTCCACAAAATAGACAGTTTTGACGCTATCAAAAAAGACAAGAAGAAATAAACAAACAGCTTTATAGAAAATGGTTTCAAGAATTTAAGGATCTTAGATCATCCTGCAGAATAATAATGGACAAATCAATATACGCACAACAAAAATTTAGTATTTCACCAGGAAACAAAACTTCTGCTGAAATATCTTGAGAATGCAGCAATTTTTCAATAAGAATAAAAAAAACTGGAACAACAACCAATACATTAAGAATTACTTGTTCACATCATTCATTATGTAGTAACAATTTTCGCAATTTTATCGTTGTCATGATGTTCAACCTTATTTTGCATACCAAGAAGAATTATTTAATCCAGATCAAGAGGATATTCACCCTTTACCAAATTAATTGTGGACATTCAACCCTAACAAGCATCTTGTAATAAATTAGGAAATTTTGAAACAACATTTAATAAAAACAAAAATCAATTTTCTAAAATTTAACTATATGAAAATAATTTAGTTAACATTTAATTATTGTTACCGTATCAAAAATATCCACTTAATAATTCCTTTATAATACTATTAACATTTGGTCGGTTTTACTCATTTATTAAATTAAATTAAATTTCATAGTGTATTTATTTATAAAACATTTACGCTAAAATTACATTTATCAATTACTAATTATTTTAAACCCTTTCAAGCGCACGTAGTGTATAAACTAGAATTTTCTACCATTTAATCTAAATACAATCTGACGGCATTCTTGAAACGTGGTTATAATCTAGATTGGAAGCACACGCGGATTCACCTTAAAGTAATATAACGCCAACACTCTTATACGTTGCATCTCATTTTAGACCTTGCATATACACGACATGCATTACCCTTGACATACATAACGATATAATAGAATAATGATATTGAGTATATTTATCTCCACTATCCGATCGGAAAATTGACTCTACATTTACTATAGAAATGTATCACGTAAAGATTATTAGCTTAAATTCAGACATTTACTAGCTGAAGCCAAAACCTTTATAACCTAAATAATTTATATATGAAATAACTTTTAATTTAAGAAAGTTAACCCAGAAGTTTATATTTTAATCACACACATACACAACGAACTTCAGGAATAAATAGAATTTAATTAAGAATTATACTCCAATGTTTCCCTAACTAGTTCGAAACGAAGATATGAACTGACAAGATTGCCGAACTCAACTCTGACCTTTTAGTTCGAGACCGAACGGTGAGTTTGTGCAAGGATCGCCCGTAAAAGTATGGACAAAAACGTAATTGAAGTTAAAGCAGGAAATATATAACGGGACGGCAAAAAAAATAGGGCGGTTTTTTACTTAAATTACACCCCCCCACACTTCAAATCGCGTCACACGCTTTCGAGATGTGTTTTGTTCACTTTATTTTACACGGCGATCAAGAATTTAATTACGGACGTTATGAAACCATTAAGTTCACTCGTGGAAGCAATTAATCAGCTTGAAATTAAACTCAATTAAAAGTTCTCAATCAATAAGCGAACTTCGATAATAATACGAAGTTAGATGTACGAGTGAATTGGTGACCGTAGTTTATGGAAATATTTAGTTTATTATTATAGATTTTAAAAAAGTAGCATTGAATTTTTATTGAGTTTTAAAATTTCTAATTTTTCCATAGTTTTTAAGAATGAATTTAGTTTTATCTACGAAAGAAATAGTTAATTATAAATTTGATGGGGCAAAGCACTTGTTAAGTGTTTTATCCCATCTAATTTACATATCTCGTTCCGTCAAGAGTTGTAGCTCAATCAGTATTAATCAGTTAATTATTATTATAGTCATAACTAGTCGGAGAGAAAATAATAAATTATCTGTGAAATAAACACTATTATCTGCTTGTATAGCTTAATAAACCGAATACTTAAATACAATGAAAATAATTGCTTTGTTTATATTTAATTTATAATCAACTACCTATTATTAACATACTCATAATTTTTTACCAAGTGATAAATGTGAAACAAATAAAAGATATATTTATTTTTTATATTGACCTTGAATAAAATTTTATAGAACTTTTTAATGTGCTGAAATAAAATAAATCGATCTAAGAAAATGTCCACATTTATACGAAATCCGTTCGTCATCCGTGTTTGAATTGTGACAACCGTTTGTCAGCAAGGAAATTTTAGTAAAGTTTACTCATCGGGAACCGACATTTCGTGCCACTGTAAGAAATGTCTCCCATGACGCCCGGCCTACATTCTTTCGCAAGTAAATTTATATTTTTGTTTAGTACCATTGTATTCTTTTATATACCGAGTGTAATCCAAAACAACACTGCCCAACAGTTTTTTATCAATTTTAAATTTTTCAGGTCAGGCTAAGAGTAATTTGGAATTTTGCAGTCAGACTTACTTACTTGCATATATTATATAATTTTAAAATAGTTTACCCTGTTTATTACTTTATTTTATTTTCAAGTCGTTATTTTACACAATAATCAATTATTTTTTTAATAAAATCATAATTTTTGACTGGACTACCCTATAATTTATTTCATATCGTAGACTTATAGATACACTTATCTATTTTAAAAGTTTGCTGCTCATATTTACGTAGAAATCAGTCGTTTATTTGAAATAAAAATATTTCTTAAAAAGTATTCTTTAATCTAGGTTGGTGTGACCATCCTATTGTCTTCTATTCTGTATTGTAGATGGATTGCATTTACTTATTTTCACGGTTTGACGTTCATATTAACATACAAATAAATCAAACATTTATTTTGTTTTAATATATGTTTTAAAAAAATCTTTAATTTAGATGATAGGGCGGGAACATCATCCTTTGTTCTTATGCTCTTGGTTAATAACATTACTCCCATATTACCATGCTTATGCAACGTTAGAGAAATACCAAAGGTTTGGCTTTACTATTTTAATTAAATAACAATAATAATCATACCAACTGTGTTGAAGAAAAACACAAGGTAGGGGTTTATAAATTTTATTACAGTTTTTGATATTTCTAAAAATGTTTTAGAATTTTCTGTTATATTTTTTTCGAATGGTCGTCAGAAGTTGTAGAAATCTTTTACGTTTATAAGGTTTTCCATTAGTTTTCTTTTATATATAATTAAAATTCTTGAAAACTGTAAATATTTCTTTGGTAATTTTAAGAGTTTTTAGTAATTTCTCTGTAGGTTTCAAACTATGGCATAAAATTCTTTTCTAATTTTTTGATATTTCTAGAAAGACTTTTAGAAGTTTTGAGAAAGATTTTGTCATTTCTCTTCTTGACATTAATTATTTTACATATTATTTTTAAATGTGTTAGTTTGACAAATAAAGCACTAATGACCTTTCTTCACAATTTTATTTGATTAACCAAATGTACGTTTCGGACACAAAGTGACCATTATAAATGGATTAGCACTGAATACAATTGATAATGTTCACTTTGTGTCCGAAATATACATTTGGTTAATCAAATAAAATTGTGAAGAAAGGTTATTAGTGCTTTATTTGTCAAATTAATTTGATCTTCACGTAACTCAAGCAACCAATTTATTACAATGGCTTCCTGGTCAACCGAGTTAAACCAACACTTTTAAATCAAGACAAAAATAAGACTTATAAGTGCCGACATGTATTTCCTAAAAAAGTGCACACACAGTAACAAAATCTTTCCTAACTTTATTCAAGTGAAAACTGCGAAATATAAATATAACATCTCAAAGCTAATAACTGATTTCAAACTTAAATTATTAAAGTTCGAAATTGGTTATTTACATGGAAAAGAACAGATTTGGAAATAATGGCGTACGAACAACACTTGCACCTCAGCAAAACTCTTACTCAAGAAGCCTGGGACGATTTCAACGAAACATGCATACAGTTATTCAGAAAAAAGTGAAAAACAAATCAATAATAATACAAAAGAAGCTTAAATCTCTGTTATCGAAAAAACAATAAAAAGAACGAATCCCACAAGAAAACACTCCTGAACTTACGCAAACATTAGTAATTAATAAGACGAACATCACTTTTTCCAATAAAGAACTTGATTTATTATCCTACGGTTTAAAACATCCCATCCCCACGAAGTTCCCCTTGGAAAATATCATTAATGATATTGATATCGCTTCATCCAGACTACCCCCTGATCAAGCTGCAGAATTCCATTCATCGGCGAAGGAAATTTTGAAGAAAAACAGGAATAGGAACACCCGAAAACAGGAAGGAACCAGTGCACATAGTTTAGTTAAAAAGTTAAAAGAAAAGGAGTGTTTTTTATCTAAAATTGGATAAAGGGAATAGTGTTGTGATCATGTAGAAAGCGGACTATACAAATAGTGTTAAAAAATTATTAGATTCCGGTCCTTATATTATCCAACAAAAAACCCACTTAGAACTTACATCAGAAAGATTAACGAAACATTAAAAGACTCAGCATGTTTAATGGACAAAAACCTCAGTTTGAAGTTAAAAGAGAAAAATCCTAAAATGCCGCAGTTATATTGTCTCCCAAAAACTCATAAAGAAGGTAACAAATTCAGACCTATTGTTTCAAACATTAATTCCCCAACTTACAAAATAGCTAAATGGTTAGTCACTCAATTTCAATCTTTACAACTTGAAAATAATATGTCAATTAAAAATTCTCTAGAACTTGCCGATAGTCTAAGAGACATTCATATTTCAGATAACGAAAGATTAATTTCATTTGATGTTGAATCCCTGTTCCCTATTATTCCTATTAAAGAGACATTATAAATTCTTAAAGAAATATTAGTTAAAAATGAAATCGCAGCTGATCATATTCAAATATATCTTCGACTTACAGAACTTGTGATGGACTGTAATGTATTTGAGTTCAATCACAAGTTCTATAATCAAACATTCAGCACTGCTATGGGAAACCCATTATCACCGTTTTTGGGTAATATCTTTTTAAATCATTTCGAAAATAATGCTAAAAACAGCGCAGTTTCCAAAGAACTGGTTTCGTTACTTTGATGATGTTTTTGCCATTATCAGAAGTGATTTTAATATTGATTCCTATATTACATCCCTTAATAGTTATCACAGTAGTATTAATTTTACACACGAAATAGAACAAAATAAATCTTTACCCTTTTTAGATCTCCTTATTACTAGAAATAATAATAAATTAGAATTTAAAATATTTAGGAAACCCACACACACCTTTAATTACCTGCATGCAGATTCCTGTGCCCCAATGAAATATAAATTAGCATCATTCAGGTAAACAATAAATGAATTTAGCTTGATATAAATTCATTTATTGTTCCAAATTACCATAGTATAGTCACTCACAAACTATTTTAACGTACATTCAATCATTTTTAGTTCATTTTACAGAAAGAAATACGTTCAAACTATATCGATGAGTTTGCTTTTAAGGCCATCAAGTTTTATTTTTACTTTACATAATCAGCTGCAAAACGACTAATACTAGGTGTTAATCCATTTAGAACTTACTTACTTACTTACTTTCTACTTCTCTTTTTCTTTGCATTTTTGGTTTTCTTCAGTTCTTCAACTGCAGCTAACAAATCAATATTTTCTTTGAAAAAATGCAATATATGGCTATGACTGCTCTGTTATCCTCTATTTCCTAACATAAACTTTTTAATACACCTATTGAGGTTAGTGCATGATTATTGCGCCCTTTTTTTAAATAAACCAAGCAACACATTTTTTAACAATATAAAATAACTCGAGAAATTTTATAGTTTGTTCTTAAGTAAAAAAAAATAAACCAGTTTATTTAAAAAATTATTGAGTTGTTTAACTTTTATGCAAAAAATTGCTCTAAAATATTCTTAATTTAGAAGAAAAATTAAAAATTGTATATTTGTTTGAATCTTAACAACAGGTTTTTTTAAATTAACGTTTTATTTTAAATTACAAAAACTAAAACTGTTTTTGTGATACAACAGACAAAAGAAGATATACAACATGGTTTAGAAATTAAACATTAATTCATTAAAATATTTTTTTTGTATTTAATATAGGGTAAATGAAAATTGAAGCGTTTTAAATTTAAAAAATTGAAAGAATTATTCTAAATTAATTTTAAAATCTTTTAAAACGAAATTGCAAAAAAATTGCTTTGTCAGAGCGGGACACTAGCCACTTGATTTTGGGTGATAGTCCCTTTGATCTCTTAACCACAACCACTCGCTAACACTGCCAGAACGTTTTGATCGACTTCTGTACCTTGGTTTGAAGATGTTTACTCCAGATCAGTTTTGGATCTAGGATAACCCCCAAAATACTTTACCTGTGAAGCCAGAATTAGTGGGGTGTTAAAAATCCCGGGCACCTTCATTCTGTTTGGTTTCTTTTTGTTCTTTTTGTTGGTGAACAGCATCAACTCCGTCTTAGTTGAATTTACCGAAAGGGCGTTGTACACCATTTGTCGCTTAATATAGTGGGGCCCTCTGCGTTAGTTCACTGAGTACACATTTACAGCGGCCTTTAATTGTTATGCAATATGCATATCCTGTTGCTTAAAAGTCAGATTCATTTACTTTCCTTTGCAAGTCATCTAATCTATCAAGATGTTTCAAGTAGTTCTCCTTCCTGTGGAGAGCCATGAGCCATTCTTGTTCGGTTTGTATTTGGACCGTCCTTTTGCTTAGCGTCTATTTTATCCATTCAACAAATGCAGCTGGAGTACCGAGCATTGAAAGAGCTTGTTCTATGCTTTGCCAAAAGCTATTTCTATGTCGATAAATAGGTCTAATGCCGATATTTAATTTACCAACGTCTACTCAATATGAGTAATCACACAGTGAAGTGCTGATTCGGTTGAGCGTTCTGGTATGTGCATGTTGATTTCTGTGAAAAGGATTCGTCTTAAAATATGGTCCCTGATGAACCAATCAGATAGCTTCTCCAAGGTTTTCATCATAAACAATGTGAGGCCTATTTTTCCGTATGATTTGACATTACTGAAGTCTTCCTTGTCTGGTTTTGGGTATAAATGCCACCTTGACTTTTCTCCAGTTATGGGGAACACTTCTAAAAGCTAAACAGGGCCACCAGCTTTGCAGAATAGGTAACTAGGTCTTAGTAAACTCCATCCATTCCTGAAGACATAAATGGTGAGAATGTTTGAATGGCCTAAGTTATTTTAGGTCCTGTTTATATGTTTAAAAAGTGAGAACTTCAAAGGAACTAAGTATATTATCATCGCTTTTTTATATTTTTAATAGTAATAAATGTTTGCTTATTAATTAGATTTTTAAGTGTCAAAAAAATGTAACTTTGGCAACAATTTGACAAATTAGGCGTTTTGATGTTGCTATTTTCCAAATATTTATGTATTTGAAACTGTAGTTGTAAACTGTTTATTTTTAATATTTGAATGTATTAAAGTAGTTTGGAGGGAGAAAAGGTAGGGTAGGTTGAGGAATTAGGGTAGGCAATGAATAACTTATTAACCTAGGTCAAGTGTGTTATAGAGCAATTAATAATTTATTTTGATAGGTAAGGAGTTCGCTAGAACAATTAATAATGCGCTGGGATAGGTCACAAAAGTACGATAAGGCAAATAATATAAGACTTGTACAAAATTACGCTATGGCAATAATAAATTTATTGAGACATGTCAAGAGTACTTTTAGGTAATAAATAATTTATAAGTCAAGGTTGAGTTCACACCAGAGCTTTAAACAATTAATTAAATGCACCAAGAATGTGCTTTAAATAATTTTAGGTCAAAATTACGCTAGTTCAATGAATAATGTATTAGCCTGAGTAAATAGTATGCTAGGGCAATTATTAATTAACAAGTAGAAGTTTAGATTACGTCAGGAAAATTAAATATTTGATAGAGGCAAAGAAAGAAATCTAAATGATAAAACGTTTACTTTGTTTTACCGATATATGTTTAAATTTTTAAGCTGCTTTCTGATTTCTTACTGAAGGTGATTCTTTTATGCTTATTGCAATTTTCATTCTTTTCAAAAGTTAACTTTCACAATTTTTAAGAATCAACTATTAATTGTGACATCAGCATATGAATAGAGAGAGATTTTAGGTCTTATATTTAGTGGGGCTATTTTATGGTATTGTAATATTGATTTTGATAATGACTTTAGAATAAAAATTTTGACTGATTGTACATTTTTTCAACTCGTAAGTTTTCTGGCTTCTTCTTCTATCTTTGTCTTGTAATTTTCTGATATATGATTTTGCTAACTGTATATGACGTAATCGTCGGAGAGATGAATTTCGATTTGATGATAAAGATAAACTGATTGATGTATATCATAGTTATATCTCTTAGTTTAAACAAAAACTTTTACCTAGCCATAATTTTTGGGCCTATTTGATTGTTTCTTTTCGTGTCAATTGTACAAATTTCGAGATTTAAGGCATTGTTAAATTTTACATCTAATGTTGTGTGTAGTTTTATAATTCGTAATCTGAGACAAATATTTGCCTTCTGTGCTACACTGTTTTCAATCCCAAATTGAAAAATTAAATGGAATAGGTGAACTATGGTAATGATATTTATTAAAATTGTACATGCTTTAAATAATTTTTAATGGATCATCCTTTTAAAATTTATTAAAACCCAATTATCTATAAATTTTATATACGAGAAGAAATTAATTTTATTTAATTAAAATCAAATTTCGTTATTACTCAATTGGTGGATGCGCCGGGTGCATATACA
Organism: Ontholestes murinus; assembly: GCA_963969525.1. Classification (NCBI taxonomy): domain Eukaryota; kingdom Metazoa; phylum Arthropoda; class Insecta; order Coleoptera; family Staphylinidae; genus Ontholestes; species Ontholestes murinus. The sequence continues at coordinate 40,744,929 of OZ018397.1, read as the reverse complement.
GAATATATATAAATATATGCATTTATAGCATGAAGATTTAAGATTAATATTATTTAATATTACTGTTATTTTAAGCAAAATAATACTTATTATCTATTGTGTTATTATCGATCACAATCAAATGAAGCTTGTGTTGATATCAAAGAAATTGCAATGATTAATAGTCGTAGAAGTTATGATATCATCATAGTATTATTCATTAGTTTTCATTTGTTTTATTTGCGAAACCTTTTTCTTTAATAAAATCGTTTCTCGTAGGGGCGTTTTAGGTCAAAGCCCCCGATAAACGAAAGTTATGAAGGACAACAGAACTATAAAATAAAACACAACTTTAAGAACGTATTTCATTACTCTTATATTTTGAGTTCTATACGATTATTTATTATTTAAAGTTAACTGAATACATTTTTCGTGCTTTCTAAGTATGTGTGGTCAAATATCTCAATATATTGTGATTTTGTCTAAAGTAAAAACGTTAAAAAAATAATACCAGTACGAATCAGACTAATGGCATATCTTATTTTACCTAAAATACCATTAAACTTAAAACTTATACTGTTAATTTGAATGTACCCGGCGCATCCACCATATACGTTTTAATGAAAATATAATTTTCTCGTCTTAAATTTTCCATAAAATGTATAAATAATTAAGTTTCATTGAATTTAAAAATAATAATAATTTGAAAATTATTAAAACCATACACGAATTTACAGCATTAATGAATAAACCGTGTTTATAATAGATAGCGAACCCGGACACAAACAACCAACCGAACTAATTAATAGATTACGCGTAACAGTTTCACCCTCAAAAACACACATTGTTTCGATTCTAATTAATATTCCAATTTCATCTCTCCATAATATTCATTAAAATCGCCCGTTTAAATAAACAATGCACATTAAAACCTTGCACGAACAATGAGCGGCAAATGGTGAAATTTACATCCATTAATCCGAAACCCTGGCCTTCATCGGAATTTGATAAACACCGAATTTGCATACAATTCAGTTAATTAAAAGGTGTGCTCCGGCCTGGAAATAATTAGCCAGATATCACGTGCAACGCCATATAAGTCAAATTGGGATTTATGGTCGTAATAGCTAGGTAGAGTATTGCACGTAGTGAAGTAATTACAGTGCATGAACTGCTACTTAAAATAATCCAAGAGTAAGAAAAATAGTCTTAAACAAAACGGTAGAATTAATATTTTTTTAATATAATTATGACAAGGAAATATTTAATATGTTGATTAAAAGGCAAGTATTAAATGTTAAATGTTTTTACTATATAATACCTGATTATAATATCGAAGTAGGTAAGAAAATAATAATACGTTGATAGTATCAAGAATTTTATACTGTTTATTGTGACTAGTTTCGTCTTATTCGGACATTATCAAACGAATACTTATCTTAAAGTAACGGCTTCAACAATCAATCATGATTATAATATATTAACAACTTTATTAACAAATAAAATCATGCAGTTTTAGATTATTATAGCATATTATTATTATTTAGTTCAAAATTTCAATATCCAGTAGAATGTTGCATACATTTACTCTGTATAATATAATGTGACGACTGTTTCAAATTAGCATACTCAATTACGTATAAACATGGAATTATCAGAGCTCAATGAATATAACTATTGCGTAATTTATGCATTCATAGTTACTATAATCAATATTATTGTATTGTTAATACAATGCTTTAATAAGCAGCACCATGAATTTAATAAATATCTGTTTTATCTCGCTAACAAAATTTTCTCCATCTAAATAAAATAAATTCGCCCCCCGTAATCCCCACTTGACACTTCTACGATACTTTCTCGATAGTCACGGTCAAACTTGATATCATAGGGCCCCGAGAACGATTTCAAATTAGATTACTCTAAATTTTTCCGTGGAATCCTTACAACTTTTTATCGTTCATTCTTACCGTAATAAGATTACGTAAGATGTAATTAAGCAAGTTCCTCACGTTCCCATGGAGGTTTAATTTAGTTGTAAAATTTGTGTTCGTGCTTCGGATAACGTGCGCCCGGGAAGCAGATTTGCCGACTTGAAAATTCCGCGCGCATTATATTCCCAACAATATCTTTTTATTGGATTGGGGCTCGGGGGGCGATATCCGAAGATCGGTTCGGGGATGCGTGTAACGTCGGGCCCTTGATCTATCCATTTGTTTTTCAATCTTTGTAATTTCCACGGCGCCATTTTACATCCCGTAATCTCGCATCGCTATATCGGTTTTTCATTCGAATGGGCGTGCGGTTTTAATGGTTGTTTCTGAGATAACTTTGCTCGGAGGAATGGCTGTTTTAAGTGTGTTGGCGTGGTTACGATTTTTGTTTGAAGACCATTTGTTAGAAGCATGTGGATGAAATAAGTGAACGCAGGCATTAAATTCAGAAAATGCACGTCAGCTTTGTTGAAACGAGCGTAATACCGACGCAAGTTAAATAATACAATGTGTACTGACCAAATGAAAAGATACCGAGAGATTTTCGTAGCTAGAGCACGTTTAATTTTTAAACTTAATTTGCTACGTTAAATAATACATGCGACACATATTTTATATTTAGTCTGTTGATTGTTAAAAAAAATTCTACAAAATTATATAAGTAAGTAAACTTTATTTACAACAGACAATATACAGGGTGTTTATATCCGTTGCTTTGTTCACGAATGTTGTATCATCGGCGAATTGGAAGAATTTTGGGGAAGCAGATGCTGATGGTAAGTCATTAATATAAAGCAAAAAAAGCAGGGGACCAAGTATGGATCCCTCTGGTACACCACACCATATTTTAAGTACATCTGGTCAGAGGATTTACCGTTTACAACTACGATTTGCTGCCTTGCCGAAGATAGGTGCTAATAAAACGGCAGCTATTTGGATCAAAGTTGTAAAAATAAAGTTTTCGTAACAGAATGTCATGATCGATGCAGTCGAACTCTTTGCTAAGGTCCAGAAATGATGAAGAGATGTGCATACCGAGTTCGAAACCTTGTATGATTTCGTCAGCAAGAGCGACCACCGCATCGGACGTGGACCTTCCCTTGCGAAAACCATATTACGTATTAGACAGTAATTTGTATGTTTCCAGAAAATCCAACATTTGCTTAAGTAACATTTTTTCAAAAACTTTTGCTATAACGGGTAATATAGCAATTGGCCTGTAATTATTCAAGTCATCTTTACTACTTTTTTTAAATATGGGATTTACACGAGCTTTTTTAAGTGAGCTAGGAAAGATACCGTTTAAAATGCACATGTTAATTAATTTTGTTAGTGGCATTACGATAACATCTTCGACCCTTTTAAGAAGGCCAACTGAATAGTTATAAATGTCTTTTGATGGTGAATTTTTAAGACCAAGTATAGTGTCCCTAACCGCTAGATTCATAGTATCCTTAAATTTAAAATATGGAGTGTATTTAATGGGAGCATTGAGCATAAACGAAACTGGTGATTTTGTTGTACTAGGAAGACTGCAAACGAGATCTTTAGCAATAGTAGCAAAGTGAGCATTGAATGTATTAGGATCGATATCACATATTAAATCACATACAGTTTTATTCTTAATTAAAGACCATAACGCTTTTAGACTATTATTAGATTTTTTTATATAAGATTAGTTTGCCCATAGTTTTGCATTTCTAAGAGCAGTGCTGTATTCGCGTTTGTACTTTGTCGCTGGCATCTTTTATTAATAGGAGAGTTTCTCGCATAAGATAAAGAGTTTTGTTAAACCATTTAATGTTACTGTTTCTGGGAATAACCTTTTATTCCGTATGGATACGTGGCATATTCATATAAAATATTTATAAATGAATTGAATGTCTTTTCCGGACTATCATTACTGATAAAACTCCAGTCTGTGGCTTTTAGTTAAGCATAGAATTTATTTATACCAATTTGCTTAATCGGTTTTGTAATATTTTGTTTACTATTCTTGGATATATTATATAAATTGACATTAACATTGTGTTTAAACACACCTCGAAAATCGAACATCGGCAATGGTTCAATTCTATTTGGAATGGATTCATTCTCTTAGCGGCCTTTCGCCAGAAAGGACGCGCGTAGTTATGACATAGCTGCACTGATGAGCTGTGATACCGCGAAACACGTGTCTGCAGATAGTTATTGCATAACACTTTTCGAGGAGCGGTTAAAAAATGATAACACCACAAACATTGTTACATCGTGCTGAATATGATTTCAGACATGTAACGACAGCTAGTTTTTACATTCAAATGTAAAACATAAGTGCAGAAATTTATTTTTTTCACTATTAATTATTATTATTATCACTGCACTCAAATTTCAATATTAAGTTTGAATAAAGGAAGGTTCAAAAATATTAATAACTGAGCTTATAGATAAGGTATTTCTAAATGTAACGATGATACAATTTTTGATAAATGTCCAAAAGTAAATTAATTGTTTACTTATAATTTTGAGGGTGAATCGGAGATGTTTTAAGACAAATATAAAAAATGTTATGAACTTATACTTATAAAGCAATTAAGATATTTTTATATTTTAGGCCTAAAACCAAATATTTATAACGTCATAGGTACTCGTAATATTAAAGGCGAATTGGGGATGTTTAAATGTTATGAGTTTCTGTGATAGGGGAAGCCTCCCGAAATTTATAAACATTAAAATATCTATTATATTTATCATGTCAGTGATTTCAGTTACAGAAAAATATTGACCAGACATAATTATAATAATAATTTAAATTTAAAGTTCAACTTATGGCATTAAAAAAGGTGTGGATTATTGATTATACACGTATCGGATTTTCCCGAATAGCTTCAGGCCTTTATAATTCTTTTATCAATTATATAAATAATAAAGAATTTCATTCAAATTCTTTTTAAATAATCCAAACCCTCACTTAATGTATGGTATACAAGTGTATAAGCCATCTTCTTTAGAGGAAATGTTCCATGATATATCACTAGAGAGCGGATTTCTAGCATTATGCTTATCCATAATATTAATAGCATCGAAAAAATTTCTAAATATCTATACGAATCTTGAAGAATGTGATTACTTAGCGCTAAGTTTTTTTTGCTTTTTTTGCTTATTTTGACTTTTTGTGCTTATTTTCATGCTTTTTTTTAGATTCTGATGCCTATTTAGAGCATTTTCTTAAACATTTAAAAAATATTTAATAAAAATTACACGCTGATATTAAATTAATGTGCTAATATAGAGAATTATCGAAAAAATCTGTATCCCATCATTTATAGATTATATTTGTATTACATATTTTCTTCGTGTCTTTTGACAACATATTTCTTTTAAATCTTTATAATATAATACAATAATTATAATGAATTATATTATTAATAAATATTAGTATAAATTACCAATTTACAAAGGATTCGTTTATAAATAAGTAGATATAATAGATAATTATTCAGATAATACAGACGAGCGCTTCATAGGAATCACACCTATGATATTTAATATTTTCGTTAATTTTCATATTCAAACTCGCATTCATTAATTGAATTGACATTCCAAAAACTTTGCTTATTTATCAAAAATTACTATATGCGTGAATCGTATTAACCTGGGGAATCACAGATAAATTATATTATATAATTCACATGTATATTTAACCCATAATGAAAAGGTGAAAACCACAATACAAGAATTAATTAGAGACTATCCAGAATTAACAAGTGAAAATAATACATTATTTTGTAAGGCATGCTTAAAAATAGTAAGCTTTATTTTAGTTCCCAACTGCATCCTAACTAGTCAAGAAAAAAATCAGCTCAATTTCACAATCTTTAGCATCATCTTCAACAAACGATGGATAATTTAAATTAAATTCACATTTGTGCAAAATACTTTTACATTCGAATATCCCTTTTAGAAAATTACAAAATAATGCATTTAAATCTTTTTTTGGGAAATTATTGTAAAATGCGCATTCCTGAGAAAAAATTATGTAGCTCTTGCGTACTATGAAACCATACAAAAATCAAAGATATTATTAACAATAATTATATGTGATTTGGTGTGAATGAAACCACATACGCTTGTTTAATTTAATAATAGGAGTTTAACATGAATACATCCGACCAAAAGTATTTTGATATATATATATATATAAAGAATTCAAGAAAACTTATAATAACATTGTAGCAACATTCATAAATGATGGGCTGACAAGCTTATTTTTGCCGTAGACAATACCAAGTTACAAAATTTTACAATGCATTTTGTGCATTGTACAAGTTTAGCACATGAATAGAAACGAATTTCTGAAACTATAAGAATGAAATTTTCATTTGTAGATTTAATTAAATATGGAAAAATAATTCTTATATTCTTCTGTGAGTGCAATTATTCAAGGAGTCATTACCTGATATCTCACTGCCCCATAAACCAGTGATAACAAAATGGGGAAGAATTTAATAGGGTTATATACAACTTTCCGGAAACGACAAGCAAATCAGTTGATGACTGTCAAACAGTTCTTAAGAAACAAGAGCTTTCTTCAAAACGATTTAGTTACATAAAATCGCGTTTAAATTTTGTGAGCACCACAATCAAATCTTTATAAAAGCAGATTCAATTTAGAAAATACCCGGACGCATTGACCAAGAAATCAAATGAATATGGAAAGAAGCATTCGGTGAAAACGAAGGATTTTTAATATTAAATAAATTAAACTTGATTTTGAATGGCAATTTTCAAATGCATCCAGCTATAATTTAAAATAAAGAGGAGCTTTTCCACTTTCAAAAATTTATTGAGCGTCAGAAGTAATAATTTTTACAATTAAACCCCTAGAACAACATTTAATGATCTACTGTTTTCATGAATAGATTTTAGTTATTTCGAAATGTATACAAAATTACAATTTAATTTTTAAATACTTACATAATATTATATATTGCGTAAAGAAAGTATGTTTATTTTAGTTTTAAGCAGAATTTCTATGTAAAATATGTTGATAAACGTGTAACATATTAAGAAAGTATAGTTTTCTTTAGTGCTTTTTTGTGTTTTTATGTTTTTTTTCTGTTTTTATGCCTTTTTAATGCTTTTTTTTCTCTAAATTTTGTGCCTTTATAAGTGCTTTTTTCACATTTTAGAGCTTTTTTATCCGCTCTCTAGTTATGACGTATGAAGTTCTGTAAATATTTTAAAGAATTATTTAAAAGATCGTCCCATATTAGTAGAAAATTTTAGAACATGTAGCTGGTTATTATAAATCAGAAATATTAGTTAAAAATATCAGCAGATTTAATGACCCATTTTGTTCATCATTTATTTAAACGACCTACCCAAATATATAAACTATCCAGTTTTTGTGTATGGCGATGACACAAGTGTGTGCGTATGTGGATCAAATAAAAATGAATTGTTAAATAATAACGAGCAAATTAATAATACAATTATATAATAATTCTATACTAAGGCAAATTCTACTAAGAAATTATGTAATTTATTTTATTTAGCTAGAGTGAATATTAAAACTTAATAAATAAATAAATATTCAATACTATTATAATTAACTAAATGGCTGATATATACAAATTATATTCATTTGTATATATCAAAATCCATTTTGCTACTTAAAATAAAGATTGATGTTTGGCAGTTTTAGTTCTTGTAAAAAGCATAAAATTTTATAATCATCGATAGCAAATTAGTTAAATTTTAGCCAGGCTCTGGCTATGTATGCTTTAAAATGTATATTAAATTTAATAATAGGCAAATTATATATGATTCAATTCAAGTTATATTACCTTTTTAGAGTTTAAAAATGGCCAATGTAAAAATATTTAACTTATTGTTTATTATTTACCTTGGTTTAAAAGTTAAAACTGATGACAATCTTCTCTATATCTCATAGATGCTCTAAACATTTTCAGATGAACATTTTTTTAAATTAAAAATCTTATCTCCTGTGACGAAAATATTAATCTTTACTTAAACATTAGCAGCCGAGAAAAATTACAGTAAATTAAATACCATTAATATAAGACTTACGCGTATGGACATCCAAGCATAGATAGCATGTTTTTAACATTACCAAAAAATTATATTGTATGTAAATATTAGTGAATCTTATGTAAAAAGTTAAAGGATGAATTAGTAAATGGCTGTTAGATCCAATGAAGGAGGTTTAGAGAAATTTCGTACATCTTTTAAACATATTATGTTTGTTACTTCTGTTTGAATATTTGAGTACATGAATAGTAATAATTACTAGTAGTTAAAATTATCCTTTTCTGCACTGTTTTTTTTTGAGTGAAGAAAAGGGTATTTTTAGCTACTAGTAATTATATTGTGTTTGCTTTAAATTGAAAGTAAGATACATCTAAATTTTTTTATGCGTGCATTTCATTCTCTGCTGGTTTAAATTCTTTTATCAGTTGAATTTTATACGCCTTTAATTGCAGGTCTGTTTTTGAATTCCTTGAGTAGTACTGTATTAAATATACAATTGCTTTGAATGTACTTAGTTATTGTATACTATACTATATATGACTAATATTTTTACCTGACCATTGTGTTGATAGTTAGCTCTTGGCATATTAATAACCATATCATTTTTTTTGACGGACATAAACAGCCAAAAATATCTCTCCGAAAAGGTGATAAAATGATTGAATTAAATAGAAATCAACCATTCCAGATGTCGAGGAGAATCTTTGCTACCTTAATATCATGGTTATGGATATTGGGCTTGTGGTGAAGAACATATTTAATTGTAAACTCCGTGCGTGCTTCTTTTGGCAAAAGTTTTACCACTTGTTCAAATTCGAATATTATTGAGTCTAAACAGTGGTCTAAGTAGTTTTTTTCGCGTAATCACAACTAATCGCCTGTTTTTATAATAAACATGCACACATTTTACGCGTTGTTGCTTTTTACCATGATAAATTTTCAATTATTAAAGTGCAAAGCTATAAAATGCATAAAACAAAAATAGCGCACAAATTATAAAGTCCAATCTGGACCACCCTTCATATACCCCTTTTCAATTTTCTCTTACTTTAAAATGCTCATAAATTAATTCGACAAAAATTAGAGCTACATATTATGTTTTATTAATAAAGAATACGCAGTAGTATCACTCAGAAATATCCAACTAATCTATGCTAAAATATTCAGAGATGGAAATTATTATTTTTTATTTAAGTACATTCTAGAATGAATTAACCTGTTGAAAAATTATAAAAACAACCTTTTTAGAATTATTAAACATAGCTATCTCTATCATGATGTTGAATTAATTTTCAGCAACTTCCGGCGCCTCCACCATATTGTACATTAAAATTTACATACATTATTGGTTTCAATTGGAGGCATATTTTACATTTTCTTTATATATATATATATATAAATACAGTCGCAAATTAACCCATTTTAAAATGTTAAATACAAACACTGACAAATTTATACAAATAACAAAATCGTTTTGACCTCACCGTTGGTATAATTTCTAATTTCATCACGTTCGATAAAATAAATATATAAAACTGGAAAATCTACAATTCTTGATGATTTTTTAAATACATTTATAGATTTAACTAATAAAAATATATTCTATTCTAGGCGCAAAATTAAAGTTTAAAACTAAAAAATATTTTGAACTTTGTCAACAGGAATAAATATGACAATTTATTAAAAAAATATATTGAATATTATTAATTAGAAAAAACACGTCTTCGCCTTTTTTCTAATTATTAGTGAATTTTCTACAACGTAAAGGACTTATTTATTTTTAATATTGAACATTGTCTGCCAGAATAAATAAATATCAATTAATTTCTAAAAATGAACTAAAAATAAAACGTACGGTTTCTGGTTACAGTATTTAATGTTGAACAGTATAATACATAAACAAGAATAATTCTTTAGAACCACTTGTTTAATTTGTAAACTTATTACTACTACTTTTGGATAGAATTCAGTATTAGCGCAGCTATATAATTTTAGGAGGAGATTTTAATATTAATTTTAATAAAGCGGATAATAAGGTTTAAATATAGATAGATTGTCTACGGTTTTATAAATTAGCCAAGCTAATATAAGAAAAGAATATTGCATAGAAAATAATTTCACAAATATTAAAGATAAATTGTAATAGATTACTGTGAAACGGATCTAACATATCCCTCTAGAATCGCGATAAGTGTAGCGAATTCACACAGTTCAAAATCAACTAGAAAACAATATATCGTAGACCATTTATACCGTTTAGAAAATTTATATTTTGTAATGGAATTTTCAATATAAGATGGAATTTTTAAAATAATTCTGATGTCAGTATAAATTCTAGGTGAGAGACATTGAGAAAGCTCTTGTTGGTCTACATCCACATCTTGGTTTTATTTTACACTAAGAAAATGAGAGATATGCATTTTTAGTTCAGGATAATTATATGAATTTTTCTGTATCCAAAACCAAATAATGGAGAGATGATTTTAAAAACTTTAAAGTAGCTGCTAATAATTAGTATATACATTATTACAAAATATTGGCAGTAATAAATAAAGAGCATACATTATTTAGTAATAATAAAAATATCTGTGATATAACGAGTGATGATATTAATGAGAATTTGCAAATATAGCCAACAAGCTTATATAATGGTAATCAATTGTGTACAGAAATAAACCAGCATGTTTATATTTCTATAAATAATATGAAATTTAAATCATAAATTCAAGTGAGAAATAAAACAAAGTATCGCCAGAGACATATTTATTTTTAATATAGGTAATATTAAGTGCATTTCAAATACCTTTATAACTGCTCTCGCGAAATTAACTAATTATTTTGTACCAACATCGCAATTTTCAGACTGTCTAAAATATGCAAAAGTAATATCATTACTTAAAGGTGCGCTTGGTTTGATAAAGAATGTCGGGACGCAAAAAGGGAGGTAAGGAAGACTGTGAGGGAATGGACCTTGGGTAGAGGAGAGGAGAGATGGGTGGTGGCAGCGAGGACTAAGTACGCAAAACTATGCGAGGAAAAGAAGATGCAGGCCTTGGAAAAAACGAGTAACGACTTGAAATTATGTAGGAATGAAAAGGAGATATGGAGTATTTTAAAAAGAGGTGAGAGGAGGCAACATATAGGAGTGTCTCTACAAGAATGGGCAGACAAATGCAGTGTAATGAGTGGTGAGCCAAGTGGGGTAGGGGAACAAGAGTCGATTGGGGAAGTTGAAGAGTTTACGGAGGAGGAAATAGAAAAAGCATTTAATGAGTTGAAAACTGGGAAAGCTGCAGGACTGGATGGGTTAAAGGCAGAAATGTGGCAGCAGATAGGAAAGGAAGGAAAGCAGAAGTTCAGAGAGCTGCTGAATCAAATATGGAGAGGAGAAGCAGAGTTCCCAAAAGCGTGGCGTGTGGGTCTTATGTGCCCGGTGCACAAAGGTGGTGATACATTAAATGTAGAAAATTATAGAGGGATAACAATTATGTGTACCGGGTACAAAATTGCCATGACAGTGGTAAAAAATAGGATGGAGAAGGAAGTGGAGATCAATAGAATTCTGCCGGAGACGCAAGGGGGTTTTAGAAAAGGGAGGGGAACAAGGGATCAAATCTTTACACTGGCAAGGATTGTGGAGAGAGTGTTGGAAGAAAAGGGCAGTATCTACGCTGTTTTCCTGGATTTGAAAGCAGCGTATGATACTGTACCGAGAGAGAGATTAGTGGAGTGTTTGAGAAGGAGAGGAGTGAGTGCAGGAATGGTGGAATGGTGTAGAAGGGTGTATGAGGAAACGTGGGTGAGTGCGAAAGTGGGGGCGAATGTGTCTGAAAGGTTTAGAATTTGGATGGGGGTGCGACAGGGCTGTCCGTTGAGCCCTTTACTCTTTAACATATATACTAGTGAATTGGAAGAGATTTTGAGAAAAGGGCAAGCGGGCGGAGTAGTGATTGGAAAAGAGAAAGTATGGATGCTGGCGTATGCGGATGATGTGGTGCTTTTGGCGAGAAATTGGGGAGAGATAAAAGAGGTGATGCAAAGAGTAGAAAGGTATATGGACAAAAGAGGAATGCAAGTGAATGCAAGGAAAACAAAGTGGATGCGATTTAGGAAGCGTGGAAGGGAAGGAAGAGTGGGTAAATTAGAATGGAAGGGGGAGGTGATTGAAAGAGTGAAGGAACTTAAATACTTGGGCTTCGTATTTAAATGCACAGGAGGATACGGTGAGCACGCCAAATGGATACAGGGGAAAGCCAGAAAAGCGTGGGGCATTGTGAGGAAAAAGTGGGGGAAATGGTTTTCCGGCAACTTTCAATTGGCGTGCCAGCTGTGGGATGCATGTGTGAAGCCTATTTTGCTGTATGGGGTAGAAACTTGGGGAATGAGGAAGTATGAATGTATTGAGAGGGAGCAGTCATTATTCCTGAAGCAGATTCTAGGGGTGGAAAGATCAACACCTGGGTACATTCTGCTTCAGGAAACAAATAGAATGAGTGTGCATGCAGAGGCAATGGAGAGAGTGGTAAAGTATGAGATGGATTTGGTTGGATTGGATAATGAGAGATTGGTGAAAGAGGTATGGAGAACGTGCATGGGGAGAAAGGGGAGTGAGTGGAGGTTAGAACGTAGAAAGATGTATGAAAGGGCAGGAGTATCTGAGAATATTGTAAATGAGTGGTTGGAGAAAGGGGTAAATGTACGAGCATGGATGAAAGAGAAGTGGAAGGAGGTTGAAATGCAGGAGAGGCAAGGTTGTATCGGAAGGAGCACATATAATCCAGGGTATGAAAGATGGCAGGTATATGGGAGGGTGCCAGCGTACCTAACTAATAGTGTCTACTCAAATGAAGAGAAGATTACCCTGGCGCGAGGTAGATGCGGTACGGAAGAGAGGGGAAGGAAGGTTTGGATGGGAGAAAGTTATGGTAGGTGTGCACTGTGTACGAATGGGATGGATACATGGAGTCATTTGGGAGAAGAGTGTGAAGGAGTGCGTGAGGAGTGGTTGGGGGGAAAAAGGAAGGTTACGGAATGGATGAGAGAAGATGGAGCTGGTGTAAAGGTTTTGGTCAGACTTAGGTGGGAGAGGGAATTAAAAAGGAAAAGGAAAATATGATAGAATATTTGTTTTTTTTTTAATGTAGAAGTTTGTATATATATATGTATATGTAGAAAGGTTTTGTAAGTTAAAGTGATGCCAATAAAGGTTTTTTTTTTTTTTTTTTTTTTTTTAATATCATTACATAAAAAATAAAACATAAGTTGGCTGGAGCGACATTCCTTTTACCGATATTATCGAAGACAGTAAAAATGATATTAAAGTTTGAAATAGTTGAATATTAAAGAGAATCATTTTTTTTCTAATAACTAATTTGGATTTAGATCAAATTATTCAACTACAACAGTATTAGAACTCTGCGAGTCTATACACACATTATTTAAAAATAAAATAAAGTGCATCGAATCGGTTTTACATCTCAATATAGTTTTTGATTCTGTTCCAAATGAGTTACTGCTACTCAAATTTGAACAGTATAACTTAAATACCGCTAGTCTGAAACTTTAAGAATCATATCTGTCTAATACGAAGCAAGTTGTTTATTTAAATGACACACACACGATAACTTTGTTTCGTCACTATTAAGAAATATAGTAGTAAAATAGAGTTATCGTGTTTTAATTAGAACTCATTCAAGATGTACCATGAAGTAAACGCCTCTATCATGAAATAGAATATATTAGTTCTTATATTGGTTTTCAATGGTAATACTAAAACTCTTACTTAAGTTTACACAAGCTGATTTAGCAAATTAAAAGAAACTTTTTGTTAATAGCAGTCAAAATGATAAAATCATTGGTTATATATATATATATATATATATATATATATATATATATATATATATACAGGGTTATTCACGCTATACGGCACGGAATATTGTGGCGAAAATACGTGACTTTCAAAAAGTGTCACTTTGGGGATATATGGGGGTCTATTAGGGCTACTTTTTAAAATTACTTTCATAATATACAGGGTGTCCCAAAAACCCTAAAAGTATCAAAGTTGTGTTTTTTTTAATGAAACACCGTGTATTTTATTGCATTTTTGGATCCTTCGATCAAAATAAGTGTGTGTTTTAATAAGGTTTTTATTACTTAAAACTTAAGGTTTTTGATTTACTCAAAAGAAGGGGGTATTGGCATTATCTTTATGCTTGGAGAATGTCATCAAAATTTTTTATTGGCTTGTCGAGTTTATACTTAAAGGTTTCCCGAAAGAAATCACCCTAAGCCAGCCATTTTTGAGAGACTATTAAACCAATTTAAAGAAATTGGAAGTGTCAGTTATTAAAACCGCAGTATAAGAAAATTTGTGTAAATTTTCATTTTTTACTATTAAATACAACAACGATGTTCAAACAATAACGATTACTAACGATCTAACACAAAAACGCAAAATAACACAACTATAACAAAAGACAGGCTTTTTAAACTAAAGTAACAGACTAAATTAATTATCTTACGTTTTTAAATACGATGGAAAACTAGATACATTAAAATTTTTACTTAAATAGTACTAAAACGGTGCACTAAACAATATTTTGGCGTTTTCTGTGAAAACGAGAAGACTTAACATTTAAGATATAAATACTATTCGATAGGTAATTAAAACGTGCATTTGCTGATAAATTAATAAATATAGCGTTCCATTTAAATAAATGAAGTTATAGCCATTTAAAGTTCTCATTTGTTTAATTCCAATTTTTTTACACTCTGTATAAGATGTCAAATTTATTATACTTGGAAAACAAAATATGATCTATTGTTACATTTCAGTGTAAATTTGGTATGCATAACTTAATTACTTTTTAAGTATTTGAAACATGAAAATAAGGTTAAATTTTTACAAAATTCAAATTATTTCAAAAACCTTAAGGTTTAAGTAATAAAAACCTTATTAAAACACACACTTATTTTGATCGAAGGATCCAAAAATGCAATAAAATACAGGGTGTTTTATTTAAAAAAACACAACTTTGATACTTTTAGGGTTTTTGGGACACCCTGTATATTATGAAAGTAATTTTAAAAAGTAGCCCTAATAGACCCCCATATATCCCTTTTTGAAAGTCACATATTTTGGCCACAATATTCTGTGCCGTATAGTGTGAATAACCCTGTATATATATATATATATATTTCTCTAATTATTTCAGCAATATTCTGCCTATTTTTTTCAATTATAGAAGTTTATTATTTTATAACTGATTTCCTACAACGTAAGATAGAATATACTAGAGATAGCAAAAACTCTACATCCGTCTCTCTAACTAATAATGATAATATCGACGATAAAATTAATCATCTATTTAGAATAATTAAGAATATGCAAAAAAGATATTCCAAACCTACAATTAACCAATAATAAAACCATAACTAACACAGCACTTGGTTTTTTTTCTAATGATTCTACCAGAAACGGCAAAATCAACAAAAATTAAACCCACCGAAAAATCGTTGAAACAAAAAATGTAAACAAACCAACTTCAGACGAACAACATAAAAATACCATGTATAATAAATCTATAGCCCAGACAAAAATATCAATAATAAAAATAATAATCAAAAATATCATTGATGTGGACGAAGATAAATTAAAAAAAAAAAAATACCGCAAAAGGCGACAAAACATCCAGTAGTTATGGATCTTCCGACAAGTCATCTCTAACGGCAGTCTCAAAGGTTATGTATATCTATGTCTCCTGTTTCGAAGCAGCAAGAGCTTCAAAACAGTTGAATTTCTTCAGCTCAAATCAAAATATCCTTCGCAGTACTCTTCTCTCAAAGTAGGCGTACTGATAGATGATATTAGCAGACAAAAAGAACCCGCTACTTGGCCAAAAGGTATATTATCTTCATTAGTTAATAGTTATAACTTCCCTGTAATTTGTCTAAGCGGACACTGGCAAAATTCTCAACAGATATCAACAATTCGATTCCTAAATTTTAGCCTAGTGTCCTCTTCCTGTCAAGCCGTATCACATGGTGGTGTAGCTATATATTTCGAAAATAATATCGAATATAATTATCGCAAAAACATTAATTGTTTATCAAAAACAATTATTTTCGAATGTGCACGGGCAGTCAGAAAAAAATCAGAATAGGGACATCAAATGATGAGAAAAATTCTTTAATCTCACTTAATGACCAGCGCATGCACCATTTTTCAATATTTGCCTTAAATTGTACATATGTTTATCGGTATGTGCCTCCACCATTTTTCAATAATATCTCTAATTAAAATTTTTCTAGTTAAAGTTTAATTTAATTAATTATATTTTAAATAATATTTAAAAATAATATTCTTTTATAGCTCTAAAATATTTTTAATAATAAGAGGATAACAAATTGTTTACGAAAAAAAAATCTCTTACTTCTAGAGCACACATCTCTGACCAATAATAACATATGTTGTATTAAAATAATGAAGGAATAAAAATTGTTAAAATCCATTCCAACATACACTAAATTGTTTTTATGTAGAAAAGAGATATAAAATATTTAATCGCATTCTATCTATATATTAAAGTAGCATACCTTAACGGTTTCCGTTCCAATTTTTCCGCAATAATCAATCCGATGTATTCCGTAAAGCACTCGTATGTTTGATATTTGATGAGCCCCCGAGAGCAATATGAAAGCTTGCCAATTTGGCGTCTGCTGGCTGTGCACACTTTGCCGTTTTGGCTCATTACGGACTTCTTTCCTTGCATTGCAGTAAAAATAATAATAATAAAAATTCATAAAATGCTACTTGTAAACAAACGCACATATCGTACGTGTATATTCTTTATGTAGCTACATAAAAATACGAGGGTGAATCAAATATTATAAATTGTAAATAAAAATATCTCTTTTTCTTCACCTCGAATTTAGTAAAAAATATTATGGTAGTAGTAGTGTTTAGCTATCGACCACGTGGTCTTTCCGCCGTGTGATTTGTGTGTGTAAATGAGCTTGTTACTTTAAAGGATCGCCCCCGTCACTCTAAAGCACCATTAATTGTATCTCAATGGTATTATTGTATTTTTTTCATAGTATCATATTGATTGATATTTTATTATTTATTTATTTATAGAGCAACAAGTGCAAACGAGCATTGTTTTTCTTTGTATCACGTTTCTTTTTCTTCTGTTGGCACGTGTACAATGGGAACTTTGCAAATTCAAGGAAATTATTTTCGTTCCTTAACAAAAGAAATAATGACACACAAAGGCGGTGCTCATTATATTATTTCGCCCTTATTATATTGTATGTAGGAGGTCGAGACGAATTATGCAGTAAAATGAATTAATTTATTTGTTATGCTTACATTGAAATTACCAATGTTATTCTTAGGCTTCTAAAATTATATTTCTTTAGTATTTACAACAAATATATTTAAACAATTAATTAATCATCCACAAGACGAAGCCACTGTATGGTGAAACATTGTAGTAGAATAATAAAAACATTTTTAAAACCTATATTGTGTCAGTATTTTATTTAATTAATTAATCCACTAGTTATAATTTAACATTTCATTTATTTTAACTGCATACATAGTAACCTAGTAAATTAAATCTTTAATCTTTAGCTTTTGATAAATTGGAAGAAGTAAGTGTAGCTTAGCCAGTATCAAATAGCCTTTAGTTCTTACTCTAAATATTTCTTCATAAGCATAAAAAATATTTCGCACTAATAGCTGAAATTTATTTTTTTCTGGAAAACTAGGTTACGTATAATTCATTTGTGTAAATTAAACAAGAACCGGGAAATCAATAATAACCAATAAATCTCCGCCCCGTTTCTATACATTAGAAAAGTTTTCTTCTCAAATATAATTCTATTGGTTTGTTTGTACCGGGAAACGTAGGCGATTCTCTTTTTATTACAGTTGTGAAGAAGTTCCCACTACCGTTTATAGATGGGCCATGGGATTTCAAAAACAACTTTATGTTGAATTAAATTTTAGCAATTCCGGTGCCCTCATTCACTTCTTAATGCCGCCATCCGGACCTAAGAGTACGGCGGGAATTTTATTCGCCCGGCCCTTATTACGGTACACGAATTTAATTGCCAAGTTTACGGCCTCCGAAATGTAATAAAGTCTGCCAGATGGAATAAAGGAAATAATGATGCATGTATTAAAGTATTAAGTAGAGAAAATAAAACGGGAGGCGTTTAAGAAAAAATTGGTGGCAAAATCGGAAATTGAGAAATTCATTGTCATTGTCGTCGATTTTAATTTATTTGCATTTGAATTGAAATTTATAAATGCTGGTTGTGGCTAAATAGTGAAATATTATATATTAACACGACAATACTTAACATAACTAAGACATAAACTAACTTTCAAAGTTAGTTTTTTTTGAATGCTCAATATTACAAGAATATATTATTTGGGTTATTCTGGAAACTTTAATTTCATGTTTAACCTTTGGTATACTAAAATGTGAGTATCATAAATAATTAACATGTGTATTGTTGTGTGGTGAAATGTGATAAACACCAAAAATATAAATTTTAGTACTATAATAATATAATTCCTTTTTTTAATGTATTCCTTTATTTACATTGAAGCTTAAAAAAATTAATATAAATATTATATAGTCATATTTATTAACTAGGTTCTTTTAAAGTTATGTTATTTAAAGGTAAGACTAAAATGCAAAAACTTGCTTCACATAAATTTTGGTGATGTAAACATTTTTTTTTAATGTGTAAATTAAATATTTATTTACAGGTGCAGTATTATTGAAATAAAAATAATTTTCAGCGTTTTTGGACAGTTTTACATTAATACAATGTAGTTGGTAGTTTTTACATTATAATAATTTGAAACTGTACAGAAACGCTTGAAATAATTAATTATAATTATACTTTTATTTTTTTTTAATATTTTTATTATTGCAATGTCGATAGGATAGAACTTAATTAAGTCTTTACCCTAAACGCAGAACTCGAGATTGTTAACTGCGTAACTGATAATACGTATTACCTGTCTGTATCTACTCTACACTAACGTGAGCCGAATAGGTCGAAACCAGTCTATAGCTATTGCTTACAAGAAAATAATTATTTTGAAAGCGATAACTTACTGTCACTTTGGTTGTAGGGTTGGGTATTTTGATCGAAGGACACTCACCTGAAACGAGAAAAATGCATTTATTTTAAAACTAGATTTACTAAAACGCTAAACAAGATAAATAAAATATAGAATTAAAAGGTTTCAATGAAATTAATTTTTAAACACTATAGTGCTTTTGTAGTACAACTTTTTAGACGTAATAATTTTTTAGTTAGTTCGATTGGGTGTGGTACTGGTACTACCCTAGTCGGGTATTTTAGATAATTCTTACACCGTTGTAATTTTGCTTAGACGCTTCTGTTTACAATTCAATACTGCACTATTTATTATTTGTAGAATATAACCGACTGTCGCAACTGTTGCATCAAGATATTCAAGAGATTTTCGATTGAGGTGTGAGAAACCCCGGCGCACTAATAACGTTACAGAAGGTAAAAAGACATTACTACAGAAGTATGTGGAAGAAGTAATGTGGGAAATGGACGAAGAAGTTGACACAGCTGAAATTTTTTAAATTCCATAGAGTGCCAGTGATAATAAAGGTGCATAGCAGGAAAAAAAAAGGTGAACTTACTCCACCCTTTGTGCAAACCAAACAACAGGAAGAAAGTTCCCCAGTATTTGGGATCCAGGAAAATAAAAGGGAAAGATGTTATATATGTTGAAATATCTCAATAGATTATATAAGAGTTATGTTGGCAGTATTAGATATATAGAAGTTTATGAGTTTAGCGTAACAGCGTACCTAGAGTAGTGTGTTTGTATCTGTACAAAATTGAAAACAAAGAACCAAGATAACTATTTGATGTCACCCACCAAAACTTCAATGCAAGTAAGGCATCGCAGGCGTCATTTAAACTTGAGTGCTATCAACAAAATGCAAGTGATACAGTTGAAGAGTTTGAGTGCAGCCAGATTAAACCAACAACTCCATGATGCCACACATGAAGGGAAACAAGCAAGACATTCATTTCCAAAGATTGTATTTGGAGCGACAGGTATTTTGGAGGTGATACACTCAGATTTGTGTGGTCCAATGGAGGTCCCATTTATTGGTGGCTCGAAATATTTTGTCTTATTCGAAGATGATTGGAGCCGTAGGTTATATGTATATTTTATAAAGACTAAAGATGACGAAGCTCTTCAAAATTTTAAGGGGTTTAAAAGTATGATTGAAAATCAACCAAACAAAAAAGTCTTACTTACTAACAATGCAAGTGAAATAATTGGTTTAGAATATAAAAAGTTTTTGGATAGATATGGTATGATTCATTAAAGGATAAATCCATGAACTAGATGGGATGTTGGAAACGATGAAACGAGGCATTGTTGAAAAAGCCACATGTTTACTATTTGATGCAAATATGGGGAAGAGATTCTGGACAGAAGCGGTTGATTCTGGAGTATATCTGAAGAATAGCTTATCAACAACGGTTTTAAATGATAGATTACCTTATGAAATATGGAAAGGTAAGTAACCAAAACCGAATATTTGGAAGCACTCTGATGGTGCACCTACCTAAACAGAATGGTTGAAATGGGAGAAATCAAAGAAGATGGTTTTTGTCGGTTAAGATGACAATATAAAAGGATACAGAATCTATGATACAAAAAAACAAGGTTATGACAAATTCTCGCCTGCCATTGTTTGTCCTAAGAGAGGATACAGAAGAAAATGTTCCTATCTTTGTAGAAGGAGGTACAGTTAACGACGTACACAGATTCAGTGGGAGAAAAAACAGAAGATTCACTAGATGAGAGTCCAAGTCACAGTTCATATGACAACGATGAGTGATGAGAATATCAGTGATAACGATTATATTTCCTCACAACTTAAGGATATTGATGCTCCAGTTAGAATATCCGATAGGCAACCAAAACTAAAAGAGTTTCCAGATCAGGTATTGTATATGTATACAGATTATCTTACTGCAGGAGATGATCCCATGAGTTTGGAAGAGTCGTTGGCACAAGCAGTGAAGGAAGAGTGGAAGAAAGCCATGTAATTCGAGGAGAACGAAGCGTGGGAGTTAATCGATGCACCCAAAGATGATAACATTGTACAGTATAAGTGGATATTTAAAAGACAATATGATAGTGTTTAAAATGTGTTTTATAGACCAAGATTAGTCCCGAAGGATTTTACCCAAAGACAGGGTGTTGATTTTGAAGAAACTTTCTCAGCGGTGATCAAACACTCAACCTTTAGATTAATAATAGTTCCACCAGATCAATTAAATTTAAGTATGTCTCACCACAATTGTTGCATTGTGTGTTGATTATTTTTTCAGTCGAGCTTCTTAAAGACCAAATTAATCGATCTTTAGGAATTCGATTTTGTAAAGTTGATAATGGTATAACACTAGATTAAGAATAATACAATAATCATTTACTTAGAAGATTTAATATGCAGGACCGCAGATACGTTAAAACTCCTATAGAGTCTAAACGTGACTTTGGTATAAGCTCAAGTGATGGTAAAGTAAATGATCAGTATCAGCAGTTAATCAGAGGCTTAATGTACCTAGCAGTTCTTACAAGACCGGACATAATTTTTATTGTAAGCTATCTGAGTCAGTTCAGTAATTATCACAATGAAATCCACAGGAAGTGTGTTAAAATGGTACTAAGATACCTGCAGGGTACTAAACATTACCGTCTAGAATTTAAGAAAGATTAATAAGTTAGAAGGATTTGTAGACGCCGATTGAGGCAGCAATATTTCAGATAGAAAATCACATACTGATTTCTGTTTTGTGCCACTATTCCGTGGAAGAGCAGAAAGCAGAAAACTGTGGTCTTATCAAGCACGGAAGCAGAATATATGGCCATATCCAAAGCATCGAAGGAAGCTATGCATTTACGGAATCTAATGAGTGAATTAACAGGACATTTGGAGTGTATAAAACTATATAATCACAATCAGAGTGCGTAAAAGCTTACTGCGAACTCCGTGTTTCATAAAAGGACAAAACACATTGATGTATGCTGGTGGTACCTACCCCGAAGTTTTGATAAAGGCCAATCCTCGCTACAACTCTCAGGTCATCTTCGCGATGGCAGAAGCTGATCGGATATCTAGGGCTCTCTAGAGGCTGGCTCAAAAATAATATATGCGGCACCGTCATCTGCATCATGAACTGGGGCCCAAAGTATGGTCAAATGTTTGAGAAGCACTTTATGCCCCAAAATTTTCCGGGTGGTGAGGGCGTAACACACCATCTCATCGGATCAGAAAATTCGCGGAGCATAAATCCTGAGGAACGTCTCTTGAGAGGCAAAGTAGGTGGGGTAATGATGCAAAGGGCAAGTGGCCTCATTCAATGTATTTCGGTTCTGGGGCCTTGGATACCTTGCTTTAACTGTGGTAGTTGTATAAATAAATTGATTAATAGCCAGGATAGGGTGTTGGTAGTTGAAAGTGATTTCGAAGAATGCAGAATTTGGGTAAAAGTGATAGATTTGATAGGCTATTTGCGAATATAATACAGGGCCTTTTGCGATATATATGTTATTTGGTTAGTTTTGTATAAGTGGTCGCTTGAGGGATTACTAGGATGTCGAAGTGTGTTCGGGGTTTTTAGAGCTTGAGATGTAGGTTTTGATTAAAATTGGCTTTGTTGAATGGTTATGATTTTAGTTTCTATAGAATGGGCATATAGTTTAAGGTAGGGTTTTGAGTTTTGATATCTAGATCTTTTCAGGAATATTTGGAATTATTGGGAAGGTTACGGCGTTACGCAAAACTAACATACCTCCTGAAGTAGTTCATTTCAAAGCACGGTTGTTTTATGGCCTACCTGCATCGCATTTGGTACTCAGGAGCATCGAAATCGGTGGCCACGAGGTGTTGGTAGATACACCGGAGTCCTAATCAAGGCCAACGCTCGCTGCAGCTCTCAGGTCATTTTTGAGATTGCTAGCGAAGTAAAAAGACGTCTCCTTCTCGGAGTGGCTCGCTCAAAAATGATGTAATTAATCATTTGCCTTATTTTGTTTATGGGTAAATACCCAAAACTGTCCTACCCCCTCACGCAGTTCTTTTCAGGGCACGGTTGTTTCATGGCCTACCAGCACACATTTTACGTATACGAGGAATGAGAATAGTTACTAAGGAAGTGACTATAGTTTAGGTGAAGTTATGTAATTAGTTTCACCGGTATCCCAGCATGTGCGGAAGACACAACAAAAATGGCTAGGTTAGGTTAGATCCAGTTGTTTTAAATCAGATGAAGCCATCAGAGGTTATTCCAGACTGCGTTATCAGAGGGTTATCAAAATATTATTCTCTAGAAATCTAGGGGGCTGGGCATCTTTACTGCTTATATAGGTAAGAGTATGGAAAGAGTAGTGATGATAGTATGCGCAATAGTGCTTCATTGTCTAGTAAAATTTGATAAAAAAATTTACACTAAAACCGATAATTAGAATTAAAAATAAGTACTACTAAACACTTTTTGGTTTATGGTTTGTATCGTTGCTAGCAGAAATGTACTCCCTTTATTGGAAAAAAAACTAATATACAGAGAGTGTGGTTCTCCTGTATGCTCAAACTCAAGCTCAAACTCAAATCTCCTACAACGAAAATGCTTTTAGAATTTTACGAAAAACGTGGTTTTGAATATTAAATATTACATTTATATATTATTTCTACTTTCAACAACTTTTGCTAACAATCCATACACAAGGCAATAGGTTGGCCAATTGGATTCTCAAGAAAGAAGAGTTGTTGTGGATAAAATCATTCTCAGTGAAGTCTTTAATCTCTTTGTTAGGTGTACCGTGCAGAGCGCTGGCGAATAGAGTAGTCGCCGAATTTATGCAAAAATGTTCAGTTGTATAAGTTTATAATATTTAAGAAAAGAAATAAATTGTAAATTTAGGACTGTAATAAGATTTCTCAACGTATGAAATGTGTGACCTTGAGATATTCATCGTCAGTTAGAGGATGTTTGTGGAGAAAATGTTATGGATGAATTGTCTGGCGCTGTTGTCGTAATTTCAACTTCAACACACCTATGATGACGTGCATCATTACGGACGAATTTTTAACCATCCACCCTACACTATATCATTAGTTTATAAAACTTAAGAACTTTTTGGCAGCAAAGGAATTTGAAAACGATAAACAATTGTAAGAAGCTGTGATTACATATTTTAATAGACTGGCGGCGAAGGGATATGAAGTTGTCACACAAAAAGTCGTCACACGTTACCACAAATTTTTAAATTTCCTATCTGAGCAGTAGTTCAAAGTATATAAATTATTATCAAAAATGCCATTTACCTTTCAGTGTAGGCTTCTTTATAATTACAAATCGTTAGTATTTATTAGGATACACTAGTTTTTCGTTTATATTTCTAGACAGGTACTACTTTCCGGATGCCCCTCGTACTAACATATTTAGCGATTACAAATTAATGTCATTAACGCTTTATCGCAGAGACACGTATTAAACAAATTTGCACTGAGTGTCAAATAGGCATTAACGATTTCAACACAACTGCATTAGCGCGTTTATTGTTCCTGTGGGAAATGTCGTACAAACTTAATCACCGGACCCCACGGGCCCCCAGTTATTGCTTTGAAGCTCTGCTCGATCGGTGCATGTCACTGTAAACTCCCTCGCCGCAACTGCCAATCGACAAATGAATAAATTACCCGATCGATTTAAACTTCGAAAAACACAAATCTCCACTTCCATGTTATAATTTAATCAGCATCATCAACATAAATGGCTCTACACTAAATCCGGCGTTATTTATGTAGTTGTTAATCTTAAGGGCCGACGGGGTATCAACTTAGAATCCACGGAAGAATAGACTAATATCTACGCCGTCGTCCGGGTCAAGAAGCCCTTAATCTGCGGAATCAATGCGTGAAATGGTTAGTGCGTTATCAGAGGCGCTGGGGCGCTGAAAATGTCTTCGTCATGAATATAGACGACGCGTTTCCGGTTGCGGAGTGCGTATAGACGTGATACTACAGAAATGTACGCTCCTGCATGCGTGAAATGTCACATTTTGCATAAAGTTGGCATTTTGATGGGTATACGCGCAGAGGAAATAGCCTAGTTTATACAGATAGCTTCGAAAACAGTGGCAGATTTTACACAAATGCATAATTATAAATAATAACATTAGAAATTATTATATCAAATGTAAGTAGAAATTTATCATATGTAAAAAACTTACAGAATACGTACTCTACAATTTTTAACGTTTTCTAACATAAAATATCTATTAATGCAACAAGTATATACTTCAGAACTTCATGGCTGAATAATTTTGCGGATGCTGACCATAAATAAGGCGGATCCATAAAGGGATATTACGTAAGCGCTATATACTGAGTTTACGTTCGGCTACTATTACATAATCAACATATATTTTAAAATCATAGAGTAAAGTAACTCGAAACACGTTTCATGAAACTACCAATTAAAACATGGAACACAACAAGTGATATAATTTAATAATCCTGTAAAAATGTACCTTTCTGTGTGGGCTAGTCAACGTAGCTGATGGTGGGTTAAAGCTATCTATTTGTTTTATGAAATATAGGTGAGCTGTAATCTTTAGAACCTATAGTTTAAAAATTTGTCTGTTTTTAATTTTGAAAATTAGAAAATTTTAACTATTTTCAAATCATATACAAAAGTATTCTTTGCAAAACTATTTGTACCAGTATAACAAATCTGTAATCAAGATCCTGCATTGACTAAAACCTCTCGGGAAGAAAGAAAAGAAAGTATCCGTGATGGATCCGAATAAAACCAAGAGAGACACAAATCATATCATGTCTACCGGGGAAGAACAATCCAAAGCTGTTGAAGACATTCTAGGGCCGTTTAACGAAACGGATGCCAAAATAAACGAAATAAGACCCAATCAAAGGAACACCAGCACTACAACGTTAACTGCGTTAAATGAAACAGCAGACAAGATCTTGAATCTAGAGCATATATGAGTCGGAGTGTCCAAGTATTATACAGAACATAGAATCGCGATACGACGATGCTAAAAATGTTGGAAATACGATCACCAATCCAAAGACTGTGAAGGGCTAAATAGAGCTTAAGCGTGCCATAAGTTTGGCCAAAGAGGACACATATTGAAGGAGTGTAGCGGCGAGACTTTTTGTCCTACCTGTAACAATAAAAGACACATTGTTGAAACTGAAAAATTTTCAAAGTTTAGGAGATAACTGTCTAAAATGAAAAACCAGAACTCAAAGAGAAACAATGGCTCACAAGAGTAAGCAATGACGAAAACCTTAACATGCACCAAAAATTATTATATATTATTAATTGTTTTAGCATTTTCACAAAAATTGCTAGCGCTGAAAATATAAAGCAAAGCGACAAAGCATCTGGATGGATTATAGACAAACAAAAAAAACAGATACATAAAGCAATTACAAGTGGAGTTGAATAAGGATAACAGCCTCATAACAGTAGAGAAGGTAATAACCGCCTCATGTAATAAAACATTACCACCCAAAGAAAACAGAATACTAATAGAAACTTCATCAAATGATAAATAAAACTTACTTTGTTAATATCACACATAAGTAAGTTTGATTTATCATTTAATAAAGTTCCTGATTTAAGATGTATCATAAAGTTATGGCTTCAAGCATCCAACATATTAATTGAGGCCGGAGATTTGCGGTATCAGGAAAGAGGACATGCTGCCAATGGACATTTGACCAGAGCCAGAGCCACCAGAGAGGAAGAAGAAATCTTGAAAGCTAAATAAATATGCTAGGACAATATAATTAAAGATATAGATACTAACCCATGTGGTCAGGGACATAAGTTTAGACTTCGAAACGAAAGAAAAATGAGAGGAAAAGCTTAGAATCGCCGTTGATCTGTTTCCAATCGTGCGGACCGCGCAAACCAAAGAAATACCATTTAATAACCCGTTCCATTTCGCTGTGGAGAAACTATAACATGCGTTAAGAAAGCTCAAAGGTAAAAGGGCACCTAGACGTGGCAAGATTCCATCAAAAACTATAAAAAAGGATTTCAAACCTGCCACACAACACCTATAAATAATGAATTCTATACTTGTATATATCATAATTCCAAGGGAATGGAAAAACATAACTTATATTCATTGAAAAACTAAGCAAAAACACTGATGATGGAAAAACATATAGGCCATTATGCTAAATCGACAACACAGCGAAATTATTCGAACTCCTCATAATCAGTAGGCTTGAAAAAGATCTGACACTCAAAGACGACCTGCCCAATAACAAGTACGGATTCCTTCAAGGAAGTAGTACAATCGAATCTAAGAATGTTATAACCGAATGACGGAGATTAGAACATGGAAAACAATAAAGAGGAAACGGGGTGTGATAATTCCATATGGCGGTTCTGTCCAAAAAAAAGAGGGGATGGCAGACATAGCCAAGGTTAAGTATTCCTAGGGTAAACTTCCCTAATGTGAGTCCGGTACCCATTCAAAAAAAAGAAAAAAAAGTACTGTTAACCTCTATTGAGGATATCAGATTTAGAAATTCTAATAAACTGTAAATGTCCTAAATCTTTATAATAGATATCACCTAGAAATAATGAATTCTATACTTGTATATATCATATTTCCAAGGGAATGGAAAAACATAACTAATATTGATTGAAAAACTAAGCAAAAACACTGTTGATGGAAAAACATATAGGCCATTATGCTAAATCGACAACACAGCGAAATTATTTGAACTCCTCATAATCAGTAGGCTGAAAGAACACTCAAAGACGACCTGCCCAATAATAAGTACGGATTCCTTCAAGGAAGTAGTACAATCGAATCTAAGAATGTTATAACCGAACGACGGAGATTAGAACGTGGAAAACAATAAAGAGGAAACGGGGTGTGATAATTCCATATGGCGGTTCTGTCCAAAAAAAAATAGGGGATGGCAGACATAGCCAAGGTTTAGTATTTCTAGGGTAAACTTCCCTAATGTAAGTCCGGTACCCATTAAAAAAAAAAGAAAAAAAAGTACTGTTAACCTCTATTGAGGATATCAGATTTAGAAATTCTAATAAACTGTAAATGTCCTAAATCTTTATAATAGATATCAAGATAATAGCACCCCAGCTTCATCACACTACGATATCATACCAGGCCAAAGTAAATCCAAACAACAATACTTTATTTGGATCGAGTGAGTTACGTAATAGATGAGAGAAAAATCGAAATTACTCTTTTAATTTTAAAAACCAATTTTTACTACTTTAAATTTACTGTTGCACGCGGCTTGTGTTAATTTATAAACAAGTTAAAGGTATTGATTAAATAACGCATCTGTAGACTTAAGTTTCCTATCATAACTTCTCGTTAGTAACATTCATGTCATTCTTGTTTGGAAATTAAGACAGTTCAGGTAATACATAATTGTAAGTATTATATGTTTCTACAATTGATTCAGGTTGATAAATTTCTAGGTATTTAAAACATTGATTAAAGGCCACATCAATGTCTTATATACCGAGAAAATTGTCAACCTGAATCAATTGTAGAAACATATAATTTTCAAGCTTTTATTAATTATTTATTCGTACAGTAGAGATAATTTTGGTGTCGTGACGGTAATGACTTAACTATATAGATAATTTCTGTTAAACACTGAAAATAAGTCAGCAATTTGTAAGCAATATAATAATTTAATTAAACACACACGTATTTCAGAGATGGAATCAATAAGTATAAAGTAAGAGTAGCAACAGAAAAACTAACATTTTATAAAATGTAAAAGCAATATATTGGAACAAAATTGGTATATTGACACCTATTATTAACTTTTAGTTCTTAAAATGTATTATTCAATGTATTACTCTTATTGTTCAATATTAACTGATCTAAGCTAACCTAACATTAATTAAAAGCATAAATTAATAAAACTTTACTATCGTTGTACAGCTATTGAAAATGTTTATGTAAAAAAAATTAAAATTAACTGATTAGAAGTTATTTTATATTGCATCATCTTCACGTAACTTATCAATCAACATTATAAATACTATCGTTGCTTATTATCGTTTCTTGGATAAAGTTATGTTTCCCAAAATTGTTAATTGTTTATGTTTCAAAGCGACATCCCCTTTAAGAAGTTAGGGGTGCAGCGTGATTGATTTAGGTGACTTGATTGTCCATCGACAATCAGACAAAAACATCAAGTATTTTGTAGAGTAAACTTTCGTAAATTGCACCGGTGAAGTGCAACTTTAAGTGTTAAACTACGCAAGTTTTTTAAATGATAAATCTCTCTGTTCGCTCACCAAAGTTAACAGTTTGATTATAGCGCCATTAAAATATTTATATAAATATTAAATAATTTAAATTCTATTAAACACGATGTGGTGATTATTTTCGTTACCTTTTATAAACACTATTTTCAAAGGTCAAACATTTCTAATACAATAAAACAGGAATATTCTTACAAATATTACAATCATTTATTTTTAGTTTAATGTAGCAAAAAAGTTAATTAACAAAACAAACAACTGTTGGATTTGGATTTCAGAATCTTCGCTGAAACACAAAACAACGTCGAACACTGTTTATTGGTAACTAATGAATACAATGTATCTTAATTAAATAGCAATACTTCTAGACTAGGTCTGACGGAGCTCTAGCTAGTACGTCATTTAAACTTAAATGTGAAGTGATTAAAAATAATAGATTTCCTAAGGAAGCAAAATTTATACACGTATAATAGAATTGAGAGTGGGTGTTTTGAAAGTCCGAAATTGATAATGATGTTTTGACCAAGTTAGTAAACATCGTTATGATACATTTTTGTGCAAATAAACCAGTCGTAGAAACGAAATTAGAGTTGCAAAGTATTTGCTTCCTTCGATAAATGTAATTGATAGAGAAATATTTAGTAATGCAAGAGTAAATATTTCTACTGAAATTCATTAAGATATTATGTGACAAGAAGCTGAATAAGGGTAATTATGTGATTACTCATCGAATATATTTGTAATTTAGGACTTATTCATAACACCTCCTCCCTTAAAAAAAGATTCATTCAATCTTCAGTGGAGAAATCTTTATGTGGCTTTGAATTTCTGTCTTTGTGATCTTCTAAATTGGATGTCTGAAGGCTGAGAACATCCTGGATTAGTTGGTTTGGTTCTTAGTACTTCGTTGGCTTCGTGAATATTGGCTCCTCGCTACTTCTCTGTAAATCTGGTAGGTCGTTTTTTTAAGAAATATCGCTAATTTTAGGAGTGGATACATGATGACTACTATGATGATGACAACCATAAGTTTTAAGTACCAGCTAATGTAGCCAATTAATGGATGGTTGTTAATTGCTGAGTTGACTCGGTTTTCGAAGGAACCCCATTGGAGATAAGCCTTCTTTAGTGAATCCAAACGTAGGTTGATGTGGATTTGAGAAAATTTCTTCATGGTAACCATAAATTTTGAATATCCTTTTGGGATCACCATATTCGGAATAATGTTTTGATACTCGCTGGTAATCTTTCCGCTATGTAGAAGTTCTTGGAGATTGGAAAAACCACGGCAAATTTTCTTCTAATGTTAAGATGCTTATATCGTGTATTAGAACATCAATTATAGCTTGTTGTAGACATGTGATGACTTGTCTTTGTGGTTCACTTAAGATGTAGATCCACTTGTTAAATTTGATCAGGTGCCAAATTTCGACTTTTCCCTGAAGATCTTTGATGTTGCATGGGTCCGGAATTTCGCATTTGGCTTGTTTTATATACTAGCAGATGTAATGTTGAAGATAACGTGTGGTTTTGGCAAATGTAGGCTTCAGCAGTGATTTTTTGAAATCCGATATGTCTTTCATTTGTGCATAACGCATTTTATTACCAGACATTGCAATATAAGGGAATGGAGGTTATAAAGAAGTTATATTTAGTTTGTGGAGTAGATACAGGAATTAGTTTATAGAAATTAAATATTTCGGAATTAGTTAATAGAATTTGAATAATAAATAAGAGTTTGTTTTCAAAGTAAGACTCTTTTAAGGTAGATATTTCCATTAGTTTGTATGTACTGCTGTAATCAAGCAACAAAGAGAAATTTAAACCATAACAATTTTCAATAGTATTAGAATAGCAAAAGTGAGAGTGAGAGGAGTAACTTACCAGAAGTAGTTTTACACTGAATTGAAAAATTCACTATGTTTTAACCACAAATAAAAATTATTTTATTGTATATATATATATATATATATATATATATATATAATTATATTTATTATCAGTGTAAGTATGGATTACCACGTAGTAACGGTCGCAACCATTCTCTTTATTAGAAGTAATTTTCTTCAGATTTTTATGCCTCAATGCATCCGGATCGTAGAACTCTATCAGGAAAAATTTGTCTGTATTTATTTTGCTTTAGATTTTGCATGATATATTAAGATAGAAAAAGTGAAGTAAAATTATTTCTACATTTATTGTGCTTCAGTGCATCAGAATCGCAGAGGTGAGAAGAGTAACTTACAGGGAAAAAAATTCTGTATTTAGTCTGCTTCAGATTTTGCATGAAACTCTTCAAACATATTAGGATAGCAGAAGTGAAAATATTTCTGCATTTATTGTGCTTTGATGTATTTAACCACAATACATCACAGAAGTGAGAAGAATAACTTACCGAGAACATTTTTCTGCACTAATATTGCAGGAACATTTTCAAAAAGCATCAGGGATCACAGAAGTGAGAAGAGTAACTTACCAATAATAGTTTTCTGTCTTTATTATGTTCCATATTTTGCATTATATTCGAAAGTAATAGGATAGAAATAGTGAGAAGAGTAATTTGCCGAAAATGGTTTTGTGCATTTATTGTGCTTCAAATGTTGCACGAACATTTCCAAAAAGCATTAAGAATTGTAGAAGTTGAAGTAAGTTTTATGAAATCTAAATTAGAAGCTTTTGGTGTTCGCGAAAAAATGTTGGATTTGATAGTTTCATTTCTAACAGATCGAAAAATATATTTTCAAGTGAATCAGGAAAGGTCTGCAATATACGATATGAACAAAAATGTAGTGGAGGGGTCAACTCTTGGCCCTTGTTGTTTTGTTTATAAACGATCTTGTACTATATCTATACAGTTTTATAATAGGCAACGACCTAATATACCATTAGTAAATATTACAAGAAGCAACAAATTTCTAGGAACGTTTGTCGATGAAAGTTTATCCTGGAAGGAATAGTTTAATTACATATCCTTCAAGTTAAATTGTGTGTATTTCGCTAAATTAAAGTTAGGAAGCTGTATGTCTAGAGATTCTTTGATTAAGATCTATTAAGCTCTTGCTTATTCCCATATGTCATACAATATCCTGGTTTGGGGAAAAGCAGATATTGAAAGGGTTTTTGTGTACCAAAAGCGTATAGTTAGACTAATTTTTAACTTAAAGTATCGTCAAATATGCAAAAATGTATTTAGATATTATAACACTTTGACTATTGTATTGATATTTATAAATATATGCATTTAGTAAGAGAAACTAATTCCTTAAAAACGATAACACATATTCTTACTATACCAAAAACTCCGAAGATTTTAAAATATGCACATCTCATACTGGTCTTCACAAGAAGTCTGTTATTTATTAATCTATTTTAAACTTTAATAAATTACCTCAATCTATTAAAATCAATGCGCAATTAATTAACTTTAAAAGGCAATTGTGGTTATTTCTTACAAATAAAAGCTACTATTCTCTAAATGAATATCTAGAAGATAGATTTTAAAATATGTTTTTATTTTTATTTTTAAACGACTGCAGATTGTAATATATGACTAAGTTGTAATTTACTCAATTTTTAAAATGTTAATTTGAATTTTTTAAATGTTAATTTAATCGGAATGTTATAGTAACTATTGTTTTATTTTGTATATTTTTTGACACGCACATCACAATGTTCTAATTTTCATTGAATATAAATTTAATAAGAGGAAAAAGACTGCTACATCGTTTAAAACAACTTATAATGATGGAGTCAATATTTTAAACGAATTACAAATTGAAATGACGAAACCTCGTATCAGAGAAATTGATCAAACGTGGATCAACCTATCATAGAGGATTATTTTTATTTATCTTTCATCCTTTTACCCATTACGGGTGGCTGACTTATTCTCTACAATATATCTCAGTTTCTTTCCATTCTATTCCTCTTCTTTCCGCTGCTTGATGTACTTGCTCGTTTCAACAATTCCTTAGTCTTCCTGATTTATTTTTGCCTTGTATTTTTCCTCGTGTATTATTTTCGTTATTTTTTTTAATTTTAATATTGAGCAGTTTTATTACTTCTATATTTCGTACTCTGTCTCTTCTTGTAATTCCCTTTATCTTTCTTAGATATTTTATTTTTATTGCATTCGTTTTGCTGTTATTACTCTCATTGAAGGTCTTACAATTCTTTTGTAAATTTTTGTACTATTTGTTTTGTAATCACTTATTTCTCTAAGAATGTTTTCTTTATTGTGAATTCTTTCATCTATTTCTAAATATATCTTTCCTGTTTTCTCTATTGTTGATGCCAGGTATTTGAATTACTTAACCTGCTCTAACTGTTTTACGTTTAACTCTGTTTTGATGATATTATCATTGTTTTGGTTTTGTTTGTATTTATTTCCATGTTTATCTTTTCCAGCTCCTCTTTGTATAGTTTTAGGTTTTTCTTCGGAATCTCCTATTAATGTTATGTTGTCGGCTAACATTCATATTTGAATTTTTAATAGTTCCATATTTCTATAACCTATCTTAGTGTTCTCGGCTCTTTATTTGCTATTTCTTATTGATTCATCTATAAGAAATAGTAAAGGGCTTAATGTATAACCTTGTCTCAATCCTGTTTTAGTCTTGAACTTCTCCGATTCTTTATTTCCTATTCTCACTGTATTTTTGTTGTTTCTGTATAACACCTTTACTATGTTTATTGTTCTTCATTGTATGCCTCTTTTTTCAAGTACATGCCATATGTCCTCTCTTCTTACCGTGCCCTACGTTTTTTTCTGAATTCGTCTTGTTCTTCTTCCAGCTGTTTATCTAATTTTACGTTTATGCCTTTTTATGTATGGGTATTATAATTCCCTTGAACCATTCCTCGGGTACCTTGTGATTCTTGATGGCGTCATTTACTATTTCCAGGTATTCTTCCTTCCCCTTTTCCCCTATATATTTCATAATTTCGCCTGTTATTTTTTGATTGCTGCCTCGAATTCTTCAATTATTCGTTGTTTCCTCCATTTGTTTCACCTTCAATTTTTTCTTAATCTCCATTATGGTCTGTTTCAGTTATTTCCTTAAATATTTTTTTCCATTTTACTAATATCTTATATTCTTTTGTTATTATATTTAGGTTTTTGTCTTTTATACATGGCTGGCTTAGTGTTCTTCTATTCCTCATTTGTTTAATTGTGCTGTAAAATATCTTTTGATTTTCTGTGAACGTTTCTTTTACCGAACTGCTCCCAGGATTGATTTTGTGTTCTACTATTTCATTTCCTATTTTATATCTTCTGAAGTCTTGTTCTTTCCCTGTTTTTATATAATTTTTCCAAATTCTTTTAGTTCTTCTGATCCCTACCTGTTTTTCTTCCTCTGTTTGTTTGATATAGTACTTGTTCTACAACTTCACTTATGATTTCTTTGAACTTTTTCCATTTGCTTTCTGCTCCTTCTATTTTGTTTGCTTTTTTCGTCTATTTTTTATTGGTATTCATTCCTATTTTCTTCTTTAAACAATTTGTAGCTTTTTGTGTTTTTGTTTATTATTGTTTTGGACTTCGTACTTTCCGAGTTTTCTACTCCAGTGTTAATTTCTATTTTCACCAAGTAGTGGTCGCTCCCTATTTCAGCTTGTCTTGTTAGTTTAAGATCTTTCATCTTTTCCCATTCTCCTGAGTGTTAAGAAGAGACTAACTTTTCAAGTGTATTAGAATTTTGTGTTTGCTATAATGAGATTGTTTGCTATACATAATTCTATAATTCTTGTTCCATTTTCGTTTCTGTTCTTATCTCCATACTTTCCCCTGTATCTATTTTTGCAGTCTCTCGTAAAATTTCTCTTTTTGTTCTTATTTGTGGTTATCGTGTGGTGCATATGCTACAATTTGATTTCCATGCTTATTGTTCTGTAGTCCTTATATTTTTCGTATATTATATTTTTTTCTGATTTTTTATTTCTGCTATTAATTCCTCTTCTTTTTTTTTAATACGTATTACATTCCATATTTTTATTTTTATTGTATTTAACTTTTTTCTTGTACCATTTTCACGCTGTGATGTCTTGTTTTTTTTTATTTGCTCCTATATTAATTTCTCTCTTATTCGTTTTTTGGAACTATTTATACTCCATCTATATTCCTCTCCGTTAATTGTTATCTTTTGGTATCCTAGTCTTACTCTCCTTCCTTTTGCTTTTTGTTCTCTTGTTATTACTCTAATTTTTTTGTACGAATTTTTCTTCATGTGTTAGGTCATTATTTATGTGTATCTTGGACCCTCTTAGATTTCTTTTGGCTCTCATTATTTGTTGTTTTGTTTCCCATGTCCAAACTTCGACTCGTATTATTTGTTTTTCTTATTGTAATGTGAAATTCTCGATTTCCATGTGTTCTTGATTTTCCTCTGCTAACGTACATTCAATCATTTTTAGTTCATTTTACAGAAAGAAATACGTTCAAACTAGTGTTGCTTTGATAGCCTTGCTATTTTGTAACACGCAAATTACTTGTATTATTCAATGTCTGTCGAAGTATTAGCTAGAGAAGTAGTTGTTTCAAAAGTGATTTGTTCTTGTAGTCTTAATAAGACTCATTTGTTGTAGATTTTACGAAAATATTTTCGTGTTTTTTCTATTTATCAGTGTCAAAAATTTGTACAAAGTGAAAATTGCGCCATAATACTACTTTTATAGACAATTAATTACAAAATAGAAAATACAATGCAATACAATAAAACAGGAATATTTTTTGCTAACATTAAAATAATTTATTTTTAGTTTAGTGTAACAAAAAAGTAAATTAACAAAACAAATAACATATTATATTTATAGACAAAGAAACAGTGAGGAATATACTTAAATCAGTCTGATCGTTAAGTAGGAGAATTATCAAATTATCAAAATCTCGACATGT
Source organism: Ontholestes murinus (assembly GCA_963969525.1). Classification (NCBI taxonomy): domain Eukaryota; kingdom Metazoa; phylum Arthropoda; class Insecta; order Coleoptera; family Staphylinidae; genus Ontholestes; species Ontholestes murinus. The sequence continues at coordinate 40,708,635 of OZ018397.1, read as the reverse complement.
GTGTATGTCAAAATTTTAATCGCTCTCTTTTTTCTAGCAACATATATATTTATATAGAACTAACAGTGAGAGATATATTAAATCAATCTGATTGTTAAGTAGGGGAATTACCGAATTATAAAATATCTCTTTTATCACTATTTTCATTCAACTATAGAAGTAAATTAATAAAACAAGCCACATATATATTTATAAAAAAGTAGTAGAATTACTCGATTGTGAAAATAAATTTATAAGCTAAAATCGCTATTACAAATTATTGCATTAAATCTAATAGCATCTTGTTGTTACTATTAGAGAAAAATATGAGACAACTGTAATAAACTACTAATAAAGATGATCGTTGAAGTTCCGAAAAACTTTCACAATTGTAAAACCAATCTCATCGCGTAAAGCGAAAACTTCGCCGATAACTGTTGAAACCTGCAGCGAAGTGAATTAATTAAAATGATTGACGCCTTTAATAAATCTAATGGCGGCGACATTCGAAATCGGCAACGTTATAATTGCCGCTAATTGCAGATGCGATCATTAACGTTTCCCCTCCTCGTCAATCGATATACGGATTGGGAACAGATTGTGCCTTCCGTTTGCGGTTTTCTCGTCGATGAGATTAGGAAATAATAAATTCATAAAAAAATAGAAACATTAACTCCGGCGTTATTAATTTAGAAACTGGTGTGATTGGCTGTTGGAGGTTGGGTGATTTAATTTCGTGCTGTACTGAAATCTGTTTCTAGGCTAAACTTTGCGAAAGCCACAGAGCGTTTGCTGGCACAAATTATCCATCAGTCAGACCACCGCAAACCATAATGCGATACCACCATTTGAGAGAGCTGATTTTAGGTGCTGCTAATTTTTATTAGTCGACCTTTAATTATGCTTACTAGGAATATAATTAAGTTAAGATACACCTGTAATAAAAACACTTTTCCTAGCATTCAAGCGCTACTAATAAATAAATCTAATTAAATAGATGAATTTTTAAGAGTTAAAAATAATATAATTATTATAATTATTACCATATGATTAGGTAATAGGGAAATTGTGCCAGACTCTCTAATCTCTAATGAGATTAATTAGGAACGATTATTAATAACGTATTTGAAAGTAGCTAATGCAATTATAATTATGCTTATGATCTAGATAAAACTTCAAGATGGATAGTATGTTTCTGAAAATATCGTTCAATTCTATATAATTTCAGCATAAAACCACATTTATCATCATAAATACGTAATAAGCCTTTGAATTGACCTTCCCGAAATAAAACATTTTCAATAGGATTCTAAATGGTAATGTGGCAAAATATTTTACAGTAACTAGATACTTTCTAGGGAATATTCCGCTGCATTATGTATTACATGGAATAACTGCAAATCCCACCTTAATGAATATTTCAAATCCATAAAATGATACTTCACGATGGCTAATTCCAAGAATTTTTTTATCAGAATCATATTATATTGCGAATAATTGTTCTCTACGCGAACGTGAAATTAAACCGAGTGCCGCAATATTATCACATCAACCTTCCCGTTTCCTATTCTAATGATCTGCGTGTCCCGGTGCCGTTTAAACCGCTATCAAGGGAGACCGAGCAGTTCCCAATTTATCGCGTCCTTTGTTGGAACCTTACACGATTCCCATCTCGGTCTCTATATTAAACCGAAGCCGAAGGCACATTAAAAATTACATCCCAACACATCGCGTTATCATAATTCAATCCGGCTAACACGGAACATTACAATTCCCCCGCGGTTTTGTCGCGCAAATAGATCACGCCGCCACAATTACCTTTCCGCGCAAATCGATACCGCAACAAGGGTGGACTTGTTTCCAAACTGAAACAACAGGTACGTTATCGAGGTCCGATCGTTTGGAAATGTTGACAAAAAGTGTGTTAATTAGTGAAAAATACAAAACTTTCATGATTGCAGATATGGCATGGAAACGGTGTATGAGGGCTTTACATGTTATGTGGTCATTACGACGAATATTGATTCAAACTAACTAATATATAAACAACATTTACTTCATATTGGTATTTACTTCAGTATGAAGATTTATGTTAATAAGTAAGTAATTTGCATATAATACAACTTATTTACTTCTTCTTACTTCCTACGCCCGCCTTTACACTGGTAGCATATTTCCCCAATTATGGGTTCACTCCTTCAAATATCTCTGTGTCTCTAAGTATCCTTTCTATTCGCACATAGTACTAGATCATGTCGTGGTTAAAGGTGAGCTGATGTTACTCAGGTATTTTGGCAACCATCCGTACACCTGCCACCTATCAAACATGCCTCTTATGAATTCACACTCACTCCTTTCTCTTTCTTACTAGGTTTGCTTCAAGTTCTAACCATCCCCCCACCTTTTCATACATTTTCTTTTGCTCTATTTTCGATTTAGATTCCCCTAAGCCCAACCACATTTTCTAAACTTAGTCATCTAATCCTTCGTTTCATAAGTCGACACCCATTTTATTGACTCACTCTATTTGATTTAACCCCTAGCATAAGCTTCAGAAATTACAGCTACTCCCCTTTCTCTCTAAGCACTCATACACTCTTGTTTCCTGTAGTTTCACCCCATATATTAAAATCAAATTCACACAAACATCCTAAAAGCTCCACATACAAGCCTGTACTTTAGAAATTCTAAATACCTAAAGGGATATTTCTTTGTTTGCATTCTCCTTTCATTATAATTTTTTCATACTTCCTTCCTTTCTTTTATTCCTAAACCTCATCCACTTCATGGACCATAAACTATATCATCAAAGTTAAGGTGGGAAAGTACCAAATTATCACACAACCTTATCTTGATTCCCTGACTATTCCCCAAGTCTAGGTTCTAGTTCTAGGAAGAAAAATCGTCGAATCTTAAAGCTTGATCGAAAGTTACACCTAAATTTTTTGCTTTCTCAAATAGCCTGTTATTTTACTGTATGTAATAGTTTTTAATTTTTAAATCATTTTTATTACCAAACAGCACATTTTGCAATATATTATCATTTATTACTGTAATTATTTAAATAAAAGGTGTACTAAATTTGTACCCGCATAAATTATCATATTACACTGAAACATACATTTATAAAATTTACTAGTACGAGGGCCATACGAAAGGTAGTTCCCGTTTGAAAATATAAAAAAACTAGTATTTATTAACATATATTAACGTTTTATTTGTAAAAAGCTTACCTCAAACACTTTCTATACAGAGTCACCTCGCAAAATTATCCCAGCTTCATATTACTCCGTGCGAGAATGACAGCTTCTTTTAGTTTTTTTTAGAAAGGGTTTCTTTCAAGAGAATAACATTCCAAAAACATTCACAGCCCTAACTTCATAACTGGAGGCACAGACAATACGAGCGAACGGTAACTTTGCTCACAGATAGCTGAAATACAACTGAGCATGTTAGCTCACATTCGGCGGCTACTCTATTGGCCAGCGCTCCGCACAGTGCAATACACCCACGTTTCTTCATACACTCTTCTTATCTACTCTAACATTCTATTATTTACTTCTTTCATTTTCACACATTCCACTAAACTCACACTTAACACTGTATGCTAGACCTGTTTTTTAATCTTAGTACACTGCACTAATACCTGTCTCTTCCATCTCTCTACTATCCTTTGTCAGAGTAAAGATTTCATCTCTGGTTCATCTCACTCTTCTAAAATCCTGAGTTTCTGGTATTAGACCGATATTGTTTACCTCTTTCTTTAGCCAGTTCTGCATAGAAATTATAGCAATTGTGTATCCAATACTCATTAACATCATTCCTCTTTAATCTATATCTTTCCATGATGCTAGTTTTAACATTCAACTTCCCCATATTTGATTTAGTAGCTCCCTAAACTCGTTCTTCATTTTTTTTGGTATATTCTTCCACACATCAGCCTTTACTTCATCTATATATGCTGCTTTTCCTCATTTTACGATACTTCCTAAAAAAACATTCTACCTCCTTCATCAAATGTTTCATCACTGCCCCTTATCATTTCATCTTGTGCCTTTTCTACACTTCTTTAGCCTTTCTTGCAACTTCTTCATTTCAAAATAATCCACACTTCTCATTAACTTCTACATATCCTTCACTCTTTAACTGTCCTTTCCAGAACTCCTATATTTTTCCTTTCATATATTCTACAAAAAACGGAACTGTTGTTGGACAGAGACGGAAGTGTTTTACTGTGGCGTTAATAAACTCAAATAGCGACAGTTATCACACAGTAAAGCACAAATATTTAGTGTAAATAGACATAGCAATTATAGGACTGGAAACGACTAACCCAAGTGAAGCGGTTAAAAAACTGTGCGAAGAAAAATTAGAAGCCAAAGTAACAATCAGGAATCCAGATCCAGATAGCCGAAATGGAGACATGGGAAGCAAAAAAGATGATTATGAAAAAGAAGAACAAGCTCAAAGATACAAATCATTTATAGAAGATGATTTAACATTTGAAGAGAGAGATATATAAAGAGAAGTATCACAAAAGGTAAACGAGTTAAAGTAGGCTACCATAAAATAATAATTGAAGACGAAATATATAAATGGGATAACAAGGAAAAAGGAGTAGTTCTGAAGCCAAAACCGGGTAGAAAGGATTACTAGCAAGTAGGCCAAAACGAATACGACTATTAAATGGAAACGGAATAAAAAGCGGAGTGGAGGAAGACGAAAGAGCAAAAGCAGGAATAGCAATCATTATACATAAAGAACGGTAAGACAAGATAGTGGACTGGGAACAAGTTGGATCAAGAATACTAAAAGTAAGAATAAAAATAGACAAAAAAGAAGAAATAGAAAAATTTGGACAAAAAATAGAAACTAACTACAGAGAAAACCAAAAGGTATTCTACAGGGTAATAAATAAGAGAAAAATAAAAATAAGGAAGAAATAAACTGGATAACAATAAGAAGAAACAAATACTAAAAGATAGTGAAGATATAATGGGAAGATGGAAAGAATACTTCGAAGAATTATTAAATGGAAATAAAAGTGAAAATGAACAGGAAGAAGAGCAGGAGACAATAACCGGAAACTATCTGAAGAGAATACAATAAAGAAAATGAAACTAGGAAAAGCACTAATAATAATACTAATAATACTACTTTATTGGTGCTAGGACACACAGGTTTACACACGTCAATATATAATTAGAAGTATAAATTTAAAAATACAATTATACATACAATCAAACAAAAGAAACAAAATTCAAGTCGGATTTCAGACAAATGGAAGTTGAAACAATGTATAAATAAAACATAAAACTAGTGTATAAATAAAATAACAAAAAGAACATCAGTATATATATAAAATTAAAAACTAATATGTTAATAAAATCGTACAAATCTTAAACTACTGTATAAATAAAATAAAATGTATAGATAAAATTTAAAACAAATATGTTAATAAAATAAAATAAATCATAAAACTTAAAACTAGTGTATAAATAAAATAAGATCAAAAAAAATAACATCAGTATATATATAAAATTAAAAACTAATATGTTAATAAAATCGTAAAAAACTTAAACTAGTGTATAAATAAAACCAGGACATGATGAAATTATAACAGAGATGATTAAATGTATCGGAGAAACAGGAAAGAAGATGTTATTAGAATTAATGAATAAGGTAAGTGAAGAAAACAAAATACCAGAAGATTGAAAAATGGCCATAATCATACCTGTACATATTTTTTCTCTTTTTCAACATTTTCCATATATCCTCTTGTGTTATAGAATCAAATGCTTTTATATATTTTTTTCATCAGACTCTTTTGTCCTTTATATAATTGTTTTATTATGAAAACTGCATCTGTTGTGTTTCTTCCGGCTCTGAATCCATTCTGTGTATCATCTAATGTTTTTTCTGCTTTATCTTTTAACCTCTAACCTGGTGTGCTCCAAAGAATAAAATCAAACACGAAGCTTTATTTTGCACTAAATAAAACAACAATAAATAAAAATGTACTGAATAAAGACACAATAGTGAGAATACACAAAGCCACATTTATTCCTATACTAACATATGGATCAGTGATGTGGTGCACAACCAAAAACCAAATGAACAGAATAAAAGCCAGTGAAATGAGACAGTAATGAGTAAGACTCATAGATAAGATAAGAAACAAGGTAATAAGAGAACAACTTGGAGTGAAGGCAGCGACAACAATAATCAAAGAAAATGCATTGAGATTGTTTGGACATAAGACAAGAATGCAGAACTCGAGATTAGCAATAAAAGTAAGGGAAATGGGAAAAGACAAGAAGAAGAAAAAAGGAAGGCCTATAAAAAAGTGGGACGACATCATACTGGAACACACCTAAGAGAAATGAAAATGAATTTAAACGAAGCAAAAGAATTGGTAAGAGATAGAGAGATATGGAAGAACATAATAAGAGGCAATTGATTAATAGATCTTTACACTGGCCAAGCCGGCAAAAAAACATTATTCTACAATACCGAATTCTAGAAGTGATGGCTTTGTTTTCCCCTTTACTCTGTATGAATTCTCTCATTGTCTTCCGAACCTCTCTCTTTGAATCTCGAATTTTTTTACAAAGCAAGTATAAGTTTTCCCATATTTTTCTTCCCTTTCCTCCTCATTCTGCTTTTCAATCATCTAACTCGTCCTCTCAACTCAAACCTCTCTAATCATTTGTGATGTACATTATTTGGTAATAGTGAATGTGAACTTTTATTACAAGGAAAATTAGTAAGCACAGGAGAATTGCATAATGATAGAGCTTGTTGTGATATGTATGGCATTTTCAAGGAACAGCGAAATTTTAGTTACAGGCTCACAATCTAGACGCATTACAATTTGGCGAATCAGTTTTGGAAAGTTTTGGGAAAATTGAAAGCCCGCATACAAACGAATTTACATTAAATGTTTATAATTTTCTTGGGATAACAGCCAAGTGCATCTTTGGATTAAAAATCCATAGAAAAGCACTCAGGGAGTTTAGAGATACCAGCCATGTCCTCAGTGCAGCTTTTAAACACGCTGATTATATCCAAACGATTAATTAAATTATCACTTAACCCGTGATGAATCATTTCTATGTTAATTTGAGAGTTGATTAAACACATGGTTTGTATAAAAATAGTGAAACAAAACCAATTTTTTAATTATCAAAAAATACATGGTCTTAACCCTTAGCTGCACCTGAGGGTCCTGAGGGACTTCATCCTCTCTTTAAAGTACTTTTTAATTATTGAAAATTTCGAAATATCATAAAACTAATGCCTTCATTTAGAAGTAGAGCGCTAAAGGTAAGTAGTGATGGGGTCTCTCTAGTATGGCTGATTTTTCTAGTCCATAGTGCACTAATGAACACTTTTGTGCAGTTCTGAAGTCCTATATAGAGGATAGAAGAATTTTTAAAGCAATTTTTCAACTTGGGGTCCTGGAAGACCCCATCTGCAGTTATGTAACAAAATTGAAGTGGGGCAGCTAACGGTTAAATCTGCAAAAGCACCTAAGGAATTTAGAGGCAATTCTTATTTTATGAATGAAGTTATTTTTACACTTTATCAAATGGCACTTTAAAAGTATGAAGCATTAGAACTACCGAATGTACCCACACATTAAAATCAATTGGTGCTGGTGATGCCACAGTTAACAACACCCACAATTTAGTGATACTGTTTACCAGTATAGATTGATACTATGTTTATTTTTGAGTGGTAATAGAAACGGAGGTGATATTGTACCAAAAAGTCATCTAGTAGATGATTTTGTGTTGTACTGTTTTTCAATGAATTCTGGAACCTTATCAGAATTTATTATTTTTTATTATTTATCAGACTGTAGAAGCCATAATTTTGATGTGTTGCATTAGGAAATAAGAATTATCTTGAACTGAATTGATGAGGGTGACACATGATAATATTCCATAATACATTGAATTAAAACAACACAGTTGAGACTGTTTCACTTTTATTCTTGAACAATGTAACATGTTTTACAATACAGTGGCTTCATCAATACTAATTTTACAAATTACAAGTAAAAGCTTTAATAGTATTACAGCTATTAATGGAGAAGGATTGTAATGATAAACACAACCATTTTTTTCTAATTGTTTGTTTTTTTCATTAACAATAGCCACAGATTGGCTCTTCTCTGGATCTCATAGCGTAGCGCAGTTTAAGAGTGGAAAACAGAACTTTTATCATTGAGTTTTATAACTTAAGGTATTCATAAATAATGATATGACTTTAAAAAGAAATCTAATATCTTACATTTACAGTCTCAATTGCATTTTTTAACGAGGTCAAAAATATATTGAAACTGGTCCGTGAATGTTTGTGACAAGTAATAAATAATAGTTTTCTTCTCTTGGAGTATATAAAAGTTACAAACTTCTGACGGATAAAACCAGTTTTAAAATATTTAATGGCAATACAGCAAAAATTTTAATATATATAATTAATAATTAATTGATCAATTAACTATAACTAAAAAGGTTTTTTTTTAGTTCTAATCAAGATAAAAATTTTAATATTTCAAAAATGTGTAATAACGCCCTTATACATTACTTTTGCAGACCAAATACATGTTTTTTTTATATCTGGTTATAAATTAAAATCGAGTAACTAATTTGAGATTCCACAAGTGAAACCGCGGAGCATGTACTTCTAGACTGCCCTGTATTAGCTAGCCTACGTGAATCAACAATGGAAGAGAGATGTGTAAAGTCATCAGACATCCTAAGAGTCCCTCTTGCTACAGTTCTAGCGTTTTCCAATGCCTTGGGCTGGCTTGACCGTAGGAAGGAATGAGGACTCAGATAGGAGGATGCACAAAGCGGAAATATTGAAAGCAAACTTCTTATATAAAATTTTCTCTGGACTAATATCTGATGACATATTTAGTTTTCTTGTCTAATCGTTCTTCGAGGGAACTTATTTTTACATTCAGTGGGGATTTAATTGATCCACATCCCTCCCATTGAACTAAACCGGAACCAGATTAGCCCAATATTGTCCACTTCTTTCTTTAGCCAGTTCTTCACCGCGATTGTAGCAATTCTGTATCCAATACTCATTACCAGCATTCCTCTTTAATCTATATTAGTGTTATTACTTTTCATGATGGTAGTATTTACATTTAATCTCTCCCTCTCTTCTTTTTTTTTCATATCTCTTTCCACGCATCAGCCTTTATTTCGTCTATATATGCTACTTTTTCTCATTTTATGATACTTCCTTCATCGAATGTTCCATCACTGCCATGTTCCATGAAGAATGCCATGTGGGATAGGAAACGGAACCTTAACATTCCTTGGCATTCTTCTGCCTTTTCTACACGTCTTTGACCTTTTTTGAAACTTCTTCTTTTAAAATTAAATGAATGTAACTGAAACTATGGCAAGTTCTAGATCTAGGAAATATATTTTAGCAATAAATTCTTCCGGATAGCTTTCTTAAAATTCATTAATGTGATTGTTTTGAGGTGTGATTGAATATTGTTATAAAGTTTATGAACATTATATGCAAAACATCTTTCAAAAAAGGTTGTTTTGTGTTTAGGCGGTGAACCTCACATTAACATTGTGCATGTCAATGTGAAATACTGTCATATTGTAAAGGTAAGGAGCGGAGGGGATATGGATAATGTTATTATAGAGAACACAACAAGTGGTAACGTCGATCAGGCATGCTAAGCGCCAGTTTAATTCCAAAAATTAGCCAAATACAAGAGTTTTGAATTTTTTGAATTCCATTTTTAGTGACTAAATCTAACAAATAAGAATTATATACAACATCAGCAAAGTTAAAGTGACATAAAACTAATGAACTGTAGAAGGTTCTTTTGATTTGTTTTGATAAGATATATATATATTTGAGTGGATTTGCTGATGTGCGTTTCTAACATCCTGTTATTATCAATAACCAGTCCAAAATTATGCACCTCATCTATATTTTTTAAGTCAACATGTAAAGTAAAATCAATAGGCTAAAGTATCATTATTTATTTTGATATTTGATAGATCTTCATCAATCATTTTACGTGGACCAAATAACACTAGCATTTATTGTTAATGAGTGGCGTTTAAATATTTTAACCAGCTGAATTAGTTTGCAATTAATGTTATTTTCAGCTATAAGGATACCATCAACATTAAATGAATAAAGTAGTCTGCATAAAAATGTACGCTAAAATGTTTTAGATTGCTATTAAGACTGGATGTATAAATGCAAAATAATATTGGATCCAGAATAGAATTCTGAGGAACATCCGCAGTAACTTTGGTAGTATCAGAAAATTCTTCATCAACCATTTGCAAAATATTTGCAAGAAAACTAGAAATTATTTTCAAAGCATATTTACTTAATACTACATAATTTAAGATTTCAATTAATGCTTAATGATTAATAGTATCAAACGCCTTGCTGTAGTCTAGTAATATCAGAGAAGTTATGCAACCTTTATCAGAGACATAAATTATATCATTTAAGATATTGAGCAAGGCAGTTGAGCAAATATGGTTAGGTCTAAATCTTGACTGTGTAGAAGGCAGAAGTTGATGAGAATTTATGTACACTTCAACTTGTTCCTTCAGGAGACGTTAAAGTATTTTTGAAAGTATCTGTAAAATATGAGGAGTTTCACATGCAAATGGCGAAGCAAATTAAATTAAGACAGAAATCACTTGTGCCGTGGATGAACAGTTTTTTTTGTAATAATGAGTGAGGAATTTTACTGCAAGGAAAATTGGTAAGTATTTGATGTATCAAGCACAGGAAAATTCCATGATAATGGAATATGCTGTGCTATATATGACATTTTCAAGTGACAGCGAAATTTTTATTACAGGTTCACAATATGATTTGGCGAATTAGTTCTGGACAATGCCTTAGAAACATTGAAAACGCACATACTAATGGAATTCCGTTACATATTTATAATTTTCTAGATATAACAGCAACTTTGAACTCTAATCTAGATAATCACCCAAGGAGTTTAGAGTTAACAGCTTAGTTCTCAGTGCATATTTTGATTACGTTATATAAATCCATGGATTCAAATATGGAAAAGCACTCAACCAGTTTAGAAGCTATTCTTTTTTTGTGAATGAAGTTATTTTTATAAAAAGTGCATTTAATATGTTAAGTGCTTTATCAAATGGCACTATAAAAGTATGAAGCTTTAAAACTACCAAATGTGCCTACGCATTCAAATAAATTAGTGCTTGTGATGTCACAGTTGACAACATTAACAATTTCACTAAGAATCCTATACATTTTGTCGTCGGCACTAGAAGTGATACTGTTAACATTATGGATTATGTAATTGGCATTGCACGTTATCCTTACCAGAATTTATTATTTTCGAAAGTGAGGATGGTTTAGTCAGACTGTAGAATCCACAATTTTGATATGCTGCATTAGAATTTAAGAATTACGTAGAACTGAATGAATGAGGTGGATACATGATGAAATTGCATAATTTATTGAATAAAAACAACACAGTTGAGACTGTTTCACTTTTATTGTTGAACACTGTAACATGTTTTACAATACAGTAGCTTCATCAATACTAATTTTACAAATTACAAGTAAAAGCTTTAATAGTATTACAGCTATGAAGGTAATGATGAACAAAACTGTTGTGTTCTAATTTTTTTTCCATTGACAACAAATTGGCTTTGATCTACTCTGGATCTCATAGCGTAGCGCAGTTTAGGAGAGGAAAACATAATTATTATCATTGAGCTTCATAACTTCAAGTATCTATAAAGAATAATGTGACATTAATGAGAAATCTAATATCTTATATTTACAGTAAAACTCCGTTTCTCTGTGTGTTTCCCATATTTTGATGAGGTCAAAAATTCACGGACCAGTTCCGTGAATTTTTGTGACAAGTAATCAACAATAGTTGTCTTTTATTATAGTATATAAAAGTTAAAAACTTCTGACGGATAAAACCCGTTTTAAAATATTCAATGGCATTATATCAAAAATTTTAATATATTTAATTAATTGAACAGTTAACCCGCGGTGAAACATTTTGATTAGAACTAAAAAACACACTTTTTAAGTTCTAAACAAGATAAAAATTTTAATATTTCAAAAATGTGTAATAACGCCCTTATACATTACGTCTGCAGACCAAATACATGTTTTTTATATCGGGTTATAGAATAAAATCGAGTAGCTAATTTGAGACTCCACAATATGAAAGTTTAAACAACTTAATAACAATTTGTAGCGCATTCAGTTGAAGGCTTTATATAATCAGTAGAGGTCTATAGCTCATTCAAGATACTGGTTTGTCTAGTTTCTGGAAAAACGCTTTTGCTATTATAGTAATGGAATAATTGATAAAGTTCTGAAATTTTTCATATAGATCTATATTTAAATCAACAAAATTTCACGTTACTGGCGATGGATTATCATAATAACTATATAGATCTTTTGGTTAATTGGTCTGCAGAAAAATATTGAAATTTGAACCATAATATTGGGAATATCAACCTGCATACTTGTTTTTAATTATAACTGGATCATTATTTAGTCATGTATCCGCCCGGGTCTCTTCAATTTAAATTACAGTAATAATATTTATAATAGTATGTATTTTAGATTAATTTTTAGAAGAGAAACAAAGCAAATAATAAACAATAAACAATAAAAAATATATATGACAAAAACCGTATCTAGTGGTTTACAAGCTTTATATGAATGTTCTGATTTTTAATTGGCAGGTTTGTACATTCGTATATGGTTTTATATTATTTAAGTAAGTTTTGATGTCGGTAGTAGATATGTTCTCTTCTTGAACAGCTATAACCGTCCAGAATTTAATAACTACAATAGCTAGATTAGAGTGAGCCTTCTTGCTATTTGAACTCCTTGTTTCATTTTCGTCCTTTGAAATGGTTGTATACATCAGCTGCATTTTTTTTTAATTTGTAACATATTTTCGTTGTAAAGTTGTTTAAATTGGTCGCGATGTTGCCACTGATGAGTAGCATTAATATTCTTACTGTACAGCTTAAAATACTAAATATATTTCTCCTAACTGTGGTTATTACCTACAACATTTTCTAAGTGTTATTTCAAATAAACTTAAAAATAATTTTTCAGGTAGGCTGAAGGTCAATTAAAATTTTTTATTATATAGAATCAAAACAAAATCAATTGACAGAATGCAATACGTGAAAGGACATCAGCGGAAAAGAAAAATTAATCGCAATTAAATCATGGAAATAAAACAATACAGTTGGTGGGTTTCACTTTTTATTGTTGATAATTGCAACATGTTCCACCACACTGTGATCTCATCAGGCAGATGAATACTAATATATGTAGGATTCTCAGTGTTTTTCTTTATACTCTAGCTGGTTATGTATGAAGAAAATGTTTAAGTCCAGTTTTTTAGCTAAAGCATCACCTACCTATACATATGCCTAAATTCGGAAAGTTCGAGAGTACACGTAAATATTTTGGACGTCTTTTCTAGAAAACGAGACCCATTTTCTTCCATTTCAATATGGAATTGTGGGATGACAATAATTTCGAGCCGACGGATATTAAGATACTATACGGGGACGAAGACGACGACATAAAGGAATCATGGGAGGATGAAGATGAAGATAAGTCTGTTGTGAAAGGTGCGGTCCAAGTGAAACCAAAAAAGAAGACCCTGGCAGAGAAGATTACAGAAAAAGAAAGGCTGAAACAAGAGGAGATTGAAAAGCGATAGACAACAAGATTTGGGTTTGGTCAACATGTGTCCAACGAAGGAAGAATTTAATGTATTTGCTAATACTCTAATAAATGCATCCATTTGCTAAAAGCACTGAATATCCCAATTTCTCCGTAAACCTTATAAGACGTATTTGTGTTACATTAACTCCATTTGGTATGAAGAAAATTAAAATGACAATAGATAATTTATATTTGTAGAAACAGAAAATAGAGAAAGGTGGCAAAATGAATAAGAATAAAGGAAAGATTCAATTTAAAATCAAGGATGGCAATTAATATTCTTCATGATCTGTTGATGACTACAATAAATTCTATAATTTCATGTAGCTACAGATGCTTAGATCAGTTTTTGATTATATATTATTATATATAATACTTTAATATTTATTTTTTTCCAGTGTAAAAGTTAAACTAATAAAATTGTTTGTATTTATTTTTAGCCTATTGCTTAGGAACCAATCAGACGCCCTTGAAATGATTTAATTTTTCTAGTATAATATCGGGTGCAATATAAAATAATTGCACAATTGTAGCTGATTCAGGTAATTTTTAATAAAAATAATAATGGCCCTAAAATTGAACCTTGAGGCATACCTTGTTCAAGTGGAAGAGTAGCAGTTTAGAGTTTTTACTGAATGATATGAACTAATTAGGTATTAGGGTATAAATTGTAAAAGTAAATGTTCCATAACAGAATTTGACACCGGACACAATCAAACGCTTTCAAAAGATCTAAGAAACAAGACATATATATTAAATTCTATTTGAAACAATTTACTAATTACAAATAAAACACTTCCTTGTTCACGCTTTTAAATACAGTTATGTTCTTCATAATCATCATTCAATTAATAAAGAATACCACAAGATCGCACATTTTTTGCATAGAGAAATTCAATCACAGTCATATGACTTCACAATTGAAGACTTGCTTTATTTCCTTTATCGTTATAAACATTTATATAAACAGCGAGACGTAACTTTGCACACAGACAGCTGAAATTCAACTGAACATGTTAGCACACATCCGGCGACTACTTTATTCGCCAGAAATTGTACAAGCGTCTACTACTTTCCTACTATCCCTCATATTTCATCTTCAAATTTAAATTAATAAAGCATACATACAATAGATAGATTTTACGCTCTGCTTATATAGATAAGTTTATTGCGAAATAAACATAGTTTTACTACTGCCTTTAAAAGGCTGAACAGATCGCATATCAGATATAATATTCTTTGAAATGGCATTCCTCCCGACAGAAATCATTGGGAAACGTTTATTATACCGATACCTTTATAGGAAATATTACATCGTTATCGTGCATCAGAAGTTGGCTCACTTGGGAGTATTTTTATAACCCAGCAAACGCTGCTATATTTGATGCATCGATCTAATAAGATTCACTGAGGCATGGCGTTACTTTGTAGGGTAAACATTCGGCTTCCTCGCTAGAAGTCCCATCCATTCGAACTGCAACCACTACAGAAAATATCAACGATGAAAAAAAAAATACGAGAAACGTCATAATAGACCTTTTACCATCACTTTAAACCTAACAATAAAATATAACTCATTTGTATTGCAATAAAATTATATCTTGTTCCCGTCGTGTGAAAATCAAATTTTAAGAATTTAATGACTTTCTTGAGAACGTCCCCCTTATTCGAAATAGCTGAAATTTCATCGCGGCGCCCCGACGTGTGCTTTATGAATTTAATTCCATAACAAACGTTGCATAACTCACTAAAAGTATAAATGTCCAAGTAAATTAAATTGTACGCCCCTCGGTTATTCCATTTTTACGTTGTAAAACGTGCTCTCGGCGTTTTAATTTCCATCTATGATTTATGGCTTTACATTTTATACAACTGGTGGAAATATTCCCTCCGACTGTAACCTATTAACGTATGTTGTGACTCTTTTAAAAAAAGTATAGTGGTTGTTAAAACAATTGGCGACGCAGTTACATGTGAATAATTGCCAGCTCTTAAGGAGGCCAGGCAACTCGTGCTGTTGTCTTGTCTAGAATCCGTTTTAATAGGTTGCGTTTTGTATTACGAGCACTTTTTCAAACGACGTTGACTGCTGTGGCCATTAGTCGGACGTTAAAAGTAATGTCTACATCTCTTGAAATTGCTGATGTTACTATAGATGATTATAAAAAAAAGACTTTATATTATATTCACTAATACTAAAAATACGAATATTTATTTTCTTTTACAAGCTTTTTGGTATTGATTTTTTATTTATAGTAAGTTAGGATCTATTTATATATTTTTTATGTATACTCAATGATATAGAAAATGTAACGCAAAGAAGGCTTGAGATTATTTTTTACCAAACCTGCCACACATGTTTAACTATTAAAATATAGCAATTTATTTGTTAGAACCTGATATATGAAAAACTAAAAATAGTCCAAACGTTGAGCAATATTACATTTTTACATTTATTACATAAATCCATAAGTTAATATATAACTGGAGCAACTTGCCACAGAGATTACAATACGCTATTTCTACAGAACTTTTTTATTTAAATTCGTTAGCTTTACTTACAACAGTTTAAATCTTTGTAGTCTCCTACATGGGAATTAGGCAGGGTGTATTAAACATTACTCAACACATATTCGGGGTTTAGTAACAAAAAGACGAAATTTTATTATATATGATGACTTTACACATGATTTCATTAAAAAGTGCATATTGTAAAGAGTGTTTCCTTCATTGCAGATTGCCCTTAAACTTTAAACTAGAACAAAAGATGCACCAGGGTGTATACATTGAGGATCACAAACTAAACATCCAATCCACGATTGCAGCACTAAGAGTTAAGAATTTACTGTGACATTTAATGTGCTCAAAATTTTGTACAAACATTTCCAAAAAGTATTAGAAGCATATAAGGGAGGTGAGTAATTTGCTATAGCTATTTTTATCTTTTTGTTTTCTTTTTTTTAGGCCAATAATTATCAAAACCTATGAGGATCGTAGAAATGAGAAGAGAAGTGATTTACCAGAAAACTTGTTTTGGATTTATTGTATTGCAAATTTTCCAACAAGTGCCACTTGAAGAAGACCAATGCAACTGGTTAGAAACATTACAAAAAGGTTCTTTTCAGAACCATTAAACTTACTAATTCAAAGATTATTACTTGTTATCATAAACACACACATCAATACACACACATATACGTACATATACATACACATTTAAAAACATACATTTACATTCACAGAAAAAAAATTGTACAAAATTTCTTAATAGGTATCAGGATAGCAGAAGTGAGAAGAGTAATTTGGCAAGAAAATTTGTCTGCATTTATTATGCTTCAAAATTTGTACAAAATTTCTTGATAGGTATCAGGATAGCAGAAGTGAGAAGAGTAATTTGGCGGGAAAATTTGTCTGCATTTATTGTGCTTCAAAATTTTTACATAATTTCTTTATAGGTATCAGGATAGCAGAAGTGAGAAGAGTAATTTGGCGGGAAAATTTGTCTGCATTTATTGTGTTTTAAGTTTTGTACGAAATTTCTTTATAAGTATCAGGATAGCAGAAGTGAGAAGAGTAATTTGGCGGGAAAATTTGTCTGCATTTATTGTGCTCCAGAATTTATACGAAATTCTTTGATAGGTATCAGGATAGCAGAAGTGAGAAGAGTAATTTGGCGGGAAAATTTGTCTGCATTTATTGTCTTCTAAATTTTGTACGAATTTTCTTGATAGGTATCAGGCTAGCAGAAGTTAGAAGAGTAATTTGGCGGGAAAATTTTAACTGCATTTATTGTGCTCCAAAATTTGTACAAAATTTCTTGATAGGTATCAGGATAGCAGAAGTGACAGGAGTCATATTGCGGGAAAATTTGGCTGCATTTATTGTGTTTTAAATTTTGTACGAAATGTCTTGATAGGTATCAGGATAGCAGAAGTGAGAAGAGTAATTTGGCGGGAAAATTTGTCTGCATTTATTGTGTTTTTTTTTTATAAAATATCTGGATAGGTATCAGGATTTTGACTGTATTTATTTATTTATTTCAGAAATGGAATATCTCCAATTTGTAAATATGGTATAAAACTTAAATATAGTCTTAACTATATTAAACTATCTGTTGCTTTTCAAACTGAGAAATGTTTGACGTAAAGAGATCAATATCAGGAAAGCTTTGTAATTGATTAGCTACACGCATAAATCTTGGTATAGTAGGCGTAAACTGAATTGTGAAACTTTAATCTGAACAGTTTTATGTATCTAGTAACAGCACCATGTGCCTGGAATTATAAATTAAGTTGAGACAAAAGATAAGGGCAATCAAATCTACTGGTTAATTTTTTATAAAATGGGCACATGTCCGTAACACAACTCCTAACGTTTAAGGAACGCATACTAAAGGTTCATCTCAAAGCTGCAATATCTTGAGAGGTTTGATTGACCAGGCCAGGTCTATAAGCTAAGGTTCTTAAATAGCGCCGTTCAACCGACTCAAGTCTGTTTACTAAATAACCTTGACGAGGCCACCAGATTCTATATTCAGATCAGTAAAGTGTTTATATTACAACGACAATTCTTTGGAGTTTCTATTCAACTTGTAATCGTATGTCATTGTATTCCTAACTTTACAAAAAGAGACAACTTTGCAATTAGATGTGTTAAGATGCGGGTTAGATTTTACACACCATAAGCCCACCCTGTCCAAATCTTCTTGAAGCTTATGACAATCGGAAAAAGTTTTAATACGAGTAAACGTCTTCAAGTCGTCTGCGAACAATATAAATTGGCTATAATTTACTGCTGCAATGATTTGGTAAATAAAAAAATTGAAAAAAAATAGACTAATATGGGAGCCTTGCGGCATACCAGATGTTATATCAATATCATGAGAAATACAATTCAATCAATTTTGATGCATTGCATCTATCCGACAGGTAACGTTTGATTCATTGTATGATACTACCATTGAAATGTAAAGCCTCCAGTTTTTTAATCAGAATGGTATGGTCCACCCTATCGAACGCCTTTGAAAAGTTTATATAGATGGCGTCTAATTGACCTTGACTCCAAAGGGTATCAATAGCAGTCTAAAACTCTAAAAGGCTAAATACGATGGAGCTACCAGGTTGAAAGCCGTGCTGCTGGTCAATAATAACCTCCTTTGCTAGTCACTGCAGCTGCTTAGCCAATATACTGTCAAGCATTTTGGGAATACATGATTTTGGGAATACATTTTCCATTATGTGGGAACGTATTATAATTCAACGGAACGATTAAACAAGAAGGAAATATAATTGCATAAAGTGAAAATACATTTTTTTAAGAACACACTGGGTATATTATCATAGCGTTATCTTTACCGATTTACCGATCTAACAATATTGAACTCAGTTGAGCAGTGAGCAGAACTAGACTGTTGCGAAATAGCTCGCAAATATGTTCACATATTTTACGCGTATCGTTAACAAATCTCCAGAATTGTTTAGCATCCGTGTTGATTTTAGCTTCAATTTTACCTACATAGTTTATGTTCAGTACTTGATTCAGCCGTTTACATTCAGCTCTTAAATTAGAGAAGACTAAATAATTACAATGATCATTACTTTGTTTAAATTTAGAGTGAGCTTTTCGTTTATCATAAATTAAACTAATCAAATCACCATTGAACCATCTGCGATACTTATTCCTAGAGGCTTGAATTTTTGGAACATATTGGTCGATGGCGATGTTTAGGATTACATAAAAATTATTAACAGTGTCATTATAATTATCGCAACTATTTAAGAATGCACACCAATCCATAGACGCAAAATAGTCGTTGACTGCCGAGTAGTTTCCCTTTAGGATATCATGAAAATATAATTCATCATAGCAGCCCCTAAGTCCTTCATTGCACGACAGCTCGATAAGGTAATCAATGATGATAGGAATTAGGGCAATAACAAATCCTCGGTTCTAATGACTGACACTATCACTTTCACTATCGCATATTGTGTTTTAAATTTTGTACGGATTTCTTGATAGGTATCAAGATAGCAGAAGTAAGAAGAATAATTTGGCAGGAAAATTTGACTGCATACATTGTGCTTCAAATTTTGTACGAAATTTCTTATTAGGTATCAGGAGAGCAGAAGTGAAAAGAGTAATATGACGGGAAAATTAGTGTCCATTTGTTGTGGTTCAAATTTTGTACCCAATTTCCTAATAGGTATCAGGAGAGCAGACGTGAGAAGAGTAATTTGGCGGGAAAATTTGTCTCCATTTATATTATTCTTTAAATTTTGTACAAGATTTCTTAAAAGGTATCAGGACAGAGTAATTTTGCGGGAAAATGTGTCTTCAATGTTCTTTAAATTTTGTACGAAATTTCTTAATAGGTATCAGGATAACAAAAGTGAGAATAGTAATTTAGCAGGAAAATTTTTATGTACTCATTGTGATTCAAATTTTGTACAAAATTTCTTGATAGGTATCAGGATAGCAGAAGTGAGAAGAATAATTTGTCGGCAAAATTTTTCTATATTTATTGTGCTTCAAATTTTGTAAGAAATTTCTTGATATGATTCAGGTTCACAGTAGTGAGAAGAGTAATTGGGCAATTTTATTGCGTTTGTTGTGCTTTCAATTTTATTTAAATATTTATTCATCTAAAATGGCTACAATGCAATATTTGAATAGTTTTATATAAATTGTAAAGAATTTTTTAAATTATATGATAAACCAAAAAAAACAATCCAAACGTAGTGGTTGATCTTGAATAGTAGGTACATCTTTCAGTGTATGCTTTAATTGATTCCGTGTATTTGGGTAGAAAGTCGTTGGCAAACAACCTTCTCATCTATGGCATCAACAGTAAAACCATTACAACGATGAAGAATGGCCACAGGATATAAAAGATCACCAGAGTCAACTATACACAAATAGCCTAAGTGCAGACGTACGCCAACCACAGTAAAACCGTTGCTTGAAGGTCGCTGTTGTAAATTCATAATGGTAACATTGGCAATAGGTGAGTGCCTAAAAATCTTTCCGAAGTCGATACCCTATTAAAAAAATTCCATGATTTTTTAGTATTAGGGTTGCAGGAATATTAACAGTAACTTACCAGTAATGGCTTGTTGATTACATGTGTTTGAAATTAAGAAGATTTATTTATCGAGATTTTTTAAAACATTTAATATGCTTCAAATATTGCATGAAACTTTTCATAATCTATTAGGATGGCAGAAGTGAGAAAAGTAACTTGGTTGCATTTATTAAGCTTTAAATATTGGTACGCAGAAATGAAAAGAATAACTCACCAAGAAAATGTTTTTACAATTATTGTGCTTCAAAGCTTTTGTTAAAATTTACAAAAAGTATCAGAATTGCAGAAATGAAACTATTAACTTACCGCGAAATTGTTTCTGCATTTACTGTGCTTCAAATATTGCATTGAAATTTGGAGAAGAATAACTTACCGTGAAAACGTTTATATACACTCACTTTCATATGAAATGCACCACCCAGAAAGAATAATACGATTGATGCAAAACTTGGAGAAAATAATAGGTTTTCGTTTGTATAAAATGATTAAAATATCAATAAAAAAAGTTAGTCCATTGAGCCATTTGAGGTTTTTTCGTCATGGTTGTCTTAAAATTCCACAACTTTTTATATGGGCATTGAAGAATATTTACTTAGAATTTATCAGCAGTTTTATTCTGACGTTGTCACAGTAACAGTTCATAAGCCTAGAATAAGACAACGTCCAAATTTTTCCCAAACCTAGGAGTTTGATAGGGGTCGAAATGTCGGCATGAAAGAAGCAGGTTTATCGTTCTGCGAAATTGGCAGAATGAATGGAGATCACACAACTTTGGCGAGAATATAGTCTTCCTGGTCCGAAGAAGGAATACAGCGACATCGTTCGGTTGGAAGACTTCCCGAAGTACTAACTCCCGTGAAGATCGGTTTCTGAGGCGAATGGCCACACAGAACCGATTTCAAACAACTAGGTCTGTTGCCATAGATTTTGTAAGAGCTGTAAATCGTCAGATTTCAATGAAGACCATTTATCGACAAATTGCGTACTTTGGCCTCCATCCCTACAGTCCATTTAGACGTCTTCCACTAACCCAACATCAGAAAGCTGCTCGTCTGGTTCGGTGTCAAGAGTGACCGGGTTGGGTTTAAGAATGGAACAAAGTCCCGTTTGGAGATGAATTCAGGTTTTGTTTATGGAAGAATGATGGACGTAGAAAGGTGCGTCGATATCGAGGAGAACGTAGAAATTTAGAGTTTGTTTCAAGACGCCATATAGCTTTAACATCGGGTGTCATGGTGTGTAGTGCAATCAGTTTGAGACGAAAATCACCATTGGTGTTCATTCTTGGTATATTAAACGCTCGTCGATACGTTGATAATATCTTGGATTCCGTCGCGTTGTCATTTATGCAGACGCTACCTAATGGGATTTTCCAGCAAGAAAACGCTAAACCCTACACGGCAAACATTACACGGGTGTTCTTGTATGAAGCGGATTTGCAAATGTTGCCTTGGCCAGTAAGGCCTCCCGACTTCCTTCCCGAATCCTCATCGGGCATGTCTGGGTCATAATGGATAAAAGTTCGCAACATGCTCAGACCTCCTAAAAACTTATATGATCTGAGACTTCAGTTATAAGTTGCTTGGAATGAGATGCCTCAAGCAGATATAGACCATTTGATTCTAAGTATGCCTAGATGGGTAAATTCTTGCATTACTGTGCGAGGCGATGTTACTCATTATTAATTTTTTTCTGTTAAATTAAATTTTTTTCTTTTGATAGTTTTATCACAAATGAATAAACAATTATTTTGACCAAGTTTCGAATTAATCGTATTATTATTCTTTCTGGGTGGTGCATTTCATACGAAATCGAGTGTTGTTTTTGTGGGTCAAAGTTTGCTTGAAATTTTTCAGAAAGCATCAGAATCCCAGAAATGAGAAGAGTTACTTACCTGGAAAATTTATTTTTATTTATTGTGCAGCAAATTTCTAATCCATGGATACAAAAATTCCAAAAAAATATTAAGGTCGGAGAAATGGGAATATTACCTTAGCGGAAAAAAATGCACTTGAAGTTCTCCAATTATTGCATGACAATAAAAAATAACATTCCAGAAGTGACCTAAACCTAAAAAAAATCTGCAATTCGTTGAGTAACTTAACTGGAAAATTTTTCAGCTTTTACCTTGCTTCAAATTTGGTAAATGAGAAGAGTAACTTACCTCGATTTATTTTTGGATTTCACAGAAGTGAAAAGAGCAACTTACCGTAAATATACTTCTGCAGTTTTTGTACTCCAAATTCTGCCTCAAAATTTACAAAAAGCATCGAATACGCAGAAGTGGGAAGAGTAACTTTTGCGAAAGTGTTCGCTTTTATTAGGCATCAACTTATTGTATCACAAGAAGCGAAGAGAGTGTTGAAGTGCTCCTAATATTTCATGAAAAGTTAAAATAAAAATTCAAAGTTCTTTAGTTTGAATTTTATTAAAAATTGAAACTATAATTCCAAAAGTAAGCAGGCTAATTTAGTTAGAATTTTTTTTTCTGAATTTCGTAGAAGTGAAAATATTTTTCTGCTTTTATTATGCTTCAAATTTAGCAAGAAATTTTGAAGAAGTATTATCAATCCGTAAGTGAGAAGAGTAACTTACCTCGATTTATTTTTGGATTTCACAGAAGTGAAAAGAACAACTTACCTTAAAAATATTTCTGCATTTTTCGTACTTAAAATTTTGCATCGAAATTTTCAAAAAGCATCGAATATGCAGAAGTGGGAGGAGTAACTTTGTGCAATTTTTTTTTTGCTTTCAATGGGCATCAACTTATTGTATCGCAGAAACGAAAAAAGTAACTTACAGAAAAAAAAATGTGCTCCAAATATTTCATGCAAAGTTAAATAAAATTTCAAAGTTCTTTAAATTTTTAGTAGTAATTCCCAAAGTGAACAGACTAACTTACTTAGAATTTTTTTTCAGTATTTCGAAGAACTAAGAAGAGTAAATTACATGGAAAATGTTCCTGCTTTTATTATGCTTCAAATTTAGCAAGAAATTTTGAAACAGTATTAGGAATCCACAAGTGAGAAGAGTAACTCACCTCGATTTTTTTACATTTCACAGGAGTGATAAGAGTAACTTACCGTGAAAATATTTAAGCATTTTCAGTAATTAAAATTCTGTATCAATTTTTTAAAAAAACAGAAGAAATGTGAAAGAAGTGGAAAGAGGAAATTTGTGCAAAATATTTTGCTTTCATTGGGCATCAACTTATTGTATCGCAGAAGCGAAAAGAGTAGCTTACCGAAAAATTTATTGTGCTCCAAATTTTACATGAAAATTTAAATAAAAATTCACAATTCCAGAAGCGAAATAAATAACTTACCTGGAACACTCTTCTGATTTTATTAAGCTTTAAAGTTAGTATGATTTTTTAGATCGTATTAGTATCCCATTTATTGTGCATCAAATTTTGGATGACAGAGGTGAGAAGAGTAACTTACCGGAGAATGTTTTGTCTATTTGGAGTGCTTTAAAATTAACATAAAAAATTTTAAAAAAATTATTACGATCCTAGATATAAGAAGAGTAACCCACCTGAATTTCTTTCTGGATTTTACAGAAGTGAGAAGACTAACTTACCGTGAAAATATTTCTGTATGTTTTTGTTGCTCAATTTTTGCAAACAAAAGTATCTGGATCGATTAATTGAGAAGAATAACTTACCGTATTTTTTTGCATTTATTTTGCAACAAATTCTAAATCGCAAAAATTAGAAGATACTGTAAAAAAATATCTGAATTTATTGTCCTTTAAATTAACTTGAAAATTTTCAGATATAATTAGAATCGCAGAAATGAGAAGAGTAACTTATCATGATTTTTTTTACATTTAGAAGAAGTGAGAAGAGTAACGTACTGCGAAAATAAATCTGCTTGAAATTTACAAAAATCGGGATCGCTGATGTAAGAAGAGTAACTTACCTCAAAAAAATTACATATGTACATGTGCATCACAGAAATGAGAAGAGTAACCTATCAAAAAATAATTGTGCACTTGGAGTGCTTAAAATAATACATGAAAATTATAAAAACATTACAATTCCAGAAGTGAGAAGAATAACTTACCTGGAAATTATTGTTGCATTTCGAAGAAGTGAGAAGAGTAAGAATTTACCCGAAATATTCTTCTTATTTCTGGATGTTTTTTTGTTGAACTTTTACGTAAAGAAGTATCAGCAGAGTTAAAGTGAGAAGAGTAACTTACCGTATTGTGCATGAAAATTTTAAATCACAGAAATGAGAAGAGTAATATAATATAAAATTTTTCTGAATTTATTGTCCTTCAAATTTAGCTCAAAAATATTCATAAATAATTAGTATTGCAGAAGTGAGAAGAGTAACTTACCTCAATATTTTTGCATTTTAGAAAAGTAAGAAGAGTAACTTACCTTAATTTTTTGCATTTTAGAGAAGGGAGAAGAGTATTTTACTGCAAAAAATAAGATTTTCAAAATTCGGGATAGCTGATGTAAGAAGAAAGTGAGAAGAGTAACTCACCGGGGAATTTTTATGCATTTGGGGTGCTTTAAAGTTGCATTGAAAATTTTAGAAAAATATTACAATCGTAGATGTAAGAACTTTTTTCTGCATTTTAAGAAGTGAGAAGAACTTATCGAGAAATTATTTCTGGATGTTTTTTGTTCAACTTTTGCATTAATAAAAAGTATCAGATTCGATAAAGTGAGAATAGTAACTTACCGTAGTTTTTTTTATATTTATTATGCATCAAATTTAAAATCGCAGAAGTGAGAAGAGTTATATATTGAAAAACATTTTATTAATTTATGGTCCTTAAAATTTAGCTTGAAAATTTTCGGAAATAATTAGGATCGCAGAAGTGAGAAGAGTAACTTACCTAGATTTTTATGCATTTCTTAGAAGTGAGAAGAGTAACTTACTGCGAAAATAAATATGTACTTACATTTTCAAAAATCAGGGTCACTAATGTAAGAAGAGTAATTTACCTAAAAAAATACATATGTAAATGTCCATCAACTTTTTTCTTATAGAAGTGAGAAGAGTAACTTACTAAAAAATAATAGTGTACTTGGAATGCTCAAAATATTGCATGAACATTATAAAAAAATTACAATTAGAAGTGAGAGGAATTTATTGTTGCATTTCATAGAAGTGAAAAGAATAATAATTTATCTAAAATATTCTTCTTATTTCTGGATGTTTTTTTTGTTCAACTTTTGCGTAAAAAAAGTATCAGGTTCGTTAAAGTGAGAAGAGTAACTTACCGTATTGTTTGCATTTATTTTGCATCAAATTCTAAATCGCAGAAATGAGAAGAGTAATATACTGTAAAAAATTTCTAAATTTATTGTCCTTCAAATCAAGCTTGAAATTTTTCTAAACTAATTAGAATCGCAGAAATGAGAAGAGTAACTTATCGTGATTGTTTTTACATTTCGAAGAAGTGAGAAGTGTAACTTACTGCGAAAATAAATTTGCTTGAAATTTACAAAAATCATCATCGCTGATGTAAGAAGAGTAACTTACCTCAAAAAAATTACATATGTACATGCACATCAAATTTTTTATCACAGAAATGAGAAGAATAACCTATCAAAAAACAATTGTGCACTTGGAGTGCTCAAAATAATGCACGAAAATTATTTTAAAACAATACAATTCTAGAAGTGAGAGGAATAACATACCTGGGAATTTTGGTTGCATTTCGCAATAGTAAGAAGAGTAAGAATTTACCTAAATTATTCTAATTATCACTGTTTTTTTTTTGTTCAACTTTTGCGTAAAGAACTATCAGCAGAGTTAAAGTGAAAATAGTTGCCTAACGTATTTTTTGCATTTATTGTGCATCAAATTTTAAATCGGAGATGTGAGAAGAGTAATTTAGTGTAATTTTTTTCTAAATTTATTGTGCTTTAAATATAGCTTGAAATTATTCATAAATAATTAGGATTGTAGAAGTGAGAAGAGTAACTTACCGTAGTTTTTTTTATATTTATTTTGCATCAAATTTGAAATCGCAGAAGTGAGAAGAGTTATATATTGAAAAACATTTTCTTAATTTATGGTCCTTCAAATTTAGCTTGAAAATTTTCGAAAATAATTAGGATCGCTAATGTAAGAAGAGTAATTTACCTAAAAAATTACATATGCAAATGTCTATCAAAATTTTAATTATAGAAATGAGAAGAGTAACTTATCAAAAAAATAATTGTGCACTTGGAGTGCTCAAAATATTGTATGAAACTTATAAAACAAATATAATTCCAGAAGTGAGACGAATAACTAACATGGAAATTACTGTTGCATTTCACAGAAGTGAGAAGAGTAAGAATTTACTCATTTTTTGCATTCTAGAGAAGTGAGACGAGTATTTATTTATATTACTTCAAAAATAAAACTGCATAAAATTTCTTTAAATTCGGGATAGCTGATGTAAGAGTAACTTACCTAAAAAAAATACATATGTACATATGCATTAAATTTTTTATCACAGAAGTGGGAAGATTAACTTACTAAGAAATAATTGTCCACTTGGAGTGCTCAAAATATTGTATGAAAATTATAAAATATACAATTCCAGAAGTGAGAGGAATAACTTACCTGGAAATTTTTGTTGCATTTCGCAGAAGTGAGAAGAGTAAAAATTTACCTGAAATATGTTTCTTATTTCTAGATGTTTTTTTGTTCAACTTTTGCGTAAAAAGTATCAGCAGAGTTAAAGTCAGAAGAGTAACTTACCGTATTATGCATACAAATTTTAAATCGCAGAAGTGAGAAGAGTAACTGAGAGAAAATTTTTTCTGAATTTATTGTGCTTCAAATTTAGCTTAAAAATTTTCAAAATTAATTAGGATCGCAGAAGTTAGAACGAAAATAAATCTACATAAAATTTTCAATATTCGGAATTACATATGCATCAAATTTTTTATCACAGTAGTGAGAAGAGTAACTTACTAAAAAATAATTCTGTACTTGGAGTGCTCAAAATATTGCATGAACATTATAAAAAAAATACAATTCCCGAAATGAGAGAAATAACTTACCTGGAAAGTTTTGTTGCATTTCGCAGAAGTGAGAAGAGTAAAAATTTGCCTGAAATATTCTTCTTATTTGTGGATGCTTTTTGTTCAACTTTTACTTAAAAAAGTATCAGCAGAGTTAAAATGAGTATTTTGCATAAAAATTTTAAATCACCGAAGTGAGAAGACTAATATACTAGAATTTTTTTTTGAATTTATTGTCCTTCAAATTTAGCTCAAAAATTTTCAGAAATAATTAGTATTGCAAAAGTAAGAAGAGTAACCTCATTTTTTTTGCATTTTAGAAACGTGAGAAGAGTAACTTACTGCCAAAATAAATTTGCATATTTTCTTTTTAATTCGGCTGATGTGAGAAGAGTAACTTACCTCAATAAAAAAAAAACATATACTCAAGTGCATCAAATTTTTTTATCACGTAAGTGAGAAGAGTAACTTACTAAAAAATAATTGTGCATTTGGAGTGCTCCATATATTGCATCCAAATTATAAAAAAAATTAAATTTCCAGAAGTGAGAGGAATAACTTAATGGAAATTTTTGTTTCATTTTGCAGAAGTGAAAACTTACCTGAAATATTCTTCTGCTTTTTTTGTGCTTTAAATTTAATATGAAATATTTTAGAAAATATCAATACGCTGCAAAAATTATGTTTTCATTTGTTGTGTATCAAATTTTGGATCGTAGAAGTGATAAGATTAACTTACCAGGAATTTTGTAGTGATTTAAATTTTGACTATTATAAACATTTTCTTCATTGAGATACAAATAATTAATTATAGGAAAAGAACAGTATCACTAAATCGTTATTTATTATTATTATTATATACTTAACATATAAAAACAAATAACATTTGAAATATTATCGACCACAAAACCATTTCCACAAACGTACAAAAATTATAGTGGTAAATCAAGGTTACTTAGATAAGAATTTTATATAAAATCGAAATCAATTCGTAGGTAACAACATTACAGTTTATAGCCATCAAGATGAAGCTCATAATTCCAACGATTGTTGTATACTTGTGTATAGTTTCTGCCGAAAGAATAAGTAAGTACTACACTACAGTAAATATTTAAATGCAATAAGGAACATTATTTTAGAAATACATACTCATAGCAATCCTAGTGGCAAGGAATACAGTTTCTTCCCACTACAAAGAAAGTATTTAGAGTTGAACGTTAACACAACGAGAGATATAAATATACTTTTATCGAATCAATACGCCCTAATACCTCCATACTACGAGATTACAATAGGTGCCTTCGGGAACACATTGTCTTTGATGCGAAAGGACCAAAGCAATAATTACTTAACACCGCATAACGCTTCTATGATCACGCGAAACCAATTTCAAAAGTTTTGGATTTCCATCAACGATACAGAGGAGAGTATATCTGTAGGGAAGGAGACGGGTAAGCCGTTTTTATTTCTTCGGGATCCTGATTATATCCCAATGTCGTATTTTGGAATAACCACTGGTTATGGTTCGGATGGTGATTGGGATTTCGATTTCAATATGTTGGCTACGGAAAAGTAATCAAATTATAGAATGGAAATCCAAAAACTGTTGAATACTGATCAATTGCTTTGTAATCTTTATTGTAAAATATAATTTCTCTTATTCTCGTATTTTAGATAATAATGTATTAAAATGTATTGAAGTATTTAGTTTATTAATTTTGTTTAATATGCCAAGAAAAAATTTCTTTTCTGTATTTAATAATAAAAAGAATATATTATATTATTATTTGTTATTACATTAAGTTTACAATCGTAAAATAGGCAAATATGCAACTTTAAATTGGAAAATCTACTGAATAGCAAATATTAGGCTAATACAATTTTATAATACTATACTTAATTGGCCATGAGATGAAAAAAATATTTGAATTTAACTGCCTTTTTTATTGGTGAGTTTATAAGATATACAACTTTACATATTTTAGGAAATGAAAATTTTCCCTAGGCTTGCCAAATTAATTTTTATTCCTAATGTTAATCCAAAAATTTGGTACTTACTATACATTGAAGTATTAAATTTTTGGTTTTATCAAAATCGAGAGTTGAATCACTCGAATATAGAACCATTGATTTAGTCACTCACTACTTTTTCAGATTAAATTAAATGTACACACATTTGAGTAAGATCGACATAATGCACCAATTCTTCGCCATTTAAATGTTGGGTTAAGTAATATAAAGGAGAAATTGAGGGGACACATAATAGACCCTTGTGGTACCCCATGATAAAGGATGGAAAGCTGTTGAACACTGATCAATTGCTCTATAATTTTTATTTTAAATTATAATTTTTCTTATGTTTTAGATCTTCATTGAATAGCATCGATTGTATTCTATTAATGAACAGTGAGCCAATAAGTCGACATGTTGTTAGGTGAAAATTGTAATAGTATAGATTTCACTACAGGACATCATGGGTAACGTAAGTAATGCTAATAATAATAATAAAACATAAAAATTTCATTAATTAGATTATCCTAAATTATTACATGAAACCACACATTACTGCCATTATTCTAATTACTAATTAATTAAATAAAACAAAAGCGCAATTGCGAGCATTAACACAAATATTGTACACGACACGAAACGGTTCGCCCACGTGTATTACTACATTTGCGTGTTTAAATTTAAACACTGCAGTTAATTTTGAATAACTTATAATTGACTACGTATAAATATACCGTTTGGACTTTAATCTCTCGTATTAACTCAGTTCAACGCGTCAACGATTAAGATAATTCGGTTCAACGCATCAACGCATCTGATATTAGCGTATCGTAATTAATGGAGTTTCTTGAATGTGGTCGGTAGTTATTATTAATGGATTTGGAGATATTGTCCGCGTCTTAATTATTTTGAGTGATAATTGCTGTGAATGCATGATTTATGATTTATGAAGCTGATACGCCTAGATTCGTCTTAATTTACAGTAGCAGTTTCAAATGAACGTTATCAATAGGCAAACTCGACGAAAGTTCTACTCTCAGCAGGATGATAAGACTTAATATTAATGCCTTTAAACATTTTTTTGAAATTGCATGAAAGTTAAACTTTTTTGATTAAATACCCAATTTATTTATATTTATAACTTTATAATTTTAATGATTGTTGAGTTAAATAAAACATTCCCTTTTCTTCACAAATATACTGGCCGCCAAAAGTAAAAGGACACCAAGAATTCGTCGCTCAATTTTTATGAAAATTTCAGATAATAAATAATCCACACTAAGAAATAATAAAAATTTCAACAAAAGTCGTATTTTTTTATTTAATTTCAATAATGAATTGCTCCTCCACAATTTTTGAAACACTCAGCAACTCGCTTAGGCATTCTAGAAATCAAATTTTCAATGTCAGCCTGACAGATTGCATCCCAAGTTTCTTGAATTCTCATCCTAATATCAGGTAAAGTTAGTGGGTGGCTGAAGATGGCTCAGACTTCTGCCAATTGTATCCACACGTGTTCAATAGGTGATAGGTCTGAAGAACGAGAAGGCTATGGAAGTAAATCCACATTAGCTGGTTCCAGATATTCCATAGTAACCCTAGTTGTATGCGACTTTACATTATCTTGTTGAAAAATTGAGGTTTTCAACCTTCTCAGATAGAGAATTCGTTTTGGTTCTAGAACTGTGTTAATGTAACGATTTGCGTTTAATATTTCTGAAATGAACACAAGAGGAGATTTACTTCCATAAACGATCGCCCCCAAACCATCACTCCGCGTGTAAGAGCTGTATGGCGTTCCACTGCAAACCGTAAATTTCCTCGTTCTCCTCTGCGACTTCTAACCATTTTACGGCCATCGTGGCCAAACAAACAAAATCTCAATTCATTGCTAAAGATAACCTGCCTTCATTGTAGTCTCTCATTGCACCATTCCAGACGGCACCTCTTATGGCGCGGAGTTAAGGGCAAACAAAAAAATGAAAGAAAAGTAATTTTTGTTGTTTTTGGCCAACAATATAGCTGATGAGCTATTTGATTTTTGCAGTTGATTAATAATGTTGCTGGCTACTCCTTGGAAAAATACATTAAAAGTGTCCAGTTCAATATTGCGTTTTACGACCATCGTAGGCAAGCAAACAAAATTTCGATTCATCGCTAAAGATAACCTGCCTTCATTGATTGGCCCATTCTAGCCTCTCATTGCAAACAAAGAAAACAACGGTACGACTTGAGACCAAATGATCTAATTCCTCGGTAAACTAATCGAAAGGAGATTCCTTGATTAGTTGAGACTCTCCAGATGTCTCCAATGGCTCTTGTTGAAAATCGATCCCGGGCAGCGACGAGCCGAAGAGCTCGATCTTCACGTTCTGTAGTGTTTCTAGGGCGCCCAGGTCGTAATCTCCGCCATTGTTCGAGTCCCTCGGTCCATCTACGTCTTCATCGAGATATTGTACTGACAGTTTTGCCAATTTTTTGGGCAATATCACCAATTGACAAACCTGCTTCTCTGAGCCCGATTACACTACTGCGTTCAAAATCGATTAATTGTTGAAATACGCCACGCCTTAGAACTCGGAGCATCTTTTATTTAAATGGGGACCAAATCAACTTATTTGGATGATAAAATTATAATGTAATTTAACAAAATAACAATAAAATTTCTTTCATTTTTTATACTCCAAGTTAAATTGATCAAAAAGTTACTATGATTTTTTGTTGAAATTTTAATCATTTCTTAGTGTAGATTATTTACGTATTACCTTAAATTTTCATAAAAATTGAGCGATGAATTCTTGCTGTTCTTTTACTTATGGCGGCCAGTATACTATGTTCATTTAGGTCACAATGACAGTTTTCAATAAGAATGGCCACACCGTAACAAATGTGTAATAAATTTTG
The DNA here is from genome assembly GCA_963969525.1 of Ontholestes murinus. Taxonomy (NCBI): domain Eukaryota; kingdom Metazoa; phylum Arthropoda; class Insecta; order Coleoptera; family Staphylinidae; genus Ontholestes; species Ontholestes murinus. Next base: position 40,675,900 of record OZ018397.1, on the reverse strand, counting down.
TGAATTTCAATTCATTTTATTATTGAATTATTATGAAAAGACTTACACAATAATTAGGTTTACTGCTTAATTAATCTATCTAATTGAAGATGGAAGTAATAATCAGATGGTAATATTAAATAGTAAATTAAAACTGATTCAAATTTGATAATTGTTATTATAAAATTTTCCTAATACAATTGTACATGTTACATGAACAATTGCAAAAAGTTGGGGATAATATGGATGTATCCATCCATGCAAAATAATTCATTTTTACTTAGAAAGAAATAACTCAAAACTACATTTTAAAGGAGATGCACCCTCTTTAATTCAATTCGTAGGAAGAACTGCTATTTTAGGCCGTTTTATTTTTCTAAAAAGTGTTTTGACGGTTGTTAATTTGAAAATTAAGTGCTTTTTAGACTGCAGTTTCATTAGTTTACATTATGGCCTAATCATAATTACGGACATATTAACAGATTAAAAATGATTAGGACAGATTAAGAATGATTGAAACAGATTAAAATTTATTATGACAAGTTAATAAGTAGAAACGAGGACGAATACCTAATTACTCTAGAACATGTATGAGCTAAAATCGAAATCGAGAAACTCCGTCCAACTGTAAAATGCTTGGGCGCTCAACAAGTCTATAATGCCTTTAGTGAATATGGCATTATTTTGCATTTTACTGTATTGGAGAGTATTTTATAAAATTTAATTGGAATGTGTCTGACTCCCGTCTAAGATTCTGGTGCTTTTTGGATAGTTTGGTTTTTGTAAGTTACGTGAAGATAAATTTGATTAAATTAATAAGTATTAAAACATTGATAATGGTCACTTTGTGTTCGAAATATATATCCTTGAATTTAAATAATATTTGTGAAGAAAGGTTTTTTAGTGCTTATTAATTTAAGCTTTTTAGATAGATATACGATTTATGCCTCGTATTGTAAGTGTGAATATAAGAGGTATATTTTTATAATAATTCTGATAACCCTGCGTTGTAGCCCAAATTTTCGATGCCTAATTATGGACAGATACGATCATTCCATAAGAAATGTGACTTTGGATCAATGCGAAGTATACCTTGGAGCATAGTTAAGTGAGAATCAACGTGTATACCTATAAATTTAACGGATTCATTTTTATTTACTCCCTTCCAGAGAGAAAAAGTAAGGATTTCTGACTTGTTATTGTTTAATTTAAGCCTATTATTTATAAACCAACATGATGCAGTTCCATGTGATTCCGCATATAAATGGGTTACCACATCTAGCTGTTTAGATTTATTTATAATTGGGTATCATCGGCATAAAGGATTATATTTGCGCTTGCTTTAAAGTCAGGTAGGTCGTTAACTTATAATAAAAATAGTACCGCCTCTAATATTGAGCCCTGTGGGACCCCCTGTATAGTGGGCAAGGGGTTAAATGCTTTTGACAGGTCAATGAAGCTAGACATTCAGACTGATTCCTCTTCAAAGCAGTCTACAAGTTGTAAGACGTGATTAAACGACCCTTTCTGAATCCAAAAACCGGAAGTAAGGAGATAGGGCGAAAGTTCTTGGGGTCACCACCTTCATTTTTTTATAAATAGGCATTACTATAGCCCTCTTCAGAACCTCTGGGAAAATATTGTTCCTGATGCTCAAGTTTAGTAATTTCGTCAAAGGTTACATAACAGCGAGAATGGTTGCGACCGTTACTACGTGGTAATCCATACTTGCATAGTCCATTCTCTTTATGTAATATAATAGCGTTTAGTACTGACTTTATTGCGTCAGTACGCAGACGATAAATATCTCTACTTGCACTATTACTTAGGCTACCTATAATATCCCTAACGCTACCAGATGAAACTTCAATAAATTTTAAATAGTCTTTACCGATGGGAGGATTACTACACATTAAACTAATTGTGTCCATGGTACTGAGTTTATAATTTTGCTAGCGACTTCAAAAAAGTATATGTTAAAGTCTTCTGCAGATATGAACACAATTAGTTTAATGTGTAGTAATCCTCTTATCTGTAAACACTATTTTAAATTTACAGAAGTACCTGGTACCGTTAGGGATATTAGAGGTAGCCTAAGTAATAGTGCAAGAAGAGATATTTATAGCCTGCGTAATGACGTAATGAAGTCAGTACTAACGTTATTATATTACATAAAGAGAATAGATTATGTAAGTATGGATTACCACGTAGTAACGGTCGTAACCATTATCGCTGTTATATTACCTTTGTCGAAATGACTAAACATGTGCATCAGGAACATTTTTTTCCCAAAGGTTCTGAAAAGGACTATAGTAATCCATTTTATTATAGTAAGCCCTATACATAAAAATGCAAAGGTGATGACTCCAATAAAAAATGAAAAATTTCTAGAAAAAGTCCTTCAAATACAACTAATTGCACACTTTGAGAACACGCGGCTTCTACGTAATGAACAATTTGTATTTAGAGAGGGTCATTCCACCACGGACGCTGTCCTACAATGATGATCGACTGCTTTGAAGAGGAGACAGTTCTAGTGTCTAGCTTTCTTGACCTGTCAGAAGCATTTGACTGCGCCTCGCATTAAATTCTTCTACGTAAACTCTATTTTTACAACATACACCCAGACAGCTGTAGGTTATTAATATTATACCTCTCTGGAAGAAAGCAATGTGTATTAAGTAATGGAACTTTATCTGGCCCCTTGCCCACTATACACAGGGTCCCACAGGGCTCAATATTAGGGCTACTATACTATTTTTAATATAAGTTAACGACCTAGCTGACTCCACAGCAAGCTAGCTCAAATATAATCCTAAATGACGATGATACCCAACTATAAATAAATCTAAACATCTAGATGTAGTAACCCAATTACATGCGGAATTATATGAAACTGTATCATGTTGGTTTATAAGTAAGAGGATTAAATAACAATAACAACAAAACAAAACAAGTCAACAACCCTTACTTTTTCTCTCTGGAAGGGAGTAAATGAGAATGAATCCGTCAAATTTATAGGAATGCAAGTTGATTCTCACTTAACTTGAACCTCTTATTCAGATACACTCGATAGCAAACTATGCTTCAAGGTATACTTCGCATTGATCCAAAGTCACATTTCTTATGGAATGATCGTACGGGGCCACTCCATAATTAGGCATCGAATCTTTGGACTACAACGCAGAGTCGTCAAAATTATTTCGGGTTATATATACACCGAGACTTTTGGGGATATGAGAGTATTAACCTTGGCGTGCCTCTGCACAGATTCAGCAAATTTCAGACAGGAGTCAGGCATCATGCAATTAAATTTTATAATATACTCCCCGATACAATAAAAATGCAAAGTAATGCCACTAAACGCATTAAAGACCCATCCATTTTACAGTTGGAAGGAGTTTCTCGACTTCGATTTTAGTAATTAGGTATTCGTTCTCGTTTCTACTTATTAACTTGTCATAATAAATTTGAATCTGTCTTAATCATTCTTAATCTGTCCTAATAATGTTTAATAGGTCTGAAATTATGCTTAGGTCATAATGTTTAACCCTAAATGTTTTATTTTATTCTTTATGTTAAATTTAAGCATATATACCCATAGGTCTTGATACTGGATTTTAAATGCGTAACTATGATCTCAATATCTCATGTTCTTCCACTCGACCCACTTTAGTTAGAAGTGTGTTGGTTGGAATGTTTAGGTCGAACAGCCACGAAGCTGGCGTCTCCTCCGGTGAGAGGAGACGGCAACTTCTAGGCTTCCCTGGTGTTAGTTTTCAGGTCGTGACCAAAGCGAAATCGTCAGCACACGCAATCAGCGTTGCGCCTTTTGACAGCAGATTTCATAGCATGTTTCATAACGTCGAGCCCAGCATGGACCCTTGAGGTACCTCTTGAGTGATTGATCTTTCCTGCTGGAAACCTTTTCCTTCGCACAGACCCACTTTGCTCTGGTAGATCTGAATTATCTTTATGAGGTATTGTGGAAAGCCTCGTCCCTCCATCGCACTAATCTCTGCTGACCACAGTGGCGCATTGAATGTATTGCGCATGTCTACTGCCATCATCATGTTTTCTCTTCCAGAGTACCCAGCGTTCGCTCCTGTAGGTATGATCGCATTCATCTTTGAATATCCCTGCTGGAAGCCGTATTGTTTCGTGGACAGTCCGACCGATTCCTCTATTGATAATTTAAAATTTATTTATTTAAAATACATACTAACTCTGTTAACACGTTGAACGCCCAGCGTGAATCGGTGAAGTTTCTCCCGCGGAGTGTTATTTTCGTTTGTTTGTAAAATTATTACTTTATCTCAAATATTCATGAAATTGTATTAAACTAATAGTACTATAAACTAGTACCGAAATCTTCTTTTCATTACACGAACAAAAGTTTCAGTCGTTTATACGTGACGGGGCCCCAGCGGAAACGTAGCCGTCAGACGTTTATGACTGACGCGGCGTTCAACGTGTTAACATCCTCTCAAACAGTTATTCCGTGCAATTTAGAAGGCAAAGCGGCCTCTAAGTCTGCAAACTTTCAAGTGGTTTTTCACTCCCAGGGATAAGGGCTAGCTTGGCCTGGTAATTTTACACTAAGAGATTGATTCATCGCGGTTAATTTCCTAGAATTAGAATTAGTTATAATTAAAACCTAATCGTACTTTATAGTTTGTCTGAACCTTTCAAATCCGTTTACGTAATGTTATTAGTCAAAAAATTGCAAGACACTAACATCATAAGTATTATTCATTCATATCCAAAAGACGTGCACAAGTTGTGGAGTATGTATTTAAATATAAAGCAGTCTACCCCAAATATTAAATCTAATTTTTACATCAATATTTATTTTAATTACTAGCATTAACATTAAAAAGTATCCATTCAAAATATTTATTGTAGTTTGTACCATACATTTAAATATATTTTCATAACTGAAAGAAAAATTATATTTTAAAACGATGTTTAATAGTTTCTGGTCTTTAATCCTATAAAGGATTAGTTTTCCGAAGCCAACATATTAAAATCGAAATCCCAATCACCATCCGTACCATAACCAGTGGTTATTCCAAAATATGACATCGAGACATAATCCGGATCTCGAAAAAATAAAAACGGTTTGCCCGTTTCCTTCCCCACAGATATGCTCTCCTCTGCATCGTTGATGACAATCCAAAATTTCTGATATTGGTTCGGTGTAATCATGGAAGCGTTATGCGAGGTTAAGTAATTGTTGCTTTGGTCCTTTCGAATCAAAGACAATGTGTTGCAGTAGGCACCTATTGTAATCTCGTAGTACGGAGGTATTAGGGCGTATTGATTCGATAAAAGTATATTTATATCAGATGTTGCATTAACATTTAATTCCAAATACTTCCTTTGCAGTGGAAAGAAACTGTATTCCTTGCTACCACGGTCGCTATGAGTATGTATTTCTAAAATTGTGTTCCTTATTGCATTTAAATGTTTACTGTAATGTGGTACTTACTTATTCTTTCGGCAGAAATTATACACAAGTATACCATAATCGATAGAATTATTAGCTTCATCTTGATCGCCAACAAATACAATTATATTGCGTATAATTTCATTATGAAATTATATATACAAATTTTATCAATAGATAACAATTATCATTGAATCTGATTTGGAGAAATTTTTAAGTGATCAATTCCGTCTATCATCAACGTTAAGATTATTTAATCTTATCATTTATTATATATTAATTTAGTTATTATTAGTGTTACTTTTATCTTTCACTATTAATATTTGTTATTAACACTATCTACCAGTTCTTTCGTTACTACTCACTACTCAATATCGACAACAATGTTCGGAGTTGTATAGGTTAATAATAATATAGTATAATTGAGCAATTCTTTATAAGAAATGTCTTACAATGTAAGTAAAGGCGAGCGATAAAATTGACGATATAAAACTTATTTATTTCAAATATAAAAATAATTTTAAGACTGCCTTAAAAATGCTGATGAAAATTATATATATTAGTTCAATAGTTCTTCACCCAATGGCCTATATAAAAAATATGATGTTTGCACCCTTGTAATAGAAATATGATCACCAAATCATGAGCCAAAGTTCAGAAGAGATCATCAAACGTAAGGCCGTCTTGCTTTTCATTGCGGAGTCGCTGGGTTTCTGCTGTGCTAGAAAATTTGATACAAGCTGAATATGGAGAGATTTTGAAAGTACATGGAAGATACCACCTACCCTAGCCTTACAATTAAGCCCCGGGTTATTTATACAAAGTTATCTACCAATAATTGTCTACAATAAGATGGCAACAAAAGGAACCAGCCTAACATTTTTGTCGGAGAGTTTGGTCATGGGTTTAATTGATTTGTTCTTTACTATTAAGTGCGCCAGCAACCATTAATTACCCCTAGTTCCTCAACAAGTGAATCCAAATATTCGGTTGCAAAATATTTGCCTAATATTGAAACCCAATTATCACTATTACTTCTCATGGGCAAAGAAAATAGATTTAATAATTCAAAATAAACAATTTATTGAGAATAGCCAAATTAATTTAAATTATGACAATGTCAGTGATTAAGAATAATAATATGTATTAAATAATAATCTTATTAATAGAAATTTCGGATTAAATATTTGTTATACTACAATATAAATCAATTTTTCCCCTTAAATGATCATTTATGGTTCACAATTTATCTTATAATAATTATTCGTATTAAATAAAATATAAGGATAACATAATAATAATGATAATAATAAAATAGTTATAATATAAAAATATGAAAATAATAAATTAATAATGTTAGAAGTAAAAAAAAAAATAGACAAAAATTTAATTAAACAACAAAAAAAGTAACTGTAATATTGCTCAAAATTCATTAACCAATAGTGTGATTAAATATATTAGAAATTCGATTAAACAATTAAGAATTAACCACAAGGAAGAAAAAGAAACAATAAAAATATAATGCACAAATATTAATGTCGTAAAACTTATCTGGTCGAATTTCCGGTTGATAATACGGGTTTACACCATAAATTCCTTGACCAATCCTTCGAATTCAAGATCCTTGGACTAGGTATTCCAACGAAGGGTTAGGGGCGTCCCTTTAGGATGTAAGTCCAAATTCTGGAGTCTCTCAACCAACACAGGAACAGAATAAATGATCCCGGAAATCCAATTGCCGATATTACAACCGAAATCCGTACATAGGGAAAAAAAAACCTCTTAAAGAGGGTTTTGTACAATTAATCGAGCGGAATAATGGAGCAGAGCAGTATTTCGACAAATTTCTCTTGTACGACCACGTGGAGTAACAATCAAAATCCTCAACAGAGTTATTCCACAATTATGCAAAATATATATACTTCACAAATGCTTCTAAAAGCCTCCAAAATAAATGTGGAATTAGTGAAATCCAAAATAATGATATATATTCGTCTACTGATATCAACCACGATGTACTCTTCACGGCTTGTACGTGAGAAAAGAACAAAATGTCAAAAATTGTAATTTAGGAAATTTCCCATAGAAATATATATCGGTCTCTCTCTAACATTAAATTCCTGATCACAAATCATGATAAAAAAAACATTATCAATCGACCGCCAAAATTGTACGCGCTCAACGCGGAAAGTCAAAACAGAAAATAAAATCATGGGACTTTTTAAACCCAATAAAATATTAATAAATCTACCATCTACATTGTTGATTGTTAATTTTAACAAATTCACGTCTGTTACGTTAATAAAATTTAAAATATTAAAACAAATACGCAAAATATTATAAAGATATGGAGTGATGTGGGTTGCCTAAGATAAAAGTCCGTAATGACAAATTTTGACCGTTACAAAGATAACCACCGATCATCTTAGAGTTATACTACTCTTTAGGTGAACCAACAGCGTTTGAAGAACATCGAGCCGAGCTCTGGAAATAAGTTTTAAAAAATTAAGCATCTCGACCTTCATCTGTTTTATGGCTTGTTGTTTGTGATGGTTTCGTACTTCTGCTCACTTTCACAACTAATACAACTAATAATAACAGTAATAAGGTGGTAAGATATAGCCCCCCCCCTCCTCACTGGGCATCGAGAAAAACTCACATCAGTCCCTCACAAAGACCCAGCAATTCGCAAAAGTTCTACAGCCCAACTTCTTTCGAATATCGAAAGTAGTATCGAACGCTAACGACACAGGTAAAATCTGACAGAAAATTGGAGAAGCGCAACAGCGAAAACAAAATGACTATTTCGAGAAGAGTTACAGTAACAAGAAACTGTAAACAACAAGAAACAGTGCGCTGATCACTTTGACAGGATATTCAAGGACATTCTGGCATTGCAAAAGTATGTCGTAGCCGGTACCATATTCTTGAGAACGTTCGACAAAAAATTTATAAGTATCACATTAATACGCTTACGAACTAAGAGAAAGAATTAGTGTTGAAACTTTTGCAGAAATAAGGCGTGGTTTAAGTGCCCGATATAGTTAATGGAATGTGTTTTCTTGGGATTTTGTAAATTTTGAGCCTGGGAAGTGCATTTATAACGGCACACTTAATCCTATGCTGTTGTACTGGCATTTAGGCAGAACTCCCTTATAGGACATTTTCCATGTTTTCCTTTTCGATTTCCTCATCTGATTATTAGTTAATAGTAGCTACGTTTGCATAGTTCTAACAATGAAAATATTTGCTCACATACGACCAGCAGAGCTATAATGGAAGATTGCACTGACATCCGTCTGATGCTTTACAATCTGGTGTATATTGGCATCAAACAGAATTTTAGAGATCACTTGTCAATCAGAGTTTATCATATGTCATTTTTATCTTATCAGTCATCTGTGTTTATATTTGTTATCCATAACTATCATTTATAATCTGTCACTTGTAATTTTGCGATTGTTATTTGCTCACTATGATCTGTTATGTTCATCTGTTTTCAGTCTTCTGTCATTATTGTAATCTATAATTAAAATTATCTTCTGTCAGCATTTGTTAATTTGTTAGTTGTTATTTATATTCTCATGAGTCATTTGGATTGATGTCTTCTATTTGTCATTTTATTTTTATTATTTACTCTCTATTATTTACAATAGTTTATCTTTTAATTGTCAAAATCTGTCATGTATCACCTTCTAGATAATAAATATCATCTGTCAACAACTGCGAATTATTATCGCACTCAAAGAGATATGTACAATATTTAATTAATCCTTTTATTAATATAAAAATGTTTCACCACGGATTACGTGAGAAGTTAATTCATCGTAGCTGTAATTTATCTTTGATATCTTAAAATTGATTATTATCTGTCAACTATCATGTGTCACATATCATCTATCATCTGATCATCTGGCTGCTGTTGATTGACAATTGTCTGTTTGTTATTAGTAATTAGTAATTTGTTCACCGTCTTATTTAATATCAAACCAGTGCTATCTATAAATTTAGATATGATATTTGAAAATTATCATCTGTCGACGTTTATTAATTGTTGACTTTTATCTATCAACCGGTTTTATTTGTCAAATTCTAATTGTTATCTATTAACTGTTGGCTGTCACTTATCAATTATTGTTATTGTTAACTATTTATCGATTGTTACGTATTATTTGTCACCTATCAATTGACAATTGTCATCTATTATAATTCACTTATAATTTTATTTTTAATTTAAAATACATCTATCTATAAACTGGTAGGTATCGTATGTTAATTGACAATTGTCATCTGTCATGTATTGTATACATGGAAATTAAAAACCTATATGAAGTAAAAGTATGTGGAAGAGGATACCTGCCTTCCTAACATCATAGTACAAACAGGTTTTAAGTGGAAGAACATATTTAAATTTGAACTCAAAATATTACGTATGTTTTTTTGATAATTAATTTGCTTTTATATGATAACGAACTGACCAAAAAAAAGGGAGGTCCAAAAGAATATAAGAGAGAGAGTAAAGAAGGAATGGGGCAAGAGACACACGGCGAGGGTGGGGGTACCAGAAGCTGATAATAGATGGAAATATGTGAAGATCGTGCAGTGACAAGGAGGGGCTGATAGAAGAAGCAAAATACGATTAGAGGCAAAAGAGGAGACAGAGAGGAGGAGAGGGCTGAAGCAGGGAGAAGGTGTTAACAATAAGAGTTTGGAACGTGGCGAGGATAAAAGGCAAAACTAAAGGGGGACAGAGGACTTAAAACAGTGGGTGAAAGGGAAAAACATAATGGGATTAGTGGAAACGTGGATGAAAAGGAAGAATGGAAAGAAGTGAAAGGAAGAGGGAGGAAAGAAAGGATACGAAGGGGGATGACAGGATAAGGAAGTGCCGTGACCGAGGAGGAGTTGCAGAAGGCAGTGGCCAAATTAAATCATTCAATCAATCAATCAATAGCCGCGAAAACATTTTTTTGCAGACGAGCGGGTGATAATTCAAAATAATTTTGTTTGTTCTCTTCGTGACAAAGAGCCTTTCTGATTGTCTCGTACCGTACCGGACCAAATACGACTAATACGTCCGTACGTTTTTGACCGTTTCATTTCCAGAACGCTGTCGCTGTTCAATCTATCTCTTTGGAATTATGTTTGATAACAGTAACAACTTCTTTATTGTAATACCGAGGTTCAGGAAATACAAGAAATTGAAGCAGTATCGCATCGTTTAGGAGTAGGAACAGTGATTCTATAAGATAAGTTTTAGAAATTTTTTTTGTTATCAGAAACTAATTTTCAAATCCGAAACATGAAAGACAATTACATTTGTCTCAGGACGCAATTCCTGGGTGGCGCCCTTACATTTATAATTAATAGTTATAGAGCCGTAGCATCTTGGGACGTATAGGATTTGGGAAGGTATTCCACAGGGCTCCATTCTCGGACCAGACCTGTGAAACATCATGTACGATGACGTCCTCGGGCTGTCACTTCCGGGGGCGACGACGCTAGTGGGTTTCGCCGACGATCTTTTTCTGGTTGCCACTGCCAAGACAGAGCTGATATGCTAGGTAATACAAAAATGAATGGACGATTACCGCCTATAGCTGGCGCGGGACAAGTTCGAGGCGGTCATTTTTGCGGGAAGGAGGAAGATGGAGAGAACATGGTTTCGGCTGGGACCACACACGATCGTCCCGCAAAGGAGCTTCAAGTGCCTGGGAGTCGTTTTGGCGTCATCGGGGAAATTCCCGGCCCATTTAGAAGCGACCACAGCGAGGGCCGCAGATGTGATCCGCAGACCCAGCTGGCTCATAATTAACGTGGAAGGGCCAGGGTAGTTCAAATGAAGGTTACTCTAATCGGCGGCGCGCTGTATGGAGCCGAGATCTGGGCTAGAGACCTCAGTGTAGGAAGGAATCGGACCAGGCTCTTGGCAGTACAGAGGAAGGCGGCCCTGCGCATCCAAATCATGTACAGTACGAAGTCCACTGAAGCAGCCCTTGTAATCGCTGGTTTGATTCCAATCGACAGAGAAAGAGAGGGATAAAACATACCGAGACAGGAGGACGAACCCGCTGGTCCCAAAGCGAGTGATCAAGAAAGCTTGCTTTAGAGCCTACCTAATTCGGATGGGTAGACGAGTGACAATAAATGCCTCTACTGCGAATCCAAAGATACTGTGGAGCACACCGTGTTCCGGTTCAGGCGTTGGGGAACCTTAGGAGTGCAGTTGGGAAAGAGTTGAAGGTGGAGATTGAGCCGGGAAATCTGGGGGAACTGCTTCTGAAATTCCAGGAGAATTGGCGGATCCTGGAGAGGTTCGCGGTCTAGCTAGTGAGCAAGAAGAGCACGAGGTGGTGTTCGATTAACAAATCGTCCAAGTGTCTAATGTTTAACTCCCTGCACTCGTAATTAATCTTTAGAAAGTTAGCTAATAACTTGGAATTTTTTTTCGATCAAGATGAAATTTTTTCTTCTAGAAGGTGGTGAACCTTAAATAAGAAATTTTTAAAATATAACCCCTAAATACACCCCTTGATCTATGATCTATGTGGTCACATAATATTTTATTTTTTAACGTGTAAAAATGATTTATTGAAACTACTAAGAATACTTAATTATAGTACACTACACCACATTAAAAATCTAGGGAATATAATTATATAAACAATATTTAGGGGCGGAACGTAACACCGGCTCCTCCACCATAGCAAATCAACTTAAAAATACTCTGAACAGAAATGTTTTGGTTTAATCATCACAGGTTGGGCCAAGAATATCTATTTTCTGTAATTAGTAAGAAGTAAGTACCAGTAACAAAATTAAAATTTTCTCCATGTACTTTTCTTTTTATTGGCTGAGTATCCGAAACATCCTAACTACTAACTGCGGTGACGACCAGGCCTTTACAGGCCAATAATAGTAAATGTCCCGACTTGCAGGAAAATGTATTATCCTCAGAAAAATGCGGTCTTTTTATAGAGTTGGGTACGCATTTCACGTTAATTTGTATTGTTCCGAAGTACACGTTTATTTTCAGAAATTCTTTTGCAAGTGGTAGGCAGTAAATATATGGTATCCTTTACTGCCAGGATTGCCTTAAAGTAAATTTTGGCAGAAATGCAGCACAACTCGTGAACTTATGGGAAGGTCAGGTCTTACTAAATTTTCTCATGTCAAGCTTTCATATTAAGGCAAAATGGAATATATATGTATCTAGTATTAGGATCTACCAACATATATATCCCGATTCCACACTTTGTTAGTTTATTTGGGTTATAAGTCAAAAAACTTATTCTTTGAATCCAACTACCGACTTAACCACTGAAATTTACCTTGACAGAACAAAATGTTCCTTGAACTTTTTCTTCAGAAAATCTAAATAATGACCTTTTGCATTCGACTCCAAAGACTTTGATCGTTTGCATCTATTTCATAGAAATGAAGCATATAAAAGATTTGTATGAATCAGGCCCTTTTAAATATGGCACTAAAGATAAGAATTTGGGCATTGAAGTTTTGGGACCAATATTCCTGCAGATGGCTAACCGTTATTGTATTCATATTTTGAATACCTACTAAAAAGGCCTCAAATTTTGCCAGTGTAAGATCAATCCATGTATTCCACGTGGAACGCTTTGATAAGCATTTTTGTTTAATTTTACAATTTTTTCCATCAATTCATCCACAAAAAAAGATTTAAAAAGTCAATGGGTTTTATTCTGTTAACAGGGAGCCAGTGGATCTCCAATATGGTGCAATCTCTTGTTTAATATGGAACCTAGTCTTTGACGTACTACTGCAATCACTGAATAGACACTACTGTGTAGAATAAGTTATGCTGACGATATCACGATCCTACTTTCCGGCAACTCGGAAAAAGTATGCTAACAAAACGGATGCTCTTGAAGTAGTAAACAAATGGTGCAAGGGCTATTTGTAAATCAAGCAAAAACAGAACTGGTACTGTTTACAAGAAGGAGGAAAATCAAGGATTTCAAAGCTACCCGAAAGAAGAAGTCAAATATTTGAGCATTCTTCTAGATAACAAACTGGACTGGAATGCCCATCAGGCGGAGAGATCCAAGAAAGGATGCATAGCACTCTGGCAAACGAGCTATGGGGAAAACATGGGGACTATCGGAAGACCATCGTGCGGCCAATGTTGGCATATGCATCAGTAATATGGTGAACGACTATGAAAACAGCCGTAAGGCTTCTAGATCACGCCTTACGCAGCGCTTTTATGAGCGCGACAGAAGCCATGAGAATACCACCAAAACTAGATCGTTATAAGGCTAAGAGCAACAAAAAGATAGCTTGTAAGCAATGGAGGAAGTGAACATCTCAAAATCTTAGAGCCAGATACGGTAAGCAATTGTCGAGAGAAAACCTACGGAAGGTTGTAGGGCTCCTAACAGGACACTGCAAACCAAGACCGCACCTGAATAGATTGAGACTATACTCTAATTCAAACTGCAGAGGGTGCAAAGAGGAAGAGGAAACCGTCAGGCATGTGCTTCTGGACTGCCCGGTTCTATCCAACTTACGTGAATCCACAATGGGAAAGGGATATCTACAGTGATCAGACATTCTAAAAGTCCCTCTTGCTGCGATCCTGGCGTTTGCCAATGCCTTGGATTGGCTCGACCATAGCAAGGAATGTGAACTCAGATGGGAGGACGTACCAAGGGCCCAATGGGGCCTACGTGCTGTGGACCTCTCTGCCCTCCCATCGTACAAATCTAGATCGAGATCCAGAGTTGTCAGAAATCTGTGGTCCTTCAGCTTCATCACCAGAAGTAAAATCTATCCTGTGCTGCTTGTACTGTTCAAAGGTAATTCCCGAACTATAATGTCACTACCACTAATATTATTTTCTGAAGCTTCTTCAAAGCAGCCTTTGAAAGGAAAGAGTATAGATTCGAAAGAGAGGATGAAAGAAGGATATGAGAAGCTAAGAATGTGTGAAAACGATGTGGAAATGTAGGGAATACTAAAGAGCACGCTGAGAAATGTAAGAAAGAGAGCCCGAATTTGGGTAGAGGAAGGAGAGAGGTACTAAACTTCACAGAGAGGAAGTGTAGAGAGCTTTAGAGGAGTTAAAAAGAGGGAAAGCGGCGGGGTCTGATGGATTAAAGACGGAAATGTGGAAGGAAATTGGAAAGGAGAGGAAGAAAGAAATCAGGGAGATTTTGAACCAGATATAGAGAGGGAGGGAGAAGATCTCAAGATCGTGAACAGTGGGGCCAATATGCTCTATATGCAAAGGATTTGACATTGCTGAAGTAGAACGGTAATTAACACCGGGTAGAAAATATTTTATACATTGATTGCAATCCAATCACTCAAGATAATACATTTTCCCATCGCGATTATATAATTAAGGTATATGAGAAAGGTTTATTCTTTTAATATTGTATTCATGAGTCGCTCGAATGTCGCAGACGTGTTTGTGAGGTAACACTGAACTGGCACAATTTTGTTTCTACGCTAAATGTTGCCTTCGCGTGTTACTTCAACTCTACTTGGTTTGATTTTTAAGATTAAGAGTCGAGAAAATAGTAAATCAAGCCAATATGACCAATTCAAGAGAGTGAATTACTATCTATTTCATTAACATAATTAGGTATGCTTAACAATATTACCAAACAGTAATAAATACAAATATAATTAATGAGTCATATTATTATTGATTCGATGGTTTTCATTATGAAATAGCATATGATACTGTTACAACATTTGTAATCAACTGTCGGGGAATGGTAATCAACTAGGGTGTGATATTACCTGTAGAGCTTTCAATCGATAACACTGCATATATAACCAGTTGGATTATTATCGCCGGCAACAATATTAAACAGTTATATTATCTAATGCTAATATTTTTATAGTCATTATTGGAAAAAAGTTTTTTATTAATTATGAAATCAATAATTGTGATTAGTTAATTAATATGAGTAATCATTTTTGCTAACTTTTTAGTAACAAATTCGCATTTGCATAACTTTTTATATCCTGAACTTTAATAAAAGGACTATTAACGGGAACAAATAATAATTTTATTTGTCAAAATCTGTGAAAATAACGTAACTATGTAGGACGCTGTCGAGTCGATTCCAAAGGGTGAAGGCAGATAGAGCGTGGGTTAGGATTGATCAGCGCTTTTATATAAGATAAAGGGGTTAACTTAATCTTATCAGAATTTGATATAACTTTTAAGTATTATAAAAATCAATATTAAATTAGTTATTAAATTAGATTAAATATATAAGTAAATATTTATTTAATTTTATTTTGAAGGGAATATACTGCGGGAAAAACTATTCGACGTGAATATTTAAGGTATGATATATATGAAGCAGCAAGAGAATTTTCTTTAGCGAAAAGAAAATTGAAGTAAAAGCTTATATGTGACATAACTATCCACCTAATGATCTCTGTTAGTAGATTGGAAAAAGTAATATTACACGACGAAAGAAACACACAGGAAATTATGTGACAAGAGCTCGCTCCGATAACCCGATCTCGTCTAAGAATTACGTTTCTTTGGACGCGAATAAAAACGTACGAAGTTCATTACATCACCCGCAATTTTCGATCGAAATATTTAATGCTTAAAGCACGTCTGAATAAACATTCCCGATGAAAGATTACAAAACACTTTCCATTTCCCGCACCTTATTACCCTTATTAATGGTTTCTTTCCATGCGAAGCACACTTGAGAAAAGCTCTAATGTTTTTATAATAATGATACGATTTTAATAAAGCTCAACAGTGCAATTTTATTATTACAGGCGTGAAATGGGGAATAACTCGCCGGGCTATTATTATTGGTTTGTCGTTTCGTCCTCGAGGGGGTGGCGAGGATGAATAGGTGTTCTACGTGCGGATTAAATATGGTTACGGCACGGTGGTGCAAAATTTAAACCGGGAAAGTGAAACGGAATGCTGGGGCCTAATGGGCGTGTCATAAATTCGAATGAATTTTTGACGGTCCGCCGCCCGGGGGAGAACTATGTGCAAGGAAAACGAGGAAAATTGGACCCGTTTCCCCGCTTGACTTTCCAACTTTAAATATTTGCGCTGGGAATAGACGGGCTAGAGTTGGAGATGGACTGCACGGTCGGTCATCATCCTTATTATGGACTAAAATAAAACATTTACGGTTGGATGAGTAAGCATGCGAGTTTCAATATTTCACAATTTGAAGTGAAGAATAACATTTGCTCTGTTCTGTAATAATTTTATTTTCAGTTGTTGGTCTTCGCAGTTTTGTACCATCTGAAGACAATTTGATTCGTTATCAAGGGTTCATTTTTTTTAGGTCACCATAAAATTTACTGATGTGCTGCATCTTCTGCTAAATTTAGTATTTGTATATCTTTATAATATCAAAAACCTACGAGAGTAGTATGGACAGACATCTACCGATCTATTTAGAGCTGCTGCATCTAAAGTGAAAATTGCCATAATGATGGCTAACCTCCGTTAGGAGAAGAAGAATAATATCAGTCGATAACTATGAAATCTTAATAATATAGCAAACTAGTAACTCAAGATATACTGGTCTTTTTAATAATGAATCACTTAAGGATATTCCGTTACTAATAATCTAAATATGATTTTCATATCAGTAGTATCCGCTCGCATCGTGCGGAGCGCTGGCGAATAGAGTTGCCGCCAAATGTATGCTAACATGTTTAGTTGTATTTTAGATGTCTGTGTGCAAAGTTACATATTGCTGGCATTGACTGTGCTTATAATGTTCAAGAAAATAAAAAAAAAGCTGACAGTTGTGAAGTTAAGGCTGTGATTAAATTTATCAACGCAAGAAAAGTGCGAACTTGCGATATTCATCGTCAATTAAACAATATTTATAGTGATAATGTTATGGATGAAGCGTTACTGTCGTACTTTCAACTTAGGAAAATAGAACACCCAGCGTTCGGGACGACCGTGAGTCATTACGCACATTCAACCATCCACCTTTAATCCACTTACCTCCTCCAGATTTCCATCTGTTTACAAAACTCAAGGATAATAACTAAAAAATAATTAAAACCGAAGGATATTTTTATCTAGGTAAACAAAGATTAATTGACCTTCAGAATTTCCTAGACATGAGAGCAGATTGTTTGGGAACAGACTTAGACAACAGCACTCTTTAGTCATGGTTGTGAAGTCGGTTTCATATTAACCTCATGAGTTTGTCTGCACTTGAAGACACTGGAAATGAAATATTTACCGAAATCGCAGATTACGTCGCGGCGGTTAAAACTAATTAAAAATAATGCTTCACTATATACCAAGTAATATTAATTAACGGACAATCATTTTCTCGGTCTGGATTAGTTTCAGCTTGTTGTTCACCTTATTGGCGGCTTTTCTAACCTTTAACCCATCCAGAAGTTTAGGCCATCTTCACTTTTAAGAGTATTAGCCACCTATTGATGAGTGCCCCCTAAAATTACTCGACCGTCTACGGTTTTAGCCAAAGTAGATATCCAGCCACCTTCAAATTGGAAATTGAATAAAGGTAAGAAAAGTTGTAGATTAAGAAATCCTATTAAAAGCTTTAAAGACATAGCAGCAACAACTAAAAAGCTCATCACTAAATTAAATAAACCTTTATGGAAAATTGATCAAACGGTTTTCAATAACTGTGAAATTTGGTAAAATTAAACATTTTTGTGATAATTAGAAAAAACACGAAAATATTTCGTAAAATCTACAACAAATGAGTCTTATTAAGACTACAAGAACAAACCACTTTTGAAACAACTACTTCTCTAGCTAATACTTCGACAGACATTGAATAATACAAAAGTAATTTGCGTGTTACAAAATAGCAAGGCTATCAAAGCAACACTAGTTTGAACATATTTCTTTCTGTAAAATGAACTAAAAATGATTGAATGTACGTTAAATAATTTGTAAGTGACTATGTTATGATAAATTTGGAACAATAAATTAATTTAGGTTGGTGTAATTAGAAATAAATTAGCAAAAGCAATTAAATAATTCAATACTCAATTTATAACCATCTGCAGACACGTGTTTCGATCTCTCGATCTCTTCAGTACAGCTTTATTATAAAATTGATTTCAAATATAAATAAAAACGTTTACTAAAATAAATATAATGAAATATAAATAACTTACTCAGATATGTACGGCAACTGACACAATAATGAAATATAACCGACTGAAGGTCTGAATTTATACCTGAGGTGGATTACTGAATTCTACGGAAATAATTACGTTCGGGATTAAGGAAAATACCCACTAAGAGCATAATTTGATAATAAAATATATAAGTCCTTTACGTTGTAGAAAATTAACTAATAATTAGAAAAAACACGAAAATATTTCGTAAAATCTACAACAAATGAGTCTTATTAAGACTACAAAAACAAACCACTTATTGCTTCATCAACCTTCCCTAGTCCAAACCCCAAAGTTTCATCTCATTGGATAGGAATTAGGAATAACACACTTGTTTTGTTTCATATATTTACTATCAGTTTCCTGACACGTGTTTCGGCGATTGCTCGCCATTCTCAAAGGAGTATAAAAATTAATCTAAAATTAAATTATTTTTTTTGCTCGCCATTCTCAAAGGAGAATAAAAATTAATCAAAAATTAGATTAATTTTTAAACTGGTAGTAAATATATGAAACGAAACAAGTGTGTTATTCCTAATTCCTATCCAGTGAGTTATATGTTTCATCAAGAGTGTAGCAAAATAAGTATAAATCATGTTTCATCTCATACCCGGCGAGTCTCCTTATCTTTTCACTCTACACTCTCTCCCTATTCATTTCAGGCGTTTCTTCACCCCCAAAATCAGCTTCAGGAACCACTATTGTTATCTCTCCAACCTTTTGTACCACATAATTCCCCATACCATTCATCAAGATCGGTCTCACGCACGCATCCCAAAGGTAAACTTTCCCGTACAGTCCTCTCGATACTTTAGGTCAGATATGATTCTTAAAGCTCTTCTCTGCAGATCAAAGAGACGTTTCATAATAGCAGAATGCTCCCAAACGAATATGCCATATAGAAGGTGAGATTGGCATACCGCAAAATATGCAGTTCGTAAGACATTTAACGGAAGATTTAACTTCAGTTGGCGCAAGAAAAATATAGAGCAAAAAACTTTCATTGCTATTATTTCCTCGTGACCATGCCATATCAGCCTATGATCGAGACATATACTTAAGAAGTTTACCGTAGTTCCTTTAGAAACCTCTGATCGAAGTGAAAATGTGAGATTTACTGTTTTTTCGTTTAAGGATAGGCTGGAACCAATTGACGATATCGTTTTACCTACAACAGATCTTTTGATTTATTAATAAAGGTGAAAAAACCAAGAAAAAAGTATCGGTCCGAGTATAAACCCCTGAGGTATTACAAATTTCAAGTACATTTTCTGGGATGATTGATGGTTTATCACAACTATCTGATGCCTTTGATTTAAGAAGGATCTAATTAAATAAATAAATAAATTAGACGACCGCTACTTGGATGGGAGTTGTAAAAGTAAAGCTTCTGCTTAGAGGCCCTGTACAAATTAAGAGACGTACGCATGGTTTCTGCATTAATCGTTGCGTCCTTGCTGTCTATATATAAATACGTGTTAAGTATTATTTATTGTCAACATTTATTGATAATAATTTCGACAAGTGGTTTTAATATTTTGATTCTTCGAAACAGACCCAGGAGTCAAACCACGTCTTTGCGTTCGATAAAACGAGCGAAATAAAGTAAAAGTAGCAACAGCAAAGTACAAGTAGTAAAAAGAGCATCACAAAATTGTAGTAATGACTATCAATATTAACTTTGTAACATCAGGAGAATTTTTGTCGTCTCTGTAGTGAATGAGCCTGTGAGGGAGTAGCGGCGTCGGAATACCAGTTTTTGTTTTCGGGGATGGGTTCGCCGCACACGACTCTCTTTCCCCCCTGAATTCCAGAATCTATACTGACATTGCCCGGTGCACCTGGCCCCTTTATTTACATACATATATACTACAATAATAAATAAACTTAAATCCAATAAGTCTAAACTAACATTACTTAGATATATGTACGAGTATATACAATCATACTGTGAGACTAAGTTGAAGACTGTTTGTGCTTCGTCGTCCCGTTGCCGCGTTTACTCTCAGAGCATCCTCTCACCACCAGCTAGGCATGACCACTTTCCTATCCAGCACAGGTATTCCATATAATACCCGTGTCAGTTTCGACAGATGGTAATTTAGCTTTCTGTCTTTCCAAGGCTTTATGGCTGGTACTAGCTTGTGTGTTCATTGTCTTTCTCCTGCCAGCACTTTCCCAGCTGTTCCCTAGCCTCTCTACTAGCTCCTTTGGATATGCCCCTCTTCACCGCCCTGTCTATAGAGGCTCTAGTTGTAACCATCAAATCATCAGGAGGGACGATACCAACCCTTCTATTGCATTTGTCAACACCATCATATACCCTTGGCCACTCGCAGTGCCCCGAACCTCATATCACGGCGACATCGCATTTCGCTTGGACCCTGAGGCGTCTTCCCACACTGGGGCTGCGTTTAACAGCGTGGACGTTGTACATCAGCCTCCTACTGTGCTCGTTGCTTTTGCCGCCCTCGTCCCCAATTCCTTAATTAATTTGAGTCAATTGTCATCCCCAGGTATTTCATGCTACTGCCCATCTCGACGGCCTATTATAGCCCTATCCTTTCTTCCTTCGTTTTTTCCGCCCTCCGTATCGACAGCCAGGCAGTCACACAGTGGGCCAAAGCATGAAAAAACCTGGTCAAAATATGAAGACTTGTAAGAATCTTCTTCAAATTGTTTCCTATATAGTTTTTGGCGTCGCTGATCACGAATTTTATATTAAAAATTTAAAATTCAAAATAGCGGATCCAATATAGCGAATCAAATATTTATAAATAAATGATATAGAGGAAATAGTGTAAAATATATTTAGGACGATAAATGAAATTCACTTTGTCATCTCACATGGTTATTATTATTATTTTATATAAATATATTTTATAGATTCCGAAAACGTATAGAAATGGTGTAACTTCAAAATATACCTAGATATTTTTGTTTATAGATGGCAATAATTCTCCAAAATCCGGTGGTAATAGTTTACCATCATCTAGTTTTGTAGGTTGCATGAGTTTTTATTCCCTCCTGCGCTTCTGCAGACAACTGACTACCGATAGAATTCAACATAACGCTTCGCAACACCGAGACTATAATTTTTGAATTTCTCAATATTGATGGCACACCCGTTCGACCTCGCTTGTGTCAAGTTTTTAAAAAACGTTTGGCACATCAATAATCAAACCAAGATGGTAAGAAAATTGTTTCTGGATGGCTGTATTACGGTTTGCAAAGTGGATTTTGTAGAGCAAATGTAACACCGCAGAGACGATGCAGTTTCCAGCATTTTTTACTTTACCGTCTACCATACAAACAATTCGTGTTTTATTTTTATATTTTGGCCATCAAGAACAATTTGAAAACGAACGAGTGATTAAATTTGACTTTTGATGTGAAGATGCTCGGAACGACTATTTTCAGGGGTCACCTTCAAAAATTGCAACCGAACAGTCGCTCTGCTTAGTAGATTTTTGCAATTATAAGCAGCTACTTTTTGATTTTTTACATTCTGTATAAAAATGACAATACGGAAATAATCTTGAAAAGATCGAGAAATTTGTGAAGATATATTCAATGCATTCATGTGTATTTACCTATCAGAGTACAATCCATTATTGGAAGCCACTGATTAAGGCCATGATTGTAGAACACTCCTAATTTCAGTTTTCAAACGGCCACTTTTTACTGTTAACGGCTAGCTTAACTTTGTCGGATCATTGGCGACTTCAATGTCATTCCAGAACTGAATTTGTATGCACCAGCGAATTCTACATCCAATTTTGTGAACTAGTCGTTCGGCAAACTGTTTTTTTTCCGTTTTGGTCACAACTAACTCTTACTCAGCTAATTGGCCACCATTAACACCGCTTCGGACGCGGTCCTCTTTAAGCAGGGCGCACACTATCGCGGAACGGAATGGAACAGAAATTTCGAAAGCATATAATTACGTTAGAGGCCACACACTACCGCGGATCGGAACACCACGGAATGGATTGGAACGGAACGGAATTGCTCAGCGAGCGATTTTTTCCGTGGTTCCGCAGCCCCTTCACTTCAAGGGCGATGGATGACGCGTCCAAGCGTGTTCATTCCTGTCTGACAATACGTTAAACACACCGTTTTGTGTCTGTTTCCCTTTTGATTAATTAAAAATGAATGAAGATCTATTAATCAATAAAATTTCTGCTTATCCACATATTTATTTGTTGTCTGATAAAAATTATCACAATCAACAAATGAAAGAAAATGCATAGAAAGAGATTTGTAGCGAAATGAAAATACCGGGTAAGTAATAAAATTCATTGGAATCTATTTATTTAATTAAGTTCTTTCTCATATAACACTACATATTATTGAAGTTGTCTTCGGCCTCTGTGAGCCATTTCATCTTGCTAAGGAGCAAGTCCTTCAGGCGTACTGAAATATTCTGCAAATCTGTCTCGAATATTCATTGCATCACAAGTTTAATTACCTCCCATTTTGTCCATCCTGTCTAATCCTCGTGGCTCTTCAGATTGCTCTAATTCATTAGGTTGCCAAGAACACTTATCATTTCTTAAAAAATTATGCAAGCAAGTAGCTGCTATAACTATTCTGTCGAGATGTTCAGGACTAACATTTAATTTTTTTTTAAATATCCTAAACTTTTTACAAAGTAAACCAAAGGCATTTTCGCTACATCGTCTAGCTCTGCTATGTCGGTAGTTGTAATTTTTTTTTATGTTATTGTTTTGAAGTTGAACTCCAGGATATGGACGCATTAGATTTGTGTTTAGAGGAAAAGCTTCATCCCCTAATATTACATGAGGCATCAAAAAATCACTTCCAGGCAACTTTTTTGGTCCAGGTATTTTTAACGTCCCACTATTCAAAGCTCTTCCTCCATCGCTATTTTTTCCGTAAGCGCCAACATCGATGGTAATAAATCTTAAGTCAGCATCGACTAACGCCATGAGGACAACACTAAATTATTTTTTGTAATTAAAATAAGTTGACCCACTTTTTGCTGGTTTTTCCATCACAACATGCTTCCCATCCAAAGCACCAAGACAGTTTGGGTAATTCCATTTTGTAAAAAAATCCTTTTCGATATTATGCGACTGTTCGGTTGTTGGTGATGGCATTATAATGGGTTGTAGTTTTAACCAAATTTCAGCACAAACTTCATAAACAATGCTTCGAACTGTTGACTCCCCTAATCGGTAGCTAAACGCCAAACTAACAAACGAATCACCATGTCCCAAATACATGGAAAAAAATAATAACTTTATATATTTTTTTTTAGTTGAAGAGTGCAAGAAAACATTTAAAAGATTGCTACAGAAAGGCAAAAGCAAAAAAGCGCCGTAAAAGTGGCGATTCTGCAGATTCCATTCCAAAAAATGGAAATATGAAGAAGAAATGAATTTTCTTCTTCCAAATCTAAAGGAAAGGCCTCAAAAATCGAACTTATATGTACCGACTGCTGCTGCTGATGCAATTAATGAAGAAATTCAAAATGATGATAATGTAGGTGATAAGACTTATGTCGCTACTCAAGATACATTTGATGACACGCCTGCTCTATCACCCCGCTCAGACCTGGGAACACCTTCTTCAAGCACATCAACCGTTTCGAAATCAAAGCGCCTTCCACAACCCGAATTAAAAGCGGCCGAAGTATTACAACAGTTCTTAGAAAACAAAGAGAAACGTAAAAGAGTGGATCATTTAACAAAAATTTTTTAATCCGCCGAAGAAACAACACGATCTTTGCCTCCTGAACTACAAGTTGAAGTAAAGCATCGAATTTCCATGTTGCTCTATGAATTCGAGTTAAAAATAATCAAAAACTCAAATGCTTCTATTAACGATGCTAACTTGGTAACATCAGAGAACGAAAATAATATTTATACAATTTTGTAAAATAAAATTAAATAAAAATATATTCTTACTTCAAAGTCAATGCCAGTTTTTCTTCTACACCTATAGCTTTTCTAAATGTTGTATCTTGCTTCTGAATTTCCAGAATTTCCAACAAATCGTAAAATTTTGTAATAGACATTCGGAAGTACTTAAAAAATTTTTGCTCGTCTTCTAAAAGATCCGAGAATAGATGATGAAATTCCCCAAATTCTTGTCTTTTAAGGTTAATTTCATGGACCCATTTGCGCTTTTTCTTTCTTTCTATTTCAATTTCTTCTTCTTATAAAACTACACACAACGCCACAAATTCTTCGTCTGAAGTGTCCATTGTGAAAGACTAATACACACTAAAAACTTGCAAGTCTATAAAAATTCATATACATTTTTTTCCGTGGAATTCCGCGATAATGTGCGTAGATTCAAAATTTCCATTCCTCTCCATTCCCTTCCGTTCCATTCCGAGCCATTCCGTTCCGCCATAGTGTGCGCCCTGCTTTAGCCGTCTCCCTGTAACAAAAAGGAGATCGTCCGAGATACTTCCTTCGGAAGTGGCAGAGCGAACACTCAGTTAAATGCCAAATTTCAGACGAGCGGGCCGACGACCTTGTCTACTTTACTCCTGTGGTTTTGCTTGTACACCAAAGCCCGATCTGAAAGGCAAGTCTTCACAGCATAGAGCAGATACACTGGTATCATTTCTTTACCAGCGCCTCCGGAATTATAGGTTAAAACCACAATAACTACTACAGCAAAAAATAGCAAATTTGATTTTAATTACCTTAAACTTTAGTTTCTTGTCTTTCCATATTACATTCAGCTCCTCACTTTGTAGACCCAGGGATGCTGTTATTAGTTTGAATAATCGATTTTCATATAAAAATGCGATCGATACAAATTGAAAATACTAGTAATCTCCAGATTGAAGCAATTCTTAACTCTAAACTCTTATCCGATGAATCCAACAACTGATTCTTTCTAAATCGAAAACGTCAAAAACAATTTAAGTTTTCTGACGGAGCCGAATTTGATATTACATTGAAGCTGTTGTAGGACTAATATTCATTATCCATGGGGATAATTTTCACCCAAACATTAGTGAGAAATAAATGAATTGCATCATAAAATAATTTCCAACAGAATAACATTTTAAAATAAAATCTCTCATAAATTGTTAATTATAAAAATTCCACGAGCAATCTGTGCACATAATTTCGCGTTTCGCGCAATAATTTATCGCGCGGACGTAAATATCCTAGTTTTAGCAGTAGCAGTGACAGTTTAATTCGCGGCGGATATTGATTTTACGTTTTCGTTTTTATTATACACATCCATTGTCATTCCGGGGAATGTCGGGGGGGTCGGTGACCTAAAAAAATATCGCGATATTTTCCCTTGTCCCAAATCTGACACACTTACCCCATTATCCGAAATGAAATAGGAAGTTTGGGAAATTAATACTCGGCCCACCTAAAATTATATCGCCGTATATCAACACCGAAATTGTTCCAATTATTCGCATCACGCGTGTTGTATAAAAGAAAAAACTCGTAATTACATTATCGCCTAGATAATTAATTGCACGTACAAAAGTCCGATTCTATAAACACGCAAAATTAGCATACGGCCAAATATTTATCAAGGTGAATATAAACAGATTTTATTAAAAGAAAACAGCCGGTCTCCTTTGATTCCGAACATATTTCATGCGCAAACTTGTTTACGGTTTTTACGAGCAACACGAAAACTTACAAAATCGTCTTTTACGATGCACGGTGATTAATTCTTATGAATATTTACATATTATTCATTACCATAAAACACAGTTGATACTTTCCTGTTGACATATAATTTTGCAAATAGAGATTATTTAGAATATTTACTATGGTTTTAATTCCATAAAATTTATTCTATTTTAATTTAAATAAACGTATTTTTTTCTATTATAAATATTACATCAAATACGCTTATCATAATAAATGCGGATTATAAATGTAATATGAGGTAGCATATACATATCATATATTACGTTTTTTTTTATGCGAATAATCTGGCTTTAAATGTTTTTCAGCTTATGTCTCGTATGATTTATGTGATATTCAAATGTAAATTCTGCAGAGCGGAGTCCGTTGCTATCTGCGAAATGCTCGAAACTGGGAGCCGATATTCACTTCCTTTCTGGCTCTACCGCATAGAAAAACGGCACTTATGGCCTTATAGCTTCGATACAAACACCGCAATACAATGGGCAAAAAAGGGCTATAGATCGCGATGAGACTCCTAACGTCCGCAAATAATTCAAGCCCGGTCAGTCGACGATACATTTTCACGCAATTAATAAATCGTCTCGGGCAAACATGTTTGTTTTGTTAATGTTTACGTTTATCTGGCGGTGGTATCGATTGATGGAGTCAATATGAAAAAAAGAGACTATTTGTTAGAATGGATAGGATTATTTAGTAAATTGATATGATGCAGTGTGTCCGTTCGAATCGGGATTTTCTTTGCCTAAATGGATTAATGTTTTTGTATTGCTATAAAAAAGCTTAACCAACTGAATAGAAAATTTGTGAACAACTAGAGGTCACAACCACCACCCCAAGTTAGTTTAAAAATGTATTTCTTAAAACATCCAATGAAACACGCTTGAAAAATTAAAGCAGATAATTGTGACTAACTGCCATATCCATCTCTTCCAATCTATTGAAGAACTTCTGAATACCAATTTCAGAGATTACAACATAGAGGAAGTCTTGGATACCAATCATATTAACAACCATATACTTCCTAAAGCTAAACATTTAGAAATAATCTTGAATCCTATATTGAATTGTAGAAATAACTTAGACTCTAAGGCATAAAAGGCGAGCTTAGCTTTCTGGTAGTATCAAAGTGTCAAAATATTTTAATCCAGAGGGGGCTTAAACTTTTGAACATCCTTTGATTATGAACTTCTGTTATCTGATCTGATGGGTTTAAAAGCAGATTAAAGATATAAACAGGCATCTACAAGGGTGAATTGAGACTGGCAATAAAAAAACTCATCAGAATCAGAATTTACAGGAGTGGTCGTCAGTTCCCAGAAGATAACTGAAATGAGGATTATTTACCAAAATATCAGTATCCTTACAAGCAGCAAACATTTTAAATTTAATTTTACTAAAACCTCAAATCTCATCAAAAATAGTTAAGATATCCGTCAATTGATTTCTATTTTCTTACAAATCAGTATTCTTAAAAGGTATATGATCAGTTTTGATGTTTTATTGCAAACTCAAATCTTATCAAGACTGGTTAACGAATATATGTTGGTAGGGAAAAAGGCTTCCCTAAATAACAAGATCTTTCTCTCCTTTGTCTCCATAGCCAGACTTCTGACACAAAAAGTTCTTAAGGTCGTAAAAACTTACATTCAGGGTCATCCTTTGTTACTTGGCATGCTCTAATATAAGCAAACCTGAGCTATTCAAATTCCTTCAAGTCCCCAAAAGTGGATAGAGTTAATTCAACTCTACTTTAGCGACTGGATCTTATACTTTAATATCTGATTACTTTGTTTAGAGCGTGCATAGCTTTTTGCTTTGTGGTTGTAATGGTTGAATGATTGAATAATACAAATTGTGGACAACAGAACGGTCCTAATTTCAATTAGGAATAAAGCCTTCATTTGCCTAAACAGAATATAGAAGTTTTTGATAAGACTTCTTTCAACAGCATAATACAATCTTAAGCAAACATTTGATGCACTAAATGTACTAAGCAAATAGACAAACAAATATTCTCGCTATGGAACGAGGACTTATTTTGTTAAGGAAATTAAATAAATCCTCTTTGAAGTTACGCAGATGATTTTACAATCCTGCTTATAGGTCGTTATTATAGTAGTATAAAAATTGTTTATTTAACCTTCTAATTAATAAAACATGCATCTATTATAATGATAAAATGGTATACAAACAATGATCTTTCAGTCAATCTAGTTAAGATCGAACCTATATTGTTCATCAATAAAATAAAAGCTATCAACTTGAAGCTTTCCAGCTTATTTAACTTTACATTTTGCTTTCACAAGTTAAGCATCTAAGAGCAAATCTACACCATATTGTTGAATTGGAGCAATCACTTACAGAATAAGGTTATAGGGTTTCAAGGTCATGATGCGTAAGCCCTAAAATCATCCTTTTATGATAATGGCAAAATGGTGTACAGATAATATTCATTCAGTCAATCTATTTAGGATAGAGCTAACAAAACAAAAGCTGCTAACCTAAAGCTTTTCAGCTTATTTAACTCTACACTTTGGTTTTACGAGTTAAACATCTAAGAGTAATTCTATATCATATGTTGAGTTGAAGCAATCACTTACAGAATAAGGGTTTCAAGGTCATGAAGGCTTATACCCAATAATCATATAAACTGCCGTTGATCGTCCAACATTGACATAATTTATAATTAAGTGGATGTGGCAACAAAATTCACATTGTGATTTCCTAGCAGATCGGGTTGCCTATGATAAACAACAACAAGAGAGGACAATAATAATAGAATAGTGCAAGGGAAGAAAATGGGGACTAGAGGTAAGCAAAAGGATAGAAGAGAAGTGGGAAAGTGGGAAAAAAGGGAAAAGGAACAAAGAAGGAAGGGTTCGGAAGAAGCGCGAGGACGCCGTGACGAAAGAGCGAGCTTTTCGAAGAGGAAGAGAGAAGGAGAAGAGCAAGGAAAAGGAAGGAGAGGGATACAACGGTAGCGCTAGAGAATGAATGGAGAAAATGATGATAGAAGTAAGAAAATAGAGGGAGGTGTGGACGGAGGAGATGGAAAAGGCAAGAGTGAGGGAGGAAGAAGAGATAAGAGAGATAAAAGAGATGTGAAGAGAAGAGATAAGGGAAATCAAAGAGAAAGGGTTCAAGAAAAAAAAGGGGGTTAGAGGAGAAGATAGAGAAATGGAGAAAAAGAAGAGAAGAGACAATATCGTGATAAGAGGGAAAGAATTTAGGGACAATGGGGAGATAAGAAAATTCCTAAAAGAGCTGGTCGAAGTGAACGTAGAGATATAGAAATGTGTCAGGGTGGACGGGGCTGGGAAGGTAATAGTGGTGAAGTTGGGAGGGAGGGAAGATAAGATTAGGTTGATGAACAAATGTCAGTTAAGAAAAACAGGAAAAAGAATATACATAAACGACTACCTGACGAAGAAGGATTGAGAGGTACAAAAACAGATACTGGAAAGGGCAAAGAAGTAATGGGATAGGGGACACCCAGCGAGAGTAGGGTATCAGAAGCTAGTAATAGAGGGAAAGGTGTGGAGATAGTGCAGTCACAAAGGAGGGTTAATTGAAGCAACAAAAAATGATTAGAGGTAAAGGTAGAATTAAGGATTGGGACAAGGAGAGAGGAAGAAAACGAAGAGGAGAGGCTGGACAGTAGGGAAAGTGGAGAGGGGAGAAGAGGAGAAATAGAAGAAGTGGTAGACCTCACAGAGGAGGAGGTGGATAGAGTTTTCGAAGAGCTGAAAAGAGGGAAAGCACCGGGGCCTGACGGTTTAAAGGGGAATATGTGGAAGGAAAAACCGTTATTTATAATGAGCGCCAAACATCGAGTGATGATGAACTTGTACTACGAATAGTAGTAGAGACAAACACCGATATTGATATAAATGCGTTACTAGAATCTAAGGAACAGATAACCATTAATTTAAACAACAACGTTATAATTCTACAAGAATAAATAAGAATGTTGAGCAAGATGTTGGTAATACGTCCCAATTCTAATCCACAAGAGGACAACACAACCAGTATTTGTAATTCTAATTCCAGAGAGGTGGAAACGAAGACATTCAACAAGGTCCTAGACGGAGCGCAAAAAAGACATGCCAATTAAAGGACTAAAAACTAATAAAAACATTAATAATAGCACAAAAAAAGTAATCAATGGACGAGAACATAGATAAACCAGAGAGTAGACTCCATCCACAAAAGAAGTAAAATTTTATTCCTGATTTCATTGTTATGCTACTTCGCATTGGACTTTTTTTGAAGGAAATCAGCTGTTGATCAAGACATAAATCTGTATCCAACTGTTGAGGAAGATGCTTCATCTAGGGTCAGATTTTATAAAATCTAGAGGAGTGTAAGTCTAAACAAAATTCTCGTGCTATCATAATTATAAAAATTTACTCAGCGGCATGCTGTTTGAAATTTAACTTCTAAACAAGGTTGGATACTTGGATAGTATCAACTCCCAAACATGACATGTATCCAGACAAACGTTAAGTAAATTGTGGTAGCACTGTATTTATTTTCTGAAATGCGTAGAGGTTCGTACATCATTTGCACAATCAAAGTAATTTCTTATCTAAAATCTTTGTGTATTGAACTTAAGGGAATAAATAAGTCACATATTTTATCAAAACAATACGTTCCTTTTAAGTTACATCAGTTTTAGACATGAACTTGTTTATCAATATTTATTTATGATGCCGTAGATGGAACTTCGAAAAATAGCAACTTGAATTTCTTCCATAGATTGGAAGCTTAATCAAAAGCCTGTTTCTTATTAAGGCATTCACCTCAGGATTGGTAAGTGCCCTTGAAACAGATTCAGCGTTTTTATCCGGTACTTCATCGGCGTTCTAGAATCATAGTTCTCAACACTCAACATAGAGATACAGCAGCAACATCGATTTTGAGCCATCTCTTTGGAACTTAGAGGGTGGAAAAATAAATCTGAGGATATATTTATAACCCTTCATAATGAAATTCGACAATTTTTCAAAACTCTATCGTCCTTTTCGAAAAGTATTTAAAGGTAGAAAAGCGAAATATCCAAATCAATCAATCAATCAATCAAATAACATATTTGATTGGCTATAGATAAGCTTCTTATGCCAGGCCTAAATAGCCAAATTACTTTACAAATTTTTTTCTAGGATTGTTAGAACATTATAGCAAAAACAGATAAAGACTGAAGAATATTTTATAATATAAGATTATACTATAAGGTACTACACTGTGATTATTGCTGGTTATCTATCTAAATAGTGCAATGCTCAAACAATACAGATATCTTTAGAAATAAGATTTTAGAGCATTATTACGTGGGTCTGCTCGAGCAGAAAGTATGAGACGCCCGTACAGATTGAAATTGAAGAGATTGAAGAAAATAGCACTGTCAGGTCTATCTCTAAAACTATAATAGACTCATAAAAACAAGCATCAAATTAAAATATGTGCATGGGATGCTGTCCATCGTACCGGAAAACTGAAGAACTCCTAATAGATGTCCAACATAAGCGTCGACTGCCACCATGCCGCCTGCGATCTTTTAACAAAAACTAATAAATTTTATAATAATGTACTTGCTAGTGACTCTGATATATTTTTTATTCATGAAGGAGTACTTAATTCAGAAGTATGTCCTGATTCTTATGGCATTTTTAAGGCTTCCTCAAGAAACCGGAGGGAACCTATACAGAAACAATAGAGAAAAATCCCAAGTAACTATTAAAAGTCCACTTTCCAGCATCAATAATTCTGGCAGAACGTAACAAGCCTGACAATCCCAGTCAAAGACCTAAAACACCTGACCGAAGAGACTGAAGATTTTTCACGGAGGTCACAAGACCCATTTAAATTAAATGGGTAATCGGCAAGTTCCAACCGTACAATTCCGCGGGACCGGGTGGGATTTTTTCCATTCTGTTACAAATGCGGATAGAGGAACTGGTGCTGCACTTGTCAAAAATCTTCAAAGCCTGCCTGGAATGGAGATATATACCAAAATCTCATGGCAAAGAGTAAGAGTAATTTACCTGCCCAAGGTAGGCAGAACAGCTGATCTAACGCCAAAGTCATACAGACCTATTAGCCTATCTCATTCTTACTAAAAATAATGGAAAGATTGCTAGATAGGCACATACGGGACGACATACTGGGGAAAGATCCCCTCAACAACAGGCAATATGCATACTAGTCTGGACGACCTAAACAGGCTTATCACAAAGTCAATGGAAGACAAAGATATAGCCATAGCCACATTTATATTATATATTTCCCATTAAGGCTAAGGCAGGGGGAGGCTGTCCACAAGGAGGAGTGCTGTCTCCACTGCTGTGGGCAACACTACCGAAAAATTTAGCAAAACGAAACGTTACAGCCCAAAAATCACAAATTTTCATCTTCACAAAAAGATGAGCAGTGCAAGGCCTAAAACCACTGATGCTCTGGGGTGCGGAAATCCCCTTCGTTGAGGAGGCCAAGTACCTGGGAGTAAACTTAAGATCATTAATAGCATTGGGTAGGTGTCGTAGAATGTGCGGAATAAATGGGGACTAAACTCTAAAATGACTCTATGGCTTTACTCTAGGGTGATAAGACCCATGATAGCCTATGGAGCGATAGGACCCCTGAGCAGTACACAAAGACTAGCATATCTCAGTACAATCTATCTTGAATATACCACCATTAGACATCT
The DNA here is from genome assembly GCA_963969525.1 of Ontholestes murinus. NCBI lineage: Eukaryota > Metazoa > Arthropoda > Insecta > Coleoptera > Staphylinidae > Ontholestes > Ontholestes murinus. The sequence goes on along the minus strand of OZ018397.1, from coordinate 40,642,935 downwards.
TTATACAAGGAGAGGCCAGGTCCGTATCATATAGACTGATGCAAGAACAGATGCCCATAATCCGATCATACCAAAAAACACACCAACGGCTAGAAGACGAAATGAAGGCTAACGCGATCACTTCGATGCCAAGCGATGCCATAGTGAAAAAATACAATTTCGAAAGGAAATATAAGATACTGATCCCGCAAAGAGAAGACTGGGCTGAAGACCAACCCACCAAAGCAGAATCAAATTGGTTCAAAGACCGACAAAGGGGTCTTATTGGCATATTTAACTCTTACATATCTGAGGGAGCTAATTATGTTGAGTGAATCATAAATCTAGGGTATTTTATCCTTCCAGTGTGGTTCCTCAAGGGTCTAACCTTGGATCATTATTATTTAGATTGTTTATTGATGGCATAACAGTCAATATTCAGTCTCATATACTAATGAACACTGAATAAAACACTTACTATGTTTTCAATCACTATAATTATTATAATTATATTCAGTGTTCATTATGAATTACCACGTAGTAACGGTCGCAACCATAATTATGATCATATACAAATAGTTGCGGATGAATAAAAATTACGAATATTTAGTACAGAGAACATAAAAACTGACGATGTGCACGAATATAATACTACAATGAACAATGAACTACTCTATCCAGCGAGACGGTTATTGTCTAAATATTATAGTGGAAAAAGCTTTAATAGACCCAGAAACTTTAATAACCCACACCTTTCATAAAGCATCCATGAAAAGTTTTCATTAAGGTAAATTTTTGTAGCATAAACAAATACTCTGTCCAGTTTTAATTATGGTTTAAAATATAACATTCTCTTATTATATTAAATAATAAAGATGAGTGATGCACTTAATGTTCATTGTCAATGTTTACGTATGATACATAAATGCTCTAAATAAATGTAGGAAGTAATTTTATGATGTAAACTAAAAAATACCCTAACATTACTGCATTAATAAGTCTAACAAAAACAGTATTAGTATTAAATAATTTGTATAGAGTGCGTTCTATAAATTTCGAAATGGTTTCCTAAATTACATTTAGTTAATAAATAAATGAAAAGTGCAGCTAATTGCCCTGAAATTTAATTATTACGTTTAAAAATTCCTTCACTAAATTTTACACATCATCGAGATAGAACTTAGATATTAAAATTACGTTAACTATGTGTTTTAAAATTAATGATAATAAACTCTAATATCTGTTTTAACGTATACGTCATCACTAATAATAATAAATATCATTATTCACACTATTTTTCCCAACAATGTTACGTAATAAATTCCAATATTCTAACGTATACGTCACCGATTTTCCTATTTTCATGTTTAACTTAACTCCGCATATTACGTGGGAGGGATGCAATAATTCCGCAGATAAATTTTTGAAAGGCTCCAAAGTAATGTAATATTGCACGCGGAAATGGTGAACTCGCCGGGCGGAAACTGGGGAAATATTGAAGCGGCGAGACGAACTGCACATGCAGGGGGTACGATTTAAATTACAAATGACCCATTTCAAAATTCTAAATGTAAACGCGCCGCCGCTGCATCGATAAATTTCGATCAATTCGACGGTTTTATTCACAAAGTCATATCACTGTCCTAATTCGATGTGCGTTACGTCACGTAACGTGTTTACGCTATGATAAAGGTATATCATTCGCATAATTCATCGTGTTATAGGTAGAAATGTGATTGATTTATATACGGAATGAAATGTATTTTTCCAAAGTTGCGTCTATGCAGAGTAATTCGATGAATAAGGACGAAGGACGATAAATTTCCCGTGTTCCACGTTTCAGTTCGCGCACTTTGCATGTCATCTTGAAAATTTATTAGACGTAACAGTAAATTCATTATTTATGACTCGCGACTGCATCGAAAGCTCGAATGGAAAAAATTCGGCTCTCCCATAATACATTCGATGTAAATGTGTATTCGCGTGCTCGCCGTGATTCGGTGGAGTATTTTTAATGCCATATTCGGGGGGGAGGTTATTATGAAAATTCGATTCGTGAGTTCCTCCAGTGACAAACAAATGCGAGTTTATCAATGACGGATTTAGCGCAGGGTTTTCGTGCGCTCGCTCTGGCGTGCGTTGATTATTTATTAAGCGCTTTTTAAAAGCATGAACTGCCGGCCGGTTTTCATTCTTGTATAATGAACGCGATTATTGGTACAAACATGAACTGCCGATTGTGTTTTTGTTTGATTGCTTAGATTTGCATATTGTTGAATCACATGAGAGTGATTTAATTGCTTATTTACTGTATGTACTTCATTGTTTTCTATTTTGATGTTTATGTTCAACTGCAGAATACAAACAACTTCCTGTTCACTGGTCGACATTGTTGCTCCCAGCGTCATCAAGCGCATGCACGTACCAATAAACAGAACTGTTTTAGTTGATCTCTCATTGCATGTATTAATAATTATTTTAAATTTGACTTAATTAATACTACAAAGCGTTATAACCCTGATACTCATTTAGAAACACCCGGAATTATATGTTTTAGTTCCATAAATTTTTTATTTCAAAGTAATAATAAAACATATAAAAGAGATTTGAAGCTTACTTCACCTTCAACAACAAAGTGTAGTTAGTGGTTCCTTGATGTTTTTGATTAAGACCATAGAAAAATCATTCAATCTCTGAGAGCTTGCGTATTCGTATTGGTTTGCTGACATTTAATAATTTCCAATCTCTAGTTGTTTTAATTAACATTTGCTATAATTCAATGCCTGGCGGTGCATTAGCACGAGGAGTAGTTTATTTTTTACTACTACTACTACTACATATTTATTGTAAGATAACGGTGCAGTAATGCTCGGAGACATTAATTTTTTCATACAATTTTTAATTCCAACAATACTGCATCGGTAAATTAATATTTATCCTAATTGTTTCGTTGACATTTTTTGTTTTGGGTTGTTTGACTCTTTTTCTTCTTAAACTGAAACATCTTAATTCGATTCAGTCTTATCCTCAGCCACAGAATAATGTCAGTAGACATAATGCTAACAAAAAAAAGAAAAGTGTCTATAATAACAGCATATGGAGGAAATGAAGATTTAAGACAAGAAGACAAAGACAAATTCTATGAGGATCTACAAAAATAAATAGACGATGGAACGAAGAATGCTATAATCATAGGAGACCTAAACGGAAGGATGATCAAACAAAACGAAGGAATAGAAGAAATAATGGGGAAATGAGGATAATCAACAAGGAACAATAATGGTGATAGAATAAAGAACTTTGCATAGAAAATAATTTAATAATCACAAACACAAAATTTAAACGCAAAGATACACAAATATACGAGAACACACGCAGTAAAGACCGAAAAATCCCTAATCGATTACTGCCTAATAAGTAAACATGAATGGAAAATGGTAAAAATTTTAAAGGTAACAAGAAAAGCTGAGATAGGAGGCGATCACTCTTACTCTTACTCAAAATAGACATAACAAGAAGACACTAAGAACAAATTGAAAAAAGAAGAGAAATAATCAAAGCAAAAGACGCACAAACTTTAGGAAGAACAATACGGAGAGACATACCAGAAGTTAATAAATAGAGAATTCGCTAAAGAAAAAGATAATAAAGACATTTAAGAAAAATAGACAATATTCAAAAAATGTTTGACAGAAGCAGCAAGAAAAAGTTGTGGAACAACAAAGATAGGCAACAAATATAGAAAGAAAACAGAGTATAAACTAAAACGAAGATTATGAAGAATATAAAGAGAGCAGAAAAGAAGTAAAAATGGAAGTACAGAAGGCCAAACAAGATTCATGGAAGAAATTTGGATGGATAGAAACAATACTTTAAGGTGCTAACAAATACAGAAACGTAGACCAAAATAAAACAGGAAGAAGAGGATAACCAAATGGATAGCGATTTGGAGGAAGTTGAAGAAATTATGGAAAACGAGACAACAGAAGCTACCAAAAAACTGAAGAATGGAAAAGCCCCAAGCAAAGATGAAATAATACCAGAAATGATTAAAAACATGGGCGAAGTGGGAAAGTTAGAAAGCTGACAGAATAAATGAAATATAAAAAAAGGGAAAGATACCTACAGTATTATAGAGAAAAAAGAATCATAGACAAGGTAGATAATACAATAGAAGAATGTCAATGGAGATTTAGAAGAGGAAGAGGCACCTAAGATTTAATTTTCATACTGAGACAAGTAAGCTAAAACATAATAAAGAAGAACAGAGAAGCGTATGTATGTTTTGTGGACCTAGAAAAGACATTCGACAAAATAAAGAGAGAAGACATATGGATAACTTTAGATGAAAGGGGAATAGGAAAGAAAATAATAAAAACAATCCAAACCATTTATGTAAATAACAATAACATCGTAAGAACCAATAACGATGAATGAACAGAGTTCACAACAAGAACAGGAGTTAAGCAAGGAGGTATCCTAACCCCCCTCATGTTCACACTTTGCAATAAAAGATGCAAAAAATGAGATGTAAACACTGAATTTAAGATTTTGGAAGATGAGACGGACGGAAATAACAGAATTACTATTCGCAGATGATATAGTCATAGTAGCAGAAATCGAAAAAGACTTACAACAAAATATGCAAATACTAAACAGGGAACTTGCAAACATAAATATGAAGATAACCCTACAAAAGACAAAATCAATGGTAATAACAAAGGAGAGTAAACAGACAATATTACGATAGGAGAAACAACAATAGAACAAGTAAGAAGCTATAAATACCTGCGGACAATAATCAAAAGTAATGGCAAGCTAGACAAAGAATCAGAAGACAAAGTAAGGAAAACTAGAAAACTCTACAACATGATAAAAGATACGTGTTTTGGTAAGAAGGAAATACCTAAGAAAATAAAACCAGAAATGATAAAAAAGTGATAAGACCTACGCTAACATATAACAGTGAAACCTGGACAATAACGGAGCAACAAAAAAGGATAATGAGCGCAACAGATTTCAGATTTCTTAGGAAGATAGAAGACAAGATAAAACTAGATTAGGTAAAAATTGAGAAAATTAGAAAGAACCTAAATATCGATCAAATTAATGAAAGAATATTTGTGGGATAGATGAGATGGTTTGGACATATAAACCGAATGAAAACTGTAAGAATCACGAAAATGATATATGAAATACGAGTACAAGGGTAGACCGAGAAAAACATGGAATTATGGAATCAAAGATGCAATAGAGAGAAAGGAAATTAATTGGAAAGAAGCAAAACAGCTAACACAAGACAAAAAGAGATGGAAAGAGACATACAAATTAAATGGATTTAAAGATAACTTTGTATGAATATGTAAACCGCCTAACACTGAAAGGTAAAAAGGAGTAAGATTAAATAAATCCTCAGCTACATCATCTTCAACAAATTCTTCAACCTGCTCTATACGGTGAGCCCACATATGAATAGGAAAATTGATAAATTAAGAATACTTCTTTATAGGATTAATTAAATTCTCACATAACCCGTGGTGAAACATTTTTCAATTAATTGAAGTTTAATTAACCTCAAATACTTCTTCAACAAATTCTTAACTGTGTCATGTTCCAAGAAATCCTTAGCTTCTAGTTTTAGTTGTGGACTAACGGGGGTAGCGAGTTTTATCGTATCCATAGACTTGGCACTCTATCAAACTCCTATTCCATATCCAAGTATTTTAAGAACTTTTATCTTTGTGTTTTCAATATATACTTGATTATTGTCTTCAGTGTAGATATATCTAATATATGTGCTCTACTCCTAAGTCTAAATCCAATATGTGATCTGATAATTTTTCTTCACTTATCTTCTATGTTTTTGTAGTGGTTTTAATTAATATGATTATTCTGCCTTGCCTCCAAAACAATTATATTCTCTTCTTTCTACACTATATTTTTTTTAATTTATTGCCATGTTTTTAATGTTATCTTATTAGAATTCGATGTCTTCTTTTATTGTGTCTTCTATTTCTTCACTTGATAGTCTTAATAGTCGTTACTGTCTTATAGAATATCTTCTGTTTTTTTTGCAATAAATGTTTGAATTTTCTTATTCAGATACATAATTCATTGACCTAAGCCAATACATTATTCATTATTTTAGCGTACGTTTGACCTATCCCAATAAATAATTATAATCGCCAATGAATTATAATTCACTAATCATTGCCCTGGCGTAAAATTGACCTAATAAATACGTTATTCACTCTTACATCCTATTAGAATTATTCATTTTTGTAACAAACTCTTGAATAATTCCAATTTACTATTTATTGCTTTGGCGTAGTCTCAACCTATTCCAATAAATTAATAATTGTTGTAGAGTAATCTTGACCTATAATTAATAATCTTGACCTATCCTAATAAAATGTTGATTGCCCTGGAGCACTCTTGACATATCATAATAAATCATCTATTGCCTTTGCGTACTATTGACCTATCCCAATATTTTATTATATATATATATATATATATATATATATATATATATATATATATATTAATCCTTTATTGGCATTTTATCTACAACAACAAATTCTTTTACATAAATATCCCTTCTATCAAAACTGACTCAAAAGAAAAAAAAGAAAAAAAACTAGTTATTCCCACTTGTCTTTATTATTATTATCCTAGTTTTCTTTGCCTAGATGACAACTTTGTTCAATATTCAAGTCTAAAAGATATATAAAGGTTATGAGTTCATGAAAAACAATGGATAATTATCGAAAAGTAAAACTTGCGAAAAGAAAAAGTTGAAAGTTGCAAAAAAAATAATGTTTCAATTTAAGCATTTTGTTTTCAGGAATTTTTTTAATAACCATGACAAACAAAATTTTGTTAGTAGATGAAATTTTAAGAACACAATTTTTTCATTTACTAATAAGTAAAACATAAGACGTTGTAAATGGTCTCAAAGAAAAACCGTGCCATCTAACGGTCAGAATTGTGTAAAATGTGGGTCATTAGTGCACCCGGAATGTATAAAATCTGCTTTAAAACTGTGTGATTAGTACACAAATTATTGTTATAGTGAGGTTGACACTCACCTTGAAGATTCGTAGAACGAGAGTCATGATGATTTTTTTCAAAGTGAAGGTACGGTGATCCACCCACATAAATACATACACATTGAAGTGAGGTACTTGAAGGAATTAAATAACAGAAAGACTTTATAATTGACGATCAATAGGATATTATATCGTCCCTTAAACAACAAATTAATTTATTGTATAAATGAATGTACATTTCTTTAAATATATTGAAAGTCGAAATCAGAACCATCTACGACAGCTATTAGATATTTCAAAATCTATCAAATGAATCTTTGACAAAGTTACCGATATCGTCAGCCTGTATTGTCAACCTGTGCAATTTGTGCTAACGATAACCACTCGTCGTGCAGGAAACACGAAGGCAAATTTGGAGTCCTGGTATGTCACGTACTTAATGGGCAAGGTTATACTCAGTTCTTTTATTACAAAAAAAGATTAATGTGTCTATTAGCAACGGTGGATTAGATAGAGGAAGTTCACCTTAGCTATAGACCCCTGGTTCTAATGCCTTCACATTAGATAAAGGTCTTCTTCAGAAAGATTTTAAAATAAGCCTTTATCCATTTCGCCTTCTTTGGCAATCATAAGCCTTTATCAATTTCGTCCATCAATTACTAATGGCTGCGTACGTTTGACCTATCCCAATAAATAATGCATTGGCGATTTACTAATCTTTGTCCTGGTATAATATTGACCTACTTCAATACATTATTCTTTGTTCTTACGTTCTCTTCGCTTAGTCTTACCATATAATTTATTCTTTGATGTAACTCTTGAATAATTCTAATTTCTCAACCTCTTTCAATAAATTAATCATTGTTCTAGAGTAATTTTGACCTATCCTAATAAATAGTAATTTGTCATATCATAATAAATCATGAATTGTCCTTCCATACTCTTGACCTATCCCAATATATTATTTATCCCCTTAGTGTACTCTTGACTAAAAGATGTATGAAAATTATGAGTTCATTAAAAACAATGGATAATTATCTAAAACGTAGATTTTGCGATAACAAAAATTGAAATTACAAAAATAATTCGATAAACAAGTCACTCTTTTAGGCCCTAGAGATTAACTGATATTAACTTTGTGCATCGATCAGATTGTTTATATGAATCATAACAACAATTGTAAACAATATTTTCATTCTGGTTGTCGTGATTCCTGACTTATTACCAAACTGAAGGAATTTGGATTACATCATAATTTTACTAGGGTACTAATAACTTACTTGTATGACCGTGGACAATTCGTGGAAAATAATGGTCATAAATCTAGATGCTAACTCGCCTCCAGTGACATCCCTCAAGGTTCTAATTTAGGCCCACTGTACGGCTCTTCGAAAGATATAAGAAAAGGGCTGCATACCAGAAGATATAATGATCTATCAAAATCAGCTGCAACAGTAAAATCTATGACCATTGAATATAGCAAGAAGGTAAGAAATGAAGTTATCAATGAAATGTCTTCTTTAAAATTAGATTAACATTTGACGTATTCGGTTCGCAATCGGAGATATATATTTAAATAAAAACGTTCATTCTTCTAGAGGATATATACGAAAAGTGCTGACGGAAAAAATATTTAGAGATTTTCAAAACAAAATTACAAGAATATGATCTCAACTTAACAAATGATATTGTTTGTATATCCACAGATGGGGCGTCAGTTATAATAAAACTTGGGCATCTGATTTATGTCGAACATCAGTCATGTTTTGCACATGGTATCTCTACCTAGCTATTAGAAATGTCCTTTACAAAAAAACTTCGAATTAGCTAAAATTGAAACAATTAAATCTCAATTTAGCGATTGTGATAGTGATGTAGACGACAACAACAACGTAGAAACTGACAATGAAAAAAATAAAAAGAATAAAGATGATGGTGTTGTCTTAGAGTTTGTATTTGGTGACACTGAAATAAATTTGAATTATGCAAATTTATCCCCGCTGGTAACAAAAATTAGAAGAGTCATTAAATATTTCAGAAGATCTCCGACAAAAAATGATCAATATTTACAAAAATATGTAAAACTGTAATTTGGAAAAGAATTGAATTTGCAATTAAATGTAACCAAATTAGTCTTCACGTCAGTGAACAAATAACAGCAGTAAGCTACAATAAGATAAAATATAAAATTAGACCCTTCACCGAAGCAGGTTACTGCAAACTTCATTTCTACTTATTTAATACAGACTAGAATTATATTAAATGCTCACACAACACACAAAAAACTTTCCCCAAAATGTTTCCTGGAACTAAAAATGATATAATCTTCGTAAAATGCGCGAAACACTCATTTTGTTAAGAGACGCTAGTCTCGAATTTAAAACCTCAATACAAAATATAAAAAAAATAAATGCAGTATGGCTCTAATAGAGGCTAAACATTAAGTTAACGAAAAGCTTATAACGGTTTCGGAGAATCAATCAAAGGCTTGGTGGTCGTCAATAAAAAGTTAAAACAAAAAATGGTGAAGGGGCCATCATAATTATTTCTAATAAACATTTACTTCCGGTTTATGAATTTTTACGAAAAGCTTTTCAGGTCCAGTTTTTAACAATAAAATAACAACCTAAGAAGAAGTAGAAAACTGATAAAACTTTGGCAAATGAAATTAAATTAAGTAACACCAAAAATCTTGTAGAAATCTGATGATATTCCAAGAACATATAGCTGATTAACAAGACTCGAATATCTTCAAATAATCTAGTGTACCGTGATGATATAATTTTGATATAAAAATTAAAAGAGATTTTTCATTATTTAAGAGATTTCTATATAAATCTAGTCTTAAAAAAATATCATATCAAAAGTAAGGTGAGTAGTTGCGAAGGGCATTGCAGTTGTTTTCAACGGTAATAGAAATACCCTATGACAAAGGATTTAGATCAGATCCGAAGATTTCTTAGATTATGCACATATTAAGCAGAAATATTAAAATAATGCAAATGATGGAATATCATTAAATAGACTTTTAGTGGCAGCAGTGTCATCAAAGCTATATTAAGAAAGAGAAGATAATCATTTAAGTGAGAAGTATGTAATTTTGACAAATATTTTTAAATTTCCCTATTTTGGGTGATGATCCATTATTGTAGCAAATAAACAAAAATATTATTAACAATAAAACATTGACGGACAATAGAAGAAAATAAGTATCATATTGCAAGTAAACTCCATCCTATTTGCGTGAAATAAAGTATGGAACTATGGAACTATTTATTATCCCTTAGCAGGTGGAATGTTCTTGTTAAAAAATGAATTAAATGCTAGAAAGTTTGGAAAAGTTAATTGTATATGTAGGGTAGGTGGATCCTCTAACTCACCCTCCAATCAGTAAAACATAAGCGAAGGTTTTAATTGAAAGCAGTAAAATGTAAATAAACCTAACATTATTGCAAAATTTAATAGATTTATTCAAACAAATTTCGAAATTTATGAAATTTTGAAAAATAAGACATAACTTTTCAAACAAAAGTTAAAGACAATGAAAAACTGAACAAGTTTTATTAAAATATGTTTTTCATAAAGTTCTTAACTTAATAATTTTAACATTTTTTTCTATTGCTAATAAGCTATAGGAATTTATAATACAAGTAATTGTAAAGAATTCAAAATTGAGCAAATAAAAATTAAACCTCATAATTTTTGAGAAAAATACAGGGAAAGTATTATGATGCCCACATCAGCATTTTTTCCATTTGTTTTAAACATTAAATTAAAATTCGACGAATCGGAGTGAATTATTTATGAAAAGTTTACGGAACGTACTTTAGATCTTGCGTGGTTCTTAGAATGGACTTAAATTTAAATATAAGTGAATTTCCACTAAGTTTTTTAGTGCCGGTATCTCCAATTGTGACGATAATCTCACGTAGGTAAATGTAAATTTGTACCAACTCAAAAAACAAAAAACAAAAAAAAATGTTGGATATATTTTTACGATAATCCGAATCAATTTTGAAATTTAAACAATTTAACTACAATTATTTAAATGCGTATAAATGGATATCAGTAAGACATTTAATTGCGTCTCTCTTGCTCTCCTTCTACAGAAGTTATACATCTATACTTTAACCCCAGAAACTGTGAACTGATCAGTTCGTATCTTGAAAAAAAAAGTCAACAAGCAAATTTGAAGAGCTACCATTGCTCCTCGGTGAGCCGTATGGGTTCATTTGGGGCCCTTTATCGTTTTTAATATATATATAAATGATTTACATTGCTAGCTGAGTGAATCATGAATTGTATTACTTGTGAGTGATACAACAGTTAAAAGTTCCTCTTCTCAGGAAGAAGGGGAACAAAAGTTTAAATCTGTAAATTATGTTTTACATCTAATCAATTATTAGTGAATCTGGAAAAATCCACCTTTATAAATTTCAATTTAAAACCAAATGCAGTTGAAGAAAATACAAGATTTTTAGGTTACATTCAATTTTTATCATGGTAGTAGCATGGGACTAAAAATTACCAAGCTTATATATTGACTAAAACGCCTAAAAATGTACTGCCTCTAAATGCTTTAAGAACTGCTTATTATGCCCTACTGCAAAGTCACCTAAATTATTGCTTACTCGTGTGGGGCCATTCAAGTATTTCTACTAGGCTCTTTAGTTTGCAGTGACGTGCCTGGAGAGAAATTGCCTCTCTAGGATACACAGATGATAGCCGTCCCGCATTTATCGAATTAAAAGTCCTTACATCACCATCCCTGTTATAATGAATTGTTTACGTTCATGATAACGTTACTGGATACTCTAAACAAAAGCAAATACATAGCCAGTATACCAGAGATTTGATAATAACCAGAAAAGGTCAAAACTATAGTTGTGTACAAAATTGATAATATATTGTAAACAAATATATTGTGAATAAATGATTTTAATACCTTTTTTATATATCACACACTTTTTATCTTTATTCGTGACTATAGTTTGGACAGATTTTCTGTCATTTTCAAACTATACTTCAAAAAATTTTTTTATAAACAACTTTATAAAACAATTTTACAAACAATTTAGATAGCGTTGAACAGAGGGTTATATATTAGGTCAGTTTGATCATTTATTAGTAGAATTTCAGAGTTACGTTTGATTTTATAAATTTGAAGAGACTCGAGTAAATCCATTTTTAAGACCTTTTCAGCGAAATGAATTATCTCAAGTACAAATGTGTCATAAAATTGTGATTATTGTTTAGTAAATGATTAGCAAAAGTTGATTTTTAATTTATGTTATTATATGAACTCACTGACCCATATATACTCCTTTACAAATGTTGCAAGTTAATTTATATATTCTTGATTTATTTATTTTATTTATCGGAGTTTTATTATTATATATAACATTAAATAATTTATTTGGAGATTTGAGAGAAACGATAATGTTGTGTTTTCCGAGGATGTTTTTGATTGTATTGCTAATTTTACCAAAAAATGTCAATGGTTTAATTATTAGACGTACTTTCATATTATCGGCATATAAATATTTTTTAACTTAGTTTAGCTCTTGTTTCTTAATAAGATTATCTGTAATGTTAACTTGGTAGCCGTTATTAATTGCTTGTGATTTAATTATTTTTATTTCATTTTTGTACCCTTTGTCAGTTAGTGGGATCGATCTGGCTCGGAAAATCATTGCATTAAATGCAGAAAGTTTATGTGTTTATGTGTATTGTTCTGGAATTAGTGTGTCTATAAATGTAGGTTTTCTGTAAATTTTAAAGTAATTGACAAATCTAAAAAAATTATATTATTGTTAATATTAATATATTATAAAGTTGTTTATAAAAAAAAAAATTGAAGTATAGTTAGAAAATGACAGAAAATCTGTCGAAACTATAGTCACAAATAAAGATCAAAAGTGTGTGATATATAAAAAAATGTAGTTACAATCATTTAGTTATAATAATGTATAACAAAATAGAGGCATCCACAATTACCTACTTAAATATATTGTGGTTCAAGGAAAACAATTTCATCTTAAAAAAAATAATTTTTTATAAGTAATATTATTATTATATGAATATTACATGGTATATAAGCCTTGTGAAACCAAATCCTTACAACATAACGCTTCTCTAATATTAACCACATATATTGTCTAGGCGTTTAAGTATTATCATCGCACATGTCGGCCAGTCCTAATCCTTTATAAAAGCCAGCATTATCACATTCGGAATCCTGACGCAAATAACACGGCATCAACATGTTATTGGATTTGTACGTGCACTATCTAGAATCAGTTTTCATGTCGGCACTCGAAATTGCCGTTTTAAATAGGGCGATGAAAGTAAAACCGGCTGTGTACGCCACTGGATCGTACACGACACGAACGTAGTGACGTCACGGGAGAGCGGGAATCGATAGAGCTTCCCTTTCCCTCCGCCGTCCGAGCGAGAGAGGATCTAGATCCTGCCTATCGGCCGTCATCAGGGACTTCGACTTCGACTTCGCAAATAGTTGACCGGGACGGCCGCGGCGTGTCATCGGAATTAATTCGGCTTAAAGCCTAATATAAACAGTTGAGGAGGAAGGGACGTGCAAATTAGGAACTGGACGCTGTATTTATAACGTCCAGACGCTGAAAAAAAACTTTCCTCGAGTTATAAAGTTCTTTTGCAGGAGGGGATCAGCATAAATTTCATTTTTCTTATTTGTCGCACTTGATTTATTGAACTCTTTGGACAAACAAATTTGATGTTTTATTATCATTCTAATTTACTTTGTGGCGTGTCTCAGAGCTTTTAAATACATAAATACAAAATTGAGTTATGTATTTCGATTGATAAATTAATTTCGTATCATTAATAAGATGAATAAACATAAATAGTTTTCAATTATACTAAATTATATAAACTGTATAAATTACAACTGATAACATTAAAGTAAAAAATTCAAAATATTGTCTACGTAATATGAATATTTAAATTTACTATGACCTTTTAAATAATATGTTTATAAGTCCAAACTTTTCCATTATTTCAATTCGAGTTTCAATAAAACAAATTTGAAATAGGGTACCTGCATAAGCCTTGAATCAATAGGGGGAAGGTAAGGCCTACCCTAAGCATTTGTAGTCTGGTGAATAAAACAGACTGAATTCCTTATTAAGGACAGTTCTAATGATTAAGAAATATTTTAATTATACACTTAATCCAGAATTCACCGCAGGGGAGCCCCACTAAAAGTTCCTACAAAGAAAGGCAAGAGACAGGTTTTTAAGGCTTCTGTCCACTTTTCAGGAGATCAAAGCAAACTATCACCAGATGAGGTTAGTAGGCTCGCGTAGTTATGAAGAAGAGGCAATAAGAGTACTATATACTCTTGAATACTTTTGTGAATGCAATCAGGCAGAACGGTAAATACAATTCAAAATTGGCATGTTGTAGAAGAACCCTCTTCGTCGGATCATCAGCGGATTTAGTTCGACATAGAGGCCACAAAGGAAGACCCAATGGATTGCAGAAATCCAAGAAACCTCTATAGAGAGTGCTTAAATATGTGAACTGACAATCTCTACCTCAACATCTAGACCACAGAAATGTGAGAAACAGCAGCGGCTCTGCTCAGGAATGGCGTCCTAAAGGCGTATGAATCCAGTTGTCCGTTGAAGAGAAGATCTCCTTCCAGAGATGTGCCCTGGTAGAACAAAGATTTAAGTCACTTTAAGCCAGGAAAACTTTCAACGGAGCGAAGAAAACAGGCAGCTGAGATGCCTAGAGACAGGCACTTCCGGAATATAATAAGGAATTGTGAAAATCGAAAAGAGAAACATAAAGAAGGACTGCGAAGGAGTTACAAAACCAAAAACCTGGCCCCCAAAAAAACACTCCAACGCATCGGGCTAATAAACCATCTTAAGGTTGGTTACGCAGAGGGGCTCAAGGAAAATCTCAGTGTAAAATGACGCACATTTCAAACTCAATATCTGTGGACTCCCAAAAATCACTGCTCAATACAATAAAGGAAACCTATTCCTACCTACCAGAGAAAGCAAAATTGAATGGACAGTTAATAGCTCTTAACCCTTCAAAGCACCAGGCCCAGATCTTTTCTTAAGTGTGTAATCATTATTATCTACACATATTCGAAAATGTATAAATTAATAATCCCCTAACCACAGGCAATTTACAAAGCTAGCTTAGCATATATTCCAATGGAATGGAAAGAGTCTAGGGTGATATTTACACCCAAAGCGAGCCGAAGGCCATGCGATGAGGCCAAATCATAACGATCAATTAGCCTTACCTAATTTCTCCTAAAAGTCATAAAAAATGTAGACAACGAATAACAAATTATATTAAAATCCTTCAGTTCGTTGTAGAAAATTAACTAATAATTTAAAAATACGAAAACATTTCGTGAATCTACAACAATAAAATTCTAAATAATTACGTTCGGGATTAAGGAAAATACCCACTTGGAGCATAATTGAATAATAAAATATATTAAAATCCTTCAGTTTGTTGTAGATTCACGAAATGTTTTCGTATTTTTAAATTATAGGCAACGATATAAGGAGCAATGAAGTGACAAATCTGCTCCATGGGTAGCACTCATCAACGATACAAATCTACTGTGGATGCATTTTATAGCCTCCAAACAGGCACAGAACTTCACTGCAACATTTGTATTTTCGTGAATATTGAAGGTGCGTTTGACTACACATCCTTCAGAATCGTGAAAAACAAGGCCACAAGAAGGATATCGACATACCCACAATAAGATATATGAAGGCAATACCTGAAAACCGCAGAAATAGGAAGTAAATTAGAAACGGTAACCACAAAGCGGGGTTTAATCGCTCCTGCTATCGTGTATCTTGGTGGATGACCTTCGGACGACCTTGGTAATAGTAAAATGGTGTCTGAGGAAGGGCTTCAATGTCAATTCTGACAAAACTGTGGTGGTACTTTACACTAATCGTGGGAAGGAATCAAGTGAAATAACTAAGTTTGTTACTGTTTGATAGCCAGGCTATCTTTAAGAACCTTAAAGTGTACAGCTTCAATCCTAAAGCTACTACTACTACTACTTAAGCTACAAACTGTAAATAAGCTCTGAACCAATTGGCCAAGAGCTACAAGCTCAATTTATTGTCGGTACCAGGCCACGCAAATGTAATAGAAAATGAATTTGCCGATATACTTGCCAGAGAAGGATGGTAGTTAGTAAGAAATTCATAATTAGCAATTATGATAAACTGAATATCTTCGTTAAAATTAGATGTGCATATTTTTATCTGTCAAATTTGTAATAAATCAAAGTTAATTAATTAATACAAATACGAAACAGTAAAGAAAACAAACAGACAAATCATTACTATCCACTGGGCCTCCTGTATCTTCTCCAGGAACATCTCGTTCCTTTTTAGGATGGCGGCGCAGGTTACGGCCACACACTTCCAGGTAGACTCATCCTCAACCATTCCGATTTATGATTTTACTTCGATACCCATTATTGTCCAGCTTTCATCACACCTTGTCCTCCTTCAATCTTTATTAACAATGTCAATTTGAACTAGTAACAATCAACATTAAACATAAACTATTAATTTCTTTATTTCGTTTGAGAAACAAGTCATTATTATCCAATGGGCGTTCTTTTCTTCTTCATGAACATCTCCTTCCCTTTTAGAATGGCGGCGCAGGCCACGGTGACACACTTCCAGGTGGACTCATCCCCGACCATTCTGGTCACCTATCTCGCCGTTATTGAACTCTAAACGGTATCCTAGACTCCGCTCCGCCATTCTTTTTCCTTTCATTCAGGTCATTCTAATTGGTAGTGGAATGCCATATCTTCTGCCTGCTACTCGAACCATCTGCACTGGACAACCTCCGCTTTGCCTATCCCGTACTGGTAGTTCACGAAGCCTCCGTGTCTGGATAAGAGGATATATAGTGTGGTAATCTAGTTATTTATGCCTCTTTTCTAGTCATGTCTCTACCTCCGGGATTAGGGTGCGGGTCCACTCTCCTTTGTTGAACTGCTCTGCCAGTTGTTCTGCATACTTTGTCTGGCTTCGAGCTTAGCCTCCCTGCGCTCCTTCCCTCTCAGCACTGTATCGTGGACTTATTTTTGCAGCTATTTCCAAAGGAAGACGATAGCACTTCAATGGCCCCAACAAAATGCGCTGATCCATCCGAAGGCCCTTCCATGTTGGTGAAAAAGTTTTGATGCTGAACACGCTGCTCTTATCCTGGATGCTGAAGTGCGGGTCCAGAAGCAGGATGTTTCTTACTCTTTTTCGCCTGGAAAGCCTCGTGGCTCCGGTCTTGTGAGTAGCTACCTCCAGTCCCACGAATCTCATCTAGAGAAAGCTTAAAGTGTATGGTGTCTTTATGGTGGAACTAAAAGTGTATTATATTCTTTTAGCTAATAAAATCTGGCGATAAATATAGGCTACAATTCTTTATTATGATAAAAACAGTACAAAACTAATTTTAAAATGATCAGGAATGATCTAAACACGTGTCAGGTAACTGAAAATAAAAATATTATGGAACTTAACAAGTGTTTTACCTCATCGAATGTACATATCTAGTTCCATCAAAAGTGTGGCTTAACCAGTATCAATTATATTAAGAACAAAGTTATTCTTCTGAAATGACAACGCTTACAGTGAATATTTTATAGAACCAACCATATTCACAAAACATTTCCCCTTTTGACTACTGATTATTTAGACAGTTGCAGCATGATGTGACAAAAGGCCGATTCACTTATTTCATAAAAATACAAAATCACCTCCCCAAAAGAAGAGAAATTTTTTCGAAAAAACTTCAATGTATTTTAATTTCATCAGATGGCGCTAATGTGCTTAAGTTAAGTCTACTAAATCACCGGCAATCATCCTTACTCAAACTAATTATAAATCGTAGTTTTGTAAAAGAAATATTATATTTATATAATTCTTTAAAATGTTCTAGCTTAGTTGCAGTACTGGGGAACACGAGTATAGTTTTTAATGTTTTTCTATTCATCCTAATATTGAAATTATGGTCGGCGATTGTAATGGAAGTGAAACTGTGCCAGCTAATAATAGCAAGAGTTTAAGTGATAGTCACATAAAAACATGTGCATATGTTTCGATCGCTAAATCTTATATACACGTGCGAATCGTTCTACCACATTAAGTGCTACTACAAAGTAAAATCCTGTTATGAACTCCTGTTAAATGAAAAAGACATGGCAAAGAGACACCGTATGGACGAATTTCCATCTTACTTCGAAAATGAAGCCTACATGAACCTCAAGCTAGTTTGTGAACTAAAATTATATAATTATTTCCTCTTGGAAAAAATTTTAACGTCTAGAAGAAGGAAATATGCAACTTAAATCTGAGGTTAGGTACCCTGGTTTACAGAGAATCTTCAACAAAGGCTAGGATAAATAACAATGCGATGGCTGTATACTACAAGCAGCAGAAACAAAAACACAGAATGGCCTTTAATGAAAACCGTTTAGCAGCCAATTGTAAATTTACAGAAGATTCTGGCAACAGTTCTAGTGCCATGTGGTGGTCACTTCTTAAGACACCTAATTCAAAATTTATGTGTGATAATCACTGTGATATTGATGCAGATACCTTTAATTTTTATTTTTGTAATTTGGCAGATAACATTATCGAAAAGATCCCTGCGATCCTATTACTCTTTTAGGAAAACTTAATGTAGAATCAAACAGGCATTGCATTAGATTACATGAGGTTATACATGTATCTACCATTACGAGCGAGTTAAAGAATTAAAAGGAGTCTGAATGTTTACGTTTTCACCATTAACCTTCTAAAGAAGATAATTATTACCAAGCTAATTAATGCATGTATATGTTCAGGTATTTTTCCTGACTGTCTTAAACGATCTTATATTATACCCATTCATAAAAAAAATAGTAAGACTAATGTCATGTCCATTCAATTATTTCTAAAATTTTGGAAAGAATCCTCTAACAGCAAATGCTGGGTTATTTGGACCAGTATAATTTGCCAGCATGGTTTTCGAAATGATAAATCGGGATCATTGCTTTTATCGCTCAAATCTATGAAGGTTTTGAAAGAGGTTATGCTACCATCGTCGATCTAATTACAGCATTTGATTGTGTCTCTCGTGAGGTACTTCTAAGGAAGCTGTATTACTATAACTTTCATTCAAGCAATTATAAATTACTAGGCTCATATTTGAGTGATCGAATGCATTGTGTTAAACTAGGGAGCATCACATCAGAAAGTATGGTACTAAAACATGGGGTACCATAGGGATCCATCCTTGGACCCGTACTGTTCCATATATATAAATGATCTTCCCAATTATTTAACTACATCATCAGTTACATTATTTGCTGATGATACGTCTATTGTAGACATATCTGACAGTAAAGACGAAGCTATGTATAAAAATGCACAATCCGTCAGTAATGCAACAAAATGGTTTACTGTTAATAAACTGAATGCAAATTCGGAAAAATCTACATATACAATTTTTTTTCCTTTAAACCAAATATAATTTAAAAAAGTGTCGAGTTTCTTGGAATCAACGTTGATATCAAATTACACTGGCACAGAAACCAACATGATCTTGCTAATAAAATGTGCTCTTAAACATACCTCATATATGTATAATTATAAGCAACTGTAGAAAATATCTCTTATGTGCTGAATTGGCAAATTATTAATATAACATAATAAAATTAAAATAATTATTATTAATACTAGCACTGGCATGTTTTGTCCAAATTACGTTCCAAATTTTGGTATTATCTAGAGAGTGGTGATATTTGAACCATGTAACCACTTTCGTATGACGAGTTACAGCACTATTATAAACGAAGTTATTGTAATGTCTAGCTACATTTTAAATAATCGCATAGCACAAAGTAGGCATTAGTTACTAGTTTCATTTAAATTACTACGTGATTCTTTAAGGGTTTCTTCATCTCTGTGATGCGTTATTGTTCCTAAGCTTATTAATAAACTCCACAAAGTAAAGTTTAATATTACGAAATATAAACAAAGAAGACATGCATTAAAATACTTAATTAGCTAGTAAAATAATATTTCGAGAACGATTTTGAAAACTCCTACTCTTTATCCTCATAGCAAAATTAATTTCATTATAGTTCTTGCTTAAAAATTGTACTTTGGCATCTTCTGAGATGATTGTAGTGTAATTGAGAAAATCAGTCAATTACAGTTGTTGGAGGAAGAAAATATAATGTGAATTCGTTTGTCAGCACTCATATAAAATCATGTGTGTCTGAAATGAACGCATCTTTTGATGTCCTAGTGTTGCAAAACATAACCGCCCTTGTACCATCACGTCGTTTACAATTTGACAAAACTAGCATACCGAATGGAATCTAATTAGCTGATCCGGCTTGTAGGTGAGATTGATATTATAATTGGAAACGACATTCATTATGATGCAGTGCGCACTGATCGAATAAAGGTAGGGCCCATCTCCTTTAAAGATACCCTTTTTGGATTTGCGCTTAATGAAAAACGTCTTATGTGCCGACATTGCGAGCGACACGAAAAATACGAAAATAAATAATTATCTAGTAAAATAATATTTTGAGTACGATTTTGAAAACTCTTACTCTTTATCGTCATGGCAAAATTACTTTCATTATAATTCTTGCTTAAGAATTGTACTCTGGCATGCTCTGCGATGATTGTAGCGTAATTGAGGAAATCAGTCACAACCTTTCATCACATGAATTTATTGCAACCATAAAACCAGGATTTACAGAATACTTCAGGAGGTGAAGCTTAGCGCCCTTGTTGCAATTATGCAATATTTTTGATTATTTATTTTCGGAAATTGGTGTTTTTCATTCTAAACAATGATTTGAAAAAGAGCTAGAGTCTTGATAAAGACGAAATGCACGAAATTGTTCGGAAAAAGTGTATCAACTACACTTCGTACTGTTGTACCTACATACATACTATTGCATTCTGAGGAACGGATCTCATACCCACAAGATTTTTTAAGAGGATCGACTTTATCTTTTAGCATGTTTGATCATTTTCAGGTGGTTTAAATGCTACTTGATGATTCTGTTTTCGAAAAATATTAGCAGTCTCTTTGCTGGTTTTTACAAAGTATGTCAGTGGAATGAAAGATGTATTTAAATTAGGTATTCTTGTATATATTAAAACCCTTATGGTTTGATGACGTTTTTTGTTTATTAAGTTTTGGATGAGGTTGGTTGTCAATGGCAATTGATATTATTTTATTTAATTCTGTGGCTCTCCTGCTCGTAGTTAAAGGAATGGAGAAAGCTCTACGTACACCAGGTGATTTGAGACAAATGGGATTGTTGAGTTGACCTTAGTAGGCTCTCTGAACATATCAAATTCAATTTTATTGTTTTGGTGAATTAACTATTTCGAAAGCAAATTTAATTTTTAGCGTGAATACTGTTAATTAGGTTGAGAAACAGATCTAATTGACGTGTTGTGCCACTGAACCACGCTATTACGTCATCAACATAGCTGTACCAAATGTGATATTTTGCAAAATCAATTGAGAAAATCTTTTCTTCAATATTGTACATGAATATTTCGGCTAAGAGAGGACTTCAATATTTCCAGACTGCTTAAAATGTGCAATGGTTATCCCAGTGCATAATAAAGGATCCTATGATGATCCAAGCAATTACAGACCAATTTCCCTATTGCCTTTTTTTCAAAGATTCTGGAAAAAGTATTATTGTTTCTAATCACTGAATTCTTAGCCTTGTATAATATTCTGTCTCCAAGTTAATTTGGATTTAGGAAGGGTTACAGTAGAAGCAGTGCAATATTATATCTATCCTCTAATGTTTTAGCTGCGTTTGAAGGGAAAAAATATTCTGTGGGCATTTTCTCAGACTTGTCCAAAGCCTTCGACTGTATCTCTCACGAAATTTTGCTTAAAAAAACTTTATTATTATAATTTTACTCCTTCAGCTTGTAAATTCATTCTGTCATATCTTACTAATAGGACCCAAAGAGTATCAATAAATGGCACTAGTTCAAATGATCTAACCATCACAAGTGGTGTACCGCAGGGGTCAATTCTTGGTCCATTGTTATTCCTACTATACGTCAATGATCTACCTGAAGTGGCAGATGGTGATAATTCCATATATAATATGGAATTTTCACCATCTGACGACGACACAACCTTCATGACGTTAAGTAGCGATCTAAATAATGCCAACTTAGAGATTAATAGGATACAGTCGGAGGCGGTGGAATGGTTTAGAAGTAATGGACTAGCTGTTAATATTGAAAAAACCCAGAAGATTATATTTACCCTTCGTAATACATCAAGAAATCAAAGTAAATGAGCTAAATTCTTAGGAGTATACGTAGACTCGTCCTTGAGGTGGAATAAACATGGGCATATGCTTGCTAAAAAAATTACAGTAAAAATATATCTCCTCAGGAACTTACAACGCTCGGTCAATACCGCTGTGCTAAGGACTGCATATTTTGCTATGTGCCACTCTCATCTTAGCTACAGCATTTTGGCATGGAGGCATGCATCTTGTAAAACTCGCCTTTTTAAATTACAAAGAAGAGCACTGAGGATTGTAGCAGACCTTGGTTACAGGAGGACTTCAATGGGGCATTTATACTGCATAAAATTTTAACACTTCCCAGTATATAAACCTATGAATGCCTGAAATATATAAAATCGAAACAACACACATACAAAAGTCAACAAGATATGCATAATTATAATACTAGGATTAAGTAATATTAGTAGTCTACCTTTAAAGTTGACAAGATCAAGAAATAGTAGTAATTATTATAGCATAACATTCTTTAATGTACCGCCAAGTCCTATAAAAGCACTTTCTGTGCATATCTTTGCAAAACGAATAAAAGCTTACATTTTTCAAAAAGCATTCTACTCGTTCAACGAATATCTATTAAACAATTTTATAAGTATATAAGAAATGTGCTATTGTTTTTCAAATTGATTGTTATCGTCATTTAGCTGCTGCTAACCCGGATGAGCTCCCATATTATCTCATATTTTATGTTATGTTTATGTTAAACATTAGAATTATAAATTGAAATGTCGCTATTAATGTTTTTTATATATAATTTTTTTAATGTCTTTAAATCTGCTTTTGTATTATTTTCTGACTAGTGTAAAACATATGTACTTTGTTATTACATGCAATAAACTAAACTAAACTAAACTTAATAGACCTGTGGTTTGCTCATAGAATTTATTATTGAATTTGAAATAATTTTGATTTACACAGGTTTATAAACATTGATAGAGTTCTGATCTAATCAAGAACATGCTACTAACGTCAAATGATACAAGTTTTTTTTAGGTTGTTGTAGATTTGAGTTTTTCGGATAAAGCAAGTGAATTTCTAAATTTTTTGGTATATTTCTTGAAGAGTTCATTAAGTTGAGTTTCTAAATTTCTTGTTACACTCTTGATATACGAAACTACGGGTACAGGAGAATCAGGTTTATGGGTTTTAATAATACCGTAGAGCCTAGGAGGTAAGGGATTTTGATTTACGATTTTTAATTTTTCAAAATCTGAGAACAGCACCGTGATATTTTTTAAAAGGTTTTGAATTCGGGTTTGGAATTTTAGGGTGGGATCTTTTTACAAGGGCGTTAAGTTTTCCGTTGCAGTGAAAGCGTTCATTTTATTAATATACTGTTTTCTTCATAGAATAAAAATTGAATTGGATTTGTTTGCTTTAGTCAGGACTAAAGAATTAGAGGATATTTTTGATTTAAATGATTGTATCACTGTGAAGTCTTTGGCGCAATTGCAAACATAGGATTTTATATAATCTGCTATAGATGAGAGATTGTGGCACTCTTTTCAGTGCAAATACAATTATTGAGGTTTTGACGTACTTGTTTGTAATAAATGGACTAAAATTGGGATTTTGAGAGAAAAGAGCTTGTTATATAGGACTAAATGTAACTTTAGAAAAGTTTGTGAATTTAGGGGCTAGATTGGACTCTGAAACAACTTTTTGAAGGCCTACCTTTATGCTATTTTTAAGAATAGCTAATTTCTTTTTTAATTAAAGATATTTTTTATGATTAACTATACTAACATTTTCGCGAACAAAATCATCAAAAATGGTAAATTCTACTGAATGTAATTTATACGTAAGCTCCTAATGCAATACTTTGAGAAATTTTGAATTGCACCTCTCCCATAAAGGTTTTGAATTTCTGATCTAATACATGTGAGTTGAGCGGTTTTTAGAACTGATTTTGCTGCTGAACTTGTGGGCCGTGTATTAATATTGACATATTTGGGAATGATATTAGAATGAAGGCATTCTGTATTGAATCAGATACCTTGGGATATGAAACGGTATTTTTTCTCATCAACTTATTAAGAAGTTTGATCTGATTTAATAATAATAAAGAAAATGGTTGCGACCGTTACTACTTTAGTGGTACTCGATAAATCACATTGCACTTATTTGATTAAATCAGAACTTTATCAATGTTAAGAAACCTGTGTAAATCAAAATTATTTTTAATTCAATAATAAATTCTATCAGCAAACGACAGGTCTTCAAATGGAATTTCTATTAAGTCCTCATTTAATAGTTTTTATGTACCTTCTATGTATGGTACGATTATTTCCATGTTTGTTTTTAGTATATATTCGAGGTCCTTTTATTAAACACCACCATTTCTTCCACCTTATAAATAGTGGTTATTATAGCCCTTTTCATTAGCATTTATATACACATTTTAATAATGACTCGTACAATAATAACCTAGGATTACGAAGAATGCTAAAATTAAATCGCTCAAACAAAATTTATTTCACACTCAATGACGTCAATTTCGTAGGCCGTTGTATAACTACCATTCTAATTCGACAAAGTGTTTGCAGCACTCTTTACTCTGAAAGATAAAACCTTGAAATAGAGGTAATCGGGTCACATAGATCTCTATCCTGGCAGAATAAGCACGCCGTTCAATTTAGTTCTATTGCTTTTCCAACTTACGTTCGCCACTTATTGGTTTCCATCAGGGGACCGATTTACTCCGTCGATAATTTCCGGATTATACTTGCAACAATACACAAAAAAAATATCGAGATGCTATAAATAAATATTACAAAAAGAAAAAGTTTGGCTCCTGCATATAAAAGTGCATGAACTAGTTTCGACACGTATTTCGTTCAGGTTCAGCCAGGTGTGTGTGTGTGTTTACCGCTGGCTATTAATAGAGGGCGCGTTTGAAAATAATTCTCGTTTGGGCGTGTTATTAGGGCCCCGAGATGATTTTCAATTTCCTGCGACCCATCAATAATTAACTTAATTTTTGCTTCGATCCAATCAAATGTCACCCAATCAGCCGTGTTATTGATTTTACAATTTACGGTATGTTTTATTAAATTACTCGCCTCTACATTTTAGATTGCGTTTGAAGTACGCGTTACATTAGCAAATCGGTCCATTAAATGTGACACGGCGTAACGAGAGAGTAAAATCCGAAATTATTTATTTATTTCAGTTTTATTTTCAATACACCGCAGCAGACATAATTCGAAAATTTTACTCGGTAATAATGAAATTGCTAATTAATTTAAATTAAATACGCACTGAGGTAAACCTGTTTATTTAATGAATTTATTAACGATGAAATCGTTATTTAAACTATTTAATCATATTTAATAATAATTTTATTATGTTAGTTTTATAATCAATTCGTTCTTAGTTTCCACTACAAATTTTGAGTTCAAATTTAAAGCATAGATTTACACGATACAACAACGTGCTTTCATTATTGAGGAAAGTCTCAAAAATAATAAAAATTGAGCGGATACAGTTAAAAAATTTCATACAACATAGTCGGAGAAGTAATTTAACTTCATCAACTACCAAGAGATTAATTGAAAAATTTAGGGGGAACGGATCAGATGGAGACGCTAAACACACTAATCGTCCAAAAATAATTCGTTCAAATGTCAATCTATATCAAAGCAGTGCATGAGTGAATGAGGGTGTTGGTGAAAATTTCAAAACATCGTGGGCAAGAATTGCAAATTTCAGGAAGCTCTCTATACTGCATACTCACAAAAAAATCTGTGCCTACATGCTTACAAAATTCAATTAATACAACAGTAAAGAGAGTTTGTTGAATAGATCGAAAATCATTTTTCGAAACAAAAATTGTTAATCGCCAAAATTGCCGTGTTTGATTTGGGTGTCAAAAAAATTCCTTCAACAGCGTGTCAATGTTTAATGCGCATTTTGTGTTGGGGGCATCATTGGATTATACTTTTTGAAAAACGTGGTTGATCAAACTGTAACTGTTACTGGTTCTCGATATCTTAACATGATAACACAGTTCTTTCTTCCGAAATTTGATGATCATATGTGGCCAATATGTGGTTTCAACAAGACGGTGCCACTTTCCATAAAGCTGATGCAGCAATTCAATTACTGCATAAGACATTTCCTAGACGTGTACTTTCTCATTTCGGTGATCATAATTAGCCTCCTAGATTATGTGATCAAACATCATTAGATTTCTTTTTATGTGTTTTTTTTGCCTGGGATGCGACTCCATACGGCCAGCTCTAGGCGGTTTGAAAGAGGACAGGGGCACCACAATAGGTTAGGGTTAAATAGTAAATTGTATGTTTTCGTGTGTAATTCGTGTGCGTTGTAAGGGTACTTAGTTGGAAAAACTCGAAGAAAAGTATTTACAAAAATATACAAAATGAAAGTTATCCCTCAGGATGGGGTAGTGATTCGCATCCCCAATTGGCGGTCTTCTTCAACGGGCCACGCAGATTTATTTATTTATTTATTTGTTTAACGGAAATCACCTTTTTACATAACTTAAATAAAATAATAGCAATACAAACAAAACACAATTCATTAATTTAACTAAATAAAATAAAGTAATCTTAAATTTTAAATATATACTACAAATTAACATAAAAACTATAAACTATAAAACAAAATATAAAACAAAAAAATCCTATATTAAGTAAATCACAAAATAACCTAAAATAATATAATAATTAAGTATTACTAAACACAAACAATACGAACTGAGTACAATACATTAATATGAAAAAATATCAAATTATCCTAGTATATAACAAACAAAACAAACAAACAAAAAATAATATATTATACTGCTATAAATTAAAATAGGTTCAAAATGTAATATAATAAACTAAAGGTAATTTTATAATTAGGTATTATTGAAACATACAGATAAATCAATTAGATTCAAACTACGTTTAAATCTTTTGAAGGAAGAATCGAATATGTTAAAATATGGATTAGAATTTAAAGTGTTACAATATTTCATTATCCTTCTTAATGGGTTATGCGATCCATAATTGGTTGAATGAAATGATAAACGAAACAATGAAACACAACGAGTATATTTAGCACAATTAAAATTAAAAGATGAAAGCAAAATACCGCTATCAATGAAGCCGTTTATTATTTTAAAACCGAAGCATATATCAAACATAACCCTTCTATAACGTAAGGTTTTTAGGCCTAACGTTGTCAGCATATAGGAATGACTGAAGTCTCTAGAAATTATACCAAGTTTTAGAGACATAATTCTTAAAAACTTTCCTTGAACCATCTCAATTATATTAATACTATTGACATAAAAAGGATTCCAAATTACTGAACCATATTCAAAGTGCGATCTTACTAATGATACATATAACAGTTTGACTGTTTAAATTCTGAAATTAGATGAAAATCTAGAAATTGCTCCAAGTATTTTGAAGGCTCTATTCCTCAGTATATTAATATGAGACGAAAAAGTTAATCGAGTGTCGAATAAAATACCTAAATCTTTAACTTCATCAACAAATCGTAGGACATCATTATATATAACATAGTTAAATCTTATCAATTTACAACGAGTAAACGAAATTACAAGACATTTTTTTAATATTCAAGTCAAGTTTATTGGAATTACACCAAGTAACAATGTTGTTTAAGTCACTTTGGAGTCTGTCACGGTCTTCTGCACTTTGTACTATAGAAAATAATTTTAAATCATCGGCAAACATTAAAAATTTTGAATGCTTGATACATTGCTCAATATCATTAATAAAAAGTAAGAAAAGAATTGGCCCACAATGGGAACCTTGAGGTACACCAGATGTAATATTTATTGCTGTTTTATTAATTAATTATTAATTTTTACAAACTGTCGACGAGAAGACAAAAAACTCTTAAAAAATTTGATAACTATGTCGCCAAATCCAAGCAATGATAATTTATTTAATAAGATATTATGGTTGACACGATCAAATGCTTTAGAAAGATCGGTGTAAATAGCATCCACCTGATATCCATTCTCTAAGGCGTTTAATAAAAAGCATTGCTAATTTAGTAGGTTAGTAATTGTAGATTTACCCTGCAGGAAACCATGTTGTTCATCACAGATTACACGCTTATATACCCACATCACTTGATTGGATACCTACTCGTCCAGAATTTTTGGAATAACAGATTGTATAGTAATGCCCCTATAGTTTGTAACATTTGATCTATCACCATCCTTAAACAGCGGATTTATGAAAGAATCTTTCCATAAATCAGGAACTACACCACTAATTAGTGACCGACTAAAAAGAATTTGAATGGGCAAGGTTAGTGCGCAAACGCACCTTTTTAGAAGATAAGGTGGTAATCCATCAGGACCAGTAGTACAAGTTTCCGGTAGGTTATTTAAGCAATTAAAAATATCAGTTGTATTAACAACAAGGGAATCAATGCAGATAGAATCATTGCATACATTTGTAAAGGAATGTACATCATCACTGCTGTAGACAGTAGAAAAATATTTAGCAAATAAGTTTACACAATCATTGCCATTATCATAGGTATTATTTTCGTAAAATATATGCTTAGGAAGACCATGCAGGTTAGTGCATTTATTGACATAATTCCAAACACAAAGAGATCTGAGCATTTTAAACTCTTCATAATCACATAATCTGCCATTAGCCTTAAAAGCAGCATGTGCCTTCTTTTTCCTAAAGATAAGTTGAATCAACTCCGCATTAAACCACCTTGGGAAAGTGAAAAAACTGTTATTAAATAATCCAACCAAACACTTAATAATTAGAAATATCTAATTCCTTAATGTTAGATAATACTAAATCTAAAAATACGTTGCGTGAATTAGGAAATGCTCACAGTTAGAAATATGAATATCTCCATCCACTAGATCCAAAATTGAGCTACGTAAATTATAGTCGCCACAGAATATATATTCTAAATTAGGAGTTTCCATACAAATTTGATCTAGTGACATGGTATGATGTTCATAAAATGAAACATTAGAATTGGGTGGTATATATGTTGCGCCAATTACAAACTTATTGCATATTTTAACAAATAAATGTTCTACAGTATTATAAAGAGGATTCAACAAAACACTATTAAGGGCTGAATTAACCGCAATAAGAACTCCTCCACCTCTAGACTTATTACTTGTTAAAGGAGATCTGTCAACTCGGAATATATTAAAATTTTTAAGTTTTAACTCAACATCTTCAATAGAATTGTCAAGCCAAGTTTCAATAATTATAATTACATCAAATTCTGAACAATTTACCAAATTATGCAAATTATTAAGTTTAGACTTAAGACCGCCTACATTATGAAAATATATGTTTAGTTTTTTGTAATCCGCGAATCATGAGAAGAAACGATCTTTTTGAGTTTGCCATGAATGTACTTAATGGTTAAATTCGTTTCGCCATTTTGTTTACGTCTGCACAATTCATCATTTAGTGATTTTATATGATTTCGCTGATTATTTGTAAGATCTGCCTTAAATTTCACAGTATTCGTGGTTATGGTCCTTGAATATTTTAGTATATCCACAGCAGCTTGTCGATCATGAAAGCATAATTTAAGAGGTCTCGGCTTATCAGATACTTTGTCTATTCTAAACAGTGATTTTGGCTCAAATAAAATATCAGGTCCTAGTAATTCACGTATTGCTGCATTATCATGTTCCATTTTCGTTTTAGTAGAACCTTTGGATTCCGGTAAATTAAAAACCATCACGTTCGACGATCTGCGAATTCTTTCCTCAATCTCATCAATAAGATCCTCTTGATTAATAGCATTATTCATGGAATTTAAAGATTCAACACCTTCCAATTTTGAAATCCGCCTCCATCACTGAATTTTATATTAAAAGATTGAAGTATTTCATCTTTAAATTTAATAAAATGTTCCTCAATAGTTTTAATTAAAATATCAAATGATACTGCAGTGTCGCATGGGCTTGGTGCATTACATTTAGAACACACATATTTAATATTGCTATTACCATTAATGAAAGACACGTCTGTATCACTTAATTTAGAACATTTTATATGAACGGCAATTTTGGCAATTTCCAGCGCATTTAATATAAGGAGTATTAGGTGTAACACCCTGTTCACAAATACCGCACTTATTGACCATTGTAATTAAAGTAGTATAATTTAAGGAGAAAAAAAAGGAAATTAACTGGGATTACACGCTTCACACCACGGGGTCGATTGTGATGACTTATATAAAGACAAACAATTGGGAAAGTAGACCTCGGCAAGATAAGGTTAACTAATAGAGGGTGAAATTACATCATTACAAATATCCTCAGCATCAACCTGTATTGACAAATAATCTTTCAGCATGTACTGTTATTAAAAGCATATATGATAAATGTAAAAGCATTGCATTAAAGTTTCAATTTGCACGAAAATGCACGAATTAAATTGTATATCCAATGAAAACAACGAATTAAAAATCAAACTAGCTGAAATGGCTCAAATACTCGATGTCCTTCAAAACAAGTCGACTTCGCAGAAACCAATTTTTAAGGACTTCAGGATTCTAATTCTAAGTGTTAACCATGAAAGAAATATGGGGAAATTACTCAGAAAGGCTCTGAATCAATTTCCCAAATCACCAACTACGTTGTCAATATTAAACCCAACGCTACTTCATCTGCTGTTCGTTGAACAAGTCAATGATTTTATTATTATTACCAATTTTCATGTAGCTACTCAGTTCTCTTGAAGATTATCATCTGGGGATAATACTGCCCTTTAAAATATAACACATATTCTTCTGAAAAAGACTGCGAAATTGCTGGTATTAAAATTCTTAACTGCATTGTACTAGCTGTATATAGATCTCCATCTGATGATTTTAATAAATTTTAATTCGCGCTTTCAAAAGTGTTTAACAACATACGTATTGATGGAAAGTATGTGTTTTTAGCTGCCGATTTTAACGTCAGGTTCAATGGTAGCGATGATAATCTGAAATCTACGCTTGGTTTGCAATTTATGCTTACTTTTCCTACCCATCTCAATAATTGCATTGATTATTAATTATCTTGATTCAATAGTATAACCCCTAGAAACGGGTATATCTGATCACAGAGGCATCTTATTTCATCCACAAGTAATCTTAAGAACGAAATCAAACATCCGATTACAGTTAGTGGTAAATTTACTTTTTTCCAATTGCTTGATGTAGAAAATGGAGTTTTAGTGATGAGTTCTTAAATGCTTAAGACTGTGTTAATAAATTTATCGGAATCTTTATCAATCATTTCCTCAGAAGATTGTAAAATCATACGGCGATAAAAAAAAGACATCAATTGAGAGTTTAGAAAGATTTAAGAAGATTGCACCTAATTTTAGACCTATATAACCAAAATCAAGATCCCGGGAGTTAAGGGATAAGCTTAGAATATCTTATAGACGTGCTATCGAATCCTATAAGTTAGAGGCAAATAATGCTTATATAAGAAACAACAAATTCAAACCAAAGGCTATGTGGGATATTATAAATTCTCAAAGACCATTGCATGCACTCAAACAGACTTCGAACATTTCTGCATCAGATTTTAATACATTTTCTTCAGAAATCTCAAGTAAAATCTTAAACTCATTACCTGAACCTGATGCTGAATGCTCTCAACTGTAAAGAATATTTTAAATTTTCGGAGATTTACATAAATGCCGTAAATTATAGGTAATTTAAAAAATAACAAAAGTAGAGATATTTATGGACTTAATTATGATGTTGCTAAGACTGTGTTACATACAATTATATCATCGTTAATTAAGATGTTCAATATTTGTATGCGGAATAATATTTTTCCTGGTGCATTTAAGAGAGCACTAATCATCCCAGTGTATAAGAAGAGTGAACTAGATAATTCTGATAACTTCCGTCCAATCTGGTTGTTGCCTATATGTGGAAAAATTTTCGAAAAAATTCTTCAAATTCAATTAATTGATTATTTTCAAACTTCTAGACATTTTCGAAACGAGCTGTTTGGTTTCCTAAAAGGCAATTCTACTACTCATTAAATTTTAAATCTAGTTGAAATTGTAGTAGATTGCTTCGAACAGGGCTTTATATCTATGTCAAGCTTCCCAGACTTATCTAAAGCTTTCGATTGTGCCTTTCACGAAATTTTATCACGAAAGTTATACTTCTATAACTTACACCCAGACAGCTGTGACCTAAACATGGTGTACCTCAGGGTTCCATTTTGGGACCTTTAATATTTTTGATTTACATCAAAAATTCCAGATTCAGATTGTGGTGCAGACTTTATTTTATATGCTGACGATACCACACTGATTAATAAATCTCGACGTCTGAATACGGTATCTCACCAGCATAATGAAACCCTTACTAAAGTCTCTGA
This sequence comes from Ontholestes murinus, assembly GCA_963969525.1. NCBI lineage: Eukaryota > Metazoa > Arthropoda > Insecta > Coleoptera > Staphylinidae > Ontholestes > Ontholestes murinus. Next base: position 40,610,117 of record OZ018397.1, on the reverse strand, counting down.
TCCGTTCCTAAATAATAGACTTAAACTCAATTTAAGCAAAATTAAAAGACTAACTTTTAAGATGGCAAAAGTGGGATATGAAAGAGAATCTGCGAAATTCTTAGTAGTACATATAGACATTTGTTTGACAATGGGCAACACATGGCGACGCTTTGACTAGCAAACTATGTTCCAATATTTTTTTATCTACAATCTACACATAGTTTCAAAAGAAACCTTACGAGTGGCGTAATTTTCTCTATGCCAGAGCCACCTGTTTTACGGGATTCGTAATCGAATCGAATATTCGGACTACAACGGAAAGCAATTCGAGTTATTTCGGGTCTTGGATGTATAGAGGATTGTCATCAGGCATTTGTTGACTTGAAGATTCTAACATTTCATTGTCTATTTATTCTTGACTGCCCCTTACATATTAAAAAAACACATAAATTTATATTACAGTTGCTCTGAAATATGTCAACAAGCCCAAAAATATACATTAACATGTATAATATAACACTTGTCACATTACTTACTTAATTTTGACAGATGTTTCAATGTATTTCTTACCTGAAATAAAATAAAAACATAATTACAATACATTCATACATAGATACACAAATATATTAAGGTTCAAATTAAAGTTCAAATTGTTCAAATTAATAGGTAGTGAACGCCTCTATGGGTGTACATTAATTCTTTTTAAAGTATACAGCATAGGTTTGAGCACAACGATTCGTAGATTTTGAAGATTTGTCATAAACTAACCTGTCTTATTTCTTTTCAGAACCAAAACACGAATGTGTGCAAAAATTGAACTTATACATACATGAAGGGCAATTATTCACATGTACATCTTAACTTTATTGCTACAAATACATTATTACTTAATATATAAATGAATATGACCAATAAAAGGATTAATTATGCACTTGGTTATGAGAATCTCCTTGGGAATAACTAACTGTCGAAACTAGTCGGAGAAATATAAGAATAGTGAAACATAACCTTAATTAATCCTTTTATTAACATACAAATATTTACCACGGGTTAAGTGAGGAGTCAATTAATTGTAGAGTGTGTCCAACTAAAAAACTGAATTTAAATAATTGAAAACAATTCTGAATATAATTAAACACTTTTTAATGAAATAAAAGGAGAACTGCACCAGTTATTGTTCTGTTTACCTAAATTTTGATGCAAACCCATTTACGTACTATTTAAATAACTAAACATTATCATTCGGGGCTACTGTTGCCTTTAGCTTATATAAATAAATTTATATTATTACAGCATTTCACTGCGAAAAAAGCACAATCGGAAAATGTAATATTCATGAGTCCTATTAGAAATATTACGGAACAAACGATGTGTTTACAGTAATCGTAATAAATGCTGTTTTAATTGGATAATATTCGCCAATTTCACAAAAAAATTAGGTAATTTCTGGTTGGCGTGATATTCCGCTTAGCAAAACTTATGTGGTATAATTATGGACGTATTAGCATGGAATTATTTCAAATGTGACATACTTAATTTCGGCCTTAAATGCGGATTAGCTGACAGCCGAATTTATGTCCCGTTCGATTTTACGGGATATTGTAATCCGGTAATTTACGGAAAGGACGGGTTCCCGTAACACCTTGTTTGAATGGTTTTGACACACATAAATTCTGCTAATGTGTTGAGTAACGGAGCACGAACGGATTCATCGTCCTTGGAATCCTAGTTACATGTTACAGATATGTATAATATTATGATTTATGATTCATGTTTCAAATAGATAAAAGATGAAATAAATTATAGATATGAAACTGGTAACAATAACGATAACGCGAGGATTCAGGCTGCGAAAATAACACAGGAAAAAAATAAGCTGTTGGATTGGGACTTTGACCTTACTCACCATCTTCGCCACATCCTCCACATTTACAGATCGTTAAATCATACATTAAGAGGTAAACAAATTAACAATTTTGGTGCAGTACTGCCCTCCCGAGATAATCCGCAAATAACTAGCGGTAGGTATATTCCCTCACCAAAAATAAGTAAGTATAAAATCAAAATTTCATCAAATTACAATTTACTTGATAATGACGATAAAATATTTGTAGCTAAAACATAGTGAATTTTTCAATTCAGTGTAAGCACTTGGAAAAGTTTTATAATAAAAAATCAAAACTTAAAAAAAGAAATGGCTTCACTTACGGTGGCAAAACGTATCAGGAAATGATGGAAATTATTCTATTGGCGATTATTTAAGATTTCTTAAATAAATAAATGTTCTTTATATTCTTTCACCCATCCTACAATCGGTAGAATATTTTCGCAATTTCGATTACATTTTTTTTTACATAGCGTACTCTTGACCTACCACAATATACTCTATGTTGACCAACTGTACAACTGCCATAATATAAGCTACGGTTTATTAAGATAGGTCGTGATAAGGTATCACTTATGAATATATGTCAGAAATAGTGCAGAATTATATGGGTAAGGATAAGAGGGCGCTGGATTAATACAGAAAAAGTTGAGGTAGGTCAAAAGTACGTCATGTTTATATAAAATTAATCAAGAAAACACTAGACTTTATTATATTAATATAAACAAATTGTGACAGTAGCAGATAATAACAATTAAAAATTATAAAATATTAAAATACCCTAATCAATTGTCAAAATTGCTTAAAACAAAAGGAATACTTACAGTCTGTAAATAGAGAGAAATTTGCTTTCCTATAACTATTTTTTTATTTTAACAGATAGTAAAGAGAGAAAACTGATGACAGATGTTAAGTAATAGATGATAGATGGCATAATTTAAATATTTATATTTAACATAATAGATGACAGACCAAATTACAGGTGGCAGATAACAAACGAAACATAGACAAAAGATGTCAGATAGCAGACACAGAAAATAGAGAACGAATGGCTGATAACATATGACAAATAATATACAATACATGACATATTTTAAATATTCATATTTGATATAATAAATGACAGATTAAATGACAGGTGACAGATACAAAAATAGAGATTATAGAGACAGAAAATAAAGAACTGTTGGCAGATAAAAGATAACTGATGTTAGATCATAGATAATAGATGACATTTATTAAATATTTATATTTAACACTTGTCTAATGACAGGTGACAGATATTAAATGGCAGACAAAGATAAAAGACGGCAGATAGTAGAGAAAAAAACAAAGGATACGGGTGACAGACAATAAATAACAGATGATATATAATAGATAGAGTATTTTCAATATTGATAGATAACAAATGACAGATAGCAGATAACAGACACTGAGAAAAGATGGCAGATAGCAGATACAAAAACAGAGAACTGATAGCAGATGACAGATAACAGGTGTTATATCATAGATGATAGATGGCGTATTTTAAATATTTATATTAAACATGATAGATGACAGATAACAGATGATATATACTGACAAAAGATAGTAAATAGTAGAGATCTAAAACAGGGAACTGATTACAGATGATAGATGATAGATAATAGATGACATATTTGAAATATTTGCATTTAACATGACAGATCTAACGACGGGTTACAGACATAGTAAAAAGAGCAGCTAATAGAGGCAGAAAACAGAAGACTGATAGCAAATGATAGGCAACAGATGTTAAACTAAAGGTGTCAGAGAATAGAGACAGAAAACAGAGAACTGATAGATGATACTATATAACAGATGATAAGTGATATATAATAGATGACATCATTTAAAAATTTGTATTTAACATAATATATGACAGAACAAACGATAGATATCAGATTACACATGATAGGCACAGACAAAAGATGGCAGATAATAGAGAGAGAAATAGAGATCTGATAGCAGATCATACATAACAGATGATAGATGGTATACAATAAATGACATATTTCAAATATTTATATTTAACATAATAAATGACGAACCAAATTACAGGAGACATATAAGAGATGATAGATGATAGATGTAGGTAAACGATGGTAGATAATAGAACAGAAAACTGATGACACAATACAGATGATATATTATAAAATAGATGACATTTTCCAAATACTTATATTTCACATGATTGATATCAAATTTTAAATATGTATAATAAATCTAATAGATGATTAATCAAGCGACAAGTAACAGTCACAATTGAAATATTGCGAAAATTAGAGTCGTAAAACAGAGAATTGATGACATACAACAGATGAAAGATGATAGATGGTAGATAATAGATTACTTATTTTAAATATGTATATTAAGCATAATAGATGGCAGATCAAATAGCAAGTGACAAATAACAGACAGAACTGATAACAGATGTTAAATAAGAGATGCTAGGAGATATATAATATATATACATCATTCAAAAATAGAAGATGATAGAAAAAACGACAGATATCAGATAAAATATGGTAGGTAATAGAGAGAGAAATCACACATAACTGATGATAGGTGGTATATAATAGATAACATATTTCAAATATTTATATTTTTTGATTGAAAGTTTTTATTTCCACTATCAAATTATATGCCTTAAATATCATACATATATCCGCATATACATATATTATAAGTAAATACATATATAAAAAAAGAGCATTAATTTATAGTTATTTTGCTTATTGGTCATCTGATCTATCTCGGGCTGTTGGTATTGAGAGATTTATGTGTTGTCCTCTGTTTCTTCAATTTATATTTTGTCATTTGGTAGTAAGTTTTTAATCTTTAGTTTATAAGTCGGATATTTAAGATTCCAGATTTCTATATTTAGATTGATGAATTGTTGGTGGTCTCTGTTGTTAATAGCAGTGTATATTGTTTTTTGTAAATGTTTTAGCCCTTGTGTCAGATTTTCTTTTCGTCTTATAGTTGTGTATTTCTTTATTAACATGATAAATGACAGATCAAGTTACAGGAGACAGATAACAGATGATAGATGTAGATAAAAGATAGCAGCTAGTAGAGATCATAAACTGATGACAGATGAAATATTACAGATGATATTTGATAAAATAGATGACATATTTTAAATATTTATATTTCACATGATAGATGGCAAATTTTAAATATCTATAATAAACATAATAAACGACTAATCAAATTACAGGTGACAAACACAGTAATAAGTTTGCAAAATAGAGTCAGAAAACAGAAAACTGATGGCAGACAACAGATAAACAGATGATAGATGACTTATTTTAAATATTTATATTTAGCATAATATATGGCAGATAAAAAAAGGGTCACAAATAATAGACGGAGATCTCAGAACTAATGGCAAATGTTAGATAATAAATTATATGAGATATATAATAGATGACATATTTTGATTGAATATAATAGATCATAGAACAACCGACACTTGCATGACAGATACAGACAAAAGACGTAGAGAAAACGACATAGATCTGATGGCAGATCGCACATAACAGATGATGGATGGTATATAATAGATGACATGATCAAATTACAGGAGAAAGATAACAGATAATAGATGTAGATAAAATATGGTAGAAATTACAATCCGAGAACTAATGAAAAATGACAGATTACAGATGATATTTGATAAAATAGATGACAAATTTAAATATTCATATTTCACATGATAGAAGAGTTTTAAATATCTATAATAAACATAATAGATAATTAATCAAATGACAAGTGAGAGAGACACAGCAAAAAGTTTGCAAAATAAGAGCAATGGTGGCATATGACATATCACAGATTATAGATGATAGATAATAGATGGTTTATTTAAATATTTTAAATATTTTGTTTAATATGATAGGTGGGAGATCCAATGACAGGTGATAGATAATATATGATAGACATTAACAAATGATGGCAGGTAGTAGAGACCTAAAATAAATAACTGTTAGCAGATGTTGCATGATATATAATATGATAAATAACAGATAAAATGACAAGTGGCAGATAACAGATGACAGACATAGACAAAAGATGACAGATAGTAGAGACAAAAAAACAGAGAACTAATGACTGATTACAGATGATAGATAAAAGGTAACAAATCATATATTTTAAATATTTATATTTAACATGATAACTAACAAATTATATGACAAGTTACAGATAATAGACACATGCAAAAGATGGCAGATATTAGGAGCAAATAAACAAAGAACTAATAGCAAAATATATTACAACAAATGATAGATTATAAGTAATAAAAGACATATTTTATCTATTTATATTTTCCACAATAATAGATGACAGGTGGCAGATAACAGATGGCAGAAAGTAGAGACAGAAAACAAAGAACTGATGACAGATGCCAAATAACAGATGATAGATGACTTACTTTATATATTTATAAAGTATAACATAATAAATCACAGATGAAATGATAGGTGGCATTTACCAGATGGCAGATAAAAACAAAAGGTAGCAAATCCTAGAAAACAGACAGCAGGAATCTGATGACGGATGACAGATAATAGATGTTATATAATAGATGACATATTCTAAATACGAATTCTTAACAAGTTATATGACAGATGACACAGACAAAAGATGGCAGATAATAGAGTCAGAAGACAGAGAAATATGGTTAGATGACAGATAATAGATGACATATTTTTAATAGCAGATCAAATGACATGTGACAGAAAATAGATAACAGATATGGACAAAATATGGCAGATAGAAAAAATAGAAAACAAAGAACTGTAGACAGATGATATGTGATAGATAATAGATGATATATGATATAATAGAAACAAAAAATAAAGAATTGACGACTGATGAAAGTTAACAGATGTTACATTTTAGATAATAAATTAATATTAAATATTTATATTTATATTTTGCATGATGGATAGCAGATCAAATGACAGGTTACAGATAATAGACGACAAAAAACTGATAGCAGATAACAGATTATAGATTATGTGTAACAGACGATATATTTAAAATATTTTTATAATAAACATGACAGAGGATAAATCAAATGGCAGATAACAGACATAGTCAAATGATTGCAAATAGTAGAGTGAGAGTCATAAAATAAAGAACATATGGCAGATGACAGATTGCAGATGATAGATGATGGATGATAGATGATAGGAAAGAGACGACATATTTTAAATACTTATATTTAATACGAAAGATGACAGATGAAATGACAGGTTACAGATACAGACACAAGATAACAAATAGTAAAGACAAAAACATTTTTAATATTTAATAATGGGGGAGGCATTTTTAATATTTGTATTTAACATAATAGATGGCACATCAAATGATAGGTGATAGAAACAGAACATAGATGATAGATGGCAGAGACAGAAAGCAGAAAACGGATGGCAGAAGACACATAGCAGATATTAGATCATAGATAATAGAAGAGATATTTTAAATATTAGTATTTAACATGATCAATGACAGATCAAATGACAACTGATAACAGATGTTACACACAACAAAAGACGGCAGGTAGTAGATACAAAATGCAGATGGCTGATAACACATGAGATATTATAGAGGATAGATTCTAGATGACATATTTTTGATATTCATATTTAATGTGATAAATGTCAGATCAAGTAATATTATCTGTCACTATCCGCCGTCTTTTTTGTGTGTGTGTCATATGTTGTCATTTGTCATTTGATCTGTAAATGACAGATGACAGATAACAGATGAGAGACTTAGTGAAAAGTTAGTAGATAGTAGAGATAGATAACAGAAAACTGATGGTAGATAACAGATTACATATTATAGATGATAGATAATTGATGACATACTATTAATATTAATATTAAAAATATTAAACGACAGATCAAATAACAGGTAATAGATAGCAGATGATAACAGATAGATGTTTGCAGATAGTAGATTCAGAAAACAGAGAACTGATAGTAGATGATGAATATTAGATGACATAAATTAAATATATATATATATATATATATATATATATATATATATATATATATATATATATATATATATTTAACATGATGGATGACTAATCAAATGACAGGTGACAAATAATAGATGACATACACAGTAAATAAATGGTAGATAGTAAAGAGTAATAGATGATAACAGACAAAAGATGGTAGATAGTAGAGAGAGAAAACAGAGAAATGGTGACAGATAATAAGATGATAAATAATAGATAACCTATTTTAAATATTTCTATTTAACATAATACAGGACAGATAAAATGACAGGTGACAGATAATAGATGATAGACTTAGTAAAAAGATAGTAGTTAGTAGATACAGATAACAGACAACTATTGGCAGATGACAGGTTATATATTATAGGTGATAGGTCATAGATGACATATTTTTAATATTATAACATATATAAAATTATAGATGAAATAACAAATATCATGTGACAGAAAACATATTGAATAAAGATAGTAGAGACAGAAAACAGAGAACTGGTGGCAGATAAATGATGACAGTTACATGATAGATTATAGATGACAGATCAAATATGACAGATACAGTAAGAAGATGGTAGATATTGGACGACAGTCATCTATCATTTTATTATTTATATTTAAAATGATAGATGACAGATCAATTAACAAGTGACAGATAACAGATGACAACAGATAAAAGATGGAAGATATTAGAGTCTAAAAACAGAGAAATTATGTCAGATGACAGATAACAGATGTTAGATGATAGATGACATGTAACAGATGTGAATATAGTGAATAGTAAAGGCAGATAGCAGAAAACTGATGATACATAACAAATAACACATGATAGATGGTAGATAAAATATTTTATACATTTACATTTAATATAATAGATGACAAATCAAATGATAGGTGATAGAAAGCAAATCACAAATACATACAAGATATTACAGATAGTAGACACAGAAAACAGACAACTGATGACAGATGACAGATAATAATTCCTAGGTGATAGACAATAAATAGCATATTTTAAATATTTATATTTAAGATAGAATAACAGATTAAATGGATGACTGATAACAGATGACAGATATAGACAAATAGCATATGAGAGATGGTAGATAACAAAAATCAGACCACAAATACCAATAATTAAATTGCAAATGACAAGATATAGATGATAGATGACACACCATATAACAGATAGAATGGAAAGATGACATATGACAGACGACAGATAAGAGGTGGTAGATGATAGATGACACGTGAGGAAAATTAAATAAATAATATATGGATTATAACAGATGACAGATATTAGATTGCAGTTAACAAATGTCAAATGATTAATAACATGTCAAAAAACTGACGATAAAGAGATCAAGCGAATTTATTAAACAAATATTTTGTATAATTCTCTTATTTTGTAATATGCTGAATGTATTGTGCAATAATATTACTTTATATGTAAACAGTTATTGGTTTAACTCTGCTTTAACGATATCTTGTTAGTATTTTGTCTTTTATATGCAAAATATAACAGTTACTACGGACAGAAACGCTGAAAATAATTAAATCTAATTATTACTTCTATTATATTACTTACGTTTTTATTTATTTTAAAATCTAATATTTTTGTTGCAAAATATTTCATAGTTCCGTTTCACTTTTCAATACAATTAAATATTATTTATGTTCTATTTTGTACAGTTTACGATTAAATTATTTGTTTAGTAAGGTTATGAATAACTGATTTTCAAAAAAAAGAGTTTATTTTCACCACAATTGACAATTTAAACTTCATTGTAAACTTATAATTAATGAATGTAAAAATATTTATTTATTCTGTACATGTACATTATTGTTCTGTGTCAACAACAGCCACAGACCGGTTTCAGTTTATTTTATATCTCATCAGTTTAGTCAAAATACCCGTAAAGCAAGATAATACCATTAAGGCGCCATATAAATAACATTATCTTGCTTTATTCTCCATATATGTTTTCTTTAAACTAGTATAAAGAATAATTTATTATAATCCCTTTAACTATATATCACGAGGAGAATAGAAGTAAAGAAATGAAAAGGCATATTAAATTATAGTCGAAGACTCCGCGATCAATTCCCGAAAGGTGCATAAGCACTCTTTTTTCACACCAGTGCTGAAAGGTAAGTGCTTCAAAGGCATCAATAAAACTGGGGGCATTCTTCTTCGGGAAAATCTCGTGCCTTCGTGTTACGTACGAAACGGGCTTTGAGAGGCAATAAAGAAATTAATATCCGCAAAGACCATCAATCTGTCATAAATTATGAAGGGCTGGTTTTATTTGTGAACTCGGCGCGAATTCGGGCTCGTGAAAGTGATAAATTGCCGCGTACCCTTTTTTTCTATTAAGCCCTACGTAAACCGCATATAAAATTTTCCTATGAACTAGGCGAGGCTGCGCCTCCTTCACCATCGTGCACGTGCTCCTTATCTATTTTCCGCTCGTTACACTGCGGGAAATTGCCGAAAAAAAAATATTCAGGTCATCATTCATCGACGTCGTCAAAGTTATTCGTATACACGGTCCTGAAAAATGACAAATCGATACCTCATTGCACGGGGAATAAAGGGATTTTTATATTGCGGTGGTATAAATAATAGGTGATTATATTTGTTGTACGTTTCATTTTAGGGCCTTTGAAGAATGCTGCATTGTTAGGAAAATTCTCTGTGGGATCGTTAACACGCGGAAGCGGATACGTTTATTGAAATGGAAAAGTCAAGCCTTATATTTATTCGGATGTAACAGTTTGCATTAATTTACATAAGTATTAATATTTTAGTGTAAAGTTATACATACCTAATATTTACATAATAATTTAATATTATTATTAAATGTCCACTGAATAATCATTGTTATAAATAAAAAGTTTGTAAATATTTTTCCATAAATACAGTATAAAATAAACCATCCCATTATTCACATCAAAAGACTATGTAATTAAGTTTTTAATGCTTCTAGAATATTTTTAATGCTTCTAGAATATCCGCCAAAGTTGAAATTAATCCAGTAACCTGCTTAGAAGCCTAAGACTAAACACACTGAATTACAACAACAGAAATTCTACATATAATCGAAGATGTGTTCATTGGACGTGCAATACTTAATCGTACTAGAAAAACCTTCGTTATACGATAGTATCTATTCCTCCACCCTGGTAGACTAACCTCCTCATAAGGCATATTTTTATATTAGAAATTTCTAAGCAAAGATTTTTTTTTGCATTGCGCCTTATTCCCACATTACTGTAATGTTTTTATCAGATGCGACTTTTTTAGCTTTCAAACTTAAAATTTCATGAAAATTATAATGATGACTTTAGAACCCTACAGTTTCTCTTTGTAGTTTGGCGCTCATGTTAGTTTACGAACTTTGGTAAAATAGTCTTTTAGAACCCTACTAAAAAAACTCAAGACCAGCATTTCTTAGTTTCCAAAAATGATTAAACTAAAATTTTATTAAAATTGCTGCGATGAGTTTCTTTGTTCCAACAAATTCTTCTCGTATTATGACGTCCTTACCTTTCCCTCACGTTTATTTATAGATTTTGGGTAAAGAAACTACTTAAGCTCCCAAGATCATAAATTCTTAGTATTCAAACTAAAATATAATGAAAATTGCAATGATGAAGTTTTGTTCCAACAGAGTCTTCTCGTTATTTGCATCCATACTCCTCGCCTATATTTTTTGTGAGTTCTATGCAAAGAATCTTTTAGAAAACTACTAAATACCTCAAGACCTTCAATTTTTAGTTTTCAGAAAGGTTTAAACTAAAATGTTATGAGATTTGTGTCACACATTTCTCGTTTTTAGTTCGTTATGAATTTTGAATAAAGAAATCTCAGAAAACAACTAAATGACTTAAAAGAATCATTTCTTAGTTAACAAAATAGTTGAAACTAATGTGTTAATTGCGATGATAAAAATTTTGCTCAGCAACTAAATTATTTCAAAGAGATTTGCAGATGATTGAAAAATACGTTTCAAAAACTAAACATCACTAACTTTGACAGCAACTTTGAAGACATAGTAAACAACTTATACGACACATTTGACAAAAAACAAGTTATTCCTCCAACCGACGAAAAGGACTACGTGACAATATCAAATTCTGGTAAAAACTTAACTCCTGACAACGACAACATCCCGCGTTCCATTCTTAAAAATATATCTAATAATGCCCATGATCTGATACTAAAAATCTTTAACTATTGCTATTCCAACCAGTATTTTCCTTTAAAATGGAAAGTAGGAATAATTATTTGGGTCCCTAAACCAGACATGGATCCTTCATTAGTTTCTAATTACCGCCCCATTAACCTACTCCCAGTCCTATCTAAGCTTTTCGAATCCCTGATAAATCAGAAAATCCTTAAATGCACAATTTCCTCAATCCCTAACAATCAATTTGGATTCTTACCCAAAAACAAAATCAACCACTCCTCCTCTAACTATCCTAATCTGTAACATGCAAACAAAATACCTCGAAGGCCAATCGTCCACCGTTGTCTTCTTAGACAACAATTTAATATGCCCTCATCATTTTAATCCACGAATTCCTAACAAATCGCTCCTGCAAAGTAAAAATCTGCCAGTCTGAAATCCAACAAGGTGTCCCTCAAGGCTCCCTCCTTTCACCCATCCTTTATAATTTATACTGTTCAGACATTTTCAACCCCGATCCAAAATCCAAACTAAAAAAAGCAAGGGCGCAGCATTTTCGATTACTAACATATAAACATCAAGGCATTCCGAAATAAACAGATTATTTGCTTGATTATGGCTCTACCCTCTTCACCCAATGTCGCCCAATAACACCATCATTTCCTTGTAGCAGAAAGAACTGCACTTCGCACCCTGACCAAACTCTGACATCCTAATAACCCACTCTACAATCCATCCAATAAAATACTATATGAAGAAACCCAAATTACCCCGATCTCTCAGCGTATCTTAACCATTGCTGAAAAGTTCTCCATTAAACCCCATAATTACAATATCATCCTATCATCATATCTAAATACCATTATCCTATAAACACATTACATCAATTCTATTTTTGTTTGTAACGGAGCAGAAAGACGTAAAGCCGATAGCCCAGACAGGTACGTACTAACCCCATCTGTTAATATTTATAATTACAATGCATTTTTGAATAATGTAAGTGTCTGTAATAAAGATTTCTCTACACTTTTTTTATTTTATTTAAGCATAAAGTTTTAATATGAAGCTACTTAGTTACAAAACGAAGTAAGTTCTGCTTGTGTAGTTCACCTTGATTTTGGGAATAATTTCCAATTTATTTTTACTAATTTATTTTTACTATCAATAATTTGTGTTACAAAGATATTTAAGATGAGGGGATGTGCCACTCCGTACTATGATGTTTTGTTTCAGGATTGTACTCATAGACCCCAGATATCATCACCAGTAATCACTTTCAGCCAGTACTTTGGGAATGGCACACATTTTTCTTCGTATTATATTTTCAACAAGGGTTATTGTGAGTACTTTCCATTAACGATATTTAGACTTACCCATACCTCATACCCCACTATTACGAGTCTTCATTACATTACCTGTGTCTATAACAAGAAACGTAAGAGCCTTAAAACTTTCTGAATAAACCCTACACAGGGCCCAATTCTTTTGTTCTTAAAACCATACAAAAATAGCCAAACGCCGTGCCTTTTATTCATACGTCAGTAGTTTGGGAACAAGTTTGGCACACATTTGCCTCATCTGCAATCAGTTTACAAAAGGGGTTAATGACACGTATTCACTCCCTTAGCAATGTTTGCTCTCCATCGTCTCGAACCTGCATGACGCGCTTGTCTCCATTAGCAGATACACCAGACTACTTGACCCTCTTAATGTCTTAAAACTTTGTGAAGATACCTTTAACAGCATCCACTTGTTTTCAATTCGATTCAATTGTTGCGAAAATAAAAGCAAACAAAACTCTTTGAAAGTTTGGTAGGAAACAGAAAATTAGAAAAGCTTACAGTGCTTTAATAACCATCTGGCCTGACATATGGGACTTGTCGTTCATGGAAGATGGAACATCATAAGACCGTTTGATGCATGGCTAGGGTCTGATCTATACGGACTCTGGGTACCAGGTTACCCCTAGTTTTACTAGCCCTATTATGGCATGCTATACCGAACGTTTTTCTTTCCCTCGCTACAATTAGGACGTACATGGATCAAAACATGGAGAGGACGACGCTAGACGCTGAAAAGGAGCCAAAATTCAATGTGCCTATGGAATCTTGCAGCAAAACAACCGAAGATGAGCTGCTCAAAAGCATAAAGCTAAAATAAGTAGTACCGCCTGCAAGAGGATAAAGTTTCTCATTTAGAGCGGCATAGAGCCAGGAAAAGCTCGAGTAAAGGTATTAGTGCCTCTCAAGAAAAAGGCCCTTAAACACAAAACTTAGGAGCTGATGCCAGTGGGGTATAAACCGCACTAAGCCAAATTTTAAATAGGATTTCTGCAGAAGCCTTGGACCAATAAGGACAATAAGAGGCCTACCCCAAGACAATTGCTGTCTGTTATATTAATTCCAGAATTTACCACAGAGGACCCAGCAGCAGCCCTAGTAGAAGTTCCTTCGAAAAATGCACAAAGTCAGAGCAAACAGTAGTTTGTAACCAGAGAAGGTAAGTAAACTCGTTTAGTGGTACAGAAGAGGCAATAAATACTTCATCCTGTATGGGGCAGCACCGACACTAATAATATTATTAATAGAATTAGAAAAAACACGAAAATATTTCGTAAAATCTACAACAAATTAGTCTTGTTTAGACTACAAGAACAAACCACTTTTGAAACAACTACTTCTCTAGCTAATACTTCGACAGACATTGAATAATACAAAAGTAATTTGCGTGTTACAAAATAGCAAGGCTATCAAAGCAACACTAGTTTGAACGTATTTCTTTCTGTAAAATGAACTAAAAATGATTGAATGTACGTTAAATAATTTGTGAGTGACTTTATTATGATAAATTTGGAACAAGAAATTAATTTAGGTTGATGTAATTAAAAATAAATTAGCAAAAGCAATTAAATAATTCAATACTCAATTTATAACCACCTGCAGACACGTGTTTCGATCTCTCGATCTCTTCAGTACAGCTTTATTATAAAATTGATTTCAAATATAAATAAAAACGTTTACTAAAATAAATATAATGAAATATAAATAACTTACTCAGATATGTACGGCAACTGACACAATAATGAAATATAACCGACTGAAGGTCTGAATTTATACCTGAGGTGGATTACTGAATTCTACGGAAATAATTACGTTCGGGATTAAGGAAAATACCCACTAAGAGCATAATTCGATAATAAAATATATAATATATATATATATATATTTTATTATTATTAATAGAGATAGCAAGCCTAACTTTGGTGAATGCAATTTGGCTAGAGGTGTTGGACATCATTCAGATTAAGTTCGACATAGAGGCCACAAAAGAAGACGCAATGGAGTGTAGAATTCCGATAAACACAGACTTGAATCTCTATAGAGAGTGCTTAAATATGGGAACCGACAATCTCTACCTCGACATCCAGACCACAGAGGAGCTAGAAACAGCAGAGGCGCCAATTTATTTCTATTTAAATTTTGCTAGATACAAACAGGTTAAAAGAGTTCATTTATATACGATAAAATAAAATTAATTGTTTAATGTTTTAAGACAGAAATCGTTACATATGTTGTCGAAGAGGCTGAGGGACAAGTTACATTAATTAGAAGTTAATTAAACTCTGATTAATATAAAAATGTTTCACCACGGGTTAAGTGAGAATTTAATTCATCGTAAAGTATATTTAATCTAGAGATTTGCATACAATTTTTAACAGTTTTATACTAGATCAATTCTCAATGATACAACAATTCTTTGGTAGGCATAAAGTCTATCAATAGTAAAGTTAGTACGGTACCATAATATGTCATTTTTTAGGAACGGCGAATTCTTCCTTAGAAAAATCCACCGCCCGGCTGGGATTCTAACCCAGGCCCGTGAGACCCGTGAGCAGGCACTCTACCATCCTATCAATCAATTTTCACGGTTTACTGAAGGAAAGATACCGTAAGAATATATTGTTGAATTGAATGTATTGTTTTGTAAATATTCCTGAAAAATATTAAGTTAAAAATACAAAACCTTCATCAATCTAGAGGTATATAAGATCAAGAGGTATAAAAGGTTGGAGAGAAAACAGTGGTGTTTGGTGAAACAGATGTTGGGGGTGGAGAAATCGATGTCTGTATACATATTGCTTCAGAATAGGAGAGTGTGTAGAGTGAAATGATTACCCCCTGTCTCGGGTAAATAATGAAGAAGATATGGAAAAAAAGTGTGGTCACATGAGAGGCTAGATGGAAAGTTGGGTTTGTCAGAGTGGATCGTGCAGGAGGGGTTAATGAATCGGGATGGGTACATGAGAAGATGAAGGAGGGGGGAGGCAAGAGAGACAATAATGTATGAAGAAGAGTGGAAAGAGGAAGGGGAAAATATAATGGACAACAGGTAATCTGAGTTTAAAATTAAGTTTATGTATGTAATAGAGAACTTTAAAATTTAACTCATATAAAATAAAATTTCACTTAAAAAAACTAAATTTGAAATCCCACTTCTCGATTAAGATAATAACACACATATAAACTTATGGTTATTTACAATGAATGTATAAAAATATTGTAACTCCAACTCTAATAATATACATTAAGCCAGTAAGTTACATAACTAAGCAAATATTGTCTGAGTACTTACAGTAGAGAAATTTATATTATACCATATAAGTAATAATTATGCTGATCTAAAATACAAGTGAAATTTGAATTGAATTTGAAAATTCTAAAAACTAATTTTCTGAAATAATAAATTAAACCTGAGGAACACCCGATACTATGTTTATTGTTTTAGAAACAAAGTTATTAATGTGACTGATGCTTGAGACCATTTGTGATATATTTTAAATTAGTTGCATTAATTTCCTCGAATTTCTTATTAATCCATACAAAACCCTGAATTAAAGTGGTTGATTTTTTAATAAAACCCATAAGCCTTAATTAATTTACCACACTACGTGTGTATTGTGCTTGTGATTTTGTTCCTTTACTATTTTATTGAATACCATCTGATGCTAAGAATTACACACGTAATAGTTAAAGTTTATGAAAGGCCTTCTAATTGTTATAAAACACTTGAAAATAGTATAATATTTGCGGTTCGGTCTAACCTAACATCCAATTATATATATTTATAGATAACAATATCATTAAACTGTTCCAGTTCCAAGTTCATATTTAAAACCAATTTATACTTCATTATGATCATAGACACTATTTCAGACATATATTGTATTGTATGGTCAAATGATAACCTAAAGTTAATGTTAATAGCATTTCTATTTCCCAGGCTTCTTTATTATTTATTTATTATTTATTATGATGCTTTGGATGACCTGTTAGCAAAATACATTAATATACACATACAAAAAATACACTAAATTTTGAGCACAGGAATCCCAGGCGGACTTCAGTCTTCAGAATGTTCTTCCAATCAAACCCCGATGGAATGTTCCCATTTATTACAGAATTTCTTCTCTTCCTATCTACAACTGTAGATATTTATTTTACTTTATACTTCATTTGTTAAGCATTCTGCTTAAAATTTGTAAAATTTGTGTAAATATTTGATTAAATTAATATTATTTTTAGCTATTACTATAAGGATGTTTCTAAATAAATATCGGGGTTGTAGAGCATCAAGTACCAGTTACAGTTGCTTTTCCAAACAAAAAAGGCCCATAAACGTTCCGTCCAGGTAAGGCACAAAAACATTATACTAACACGTTGACCACTTTGTCAGTCACCGGTAACTCACAATGAAGTATTCCCATGGGGATACGTCAGTCACCGATGATTGACAGCGAGTGCCTATTTTAAACTTACTATTTAGCGCTGTCAGCCACGAGTTCCGTATTAATTGTTACTAGGATTGCCTAATACGGCCCTTCTGTACGGTACTACAACTTGGCCACCTAATTCCCTCAGAAAAAATGTACTATATTGTAATAAAATCCGTATATTTAATAATAATAATAAATCTTTATTTGTTAACTTAAATAATATAAATACAAAAGAAACATCAAAAAAGCAAACTAATATATACAATAGATAAAAATATAGTAATAAAAAACTTTTTTTTGTAAATCAAAAACACATTGATTTGTTAGAGAGAATGTTTGTGAGAGTGATACACGTGACTGACACATTGTCTGACAGGGCGAAACGAATATTTCTTTGCTGTTGGGGCTTCGTCAGTCACCAGACACATAAAAACCCGTAATTTCGCCTAAAAAATGCATCAAAATGAATTAAATAAGTATATTCTTACTCATTTTATAAAATATAACTTAAAAACAAGAAATCATTTTTTCATATTTTACAAAAAAAAACTTGTTGGCAGCCAATGCATTAAAGATTACCTAATTTTAATGTTTGGGGCACCTACAACAATAATTTGCGACAATGGTATACAATTCAGGTGTTAAAACAGTTACTTGTTGTTTACACATCCAAGTAAGAAGTCACTGGGTGCACTCCTTATTTCATAAATTTCGGCCGGGAAATATCTCTTTCAGGTTTGCCTAGAGAGGGACCAGAAGTATATATCACTCCAACTCAATCATATTTAATGTGCAGATCACAAGAATTGGCTAAACTCTATCAGGATATTCATGGTAAATTAATTAAAGCTGCAGAAAAGGGAAGTAAATATTATAACCTTCGCCGCAGAAATGTCTTCTCCGAGGTTCTTCAGACAGTCTGGAGACGTAATTTCGTGTATTTCGTTAGCCTCAAAGTATATCGGCCAATTCATCATTCATAAAAAGCTTTCATCTTGGGCATACGAGCTTAACAATTCGGATAATTGTCGGTTGGTGTGTCATTGGCACGCCAAGAATTTAAAATCTCCACGACGACCTTGCAAAATTAGTTTAGTTTTATTCTAATACTCTTATTAATTTAGATATTAGTTGCGAGAGAGCATTTGTCGTTTTTAATTTGGTTATTTTTATGTTGAAGCCTAATGCTCGAAGGTCATCACCGTTAAATGCGATTTTGAAGGAGGGATTCATCCCAGATTAGCATTGTTGGAGCGGTGCTCTGGAGTTGCAACATCTTGTGAGGATTATATGAGTCCCAGATGCGTACATTATGTTTGTTTTCTGTCCACAAGTCGACATTTTTGCTACTAGCACCCTCTAGCGCATGCGTGTACCAACAAACAGAACTATTGAGTTGCATTTCGTGTATAATTTATGATTTTAAGTTTTACGTATTAAGTATGGCAGCACTGTTCGACGAATTCTCCATGAAGACCTTCAACTTCATCCCTATAAATTGGGTTTTGTGCAAGAATTAACTGAACGCGATTTTGTTGCCCGTCAAAATGCATGTGATGTGCTGCTTGACAAACTGCCTCAAGACGCGGTCGTTTTTTTCAGTGACGTGACTCACTTTCACATTTCCGGCTCCGTCATCAAGCAAAACATGCGTAACTGGAGTGGTGAAAATCCGCGTGAACTTCACCAGAAGTGAACGAGTTACTGTCTGGTTTGTGATATCGGTAATGGAAATAATTGGTTCTTATTTTTTTGAAGAAAACGAACGCGCAGTTATCGTGAATGCAGCTCGTTACAGGAACATGATCGAGGAATTTTTTCTTCCAAGCCTCGAAGAAATGAACGTAAGAGACGTGTGGTTTCAGCAAGATGGAGCCACAGCACACACAGCACGAGGCTCAATGGATTTGTTGCGACAACATTTCCCCGACCGCCTCATCTCTCTCAGAGGCGATCTCCCAAGGCCGGCACGCTCTCCAGATTTGGTTCCATGCGATTTTTATTTATGGGGTTATTTGGAATCCCTGGTTTATGTCAATCCACGGACCATAGCTCACCTCAAGAACAACATTCGCGACGATATTTCCAACATACCGATTGATATGCTGCAAAGAGAGGAGATGAACTTCAAAAATCGACTTAATCAGTGCATGCACAACGATGTAATTTTCAAAAGTGTATGAAAAAAACTTGGGATATTGTATTGTCAAATAAAAAAGAATTCAAACAATAAGTTAAGTACTTTTCTTTTTATTGACCTTTCAAATAAGTAAGTTTCTCTGGCGCAAAAAGCTGAAGATGATGTGTCTCTGCAAAATTAATAAGATTACAAAGAAATAAACTTCATTCAATAATAAAAATATATAAGTCCTTTACGTTGTAGAAAATTAACTAATAGTAGTAGATTAACGTCATCCATTTCAAGAAAAAAGAATTAAGAAGTTAATAAAAGAAAACATTTAATATATAGCACGTAAAAAGAACTATATCTCCTGGGGGTAATGCATCAAGCTCATGTCCCACATAAATCCGAAAGCCTGCATGATCCCAGTATTCACAATTTCTCGACAGAATAAATTTATAGGTGTCAATACTGCCGCACGGAATAGTGCCCTTCCCCCAGGGGGACGCGGGAATGCTCCCTTAACATTACGCCCTTTGTTGCGGGAGGGCCTTCCGGGGAAATTAACAGCTCTCGTCGTGAATTGATTGCAGATTTATTTAAGGGCCAAGGTTCGCGTGCAGTGTTTACTCCAATTACACATCTGCAAACTCGCCCTTTAAGCCGTCCAATTAATTACCGCACCGCCTTTAATTATGCAGCGATTCGCGGAAACGTGCGACATTTTTGCCCAGATAAATATATATAGGTTAATGAGCGTGGCATTTGCATTTTCATTTCAATCGAGGCCCCGGACCTCTGCATTTCTGTTTATAATTCGAAACAACTTTTACGTTCCATAAAAAGCGCTTTTCATAACTTACGGCGTTTTAAGTTTCGCTCTTATAAACGTCCGGATATTACTTTCGAACTTCCATCGGGGTTAATTAGTGTAAATGAAGATTCTATAGAATTATTTGATGTATTTATATTCACTTTAAAAAAATGTACAGAATTATAAATTTTAATACATAGCTACATTGTATTAAATTACTATTAATATACTTTTTTCTATATTATCGCTGATATTTTGTTCCAATTAAAATTAATATATCTATAATAATAAATGTCAATTTTCGTGTGATATATAAATATAATACACTTTGATAAAATCTTTCGGGCATGATGCCAATACCAATAATATTAAATTTAAAATGGGTTGGCTGAATTTAAGTATAATACGTTTAATAAACGATTGAATTTCCGCTAATAATAAATCGTGAAATATTACAGGATGTAGATAAATTCCGCACGTCCGTCTTAAAACATAATTCACAAGTGTTAAAAGTTTCTCACGTGTAACGCTAACACCGCATGGTCTAGACATTCATTATTTTCTTTATGTAATAAGCTACACGAGTTATATTTGTCACCGTACAACCTAGAAACTCGAGTGTTGTTTTCGTAATAACGTATATGATTTCACCCTCCTTGTAAATTCTTTTAAGGACGCCCTCCCTAATGATTATATCAATCCAAGGTTGAAAATAGCGTTACCATATTTCCTTTCATTCCTTATCACTTAATATTTTAACACTCTTATTAAAAAACTGTATTTGTAAATATTCGATTATATCTGATATAAATTAAATTCCTATTTTTTTAAGTAAAAAACTTGTTTGAAAACAATAATTATATTAAAATGTATTAAAGTCCTTTAGGTCGTTGTAGAAAATTAACTAATAAAATTAAACTTACGAAAACATTTTACACATATATAAAAATGGTGGAGGCGCCAAACCATTTTTAAGAAATTTATAGCTCACTTCTTGTAGATCCAGATATTTTATTTATTAATAATACATTTCTAATTAAACGAATAATAAGCGTACTTTTTATGTATAATCACAGCTAATAACATAATTACGCAGTTAGATATTAAAATGCTTATCTTAACATTAATACATTATAAATAGACCCCGTTTCATTATTGTAAAGTTAGTCTAGCCCAGTAAAAATTGTAGTTAAGTACGTGCTGTACCGCATATATAGAATAAATCATATTTTCGTTTTTTAAATTTAACAAATACAATATTTATTAATGTTTTTTCGTGTGTCTGTTATCTGCAACATCGGTAAATTGTCATGATTTACTTTGGTCCCACAAATAATTGGAAGTGAACTTGTTGTGCCGAGTAACAAGTGTGGTAAATTGATTTTCAATTTATCTTCTATTAGAGGCGGCCGACGTAAATTATTTGATTCGGCACTTGTATTGTTAGTGTTTAAAATGGTTATTGATTCGCGCTGAGGGGGGAATGCTCGGTATTTTACCCGCGAGGTGATGCGATAACATTATCTAATATATTGGATGCCTCGGTGTCGAATGTTTACTTTGAGCTGCGAGATTAAATTTGCTTAGAATATAAAGTTGCGAGAATGTTTATTAAAGTTATGCAGCAAAATTGCTTTTTGATTTATTCCAAACGGAGTTTATTTATACTTATATGATTCATGAGTTTCTGGAAACAATTATTCATTGAAGTTTCAATGCTAACATTTACATGAAAGTGTAAATCTTATTAAGTAAGTAAAATGTTTAAAGGAAAACTCGTTTTTTTATAAAAATTGTTTATACACCTGAAATTCTTCTAACATCTGCTAACGTTGCAGTCTAATTCCTTACCAATTTCTCTATATCTTTGAAGCTAAGGTTGTTTTTAAAATAATACATGGGATTCTACATAAAGGATACAAATTTAACGACAAGCTACAAAAGTCTGTTTTCTTCTTCTTTAGGCTATTTGGTTATAATTTCACTTATACTATAAGGTTCTATGTTAATTATATATTCATTTACTTCCTTTTTGAATATTCAGAATCTATCTTTAGAATTTAAATTATAAACTTTCAAATCTTTCAAATCTTTAAAGTATTTATTTCTTGAATTTTTAGAATATCTAGAATGTTTAGAATATCTAAATTCTTTATAATTTTTATAAACCTTAAAATCTATAGTATTTTTAGAATTTTTAATTTCTGTTATAATCTTGAATAAAATAATTTGATTTTTTTAAATATTTTATTATATAATATAATATTTATTATAAAATTATTAGAATATTTAAAATCTCTATAAACTTTAGATTCTTATGAATTTTTGAAATCTTTGGATCATTTAGAATGTTAGAATCTTTAAAATGTTTTGATTGTTTAGAATATTTGTATTTTTTATATCTAAATATCTAAAATCTTTATAAGCTTTAAAATATATATAATGTTTAGCCCTAATAGATTTTTTTATTTTTTTATAATCGTTAATCAAATCTTTTGATGTTTTTTAAATAATTAGAATTTTTGGAATCTTTATAATATTTTGAATTTTTAAATCTCTAAAGTTTTTAGAATCTAGAAATTGTTTAGAATTTTATAAACTTTTAAATCTTTGAAATTATTTTAACCTTCAGAATTTTGAAATCATTAAAATCTTTTGATTTTTTAGAATATTTGGAATTTTACAATCTTTATGTTTGAAAAATATTAAAAGTTTAGACATTTTAGAATCTATAGAATATTTAAAATCTTTAGAATCTTTAAATTATATAGAATTTTTGAATCTCTATAATATTTATAATTTTTAGCGTCTATAAAATTTTTAGAATACATAGAATCTTTAGAATTTTTTAAATATTTAGATTCTTCACAATATCCAAATGCTTTATATATTTTTTTAAATTTTAGAATCCTATGAATCTTTAGAATCTCTTAAAAGCTTAGAATCTTTAAAATCTTTAGAACCTTAGGAATTTTAGAATCTTTAAAATCTTTTGTTGCTTTTTTATAATATTTGGAATTTTTACTATATTTAGAATTTTTAGAACTTTTACAAGTTTTGGCATCTTTAGAATGTTGAGAATCTTATGAATATGTTAAAAGTCTAGAATCTTTGCAATTCTTAGAACCTTTAGAATTTTATAATCTTTAAAATCTTTTGTTGCTTTTTTATAGAATATTTAGAATTTTTGAATCTTTATTAATTTAGAATTTATAGAACTTTAACAATTTTTGGAATCTTTAGAATGTTTAGAATCTTTAGAATATTTTAATCTTTATAATATTTAGAATATTTCATATTATTATAAACTTGCTAAAATTCTAAAGGTTCTAGAGATTTCAATGATTCTTAAGATTTACTAGATTTATTTATTTATTATTTATTACATTCTTTGTACTCCTTTCTTACAAAATAATACAAAATTCCAAAGATTCATAACATTCTAAATGAAATTTCAAAGATTTTAGAGATTCTAAAGATTCATAAGATTCTAAATGAATCTTCATAATCTCTCATCTCTAAATTATGTAGAATTTTTGAATCTGTGTAATATTTAAAAATTTTGTAATCTCTAAATTTTTAGAATACATAGAATATTTACAATTTTTAAAATATTTAGAATCTTTACAATATCCAAATGATTTATAATATTTTTAATCTTTAGATTTTTATGAATCTTTACAATCTCTTAATAGTCTATTATCTTTGACATCTTTAGAACCTTAAGAATTTTAGAATTTTCAAAATCTCTTGTTGCTTTTTTAGAATATTTAGAATTTTTATTATTATATATAGAATTTTTGGAATCTTTAGAATGTTAACATTCTAAATGAAAAATATTTTAGAGAGATTTCTAAAAATTTTTAGTTTGCATCATATCTCGGAATATAATGAAGATAAAAATTTTCTGATTATTTTTTTATTAATCTGCATAAAATTATCTAAAACTTTATCCTTTACAGTTTTTTTCTATCTGTTATAATAACCGAGATATATTGATTTGAAAAAAAATACACTTTTTACTTTTTCAAAATATCTAGTTACTCTTGACTTTTTTGAAAACTTTGAAAGTGGAATTCTATTCGTCTCGTAAATCTACACTTCTTTCCCTATTTAACCGTTTCTCTATCTCTTATAGTTTCCGAGATCCCCATAGAGAACATCGAAAAAAACTCACCCTGTATATAGAATTTTTAAAACTTTTACGATTTTAGAACCTTTAGAATTTTATAATATTTAAAATCTTTTGTTGCTTTTTTAGAATATTTAGAATTTTTGAATCTTTAATATATTTAGAATTTATAGAACATTAACAATTTTTGGAAACTCTAGAATGTTTAGAATCTTCAGAATGTTTAATTTCTTTAGAATATTTTAATCTTTATAATATTTAGAATATCTAAAATTTTTACAAACTTTTAAACATTCTAAAATTCTAAAGGTTCTAGAGATTTCAAAGATTCTTAAGATTTTCTATGACAGATTCTAAAGATTCTTAATATTATTCTAAATAAAATTTCAAAGATTTTAGAGATTCTAAAGATTCATAAGATTCTAAATGAATCTTTAGAATCTCTAATATCTATAGAACCTTTAAAAATTCCTTTGATTGTTTTAGAATATTTAGAATTTTTGAATCTTTATAATATTTAGAATTAGCATATTTTTCACTTTTGAGAAACACTATCACTGGATCTTCACTTTTCGCGCGTAAGCTGCGAGCCACTTTAAGGTTTAATATTTGGGTTTTTCCGGATTACCTCGAGCAGAGCCAGGATTTAAGAGGTGTTGGTCGTTTGGTGTCTAATACTGAACTAAACTGGAGGACTAATATCTGGCGAGTATGGATGATGTTTAAATTGCGAGAAACTGTTACGATATTGACTGTGTGAAAGCAAACATTTTCGTGAACAAAAAGCATGAACAATGTTGTGCGTACTTGGGTCGTACCCTGCGTAGACGTTTAATGAAACGGTTCAAAATTTCAATGTAACTTGCAGCATTGAAAGGAAAAATATTTGACGATATTCCTCACATTAAACGGAAAATAACAATTATTGATTTATAAAGGGTGTTCCAAAATAAAGTTTATGTTTAGTGGACCAATTAATTTATATAATAAACTATATCATTTAGAAATTTATTCTTTTTTAAATAATATCATCCAAATGTTCATGGTCACGGCAGCCATTAATTCAAACACTAAAATTTCCTATTACGGCTCAGCAGGTAGACTCTTTAGTAGATGCCATTTCGTTATGGATATTTTCCTTTAAATGCACTAGAGAACTTTACATTTGAGATAAGCCCCTATGAAAAGTCCATAAGGGTTAAATCT
Source organism: Ontholestes murinus (assembly GCA_963969525.1). Taxonomy (NCBI): domain Eukaryota; kingdom Metazoa; phylum Arthropoda; class Insecta; order Coleoptera; family Staphylinidae; genus Ontholestes; species Ontholestes murinus. Next base: position 40,583,955 of record OZ018397.1, on the reverse strand, counting down.
TGACTACGCGGAGGCCAATTTGAGTCACCTGTCCTAGAGATTAAATTGCCAGTCAAATTTTACAAACGCATGGCAGAAACCTGTTGTGACGTTACTCCATCCTGTCGGAATCACTTTCTTTGGTTATACCCAGTAAAACTATAGAGTTCAAGCACCAAGAAGTTATCTAACATTTTTACATAATGCATCCTCTTTCATCATTAAAAAAATAAGTGCAAATAATTTCTCACTCCGACTTTGCATTCCATACAGTAACTGAATAAATGAAGAGGTATATGATGCTTGCGTTTTGGACTCATCGCTTTCTAAATAAGAATCTATTCTCATTTAAAGGGCTTGCGCGCTTCCGAATCCGAAGGTTCAGATCTTCCACCAACAGACTGGTTAAGGCTATCCGTTTTTGATTTTTCTCTTTTTTCTTGCCTCATTTAAACCTGGAATATTGCAGAATCTTCAACGCACCGCAGTTACCTAATCATAATTTTTTATAAAACTCCCATACGCTCAAAGCGCGGTCCGCTCCTGAGGAACGATCCATAGCGACTAAGTTGTCATGAGCCAAACTACCGAGTGACATACCCCCGCACCCCTCGGATTCGTTGCGTTTAATAGGGAAACAGAATAAATATAAACAATATTTTGGGACACCCTTTTTTTGGATATCTCAATAAAAAAAAACTTTAATATGTTGTATTGTCAAAATTGTAATATTTAATTTATATTTATATGTGTTTAAATATTGTATTGTAACGAATTTATTTATTTTTATTCTTAATATGTTGTGTTGTTTATAATTTAATTAATTTTTAATAGTAATTATACAATTATTACATTATTTTTATTACTTTTATATGAATATAGACTTTCTAAATGCTAACTGTGACTTATATAAACCATGTGTATGCACCAATAAGTTATCTATCTATCTACTCTTTTCCAATCCGTAGAGGTAGCTTCTGCAAAATATCCAATCCAACCAATCCTATCACCAAAAAAACGTGCATGCTTTACCACTGTGTCACTAAATTTCAACCTCATAATACAACCTGTGACAATAAAGTTCGGTTATTGGTCTTGTACTTGACATTCTAGTGGATTTTCGATCAACCAATGTACTTCCCCCTTTCCCCAGTTACTGCTAAATTAGAAAATTAGCCACATTTAAAACGCTTCCACGTTTCCGAATTGAAAGGTTCAGATTGACACAAACAGACTGATTTACGCTATCCGTGTTCTTCATAATATTAGTCGACCCTATTTTGCTTTTACCAATAAGTCTTCAAAGAAAGTAATGATTTTCTCTTCATTTAAGTTGCGGAAACGTAGTAAATTGCATTTGCTGAATCATAATTTTGATTAAACTCTCTCACGCAATACGTGAGATCATCTCCCGACAAAAGCTCCACAGCGACTAAATTCCTAAGAGGTAGGTAGACTACCGAGTGACATACCCCCGGCGATTCTGGGATTCGTTGCTTCATACAGAAAACTAAAGAAATATAAACTCTCTTTTGACACACCCTTTATTTAATATCTTGATTAGAAATTAAAAACACTTGGTTTGTTTCACAGAAACAGCGCGATCTATGAGCAAATTCACTTTATTCTAACTATTCCTTGAAAATGAAACGTGGAATTTCATTACCAATTCCTCAGACATGAATGACTGCGTTAATATATTTCTATCCATTTTTCCTTATCACTTCCATACATCTTTCCCTGAAAAACAATTTAAAGTATCTGGCAAATGTAAACATGTAAAATGGTACGATGAGATCCTAAGAAATATGAGGGAAATGTTAACGTTAATTTGCGAATCTTACAACAAAAATAAAGATATGCTATAAAAGATATGTTATAAAAGACATGTTATAAAAGCAGTATTACATACAATTTTATCGCCTTTAACAAAACTGTTAAATATGTGTATCCGAAACAACATTTTTCCATAACTTTAGTTATCCCGATCTATAAAAATGGCGAATATGAAGTTCTAAACAATTAAACCCCAATATCGCTTCTACCCATTTATAATAAGATTTTTGAAAAAAATCATTCTAATGTAGATACTTGAATACTTTGTAAATTCGAAACTGCTACAAAACGAGCAATTTGTTTTCAGAAAAGGGCTCTCAACCTCAGATGCAATGTTTTCCTTTGTGAAATCAACGGTAGTTTGGTTTGAGGAGGGCCTGATGTCAAGATCCAGTTCTTTTGATCTTTTCGACAAGAATATTTCTGATTGTTTGGCGCTTGAACATGGTATCCCGCAAGGCTCTATTCTGGGACCTTTGCTATTTTCAATTTCGGTCACAAAAACGTCATTCTATACACCGATGACACTGTATTAACAAATCAATTCAAACATTTGGACGTGATAAAGTTGCACACTGAATCACTTAAAAATATTATATGGAACCAGCTTATGTTAAACAGAAACAAAACAGCATCTCTTCCTTTTATTTTTTTAAAGAAAGCTAATGAAATAGAGTCGATAAAGTTTCAGCGATTGCACATCGATCCTCACTTTTCTTGGACATCCCACGGCGATACTCTTGCAAACAAATTATGGTCTAACATATTCCTTAATAGTAGTTTCAAAAGATACGTTAAGGTTAGCATACTTTTCGCTATGCCAAAGCAACGTTTTGTATGGGTTAACAGTATGGGGATACTCTGTCATCAGGCATCGATTTTTCGGACTTCAAAACAGGTATCTAATATCAATCAAAAACCCGTTAGATTAACTAAGTCAAAACCGGTTCAGATTCGATGCTATCGAATTTTTAATTTACTTCCTCATCGTATAAAAGTCGATAAAGGAATTTCTCACTAAGTAAGCCTTTTATAGCTGGAAGGAGTATCTTCATTATAATTTTAATTGTAATTTGTAGTAGTATTAAGTTAATTGTATATTTATTTTATTATGTGATTTGGCCCTCAGATAATGCTCACGAGATTGCAAGGAGACTCTCCTAAATTGAATATTTTTTGTGTCATATCTTAGCGGAAAGTTTATGGATTTTTTTTTTTGGAGAAGCAACTTTAGCTGGCACCTCTCTTGATACTTTAGAATTAGGTATGGTTATTTCCCTAATTGTTAGAAGATGAACCAAATAACTTCATTTGGCAGCTAGATAATATAACGACGTACCCGATTGGTTCCGCAAGGCCTTCACGCTCACTGATCTTAGACCACGTGATTTCTACCTGTGGAGATTTATAAAGGATCGTATGCATGTGCCTCCAATAGCAGCTGATCTTACCGACCTAAGAAACAGGCAGCTGTTGCAATAATTACTCCAAAAACATTAAGTTTGGGAAGAAGTGGCCTATTGTCTTGATATGCGCCTTGTGATAAAATGTGCTCACATTAAACACTTGTAAGCTTCTTCGAATAACTATTTCAGTTGCTTTTTCATTTCGTGTATTAATTATGATTTTTAGTTTTAATTAATAATTATTTCAAAGCAACAAAATTCCGATATTCATTTAGGAACACCTGGTACAAAATTTATAAAACGTTAATACATATCTAATTTTATCAGTTTGGTTGTTGGAGGAGATATTGTCCGATATTATTTTATTAAACATCTTAAAAATTTGAATTAAGATATTACCATAAAGGTGCCATCTATTGTCTAAGCGCTTCACCAATTTGTCGGTGGTTATTCACTCAAACAGGGATCTAGTGCAACGCTTAGATAATAGATGATCTTTATCTACACCGAGAGATATATACTCCAAAGTTAAACTCGTTTCCCTCCTCCGACTAGAAAAGACCTTTAGGTTCAGGTCTAGTCACAACAGCGATCGGAGGAGATGTTTTAGTCGGTAAGAGTCCGACACTACCCTGCTATAAGGGTGTCCGTGCAGGATTTCCTCTCATCTTACCAAAAAAACGTTTCCCTGTCTCCAAACTACGCTCCGCCGATGAGATCCAAAATAGATTGAAATCGGTCTGTGAATGTTGTTGACAGGGAATAATAACACAGGCCGACATGATTTTTGGTGTTTTGAATTTCATAAGTGTCCTTAGCTAATACGGATACGTTGATTCTAAATGTGAATTTGGTTTGGGCCCATCACGTCAAGATATTTCACAAAATTTTAAAAAACATTGTGAGATATTTTGTACTAAAGCAAAGAAATACATTTATGATATTTCCTAAGTTGCATTAAAATTATTTGATACATCGATAGAAATTTTTAGTATAATATTATGTTTATTTCATTTCAATGACAACACTGTTTCATTTTAGCATCTGTCAAGGTCAACTTGATGGCATCGGCAGTTACGAAATAGTTAATTAGCGTCAGTTGTTTGTAGCATCGAGTTGTGTTTTGATTTCTGAGTGTTTAGTGCGTCATAATGTCATCAAGAATGTGCAAAAGCAGTCCTAATATATTTTGTATATTTTGTTACGTGTGTGGTGATTTAACGATAGTAAAGCATCAACGAAACATAACAGAATTTATCAAGAAAGCTAATCACGTTTACTTCGGAGTAAAGCTTGGTGGTCAAGATAAACCTTGGGCTCCACATAAAGTGTGCTATCATGTAGCTCGTTACCCTTTGGCATTCCTATGGTATGGAGGGAAGGAAAAAACCATGAAAACGACTGTTACTTTTGCTCCTGCAATGTTAAGGGTTTCAATTCGAAAAATAAACATACTATTCAGTATCTTGATTTACCGTCTGCTAAACGACCTGTACCTCATAGACCAGGAATTCCCATTCCTCCAACCTTTCTTCACACCATCCAACAGCAATCATCAGATGAAAGTTTAAACGAAAAAACCGATGAAGACGAATTCAATCATAAATAACTAAATGGCTTAGTGAGAGACTTGGGCCTATCGAAGGATGCTGCACAAATCTTAAGATCACGACTGAAAAACAAAAATCAGTTGGCTCCAGGAACCACATTTTCGTGGTATAGGCATCTTGAAAAAGAGTTTGCGGAATATTTCTCTCAAGAGGGTTCACTGGTGTGTTGTAATAATATTCCTGAAATAGTCATGAAACTGGGAGCTGACAATTACGATTCCACATCATGGAGGTTATTTATTGATTCTTCTAAGAGAAGTCTGAAGGGTATCTTGTTGTATCACTCCGTGCATCTCAAAGAAACGTATGAGAAACTTAAGCTGTAGCTAAATACAATAAAGTATAGCGAATATTGTTGGCAACTCTATGGAGACATCAAAATAATATCTATGCTTTTGGGTCAGCAGTCTGGATTCACAAAGTATCCATTTTTTTGTGCGAATGAGACGGTCGAGCACGAAATTTACATTACGTTAAGAAAGAATGGCCACTCAGAGAAAGACTTGTACCGGGACAAAAAATGTGCTGCGTGATGCATTAGTTGACCCATAATTAGTTCTTTTGCCTCCTCTTCACATAAAGTTAGGATTGATGAAGCAGTTTGTCAAAGCTTTAAATAAACAAGGTGACTGCTTTAAATACCTGTGCGACAAATTTCCTGCACTTTCTGAAGCTAAACTTAAAGAAAGAATTTTTGTAGGCCCTGAAATTCGAACCTTAAAATCGGTCAGATTGTTCCAGAATACAATGACTCAGGATGAATCTGAAGCAAGGAGTTCTTTCTTAGAAGTCATTGACGGTTTCCTTAGAAACAACAAGTCTCTAAACTACAAAGAAATTGTAGCCAACATGGTCGATAATTATAAAAAACTGGGATGCAATATGAGCGTCAAACTTCATTTTCTGAATTCCCACGTTGAGTATTTTCTCAAAAATCTTGGAGCTGTCAGCGAGGACTAGGGAGAGAAGTTCCATCAAGACATAAAGGAGATAGAGAGACGTTACCAAGGAAGATGGGATATTAGAATGATGGCTGATTACTGCTAGACCTTGAAGAGAGGCTCGCACACAAAAATCCACAAAAAGAAAACTACAAGAAGCTGTTTTGAAGGAAAAAGAGAACAATTTTATTTAAAAAAAACAATGATTGTCTAACGTAGGTTATACTGCATTGTTTTTTCAATGAACAATTCAATTTTGCAGTGTAATTTTCTATTAAATATAGTTTCAATATATATTATTTCAATATTTTTGGCAGTTTCTATGAACAATTTTCCTGAAAACCTGACGTGCTGGAAAAACAACTAAGCACAGATTTGTGATCAGCACATCCCATTTACTATAGGACACCTATTAAACTTGAAATACTTTTTCATGAAAAAAATGTAGACCTGTAATTCTTAGAATTGTTGTCTATCATTGGACCATTTAATTTAAAAGAGGCAATTTTCTTAAAAGCACAGTTTTACTAATTTAAAATAAAAGAGTTAAGTTTCGATATTAAAACTAATAAATAAACGAGTTATTGTTTCATTTAAATCTACGAAATTAATATTCCAACAAACAACTTGATTATACGGTATTAAAAAAAGTTTAAAAAGCTGCATACAACTTTTAACCCACAAGGGTAGAGAAGAAAACAACACTAATCAGTCTGCATAATGGGTTTTATGACTTTTAATCTACTTCTTTTCCAATTTCTTTTTTTTATAACACACGTATAATATTAGAGCCTGGGTTGTGTTTTACGTTTATTAGTCCCGTTTTCCACGAGGTAATTCACAAGCCGCCTTGACCTTTAAGACCAACTAGACGGCAGAGGGACAGCACTGGTATTTCCCGGCGGCCGCAGCAACAAAGAAAAGAAAACTGCTAAAATCCATCCGCGCCGTGAATTTGATATATCTAATAATAGATCTCGGCGCGTAATCAATATTGAAATTAGATGTAAGGGCACTCGAGTATTTCGCAACACGAGCCGTTCATTATTTGGAAAGCCCTCAAAGGAATGCGCCTTTTATCCCCGCTCGCCAATTAAATGAAACCGTCCTCATCGGCATTTTCCATACATGTTCCAATTTTAATGTACTTGTGGCCGTTTTTTTTTGCGTGCGACCTTTTTAATTTTCAATACGTTCTTCAAAGTATAATATCGTTATCAGTTAATTGTGTGTAGGGAGAGAAAAAAAAACACTTTATAAAACCGTGTTATAGTTTTATAGCGTAGTTTAATCAATAAGTTTAAAAAGCATCTTCCTTTCCCTATATAGTATTATATATTTTCATGAATGTTTTTTTATTAGTTAGATTAGAATTTAATTAACGATGTGTAATATAATTTTAATTTAATTAATTTAAAAATATTGTTCCATTACAGCATGAATATAGGTTTGTACAAAATAAGGCTTCATAATGTAAACATGAAAAGGAATATGATAATTACATATTGTTTACCATCAACCCCCTCAAGATTGCGCTCGTGTCAACGAGAACAGTGGCCATGCATGTGTAATACCTAATTAAATGCGGATAAATATATTCCGCGCAATTAAATCGTTAATTAATCAATGCTGTAGTGCATTATCTAGGCACTACAGTATTTACAGTTTCCCTTTGACGCATATTCCGCCTAAACACTCGGCGTAATTCTCGCGGAGTTATGGCCATAATTAATGCAGGCGTTGCAAGTTCCTCATTAACCTGATTCATCCCCGTGGATAAATATTTGCGTTAAACTATTAAATAGTACTTTGAAAACTTCACCGGCGAGCACGTGTGCCCTGAAGTACACACCGGAACATTAACTGCGCGTAAACGTCGTGTTTGTTTTTCCCGCTCAGCATAAAATCATAATATTTTTGGATAACTTCAAATTATAAGCGAAAAATATTACCTTTTATATTTTCCTCGTCGCTCATAATTTTTAGGAATAGTTTTTTATAATTCGGAGAATACAGGGTGATTCAAATAAATTAAAAATTCAATAGCCATGAGCTTGATATTCAGTAATCATCCATGATTTCTGGACAAAGACATTTTCAAAATGAGGGAGTACGTCCAAGGTGAAGAACATACTCCTGGAGCAGTAGTGAAATCAAGGATAAAACTGCTAACATATAAGCAGAAATGTAGGCTTTTCTTAAATGTACACCACCTTACAAAACAAGCCTCATAAAAAACATGTACAATGGACAAAAGTAATGAAGGAGGACATCTAAGGAGAAAAATAGATAGCTGCCCTTTGACTAACTATGAAAGAGTAAGGGCAGAGAAGTAAAAGATGGAAGACCAAGAAAACCTAAGCAAAATAGGAGCAAAGATTGAAGAACTAAAGAAGCTAAAAGCACATTACACAGGAAAAAAGATTAAAGATTGTATCCACGAATTACATGTAATAAAAGAAAAACGTCTTCGATAAGGCTCCAGTCAATAAAAACGTCGCTTTAAGACGTTGTAATCATTAAGTCATTAATGTATAATATAAATAATAAAGGTCCTAAGTTCGAGCCCTGAGGAACCCCGTAAGTAGAAATAACTTCAAATGAAGTGTAACCATTGTATTGCACATAACTCTTACGATTACATAAATAGGACGCAATAAGTTGAATAATAAAATTGCATAACCCAAATGCTTTGAGCTTACTCAACAAGATTTTGTGATCAATTGTACCAAATGCACGGGAAAATCCATGTAAATGACGTCTAATTGACAACGACTTCACTGATACGCTGTGTGATAACTGCCAAGTTAGTATCTGGTGATCTTCTGGTCATCACAATAGATTATATGTTCAAATACCTTCGCAAATTTTAAAGTATTTATTTATTTATTAACATATTTGTACTCTTTTCTAAACAGGACGATAATTATGTTTCACCATTTTTATACACAGGGATTGTTCGTGCTCGCTTACAGATATTAGGAAATTAGTTGGTACGTACTGCTAAATTAAAAATAATTAATAACGGTTTCACAAATAAAATCTTTGATCAAAAAACATGCCACTTGATCGTCACCACAGCTAACATTGTCTTTTAGTTTGTTAATGCTTTTGAGCACATCGTTTTTACTAATCACAAAACTATTAAATGGAACATCATTGATTGGCTCATCGTTTCTTTCTTCAACAGGTGGTGGTAGAGAGTCAGAAGAAAACAGTTCTGAAAATACTGAAACAATATCTTCTGGTACCTTATACACAGCATCATCATCATGAAGTTGAGACGGAATCCTAGTATTACCAGACATACTGCGCATGAAGTTTACGTTCCGTGTCACTCACCCAGTTTTTATATGCATGCAATTTTTTAGTTTAATTATGGCGCGAAGTCTATTAAATTCAGAATAATAATACGCAGAATGTGTTGCTCTCCATTTGCGGCGATACTGCTCCTTAACTTTAATACAATTTTTAATATCACTGGTAAACCACGTCGGAAAAGATTTATTTCTTGGTGTATAGCTGGGCACAGAAGCATTAAATATATTATAAAAAACATTATAACATTCTTGAACAGCTTCATTAACATCAGTAAGACTCTCTAGAAAAGACCAATCAGCACAAGAAAGTTTATCATATAGAATGTGGTAGTTGACCTTTCTGAAGTTATAGCGGCTGTTACTATTACTAGGAAATGAAGTTGCCTTTCTAGGCACCTCAACATCCATTAACGCAGAGAGCGCAGGGTGATAGAAATCTTCAGTTATGAGTGGCACCTTATCACGTTCCATAACTAATGTAGTGTCGATATTAGAAAGCACAAAAAGGTCAAAAAGTTTAACATTTTTATTATAAATCATGTCGTACTGTTGGAGACCCAAAGTGATGATAAAATTATTCAGAATGTTAACGATTGTGCGTGTTCACTGAATCATGGCACGTTAAAATCACTTAGTATTGAAACCTGTTTATCAAGAAGAAGAGCTTCCAAATATTCCAAGAAAATGGCTAGATACTCATTTTATATATCTGGCGGTATATAGAGAACAACCGTATAAAAAGTCAAACGACCAGTTTTGCATCTACAGGCAACTATATCAATTAAGGTTATAAGGTTGACTAAATGTATGGTATCAAGAGTCTCAGTGACCATACTTTCATCAACAGTAAGCAAAATGCTACCTCCAGTTCAGTGCCCAACAGCAAAAAAAATTCTATTACAACGTATAATTTTATAATTGAAAGTCATAAGTTCTTCATCTAAAATGGAATTATTTGGTAATATCTCAGTAAGTGCTATTATATCATATTAAAGTTTTAATCAATAGAGTGGAGAGTATGGATCTTAGTTAGAAGTCCACGAGTATTTTGGTAATATATTAGCATCTTTAATTTACGGAATTCTTGATTATAGTGGGTATACCACGAATATGATTAATTAATGTACTTCTGCATCTGCAGTTCTGCGTGTCATTTCGTTCTTTAAAGATCGACAATAGTCCGAGATGCGAGACTGATCACCACAGATTTCAATTCTGTTGAAATTGTCAATTTTCTTAAATTTATTACAATTATGAATGGAAACTGAAGAATGATTCAGAAGACGGATTTTAATAGGCCTGTTACTTTTATCTCGAGTGAGATCAAATTTTCCTAATCTAACAGGTTACACAACAGATTTTACAACATTCAATACAGGCAGAATTTCATTAATAATGCGAACGTCATTTTCAACAAGCAGCTGCCTAGAATCACATTTTGGTTCATCCAGACCATAAATTATCTGGTCCAACTAAAAGGAACAGAAGAATATTTATTTAACCAGCTAAGGCAGTTTGCTTTCTTAAAAGTGTTATTGAGGATTCCGGATCTTGGTCCGGTTGCTGAAGGTTCAGTGCTTAGTTGATTTTTCTGTCGGGAATTAAGTAAATACCTTGTTGGATTTGTACATGCTTCAATTAATACCGAAAAATAATTTTTTGAAAAGTATTTAGACATTGCAAATAGCATTTGTTAATAGATATTATTATTATTATAGTTTTGTAGCCACCAAGAATACTATCCAAATTGCTAATTGTACGATCAATTTCTGAAACATAGAAAAGCTGCAAGCAATTTTTGTTTTTCGAAGGATGTCTTAGTTGTATAGCATGTTATTTATTTCTGTGTTTGACTCTTGTATCTAAGAATTATTTGTGATTGTATTTTTTACATTGTAAGGGTCATGCATTAGTCATTCTGTCAATGAATTTTCATAAATTTGGCGTAATATTTCTTGATTTACAAGCATATTTGTTTGATGCAGTTTTCTTGTAATGACTCTAAACCTTTAATTTATCTTCACCAAACTTTGAAGAAAGCATCGACTAGAATTGTTTTATTCTTTTCGACTTCGAATACATTCCTTTCTTTCGGAATTTTTTCAGTGACGGATATTTTGTTTGGAAGCGGCGTTTCGACCTGATCGGTTTTACCCTGATCTAATCTTGTTGTCTAGCTGGTCGTTGCTTCCTATATTACTTATAATGACTAGGTCAGTTTTTTTAGGGAAATCTTTGAAGCAGCTAATGTTATTTAGCATATATGACAAATTGGAAAGCTCCTTATATTAAAACAAATTTGCATAATTACATTTAAAGCCTGTAGATTCTGCTTCTGATTATAAAATATGTTGCAGTTAATCCATTAGAGTAGATTCACTTTGTATGAATAGATTATTTACAAGCAAAATATATACTTTATTTGGTTCGGCAGACAATGCTACTTATGAAAACATATTTTCCACTAGTCCACAGTTTTTTTTTAATTTTGCTGAAAACAGTTTGCTTGCATAGAATTGAATTCCTGACATTGGTCAAGTTGATAAGATTTTAGTGCCTAGTGCCAAGAATTAGATAAAGCTTACCTATTATCAGTACCTAGTTGCAAATTTGCACCACTGGCATTACTATTAGATAATTCCGCAAAAGAATTTCTTAGAAAATATTTAGACGCTGCACCAAGCATTTCTTGTTGGATATTTCTTAATGACTATTAAAGCCCCTCTAAATTGCTAATATCTCCCCTATAAGTCCATATTAACTCTTGAAGCATAGAATGGATGGGTGCAAGATCTATTGTGTCATTTATTTCTGAGTTTCGGTCCATCAGCTGAAATCGGTGAATTGTTAACGATCATGATCGTCCCCTTTTTGAAACGAATATTTTACCAGCAAAATTGTTCGCCAAGGACAGGAACAGGTGCCATAAGAACCTCCCAACCAAGCTCCAGGAGCTTCTGTCGAGTCACTATCGATGTATGCTGCCTCGCGTTGTCCTGATGGAACACAATTCTCCAAAGCTTGCCGCTTCTGGGCAATTGCTTCCTTCAGACGGTCCAGTTGTTGATAGTGCAGTTACGAGTTAAGAATGTTGCCGCATGCGAGCAACTCATAGTAGATAATTCCGTGCCAATCCCACCAAACACACAGCAAAACCTTCCTAGCCGTCAATCCTGGCTTGGTCACCATTTCCGCTGGCTGACAGCGATTTGGCCAAGACAGTTTTCACTTGACGTGAAAGTAATCATAACTTTTCATCAGAAATGAGTCGATTTTGTTACGATTTAGCAGCAATTCCCAGATGGAAATATGGTCCTTTGAGGTTTTTTGTATTAACTTATGTATCATCCATACCTCGTTCCAATTTTTTTAGTGCAATCTTTAGCTCGTAGGCAATCAAAACAGTACTTACATGACGATCGGACTCGACAATGTTCAATATTTTCGACAATTGGCCTTCGAGTGCATGATGCATATTTGACATTAATTACCAGAACGGAATCAACGAATCCAAAATTACTCGTGATTGGCTATTGTAGTAGCACGGCCATAAGGATTATTCATATTTTCAGCTGCCTGGCTTTTTGATAGAAAAATGTAAAATATAGTGTATTTTCTCTTTGCTAGTGTCCATTTTTGATGCGCGCTCAAATAAAACTGAGTCAACTAATTACAAAACTGTACAGTAAAGTTTACTGTACGTTTGATAATGGCCTTTTAAAGGTTGAAACTATAGTCACGTAATAAATCATGTGTGTGATATCGACGAAGTGTATTTTCATTTAAAGTTCCTGATTCAAGATGTATCACAAAGTGATGGCTTCAAGCATTAAACATATTAAACCAATATATTTGCAACTGATTATCAATTATTTATAAATATTTTTATATTTAAATTATAGTATCAACAATAGACTTAAGTCATGTGTAACAAATTAACAAAATTGTTTCCAATATTAAAAATAGGCATGTTAAATTACTTTTTACTCGTAAAATTCAAAAAAAAATGTAAGACGTTTTTATATCCTAGTTGAAAGTTCTAATTGCGAATATTTCTAGAAGTAAAATTTAAATCAACAGGTGCGCCAAAATGATGAATACCTTCATCTAAATCATTACGAACCTGTTTATTCCAGTCGTAGTGCGTGTAGCCTGACTGAACACTTCCATTCCGCAATAATGCGTCTATGTTGTATACTTATAAAAACAAAGAATAAAGAATAATAATTTAAGTAGGAAAGTACTGAGTTTTTGGCACCGGTACGGACAATAAGGATGTGCGACGCTCTCTAAAATCCGTCCCCGAGACTGCAGAATACTCTATATTACAACTTCTCAAAATCAGAACTTGAAAAGTTCTGGAAGACGGCCAGTGGTCATCCCGGGGGCGAATTAACTGCAGCCAGTATTGATTGATTTAGGACGGCGCACTTACAGCACGGATACAGCTTCCGGCTATGGGAAATAATTAATCTGTCCAGATGACGAATGGTTCTTCCCGAATTATCATCCTCGAGCTCCTTAAAATAAATCAACATTGCGAACGGACACCGAATTTAACATCGCTTTATCAAGACAATGATAATAAATAATACAAAAGTTTCTAAGACCTAATATTTTTTTACAACATAAATGGCACATAGACATCAAAACGTTCTAAGTAACTCTACTAGCATAATGTCTAACATTTATTAGTTAGACTTTTTGCCAGTAGGGTTACCTTGTAAATTGTAAAAAAAATTTAGGTCATAGAACTTTTTGTATTATGATGAGAATGTTAGTTATCTACAAAATTTTCTTAAATACTACATTAATTAAGAAACTGACGATCTTAAGTAGTATTATCAGCTAGATGGCAGCACTTGAATTGTTCATTTTCAAAATATACAAGACAACACTTATAATATCTAAGCATTTAAATAGAAAACATGACACCTGTTTGGTGGTATAAACACATTAAAACTTCTAAACTTCATCTAACACTAGTAATTCAATACCCAGACATGATGAATCAGCGTTGTTTGATCATGCAATATTCCAATGACATTAAACTGGTGTATTGTAATTAGAAACGAGTTTAACCATGCATAAACGTTCCAGTTTATTAGCCTGTATATTAGATAGTCGTTTATGTGTATGATAACGGCTCCGATCTAAATACTAACACATAATCAATATATTGCTTACGATCGGTCTGTTATTCTAAAAATTTATTAAGTGTAAGATATTGAACAACGTTTTACAGCTAATAATTTTTAATGGCGCGTTAAGGGAACTCTTCCAGGAAATATCCCAGGGTTATATCACGTGATAATTTTATATACGCAACATATGATGAAATGATCGCCTTTGTGGGTTAACGACTTATTAGATTTGTTATGACAGCAATCAAGATAATATCTTTGTAATAACTGAATTCGAATATAATATCAATCATTTTTCGGAATGTATTCAATCATTAAACCTTTAATACCTTAATTTTAATATACTATAAGTATTTAATATGTTGGTGTGGTAACATATTATCAAAAAAAAAAGATGCTTTTAAAATTTTTAACACTACTATTTAATAAAATAGAGAAGAGGAACATGATAGCTAAGGGTTAGTGTAGTCTATAGGTGTATCTGCAATACTTAAATTTAGCCTTGGATTTTTTATAAATAGAAGGCTCTTGTTTATTTTAGTCTAAATAAATCAACTAGACATCACATCCATGAATGGACTAACAAGAAGAGTTGTTGGATATTGAAGGACGTAAAGCCTATTTGGATAACTTTTATGTTCTCATTTGAGTCTCAACTGTTGAAAGATATGAACAGTTATAGTATCGACGTTTATTGTTTTAGTTGTTACAGATTTTTCTATTTGACCACATATTTTGTGCATTGCCGTTTGCTTTAAATTTTTATCCAGCATACCAATTTCAGCAAGTGCTTGACCTAGATAAATACTGGTATACATAGGTAAAAAGTGTTCCCAAATGTTTCGTATTAAAAAACATTGTAAAATCACAGCTATTTTAGCATCAAGAAAACTGTATTCTTATAAAATGACAGTTCCAAAATGGCATGACCGTGAGAACAATAATGAATGGTCGGTAGTGAAGAAGATGAAACTCAATTGGCACAAGGTTAATCTATTGTTTACCATATCTTGTATCTTTCAAAAATGACATAGAAAGTTTGGTTGAATATAAAGAAATATGCAACGTCAATAAATAAAGAATGACTTTTAAGAACACTAATATCTGTGAAACTGAAAATTACAAATTTAAAGAGTTATACATAAATAAAGTAGTGAAAACATTGTAGAGATTATCACTTTCATTGGTAAAATACACAGCCATGATAATGACAGTTGAACCTTCAGCAACCCAAATCATAACAAAATGAATTAAAGCAAAGTTTTTGGATATTTAGATAGATGGTGAAAGCAGTGTTGGTGAATTCTCAATCAAATCCAAAAAAATTCAAAAAAAGTTTCAAAGATTTCGTGCGATTTTACAAGGGGAACAAACTACAACGAAATGTCAACAATTATTTTAGTAGACATTTTATGTCAAAACGTCCCAAAAATAATTCGGACGACATTTTTATTTATTTATTTTGCTTTACATGTTCACTTGAAGAAATATTGACAGTGACAGAAGAGTACAAAAAAGGGGAATAGAAATCTAAAGTTGATAGAAATTGTAATAACCACAAATAGCAATTTATATGTACCATAGAATGCGATGTGTAAATAAAAACAAGCCCTTCCGGCAATAAAGATCAGATGGTGGGTCGAGAGAATGAATAATCCTTGAGGAACACCTACTTTGCGTCTTGTTGTTCAGGTTTTCGAGGATAATTAATACAATTATTTCCCATTTCCGAATCGCAATAAAAAAATTGAATATATAATGTATCGGAGAGATGTAAATAAAAACAATTGAAGGCGCTTCAAAACACAATTTTGCTATTAATGACGAGCAATGTATCCCGGACCTAAAGATAAATTTACTCTCAGTTTGTAGACAACAAAGGCAATAAAATATACTTCGATTAAAAAACTTGCACGGTTTATAATCAATACTGTGTGGATTGTAAAATAAGTTGTATTATAAATATTAAGTAAGTCTAGAAAGTAATGCAATTTATACGCATGTCAATATTTGTGTGTAATTTATCAATTTTCAGTGTAATTCATAATCGTCCCAAAGACAAAATAAGACTAGAGTAACTTGTTTACTCACCAATAATTAATTTTTATTTATATTTGAAATATATGGTAAAATGGCAAGACACTTATGAAAAGAGATACACATTCGGCATTGTAAACTTTTCAAGTTCCACAATGTGAGTAATGCAACAGTTGCATTACATTATCTAAATTTGCAGAGTGGTCAAAGTTAAAATTCGGTAAATTTGATCTTTCAGAATCATATCTATCGGGAAGATCAACAACTTGTGAACAAATCGGTATCAGTCATACACTTTTAACCCAATCAAAATCAACCATCAAAAATAAGTAGAAGATTGGGAACGTAAGCAAAGTAAAAAAAAAGATAATCGATCCAACTCATTACTTAAGCAGCACAATACAGAAATAATTTTTGATCACTTGATCACCGGAGTTAAAAAAATAATTCTCCTATAGTCGAGCTGCCGAGAGCTGACGGTGACTCATCGCTCTATATAGAAGGAACCAGACACACTTTCGGTCTTTCATTTCATTCTATCCCGCACATTCTAGAATGATGATAAAAAGAAATAGATATTAATTTCGATATGGTTTTTAGTACGAAAATGCATGAGTAGCGGCCTAAAAGTAGATCCTTGAGGAATAACTAACTCTAAGTAAACATACGAGTTGGTTAAAAAAATCAAAAAGATCTTGAAAAAATATAATAAAACCTTATGTTTGGAGTTAGACTATACAAATTAATATGTTGAGTACATTTTTTACAAATTAAAAACAGATGCGACCCAAAAGTAGATTCTTGAGGAACAACTAGATTTAAGAAAACACCCATATGAATTAGCTGAAAAAATTCAGAAAGATCTTCGAAAAATATACAATAAAACCTTTTAGTTTAGAATTTAGAGATTTAAATTCAATCTAAATATCAAAGTACACTTATTGCACAGCAATTTAGATCTTTTTCGTAAAAATCTAAGAGCCTCAAGTAAGAAACAAAAACTAAAATATCTGACGATTTTAGAGTAACTGGAATGGAAATTTGATGCAGATTTTTACTATAGTACCCTTGCTATTTTGTTTGGTTGAGTTGTTATGGAACCATAGCCTCTAGAGCAACACGTATTTGTTTCTGACACTTACATCAAAACTGGGCGTTCTCTAATTGCTACACAATACATATTTTAAACACAATTCAATCTTGGAAGACATGGTCATGTTCCTACGCGAAACAGCATCCTGAAGTGGTGGCAGAACCTCCGTGCTAGAGGATCGTTAAAGCCTGGAGTACCTCGAGGTGCCGAAAGAAGTGTCAGAACTTCAGAAAATGTAACTCAAGTTAGAACTCAGGAAGGAAAAATAGCTGACAAGGCGTAATGTTAATATTAGAAGAGTCTTTTTTCGGCAAGGGCCACATATCGTACCTCAGGGGAGTCTATGGCAGTTTTGACAGAACAATTTCCAGGACGACTCATTTCGTTACACCGAGTAGCCCCCACGATCGCCTGATCTTAGGCTCTGATTTTCTTAATGCCCTGGTATTTGTTAAGAAACCACGGACTCTTGTTCAGCAGTCCAATGCTATCATCCGGGAAATTCAAGCAATTCTGGACAACATTTTAGAAGGATGCATGAAAAACTTCTCAACTCGACTTGAGGAGTGTGGATAAGAACGGAGGTCACTTAGATGACATGTTTTTTAACCTTTTGTCATGAATACGAAATGGTAAATCCTACCTATTAAACAAATAAAATTTTGATTTAATTGAAATATTTTTCAAAAACGTCATACTTCTCTGCTGGACCCTGTATATTCAATACATTAGTTTTGATTATTCGGAATTAGATGAAGAGTCCGCTTAAACAGCTATACACAATCAAATTTTGCAATGAATGAAACTTGGAATAAATAAAACTAAAACTTTCCAGATGCTTCAAGAGGCCTTCAACGGTGACAATATTTTAGGTGTTTAAGGAGGGCCGGGAGGAGATCATCGAAGAACCCCGTTCTGGACGACCAATAGCGGCTATAACCGACGAAAACGTGAAGAGTGTACGCGAAGTTTGCATTCTGATCATCGATTGAGCATCCAGCAAATCATTGACACCCAAAACTCTTCCACATTTGCGGTACATAGGATATTGCAGTGTTGGCGGAAGACCAGAAAGAAAGAGTTTTGCGCTGTCAAGAATGATTGAATTTGGTTCAAAATGATGAATGTGAAAAGCTTGTGCCGATAGTGTTGACGCAAGACCAGAAAAGCTTCGACATTCGCGCTGTTAAGAATTGTTGGATTTGATTCAAAATCAGCCAAACTTTCTTAACTCTGATGTAACTGGACACAAATCCTGGATGTTCAAGTACGACTCAGAATCGAAAAGGCAGAGCAGCAAGTGTTATAAATATTCTACTCCAAACTATGTATTGGGAAATGTAAGACCATTCTTTAAATTTAATTCGAAAAATAAAAAATCTAACACATGTTATGTTCGCCACAGAAGAGAAAGATTTTAGAATTTTTTTTATCAAAAGTAGAACACCATTACAAAAACATTAAAGCTGTGTACCGAGATTACCTTACAATCTTTACATACCGAATCTAAGATACATATTATCAACTGTATTAAAGATTTCCACCATATAAACCGTGCTTCAACTCATAAACTGAAACTCCTCCGTAAGTTTTAGGAGAAATAAAAAACTTTAGTATTATAAATGCACTTCTTGTGCTACAAGTTCGTATTCTCTTGTTTTATTGTCAAAGCCGATGAATTTGAAGTATATTTCAAAGAACCTTCTAAAATCAGTCCAGAAAAACTGAAAGCAGAAACTTTTCATAGCGCAGAAAATCGTCGTAAATTGATGAACGATTCTGATTTCAATAGTTGAATTATATCAGAAATTGTAGAGAATGCATGAGATAAGTTTGTTTAAGTTATTAAAATGTTTGTATTCAAAGAGAATCATATTAAATAAATTACATTTACCTAATATGATTATTTATGGCTTTACATCTTTACATAGTTATCATAACATAATTTTCTTAACAATTACTTCTATAATTAATTACTCTATAAATATAAGTAAACACCTACACTACCCAAAATTTAATTTATATTTTCCAAAGTATTCCTGTGTGTACATTTATTATGCAGAAAATTTATGCCTCAAACATAGCTGCACAGGTCCGCTAAATAGTTGGGACAATGTTTGAACGTGTAGGGCGCTGTAAATAAAAGGGCACGCTGTTTAAGCGTACGAAGTTCCACGTACGTGTGGTCCGTGGAGTACTTCAAAGGGGAAGGTCTCTCGCTATATTGTGAAAGGTATCATCAGTATGCTATTACGTTTTAGACTCATTAGGGCGACTTTGAGGGTCGTTTCGCAACAGTGCATAACTCCAGGTGTGTAATCTCTATTACACTGCAGGTGTCTAAAACATTGTGGTTTCTGTTAATGCGAATGTGTCAGATGTAAATTGTATAATGTTATTTCAAAAATTATCAAAGCACACTAGTATTAAACAGTAGATATCTCTAAAATTATACAATACGAATAATATTTAATCATAAAAATGGTATATCATAACAATAAACCAAAACATTATACTTTAACCATGAAAATATAATGTAGTATCTCTAAATATAAGGGATAGTAATGCAGTAGTATCCGTTTATAGCGTGCGGAGCGCTGGCGAATAGAGTAGCCGCTTGATGTATGCTAAAATGTTGAGTTATATGTGTATAAAGTTATATCTCACTGGTATTGACTATACTGTTTTTGTAAGTGTTTATAATGCTCAAGAAAATAAAGAATGCCACCAGTTGTGAAGGTAGAGCTATGTTTAGATTTTTCAACGCAAGAAATGTGCGACCTTACGATGTTCAGCGTCAATTGAAGGATGTGTATAGAGAAAATGTTATGGACAAATAAAACGTTAATATTTAATAATATATACTACCTTTTTATATTCCGAAAAGCCCTCGTATATTATAAAAACACAATCCACATGTCTACGTTTGTAGGTCATTATCATTTGATTACATTTTTTTAGAAGTAATGTAACTATAAAAATAAACACATTTTATGTACTGAATATAAATAAATTAAATCACACACACTTTGTCTATTCCCATCGATCGGTTGATTAACCTCTTGGGATCGGCGTCTGCGTTTATTTACATCGAACTTCCTGTTTCAATAATAGTTTACAAGTTTTCGAATAACTGGCAAATAATCCGAGTCCCAAAATAAATATCGCCTCTTCAATGAGACACTAATTGATCGGCCACGAAAAATACGTTGATAGAATAATTCCAGATGTTCAACATTGTGAAATCGCTTTATTGCTCAGCCGACGGCTTTATTTTCCTTCTTCACGGTCGCCGAAACCTCTGCCAAAACGTTCGACCCAAAATAAATGGATTTTATAAGAGCGACGCGTTCGCACCACTCGTAAATATTGCATCCACTGCAAAATATAAATATTACTAAGTATTTGTGTTTCAGTCGTATTATACTTATAAACAGTACATAAAATCAAAATGTAACGTCGACATAAGCCTTATCCAATTATCCAAATAAGTGTTGTTTACAGAAGATGGTTGAATTTTTTTACAGTTGATGAAAGCTACGACCTAAAAACTACCTCAGCATATAATTTAGAATCAATGAGAACAATTTCAAACAATAAAATTGCTGCATTATCAACACCTTCTTCTAAGATGAGTTTTCTAAGAATGGAAACAAAAACCAACTAATTTATTTTATCCGGCCAAGATAGATGATATTACATAGAGGATCTACTTTCACCTATAGAATGTTTTGAGAACTTTACGAACAAGTGTAATGTCCATTTTTGCGATGATATGCACATATGATAACACATACTAGTCAAGGTCACAGGGGCACCATATAGATAATAAGTTTCTGGAAGTAAATAATAATACGATTTAAAAAGTATATTAATTAATGATATTCTTCTGGATAATTAGCTTAAAGTAAAATATAATATAAACAAGAAGAATTGATAGAAAGTAATAAACCAAAAAATTTGAGGATACAGGCGGCGAAGAAGGTGATACATATAAACAGAGAGCTTTTATGTAGCAAAAAATGATTTCTAGAAGTAAAAAATATATAAGTTTAGGCAACAGCTTTATGATTGTCATGTGTTTGGCAAAATCGATGTATTTTGTTGTTAGACAGAAGTTTAAAAATAATCCTCATAAGTTCTAAACGATTAAGGACTTTCGATTGGAAAAAACTTTGGATGTTGTGAATAAATTTTGAAACAGGTTTCTGTGACATAATGTAACACCGATGCTAGTTAAAGTCGTACAAACACTAGATGGATGATGAAAAGAGAAGTTATAGGAATTAAGGAAGTAGATAAGGTGACCAATTAAAAGAACATAAACTAAATATAAGCTTTGCCCGAAATGATCTCTATACAGAGCAGATTGGGAATTTGAAATTTTTCAAAAAAAGTAGAAATGTCCAATTAAACTCAAGCAGAAAAAGATACTGTTATCAATATTGAATTCAAAAATCTTTACGAAAATTGATCAGTCTAACAGGAAATGGGAAGTAATATTTTGTATAAACATTTTAGAAACTAGTTACAGAAAATATAGAAAATAAGATTTTTTATTAGAAATTCAGAAGAGATTTTCGGTTCTCCAATAAAATCATACAGATTATAAACTTATGTTCTGTTCAAAATTAAAAGCTATTAATCAAAATTTGAACAAGTAGAGCTGAAAATCGTAAATGTTGAAAGGTATTTTTTTGAGAGGTAATATTTATATTAAATTTTAAATTAGAAAACAGAAATGTAAAAATGTTACTATTCAACACTATAAATCAAAAACCTGTAATTAAAAATGTTATGATTTTATCAAGAGCGTAAATTGTAATGTGAAAATAGAAATGAAAAGATATCTCGAAAAACTTTAAGTTACTAACTAAAAATATTCAAAATTTACTTTATGAAGACAGAAATGTAAGGATTCATTTAGCTCCACAACAAATTTCTAATTACATCCAAATGAGAAAGATATTATTAGATTAAATTAAATTGATGAATTGTAACAGAAAGAAGAATAAAAAAATTAAGATATGTCTAAACATTTACCTTGTTCAAAAATCAAATATTAATCTTCTATTTGAAAATCTGAAAGGTAAACAGTCAAAGGTTTTTTTAATCAAATAAAATTAGAAACTTCTCACTTAAATAATTGTTACAAGCAGACAGTTGTTTAATTCAATATTTCTGTAAAAATTAAATTATTAACTTCTAATTAAAAGGCATATAATTGTAGGAGAAAGTCTGCAACTTTACATTTATATGTCTCGCTACAATCATTCGTTTTTTTCTTTTATTAGAAGTGTTCAATTTAAATTTGACAGATATATTGCAACAACTATTTAGATAGTACAGAAGTACCAATATAGCGTACTCTTGCGCTGTCTCAGTAAATTAAGTATTAATCTGTTAAGAATTTAAAATGACAGTCATTAAAATATTTAAAAAAATGAGACTAAAAATTTATGTTGAGAATGGATATATTTTTTTACCTTATTTTGGAAGGAATGGAAGACATCAGAAATGCAAACTTGTCGGTCTTTTCTAAAGGGTGGTCATATCAACGAAGTGTACTTTATTTGGAGAAACTTATACTATACTTAAAAACAGTGTAAAAATAATGTATTCATTAAGAATTCATATTAACGATGGTCATTAGATAAAAAGTGTGCTTTTTAACTCTTGTTAGATTAACTTTCTAGGACGGCTTGTGGAATGCAATTTGTAAACTTTTTCTGAATGTGCTGCATATTATATCAATAAATGTAGTTTATTTCGATTTCTTGAATTTGTAATTCAGAGCTTAAAATTACAATAATAAAAATATTTTTAAAAAATGTGTCTATAAAAAGTTTATGTTGAGGATGGTTGTCTTCTTTATGATAAAAAAAAACAGGAAGTAAATTTAAAGTATTATTAAACGTTAACAGTTATGATAGCAATAAACTTTCTGTTTATGTTGATTTCCAAAATATATAGACAAACGATTTTCATTTTAATACCTAAAAATAACAATCAAATAAAATCTTATTATTAAAAATTGCATAATAATTATTATTCTATTTTATTTTCTCTTTGGTTTGTATAAATTTGCACTTCTATTCTCAGTAGATTTTTGAGAATATTCGATTTTTTGTAATTTGTAATAATTTCTTGAACTTTTCGATTGTGGTATTTAGACTCTTATTACTCGAATTTGTAGAAAATAAATAAAATAAATAAATTTAAATATGGATATATATTCAGTTATATCAATGCGCTAGATATTTTAACTTTTAATAAATATAGGTCTATCCTGTAGATATGTGAAACAAATGAAGAATTTAATATACTTCGCCTTGATTAGGCTGTAATTATTCTAATTTGCTCTTAATTAATAAGAATTGTTTGATTTTAAGTTTCCTCAGTAATAACTCTAATTTGCGTTTTCTTAGATGTTTGATATAAATTTTATTATTTAAATAACTTTGGCAAGACTACATCAGAAAGAAAAGGGAAATGCAAAGATGTGTTTAATTTTATAAATCAGAAACTTCTAATTAATAAAAGTACGATTTTTGCAAGAAAATGGAATTCTAACTGGAAAACAAAAATGGAACGGAAGTTGTTCGAATTATTATCTCGAGCATATTGAAATTTGAAAACTTCTAAATGACAATTACATAATTATATTAGAAATCTAAAAATGCAAGGAGAATAATTAAAACAATAGTTAATTATAAAAAGACAGCAGACATGCAAAGATATGTTTACAGCGTTATCTTAATTAAAATTCAAATTAGATTATAGCAACAGGAATGTAAAAATACAAAGATGTGTCTAAAATTATAAATCAAAAACTTATTACTAAAAATTTTCTGATTAGACTCTTGTAATTTATTAAGAGTACAAATAAGCTAAGTCCGTTTTTCTGTGGATAAAAATGTATGAATTTCAGAAGTAAATAAAAATACCTCTTCTAATAACAGAAATACCAATGGTGAACATCGAAATTGAGACACATTAGTATCGTACCTTGTGTATGATGGATTCAGGACACTTTGGTCGATTGCGGTAGGTCAAAAATACGCTAACTTAAAACATAATATTAAAATACGTTAATTACTTTTAAGAGTTTAACTAGCGTTTTGTAAGCATCAATTTACTAAAATTCTTTATCATCGTACAAGTCAAAAGTGTAATTTTTTACACTTTTAATTTTTATTATTTGTTTGTTATTTGTTATTTTATCAAAACAAGTCAATAATTCTCAATAAAGAGAATAATTGCGGCCGTGGTTACATGATTATCCATACATCTAAATACATATTTGCATAAAAACACTTCTGTTTTCGATTTTCAATTAGAAATTTCTAATTTAAATTTCAAATAGATATTGAATGAAACAACTTATTACATTTCAGAAATGAAACCAAGTCATAAATGCGTTATACCGATATATGATACTCTTGACCTAAATTATATATCAAGATATCGTACTTTCGACCTACCACAATTTACCATTTATTAAGGCAAAGCACTCTTAGCTTCGTGTAGGTTGTGTTCTTCTTCTTGTTTACGTTGCCTTAATATATGATTCGTTGCGTTAGGCTAAGAATAGAATACTTCAATATATAATTTATTAAAGTAGGTCAAGAGTGCGCTAACCTAATAGCATTCGGCTGAGATAGGGGAAGAAGACATTCCTTTAATAGATGGTGCATATATGTTGGTCAAGGGTTCTACATTTTCAATATAATTGATAATTATTGTATTACACTCTTGATGGAACCAGATATACAAATTAGCTGAACATAACAAGGGGTTTTTCTTCATATAATTTGCTATACATATTTTGTTTATATTTTGGATGTTTTGATTTTTCTCTTGTATTTATTTGTGCTTAAGAAATTTAAACAGTTTTTTTTAAATCAGAATTTAAATAACAGTAACAGGAAATTGTATATTCTAATAGATATTCTGTTTAATGTAATATCTACATCAAATTTTATTATTAAAAAACTTTTAAACATTTGGATTGTAGTCACTAGAAAAGGGAATTTCAAAGTGTGTTTGAAATCATAAATCAAAAAATTTTAATTCAAAAAGCTATGATAATTGGAAGAGAAAACAGAAATGGATAGGAATGTGTTTGAACTAATATCTCGATCAAATTCAAATTTAGAAATTTCTTGTTGAAAATTTAGAAATTTGTTAGAAAAATAAAAATATAAAGTGATGTTTGGTTACTGTTAAATTAATAATTACAAATTGGTTCATTGTAACATGACAGCAGAAATGCAAATTATGTTAATTAAATTTCAAATTAGTTCATAAAAACAGAAAAGTAAAGATGTGTTTTCAAATTATAAATCAGAATCCTATTATTTAAAATTGAATGTAGAAATGTAACAGAAAACCCCAAATAGAAACATGCGTTTGAATCATTACCTTTAAAACTTATGATTGAAATATTTGTGTTAGAAAAGGTGATTTTTGTTTATTGTAACAGCAAAGTAGAATTATATACATGTTTATGTATAATTTCTTCTATCAAATTTTTCCTCTTGTAGTTTTTATATTACTCATTGTAAAACAAATCAAATTTCTAGTGCCTTTTCGAACCACGCCTTAGAATGCAAACATCCACTTCCCGAAATTGATCAAATCAAAATTTTGCACAAATGCCCAAAAGGAGAAGAGCTTAATTTCCTGGATCCAATTTTTAATTTTTTCAACAAGTATTGAGAAGAATAGAATACCATTATCCCAAGATCTTGGTATGAAGAAAATATCTGTCCCATTTTTAAATCAAATAACTACCCCAAATCTTCCAACCAGCTATCGCCGTATAGTCTTAACCTCCTGTATAAGAAAGTTATTTGAACATATAATAAAACACCGTTTAGATTGGTGAGCAGAGAAAAAGCAAATTTATCCTTTTCTTCAGTTCGGTTTCAAAGGGGATAAATGTGCACTTGATAATATTGCAAAACCTTTCTCAGATATTTAATCAGAAGTGCAGGTTCAAAACTCTACAGTTGCTGTTTCTTTTGGATACATTAGCTTCTTTTGATTCAATAGTACCTTCATTCCTTATGCAAAAAAAATTCTCCTTAAATAATTAACCTCTAATCCCTCACTCGATTATTAGAGTAATATGGAATTTAATCAAATGCAAAACTCTCTTTATTAAAAACTGCTAATCATACAACAATCCTCTGATATAACACATAGGTTTACCTCAAGGTTCCATTCTAAGCCCTTATTTGTTAATTCTTTACGCGCAAGAAGTGGAGAATCTGGTAAAAAATTACTGCACCATTCTACAATATGCATACGATATCGTCTTATATCGCTCTGAAATCAACATTCAATCACTGTTTAATCGTTTAAATCGTGTGCTCTTGGAACTATTAGACTGGCTTCATTATCATAGCCTTTTCCTCTTCCCTCAAAAGTAAAAAAAAATATAATCTTTACCAAGAATAAGAATCTTCCTAGTTATCAATTACGGTTCGCAGATAATCCAGTCAGTTAAATACCTAGGACTAAAAAATGATTCTTCCCTTTCTTCACATTCAGGAGTTGAAAGTTTTTACAAATAAAATTTTTAAACATTCTCAAAACATTAGTACACTCATGGTGGGGCTCTGACCCGAAAACCTGATTTTGTACAAATTATTGATTAGATCTAAGATTAAATATGGATTTTCTTTTGTAAGACCTTGATAGACATCAAAGTCCTTGTCTGGAGTGATACTTGGATCCATGAAATCGGTGACCTCTAGATCTCAAACTTCCGGTAACCAGTGCCTTGGAACACGTAAAATCCACCCTAAGGTCTAAAAATAAGCCATTCACCTCCTTTATAGGAAATTATTCCATAACTTCATTGCTAAATATTATAAAATATCCTTCTCTTCCTTATTATAACTCTACATACATCTTCCACTTATCCCCCATTAAAATTGTATACAATTTAGGGATATATATGTCTTATTCCTCTACGTGGCACTACTACTACTCAGTATTCCATACACTTCTGACTAAAAAGTGGAATGGTTTCCACCTTTGTATTACTGGCGGATTTAAGTCGTATCACCCCCATATTGATCTTTTGCTGTATATATTGAAAACTACACAACCCTAAGCAAAAGAGTTCCAAACATTTACTCAATCCTCATGGCAGAACTTCTTGTCATTAAAAAATATCTGAACCGGGTTCATCAGTTGAGATTGAAAAGCTGATGTGATATTCACCGACTCCAGGTGCATAACTGCAAGCTATACATTTCTCATCCTCAGTTACAATTCGATGTGAAAAACATTCTTTGTAGCCTTTGAACAATCTGAGCTTAAGTTTAAATCTTTTAGTTCATAAGGCACTCAATTTCAGTTCTTTTGAATCATACTTATAAATTTTAAACTAAGTATTATGTAACTTACAATAATCTTTCGTTTGATTTTGATCTTCACCGGGTAATTTCTCCAATCCCTTGTCTTTGTATTTTCTTCGCTGTCTAAAAAATTTTTAAAACGATTTCTATTGTCCGTGCTTATGTCGAGTATTTTACCGCCAGTTAGTTTCATACTTTTAGGTGCCATTGCGATATATATTTGAATTAGAGAATCATAAAGTGCATCTCTGCATGTCTATAAATAAATTTAAGTGCATTTTAAAACACAGACTGAAATGGTGGAGGCGCCCTCCGTGCCTGAGAAATTTATGGCCTTAACTTCACGCCGCGGCCGGTTATATAGTTCAATCATGTTACTCCTATTATTTTATTTCAGAATATCTTTTATGCACAGTTGCATGTATACTTTGCGAACTAATAGATTAATTATTAACTTGAAATTAAAGTAATAACAAATTTAATATAAAAATATATCAGAAATAAATAAGCTCCTCGTGACCTTGAAATGCAATTTATTTAGGTTGAAATCACAATTTGTCGTGGACTTCTTTTTTTTTCTACGCCATTGAAACGTTTATATAAGTTATGAAGGTTTCACTGTTTCTCTATTAATTATTTGAGTGTGCCAAAAATTCTCAATATTAATTAGGTGCAGAGTCCACACTCTCGACTGTTTTTTACGCTTTGAAGTCACGGATGATTAACTACCAGTAACAATCAATTGAAACCTCGTTTTTGTGGAAAGGCATGAAATTTTTCAATGGTATTTTCTAATATATTTTTGGCATGAAATATTTATTTGCTCTAGAAATATTTGTCTTAATCTTTATTCACGACTTAAAACAATTGAATAATCAGTTAGTTTCCTTTTTAGTAAATAAACTTTTGTAAGTAATTATCGTCATTCATCAGCTTGTCAACGGCTCATATTAATTTTCTCTTCTGTCGGCATAAATTTCAGGATCAAAATAAAACAAATTCAGATATGCAAGAAATGATTAATAGTGAAAGAAAAAAAAAATATTTCACAGGTTCCGTGAATATTAAATAAGGGAATCGATAAGGGGGAAGATGTATGGCGGCAAACGTGCGAAAAGCAGCGGCACGTAGGGCGTATTTATTTTATTTTCATTATTTATTTATTCGTCGGGGTTGACACGTCCCAGATGACGTCGAATTTATTTCCTTGGCTCCCAGAACAAAATCTCGCGCCCGCACAGAGAGACAAGAAATCGAAATGTTTGCAGCAAATAATTTGCCCCCGCTCTCTGTGCAAATTGATATAGATGAGGGTGTCTTGCGGAGGAATGCCGCTCGAGGGATGGTCGGATCGAATGAAAGTTGCATACAATACAGTTATTTCGTGCTATTTCCATATTAAACCTTTCTGAATGTCGTAATAATAAAGATGATGCCATTAATGGGTGGATCTTTATTATTACGATATTCTGAAAGGATAATTATAGAAAGAGTACGAAATAAGGGTGGATTAGGATAAACCTAATTAATGTAGTCAATATTAATATTTAATAAAATAATATTCAGTCATGTAAATTAATTGTTGCTATTATATTTATTTAATTATTTCTTAAAATAATCACACTATTAGCTTGAAGTAATTACCTTCATTGCATTAAAAGATTCAAAGTTAGAATTCTGAGTTGAAACAAAGAATCACGTATTGTATGAGCCGACGACAGTAAATTACCTAGACAGTGTGTTTTGTTTTAACTCGTGTTGGCTGTCTACTTTATGAAAACAAACAATTTTCTTGAACACAAGAGAAGTAAAATATTTAACAAAGGATATATGTGGCCCTAGTGGGCAACGTCCCTTGACACCCCTTGCTGGGAACCGAGAATAGAATATAAAGCTGATAATCTGGCAAAGATGCAGGAACCGCGAAAACTTCATGTTTCTATCCGTGTTATGATTTAAAATTATCTAATTAATTAATATATTATGAGATAATCTAAAAATACTTAGCAACGAAATCAAAATTACAATTTAAAAGTAGAAATATTCAATGTTGTTGCGAAAAAATGTGATTTGCCACTATATTAAAATCATCAGGAAATTCATTAATACACGAGGTGTGTTTTTAAAGTAAGTACCGTTTCGTTTAGAAATTCCACTGCCGCGGCGCTGCGATCGACAGTCCGCGCATATGATTGTGATCCATCATCTATAAACAAGACACAAGCGCAATTATGGCAACAATCGATCGTATTTACAATGTTTTTTGCTTGTTTAATACTCCGCCAATTGTGAGGTACTCTGAAAGCTGCTCAAATGAATCGTTAGATCTGTAAAGTTTATAGAAAAAACATTATGCGTGATGTAATGGTTACAAGTGGGTTAGAACTTTTAAAGATGTCTGCAACAATATTCATGACGAGGAACGGACTGGACGACCTTCTGTCATGTCACTGACGATTTGATGCAAAAAGTTGACGAAAAGATCTCTTCGTTATCTCAGAAATTTACTTAAGTTTCAATAAAGGTTCTGAATGAAATTGTGACGGAACGCTTACATTATTCAAGATGAGTACCAAAAATATTGATGGAGGGACACAAATCTAAACGTTTATGAAGCGCATTGATGGCGGCATTCAACGGCATTCAAGAAAGTGAAATTCAAACAGACAATTTCAACCAGTAAAATCATGTGTGCCGTTTTTTGCGAAGGGTGTCTTGCTTCTCTACCTTTTGCCTCGCGGTAAAACAATAATTTCTGAAAATTATTGTGAGACATTTAAAAAACTGCGTCGAGCAATCCAAAACAACAATTCCCGGTCACACACAGCCCATTGAACTCAAGGTTTCATTGCATTGTTTGACTGGAAACAACTTAATCCCATTTGTGAAACCCACAAAAGCGAAATTTAAAGCCTATGGAGATAGGACAAAAACACAAAATGAAGTTATTTATTTATTTAGAGAGAAGTATCCTAATTTACCAGCCACATCGCAAATGTGACGTACCGTAAGCAAGATTGAAAGACAGTTTCAGGAAACTGAAGATTTAAGAAAAACAAATAATCATCGTCAGAATGCGCGCAGTGCAGATGTCAAAATTGATGTACTTCTCTCTGTTCAAGAAAAACATCTAGGCAGATAGCTAGGGAACTCAGAATTAGCCAGTCTTCAGTGTCAAGAATCCTTAGAGCGCAAAAATTTCATCCTTATAAAATGACAATCCTCCAGGTCCCCTAAGTCCCCGAAGATGATCCGGATAGAAGTTTTGCAAAAAAATATGGATCTGCAATATAGAAATTGCTGGAAACTTGGGTGCAAAAGGCAGAATGGGAGCAGATCATAGGTAGATTACCAAATGGATTCAGGTGGAAGTATGCAGGGGCTACAAGGGTGAGCACGATGGACAGAGCAAAAGGTGGGATAATCTTGAAGAAATGGAAGAAAATATTAAGAGGGGAGAAGTAGAAGAGGTTATGTGGAGAACATTCTGTAAAGCGGGACAACGGTGGAAAACTGTCACAATATACTCGCAGAAAAGAGAGATTGAAATCATGGCAGCAATTTATAAAGTGTTGGCCGATATGGAATATCCCAAATATCTGATTGTAGGAGGAGACTGGAACGCGAGAACTGGAAAATTGGATACGAGGGGCGTAGGGGAATGTGGGGGGTATAGACGGGCTAGATGTTCCAAGGACGAGAGTATTAACAAACATGAGATAGCATTAATGGAATGGGCAAAAGAACAAGGCCTGGATTTGTTAAATGGGTGTGCAGATGGGGATTGGGACCGTGAATTTACCTACATGGGACCAAGGGGTAGCTCGGTCATCGACTACATACTAGATCATATGCCAGTATCAGTAAAGGTGGGGCGATACCATGACGGAGAGCAAAAGGGCAGAGTGGGTGAGATAGGATGGTGTTGGTCAAAAAGGGCATTGGAGTCTTACAAACACAAGATATCCACAGTAAATTTTAAGAGGGTGTAAACAATGGGCCAACTGATGAAAGTAATTACAAGCACAATGTCATAAAAACGGAATGGGACTAAATAGGAGGCGGCCAATTGGTTCGACGAAGAGTGTAGCAGGATAAAGAGTAATGTGAGGGAGGCCGTACGTGAATGGAGAATGGGAAGAATGTCAATGAATAAGATAAAAGAAGCAGAAACTGAATACCAAAGGGTGTGCAAGGTTAAGAAGGAGTAATGGACAAAAGAAGAGATAGGTTAAGTGATGAAACTACAAAGTGAAAAGGAACTCTAGGACTATATAAGGTTTGTACACACGAAAAAAACCGGAGGGGGATTGAGATGGCCAAGTGGAAGGAGTATTTCGAAGGGCTGCTGAGTTTAACAAGTGGTGAAGCGGAAGAAATAAGTACAAGATGTGTAAGCAGTGCTGAGAAAAATTTCACGTTATGAGAGTTGGAGAGGGCATTACGGTGCATGAAGAGAGGTAGAGCAGCTGGTCCGGATGGGATTAAGGTGGAGGCGTGGCAGGAATGTGGTTATGAAGGTTAAAAAAAACACTGGATATTATAAACAAAATATGGAAGGGAGAAGAACCATTTCCGGATGATTGGAGGGAGGGCAGTATAGTGCCTATATACAAAGGCGGGGAGTCCAACAAGCCAGATAGTTACAGGGGCATAACATGCATGGACTCACTGTACAAGGTAGTGATGTGCATGGTAAAGCAGAGATTAGAAGAGGAAACGGAGAAAAAGTCTTGGCTTCCTTAAGTTCAAGCTTGCTTTAGAAAAGGGAGGTCGACTACAAAGCATATAGCTACACTGAACTGGGTGATTGAAAGAGCACTGAATAAGAAAGAGAGAATGTATGCTTTGTTTGTGGACCTTAAGGCAGCGTATGACTCAGTAGATAGAAGAATGCTTGTAGAATGCTTGAGAAAAAAGAGTGTGTCGGAATATCTGGTGAACTGGATAGAAGAGGTGTATAGAGAAACTTGGTGTAAGGTAAAAGTGGGAGAGAATGTGTCTGAACGATTTAGAGTAAGGCAAGGACTAAGACAAGGCTGTCCCCTCAGTCCCCTATTATTCAATTTATATGTAACAGATATGGAGAGAGTTTTAGAACTGGGACAAGCAGGGGGAGTAGTAATAGGTACATCCAAAATTTGGAGCCTGGCCTACGCAAATGACGTGGTAGTGTTGGCTAAATCGTTCAGTGAACTGGAAGAGATGAGTAAAAGGCTTGAAAGGTATTTTGACAGAAGAAAATTGGTTATGAATGTGAAGAAAACAAAATGGATGATATATCGGAATGTGGGAAGAAAAGGGAAAGTAGAAGAATTGGTATGGAAGTGAGAGCGTGTTGAAAGAGTGAAAGAGTTCAAATACCTAGGCTTTATATTCTCGGAAACGGGTAATAAAGCAGGGCATATTGAATATGTTTGTAGGAAAGCAAGAGTGGCGATGGAGCGGTTGAGGAGAACGTGGGAAGATGCGCTAGGAAATAATGTGAGAATGCAAATGATTTGGTGGGATGCATGCGTTAGGACAATATTATTGTATGGATCGGAAGTATGGGGTGGAGGAAAAGGTGAAAAGGTTGCAACTGCAGTACCTCAAAAGGTGCATAGGGTTGGAGAGGACCACACCCGGATACGTGGTGTTGCAGGAATGCAACAGAGTGTCTGTGGCGTGTTTGGCAGCAAATAAAGTGGTGAAGTTTGAAAGGAGACTGAGTTAAATGAAGAATGGAAGATTAGTGCAAGAAATTTGGAAAGTATGCTATAGGGAATGGGAACAAAAGCATGAGAGTATGAAATGGATGCAAAAGAGAGCAAAGCTGTATGAAAGAGCTGGAATGTCTGTGATGTATGTAGAGGAAAAGTTATTACGGGGTCAGAAGTTAGAAGAAGAAGTAGTAGAGAAACTGAGGGCAGAAGAACTACAAAGTCATCAAAACAAAATAGCACAGAGTCGGACCTGCCCGAACTACAAAAACCTGCAAGTTTTCGGAACAACCCCGCGCTACTTTGGCCTACAGAATAGAGAGGATGTAAGAATGCTAGCTAGGCTAAGGTGTGGAAATGAAGAAAGAGTAAGAAAGGTATGGATGGGAAAGGAGTATATGCTGTGTGGATTTTGTACTAGGGGAATAGACGTATAGGAGCATTGGTTGTATGAGTGTATTGAGGGACCTAATTTTAAGAGTAAGAGTTTTAATGAAGTGTTGTGTGAGAGTAGAAAAGGGATTGAAGAATGCAGAGAATTGATGAGAATGAAATCAGGGAGGTGTATATATATAGAAATGTTCTAAACAAAGAACACATCTTGTTTTCTGATTAATCAACATTTGTGTTAAATGGTGAGGTAAATCGCCAAAATTGGGCACACTGGATGAGGGAAAGACACACTCAATATCCAGAAAAAGTTAATGTTTGGGCAGGGATTGTTGGTGAACGAGTGATATTTACAATTCTTGGAGGAAGAGCTAATTCCGAGTTTGACTATTTTGTTCCCTTGCCCTGTAGAAGCTGACGTCCCAATTTAAAACATCTTGTTTCAACCGGACGGTTGTCCCGGGATAATTTGGCTATGGAAGAAATAAAAAATTCTAAAAATAATAACAATAGTAATATCAAAATTGCTGCCGACCTAACCTTATTACAGAGATCCCATCTAAATAACGTACGCAAAGAACTCATTTAACGTTCCAAAGGAGGCGAGCCAAATCTCATAATTAGGTATATCTGAGGTATTCCGAAAATTATTCAGGATCGTCGCCAAAAAAAAACTAACACGTTCCTTCAATCAGCAAATTAAAGAATTAAATTTAAGTAGTTTATAACAATATCATCACATTAACTAAAACCTGGCTCAAGACAAAGAGCTGTTTTCTGATAGTTGCAGTGTATTCCGATGCGAAAGATTATTGGAAAAAAGGAAGGAGTTCTTATTGCCGTAAGCAGCATTTTTAAATGTGATGAAATCTCTTTATCATGGAAAGCAGATACCATCGACTTGCTTGCTATACATGTGCCTTTCCACCATACATCTATCATAATTGTTTGTGTATATATTCCTCTCAATACTGACCAAAAGAATTACAATATGCTTTTTGAATTTATAGAAAGTACTTTAAATCAGTCAAATATGGTCTTTGTCGGCGATTTTAACTAATTATTATGACTGGAAAGGCAATAACAAAAAATTCCCGCCTCTCTCTCTACTTTTAAACTAATGCTAATAATGGAATATTGGATTTTGCCCTGGCACCATCTTCCTCTAACTGTAATGTTATTAGAGCAACAGACATATTAATTAACCCTCTATGGGCCGAATTTCTGTTTTAAATCCAAAAAAGTTGCTTGTAAGTTTCTAGAATTTTTCAGAAAGTTTCATTAAGTTATTCAGAAATTTACTTAGAGACTTAGAATTTTCTTTAGTTTTCTTTTGTAGGTTTGTAACACTTTTCTTTTTCAAGAATTATCGGATTCTAAAATTCAGTTTCAATATTTTTTTTATAGACTTCAAAAAGATCGTAGCAACTTTCATCACATTTTTGAAGAATTTAAAGGGTTCTTGAATTTTGTAGATATCTAGAATTTCATGTCAATCAGTTTTTTAGGAACTTTCCTAGAGAGAATTTTCTTCAGTTTTTTTTATAGATTTTTAGAAGTTTCCAGTAACTTTTATTCCAATTTAAGAATTTTCCTATTTGCCTCTAGAATTTTCCAAATTTTTTTTTTGTAAATTTTTAAATCATTTTGGTAACTTTTATTACATTTTCCTATTTTTTTGTAGATTTCTAAAAAAAATTTAGAAAGTTTCATTCAGTTTATCAGGAATTTTCTTAGAGACATTTAGAATTTTTTTCAAATTTTTTTATAGGTTTGGAGAACTTTTTTTAATTCCATTTTTCAAGAATTTCTCATGAGCCTCTAGAATTTTAATCAATATTTTTGTAAATTTCTAGCAACTTTCATTGCATTTTTGAAGAGAATTTTCCTAAATTTTTTTTTGTAAATTTTTAAATCGTTTTGGTAACTTTTATTACATTTTTCTAATTTTTTTTTTTGTAGATTTCTAGAATTTTTTTAGAAAATTTCATTCAGTTTATAAGGAATTTTCTTAGAGACCTTTAGAATTTTCTTCAAGTTTTTTTATAAGTTTGGAGAACTTTTTTACTTCAATTTTTCAAGAATTTCTCATGAGCCTCTACAATTTTAATCAATATTTTTATAAATTTCTAGCAACTTTCATTCCATTTTTGAAGAAGTTTTCTAAAGCATTCTTGAATTTAGTAGATTTCTAGAATTTTTAAAAAGTTTAATTCAATATTTAAGATATTTCCTTAGAGAGTACTCGAATTTTCTTCATTTTTTTTGTAAAACTTTCGAGTATCTTTCACTTCATTTTTTTAATTTCCTTAATTTTTATGTAAATTTTTAGATCGTTTTAGTAGTATCTTTTATTAAATTTTATCAGTTCAAGAATTTTCCTGTTTTTTTTTTGTAGAATTCTTTTAATAGAAGTTTAATTCAGTTTTTCAGGAATTCTAGAATATTCTTCAGTTATTTTTGTTGATTTGTAGAACCATATTTTCATTCCATTTTTCAAGAATTATTTTATGGGCCTCTAGAATTTTCCTCAATATTTTTTTCTAGATTTCAAGAACTTCTCAGCAACTTTCAACGCATTTTTGAAGAACTTTTCTAAAGGGCTCTTGACTTTTGTAGATTTCTAGAATTTTTTAGAAAGTTTATCACGAAGTTTCCTAGAGTGTTCTAGAATTTTCTTCAGTTTGTTTTTTTATAGATTTCTAGAAACTTCCAGTAATTTTCATTCTATTTTTTAAGAATTTTCTTAAAAGCCTCTACAATTTTCTTCATCGTTTTTGTAGATTTCTAGAACAGCTTAGAAACCTTCTTCACACATCTTAGAAGCCTTCATCACACTTTTGAAGAATTTTTCTAGAGTGTCCTTGAATTTAGATCAATATTTTTTTAGATTCTAGAACATTCTAGGATGCAAGATTCCATCCTTATATAATATATAGTTATAAAATTTTAAGATTTTTTGTAGATTTCTAGAATTTTTTGATCACTTTCGTCACATTTTTGAAGAATTATTCCAGAGAGTTCTTGAATGTTTCTTAATAATCTTTTTAGATTTCTAGAAATTTTCAGTTACTTTCATTCCATCTTTCAAGATTATAAAATATTGATATTAGTTGTCTGACAACGTTATAGAAGTAAGATTTATACTTCATCTCATAAAAAGCTATAAGTATATAGTAAAATGTCGATAAATTAAAATGTGACCTTAGAATACTTTTTGATAAAAATCTTATATTTGGTTCTCATATTTACAATGTAACCAATTAACCATATATAAACTACTGGGTTACTACTGTTTATATTATTTTATTTCGAATAAATCTTTTCGTCTATTTCTAGGATGTAATAATTTTCTATTGATTTATTTTGCTTTTTTCATTTGAATAATAATTTTAGCTGATCAATTTAGTTTTATATGTAAATTAATAATATTTAAATATATAACTATATATTCTTTATTTTTCTCTGTAATTGGACAATTGTCTCTCAGCAAAATAAACATTTATTATTATTATTACTATTTCATTATTTTAGAAAAGACGAAACCATTTCTTACGTGACTTATCAATTGGAACACTATTACAATAAACTTCCAGAAGCATTCCTAAGCTTAAGCTGTACTTTTCTTCCAATTAAAACAAAATAACTAAAACCTCTCGCGAATGCTTACTTTTTTATGAAAGATATATAAAGTGAAACATTTGATTAGACAGAATCAATCGAAATCAGCTGTCATTATAAAACATTCACAATGCATAGAACTAGCTAATTTTTACTCCTAATAAAAAATAAAATTTCAGGTATATTTTAAACGACCTTAGGTTCTTAAAAATATAAAATTAATAAAATAATGAATAAATAAATTGATGTAATGTTGGTGTTTTGGTTAGATGTTAAGATTCAGAGGGATACAGAATTGGCTACTTACATCAGAAAAGAGCAAGCGTTAAAATATACTTTATTAAAAAACATATTGTCTTAAGGTTATAAATAAAAGCCCGGTTTTTCGCTTTTCACAAGTAATGGGAAAGTTTTAGTGGTAAAAGCATATTATGAAGCACGTAATTAAATGTTTTAGCAACGAAAAAGTAGACCATCGTTTACGATTTATAATTACATCCCTCTGTATTTTTTCTATTCCGGGATTAACAAGTAATTATCATGTACATATACTGCGCTTCCCATTATAAATTAAAATATTTCAATGCGTTGTTAGGTACTTGATACAAAATGTAATGAACTTTATATACTAATAAATTATTAGTTAATTTTCTACGACGGCCTAAAGGACTGTAATACACTTTTTATACCATTTTATATCCTATTTAGTTAATTAAATCATCTTTTTAGGGCGGATTTAAGGATTTAGTTGAGACTACAACATGCTTTTAAGATTAATAATAAGTAAATATAAATTACTGAGCAAATCTAAAGAGTGTGATTACTTTCAATAACTAAACGAATAATAAAAAAACAGTTTAAATAATATATTAATATTAATAATAATCTTACCATTAAATATATCAGAAACGTTCCAACTATTATTTAATAATTTAAATTTAAATATATATTACCAGAATGTTAGAGGCTTAAAAACTAAGACAACATTATTATATAATAATTTAAACACTGAATCACATGATATTGTTGCATTTACCGAAACTTGGTTAGATTCAACTATTGATGATTGCGAAATATTGCCATTAAACTACAATATTATTCGCTCCGATAGGAAACAGTTAAAAGGGGGAGGCGCATTACTAGCACTAACAGATAAATTTAGTTTTATCGATTTAAAATTAGTTTCACCAGTGCAATCAATTGACTTAGTTGCTTGTCGTCTAAATCTTGAGAAACGTCTCTTATATATTGTATGTGTATATGTACCTCCTTGTACACCACGCGACGATTATTATACATTACTGGATTTTATTGGTGTGAATGTTGATACCAATCATTTAATTCTATTAGGCGATTTTAATATACCTGAATTCAAAATGAGTTTGCAGTACCCTACCACGACAGCGCTTACAATAATATCACTCAAAAGTTTTCTTGACTCATTTGAGTTAAAACAGTGCAACAAAATAACTAATAACATTGATAGAATTTTGGACTTAGTTATTGCCAGTGACAAGTTTAAAATTGGTGTAATAAGAAGTGTCAACTCACTTATCAATGTTGATATATACCATCCGCCGTTGGAGATAGTCATTAATTGGGTTGGCAATAGATTGCCTAACTTCGTCCTTCCGGAAAACAACTTGAAATATAATTTTCGTAATGCTGATCTTCGATAACTTTACCAAGACCTTTGCGACATTAATTGGGATTTATGTTGACCTATCTAAGGCTTTCGACCGCATGTCACGTGATGTTTTATTCAGTCACTTGACCTACAACATAATATAATTAAGGTTATTAGATCATATTTAACAGATCGTCCACAGCGTGTTGTTGTTAGGGGTCATACATCAAATAGTTATACCCGAAAATTGGTGTACCGCAAGGGTCATATCTGGGCCCTTTGTTATTTGTACTATTCGTCAATGACGTGGTTGATGTAGTTGGTTGCAACATATTACTATATGCAGATGATATAAAAATCTACAAAACTATTCAGTACGAAGATGATTGCAATGTTCTGCAAGCTGACCTAATCAAGTTAAGTCAATGGTGTACAAATAATGAACTTTCTCTTAATTCAGATAAATGTTCTGTGGTATCCTACACGAGAAACATCTCAACTGTGACGTTTGATTATGCAGTCAATGATAGGTTTCTTGGTCGAACAAGTGGTATTACTGATTTGGGCGTTTTCTTTGACCAAAAATTAACATTTAATTTTCATGTTATGAACACAGCCACTAAATGTAATAAACAACTTGGATTTATTATAAGAATGACGAGAGATTTTAAATACCGAAAAACATTAATAGTGCTGTTTAAATCATTAATACTAAGTAAACTTCTTTTCTGTGCTACTATATGGAGACCTCATACTCAACATTGTATAAAATATATCGAGTCTGTACAAAAAAGATTTCTGAAATATTTATATTTTAGAGATCATGGTGTATATCCTTATCAGGATATCCTTATCAGGGTTACCCATATAATAATTTACATATGGAATATAACGGGTGTCCAACAATTATTGCAGTCCCGGGTGGCGTTGGAATAAAAAACGTAGGTCGATTCTTACATGTTGCAAATAAATGAACTGACATTTTTATTGCACATTTAGGTTATGTTTGACAATTAACATGAAAGAATTGACCTACGTTTTTGATTCCAACGCCACCCGGGACTGCAATAATTGTTGGACACCCGTTAGTATGCTTTCAGTAGCAAGTCAACACCATGTAGTAAATGTAACTACCCTATATAAATTAATGCATAATTATTTGGACGTGGCTATCTTATCACATCAATTGTCCCATCGTGTGCCAACATGTAATAATAGACATTCACTAACATTTTTATACGGGACACCACGTTCAAATTATTATGCAAATTCACCTATTGTAAAAATGATTCGTGCTTATCATCAAATTCAATATACTGTTGATATCTATGCATCGTTTAAAGAATTTAAGTCGAAAGCCTTGGAATGTATAATTACTCTCAGATAGGATTTAATTAGCTTTTATTTACATTTTGTTTGTATTTTTATTGATTTTGTACAGTTAAATTACTTACTTTTCTCTCACTCAAATATGTTATATTTCGTTTTTATATTTTCTATGAATATTCCTGTTGTAAGACTTATGTAATGTATGTTATGTATGGTCTGTTGGGAATAAATGTATATTATTATTATTACTTTCCCTATACACGTAGTATATAGGGGGAGTATTGTTTTCGTGATTTTTTTTTCAAAAATTTTTTTTGCGGAAATATCCGTTTTGGGCCCCCCTGAGTTCATTGCACTAATTTCTGGAAAAAAAATTTGTGTGTCTGTGTGTCTGTGTGTCTGTCGGTGGGCGCTGTATCTCAAAAACGAAACATCCGATTGAGATGAAACTGTAAACTTAAGGTTTTATCGTTAAAAACTGGAACTGAAAAGCTTTTGGTGAACATTCATAGACCGGAAGTGGATGATTACTCGAGGCGTTTTTTTGTTTTTTGGTAATATTTTTCTAAATATGAAAAAATTTAAAAAACGGTTCAAACAAAAGTTAAAGGAGATAATAAACTGAACAAGTTTTATTTGAACATTTTTTTCATAAAATTCTTAACTTTCAAGAAAAAAAATAAAAATTGAAAATTTTGATATTTTTTGCTAATTGCTATTAAACCATTGAAATAACATGAAATTTATATAACAAATAATTGTAGAGAATTTAAAACTGAACAAATTATTAAGAATAAACTTTTTACGTAAACCTCATAGTTTTCGAGAAAAATATAGGGAAAGTACTATGATGGCCTCATCACCATTTTTTAGTTTATCTTAATGCCATTATTTCTAGAAGCTCGAAATGTTAAGTTAGATGGTGTGGGAATTAGATTTAACAAATACTAGTTCAACACTTTTAATTACAGTCATTACAACAAACAAAGGACTTTTGAAAGCACACAGTCATCTAATCGTGTTTATTTTTTGAACCAGGTCAGTCCTTAAATCCTTAAATGTTTAATTAATATATATTTCGTATGTCGTGATATAATGTCTTTCGATATTGTAACCTTTTTGGTATTTTCCTGTGAGGAATCATAAATAAGATAAATACTATTGTATGAATCTTTATGCAGTGATTCTGAGGGTGGGCATTTAATAGCAATAAGTTGTATAATAACTTTGTAAACAGACATTTATTAGATATTACCTGTTAAGGTTAACTGAGGAAAATCTACCCATGATACTATTGTCAAAATTTCTAATAGTTTATAGGATTCTCTAGTTAATACCATTGACCACGAAATACTATTACAGAACCTTGAAGATTAGATTAGAATTAGAATTTATTTGTTCATTATACATTTTGTTAGTTAAAATGGTAAAATTGCGATAAAACCATAAAAACATAACATAATACATAATATAATATAATAATTGGCAAACATTTCAAAGTAAATTAGTTATAAGATGGCTTTTATTCTTGGCTCTATGTAATAATGTAGTTTTTAAACTCAGTTATGCTACAAAAATATGCTGCATAATAACAATTTTAGTTTTATCTTAATTTTACTTTATTTAATGTTGACTAATATTACGGAAGTCGGTTAAAAAGATAGATTCCGGATTAAAGTGGTAAAATTTCAAACAATAGGTGAGTATGTTTAATTCTCACAATTTTTGATTTGTTTTGTGTCGATTACTCATGAATATCGTAATGTTTTTGGAAAGTTGAATTATTAAAATGTATGTAGCACAAAATTTTAAACGAAACCCGTATTTACGGCCCGTCTTGATAACAATTAGTTGCGTATTGCTTTTTCTCGAAAATTATTAAGCCATTGAGAATCCTAGATAGATTTTTATATAATAGCTGCAGGTGGACTCTACCCGTTTGTTTAACTAAGTAATTTAAGTTCTTTACGCAATCGCAAAAATCTTGAAAATCAGCTTAAAACTTTATTATATTTAGAGACTTATTAACAGGGATCCTAATTTTGTTCTTTGGAAATGCTACGTTAAAGCACCAATTGCAAAGATCGTGAAAGTAATCGAATAAAACATTAATGTCAGTATCGTTAGACCAAATAGGAAATAAATTTCTTTTGTTAAAAATATATCTAAATTATTTTACGTTTGATTCTGAGAATTGTCGTTTGTTTGCGTAAGTATTCGAATTCTTATGTGATTTTAGTGTTAATTTTATAGTTACAGACTATGCATAATGGTCAGGGAGACCAGGATCAAAATTACGTTTAGTTTGTACTATGTTCATATTATTTATTAATATATCATATAATCAATTGAAGTTTTAGAAAAGTCATCTAAATTAGGAGATTTTTGAATTCTTGTGGCATCATTTATTAATAAATGCAGATTATAAGCATTTATTAAATATCTAACAGAATTGAAACTTTGTTGGTCTTTAAGTCGTCATAATATCTAAAAGCTGATTGTATTGATTGAAAAACAACATAATTATTTCATTCTCTGCACTCGGGGGTCTATAATTACAGATTATACAAATTGTTCTATTAATCGATATCCCACAACACTCAATAACGCCTTCAGCCAATAAATTATTTAAAATTGCTAACGGTTTACTAATTTCCAATAAGTAATGTTTTACTAATATAGTCGAGGTTTCATGAAAATCGATTTTTTTCTGTAAAAATTAGCAAGCAAAACATAACCATCTAGTTTAGATGCTTGCAAGTTGAGCCTCTTTCAACCAGGTTTTAGATAAACACAAGATATTAAAATTATTTTGATCACATAATTCAATTTCATTGAAACTGAATAACAGTTATTAGTTGTTAGCTTGAAATAACTGCACTTTAATTCCTTCTAATCAAAAGTTTTCATTATGGATTCGGCTTCAGTTTTCGTAACGGATATTTTAAAACTTGATAAATGATAATCTCTGTTATTTAATTTATTTACGTGGAACTGCTTTCGTGGGAATTTCTTCTTTAGCTATTGAAGGGCATCTTCTTCGGTTGTATTTAATTGAAGACTAGACAAATGTAGAACAGTCATTGGAGCTGCTGCTGTAATTTCATTTTTATCAGGTTTCTTTTTACACGTTATGTAGTAGCATCGGCTGTCAATTTTCGGAATTTGTTTTATTTCGGAGCGTTGCAAGGGATTTTTTTCGGTGCAAATATTTATGATTTTTG
The DNA here is from genome assembly GCA_963969525.1 of Ontholestes murinus. NCBI lineage: Eukaryota > Metazoa > Arthropoda > Insecta > Coleoptera > Staphylinidae > Ontholestes > Ontholestes murinus. Next base: position 40,540,323 of record OZ018397.1, on the reverse strand, counting down.
GGTATATATGTAATTATATTATCGGGGATCTGTCCTTGTATCAATTTGATAGGCGATTAATTCAATTGTGAGTGAGTCATGGAATTTAAAATCTCATCAATACATGGATTTTAAATAAAAGTAAAGAGTGTCTGTCGTTCATTTCCAAAACTAATTTATGTAGTAACATATTTTTATTTACAAGATGTTCGTTATTCTTCATTAAATTATCAATGATTATTGAATTCCCATTTGGATTTAGATCTACCACTGTACCAATCGATTAATTGGACGTATTGGACGTATCATCCGTGTTAGAATGGATCGATAGGTCCACAACACAATATTCGATTATCATTGATTATAGTAATATCGGTATAGTATTTTATACACCCTCAATGCATTATAACACACTTTAGTTCAGATACAGGCATACTATTGCACTTTTTGAACTTTTTAGGAGCAGCACACGCGCACGTCTGACTCAGAAACGATCTTGTTTGCTTTTTCTATGAGACACATTCATCTGAAATTATTTCAAAGTTACCCAGGAGATCGAGAGCAATATGTAAAAATAAGTAATATTTTCATTAAAAACAAAAACATTATCTATGGTATCCCTCTAGGTACAATCATGGGACCATTTGTATTTTTTATCTATAAAATCTGGAACATGCTATTTATATGTTCCAGATTTCAAAAAAAAGTGAATTTTGAAGACGATGCTGTTATATTTTGCAGAGGAAGATTTAAAGAGGTTATTAAATATCGAAAACCGTCTCAATATCCACAAAAGTATTGATTTTAAAACCAATCAGTACAATAATATTGTTAATGTTAACTTACTACCATAGACTTATAAAATATTTATATTTATTGTTAAATGTATTGCTAGAGTTAGGTAGATGTAGTTATATTGTATAAGTGTATTATTCGTAATATCACACACAAATGCTTGAATTTTAGTTATTATATTGATTAAATATATTTTATTTGTAATTTGATGACTAGTCATTAAGAAAGTCTTCATGGAGCAACTGACACCAGAAGAATAGAGGGTGAGAATTGAAGAACACATATTTTGTGAATTCAAGCCTTTCCATATGCGATCAAAATTTAGATTACTATTGTTATTAAGTATAATATTAGAATCTTTTTGTAAGCATGTTGGATAAAATAAATAATACCTAAATAAGTAATTTACATTTTGAGTAATACAATATGATTAATTAAAATATTAATAACAAAATATTTGTATTTCTACCCTATTCAATATCATTTTCTATTAGACGGCCATATATAAAAAAATGTTCATTATCTAATTAACAATAAGTGGTTTATTTTCAAATTTTTATTTAACTCATTACAATTGTTTCGCCACACTGTGTCTTCTTCAGGTGAAGAATATACATTAATGTTCATTTTTAACAGACAATAATTATACTTTTAATTAACCGTATACTCTAAATAACCCCTTTTGCCAGGATTTGTTTAAATCCCATTAAGAGATCTAGCAAAACAGATGGAACGAATCATAATTAGGAAACTTTGCTTTTAAATCTAGACACTGAATAAAACTCTTATTTTTTTGGTAAAAAAACATACGAAAGTGTTTTATTCAGTGCCTATATTATGGATTGCCACGTAGTAACCATTATTATGCTTTTAAATCTGTTAAAAAAATTTTAAAAAATGTTTCGCTTAGATTATAAATTAATTAACAGCCTAGCTTATAACTAAATCTACGATTATCATTTTACCAGATTTTTAATTATAAAATAATCGATATTATAACTACGATCAGATGCTGCACAAAATATGCTTAGTTATTAAATAAATTAAAAAAATAATTTTGTACAATTAGTTTCTAAATTCTATGATTGATACTTACTTTGCTACACTCTTGATGAAACATATAACTCACTGGATAGGAATTCGGAATAATACACAAAACAAGTGTATTATTACTAATTCCTATCTAAATTCTAATTTAAATGAAATATTGAATCAAACACCTATTGGCATTTCTACTTTGATCAGGGTGATCAAAAGTTCTCTAAATAATTTTGGTAAATTGACGTTTATAAAACTTTATCTAAACTCTTAGAAGTTAAATCTTATAAAGTAGATATGTTGTATTACAGTTCAAGTCGATAGACTTAATAGATACTGTTGTACACTGGTCTTCTTTTGGAATGTTTTTTATGGTTACATTTTCTCCTTTCTGATTCCCTGCAACTTTTCTTTTCATGAATCTGATATCACATTGGCTAGCATATCAAAATTGCTTTTGCCCCCAAAACATGCTTTACAGCTAACTATTCTAGAGGTGACAAAATCGATTTGGGTGTTAAGTCATTTTTATTTTTAACTACCTTCAGCCCAATCTAATCTAAATACCATTTGACAGGAACTACTTCAAGGAGATGTATCGCCGTGTTTTACTCAATAACTTCAAAAAAGTAAAAAACACAAGCCCATAAAAAGTTATGTGCTGTGTACGGGAAAGATTGCTTAACGGACGCCAGTGTTTAAGTAATTTAAATGCCAAAGATCAGCCAAGTTCAGGGAGACCTGGTAAAGCCGAAGACGATAGAATAAAGGTGAAGCAATCTCAAGAGATAGAAATATTACATTTTTAAGATTGTGGAAAGACATTTACACAAGCTGGTATATGTTAGTTAACTCAATATTCTGGTTCCACATGTACTCAAAGAAATGCATTTAACAAAGCGCTTAAACGCATGTGACAAGCTCTTGAAAAACAACAAAAATGGTCTATTTCTCAAACGTATAGACACTGGCGATGAGAAATGGATAGTTAACGGCAACATCTTTCGAAAACGAGCATGATGCAAACATGGCAAATAAGCTTTAACCACTTTTTAAGCAAAAATAAATCAAAAGAAGGTTACCCTTTTATTTAGATAGGATTACATTTTAAGCTACTACCACAAAACCAAAACATCAATATGGCTGTGTACTATCATCAATTATCCAAATTTAATGAAGCCAGCAACGAAAAACGGTTAGAATTGGCAAATAGTAAATTTCATTCATCATGACGACATGAGACCACACATTAGTTTAGTGACCCGCAAGAAGTTGCTGGAGCTTGGAAAGGATTTTATGAACCATCCACTATGCTCACCATACCTTGCACCCTCTGACTACTGCATGAGGTTGCCCCAAAAATGACAAAAGATCATTGAGAAAAATGATCAATTCATAACTGAATAAAATAAATTCTTTCTATAAAATCGCCTTTGGTTATTATATAACCATAATTTTAGAATATTTAGAAATTTAGAAAAACCTTTTTACGTGTCTGTAGTATATATGTACAAATGGTAAATTTTTCTAAAATATTGTTTGAAACTATCTTTGTTTTATCTTTATCTCAAAAGAATATTTTTTGCATTGAATGAAAATTTCAATGTACGCTATTATTAAGCTAATAAATTTCTAAAAAAAATTTACTATCACCTTTAAAGTGATGAATTTTGTAATAATTAAAGTTTTTAATTCCAGGTAAATTAATTCATTCGAAAGGTTAAAGTACATGCATCTATTTTTTCAATTACTATTTTAACTGGATTATTTTAGAATTTTCAACCAATGTAAATAAATTTCATTTAGGAAGTAATATTGTGGAGGTTCTGCTGAAGACCTTTATATACGCTATACTTGTTGCTAAGCTCTGAATAATTAAAATTAGTCTCTATGTTAACTAGTAAAACAATGGAAGATATTCTCTTTTACCGAATATATTTAATTTCATTTTTACTTCAATCTAAAACCGTTACAATTTATGATCTTAAATCCTTTCAATACTTTTTTTATACAGAATTTATTAAAATTTAAGTTTATAACGCAAATTTCTAGATTTTCTTGAGCTGGCCTTTTTGTTAAAGAAGAATATTTTTTTTTAAGAAAGTCGATCGTTATGTCTAATTATAGTACTGTTTCGAGTAAACTGCAAATACTGACTAAAAAAAAAAGTTTCTCTTAATAATTTTGAATACATTTCGCTTATCTTTGTTACAACTTAAAAGTTAGGAATTTACGAAAAATATTAAATATCAGAGCATTTAAATAATTAGTTAATTCGAGGAAATGTTTTGAAATGACTGTGTAACCCAAAAAATCTATGTACCTTTTCAGTTGTATCCTTTGGCTTGATTTTTTGAGAATATTCTCAGTAAACTATACATATTTTATTTGTTTGCAATTGATACGATTAGGTCACTTAATTCAGAAATTATTATTCATGTCAACAGCAGTCATGTACAGATTTCGACTTATTTTGGATCTTGTCAGGGTAGCGCAATTGTAGACAAGGAAACAGATTTTAGTTTTTTAACACTCCGGGTGAACCATCAATCAACATAAATTGGAAGAAAAAACATATTTATTTGTTTTAACAGAGACATTTCACCAGAAACTGGAATTTTTCAAACTACAAACCGTGTCATATAGGAATTACTTTTAACAAATCCCAATTAGGAACCGAAACAACACATTAACCAACATTATTTACAAAATAAAACTGCACCATCACGATAAATACCAAAGAATATTTATGCACTACATCAAAATAAAAATATAACACATTATTTAAAGGCGCTATCAATTATATCTCATGATGAATATATACATTTACGAGCCGCTATAAGCATATGATATCTGATGACTTTCGCAGATTTATTTCCGCACATGCGTACACACCGCGGCTGCAGGAATTCAAATGTGGCATTAAATTTCGGGAGATCGGCCAAATAGATTTCCGGCGATACGCTCCTCAAGCTCCGCCATATACACGTTTATTTATTTTTTCTCCTTTTTGTTTTATTTTATGTTTACCATTGAGGCTGCACGTTTCACAGTAATGAGGTCGATCCTCGAAAGGAGCCCGCGCTCGATTGCCCACATTCAAAGGGCCGGGAGAACCTGACTCTGTCTAATTGACATTGAATAAACTGTATAATAGAATAAAAGGTCACATTTAAATGCAAATGTTTTTGTTTCCGGATTCGTTTTCATTGTGACCCAGCTAGATACAAAAAATAATTCCATAATTTAAAAGTTTGGTACATATATTCAATTTAAACTTTTCTCAATGTTAATACCGTAATTCGACTCAACCATAAATAATGCAAGGTTGCACATTTCTTGAGTTAAATAAGTAAGTAAGTAATATATTTGGTGTTGAAACAATCAGAGTTTTGTTTCTGCCAATGTTATCTTACTTTTTTCGATGAAATATTGAAAATATGTAAATTCCTGTCTGATAAATCGCACACAACGGCTAAGAGTGGATGATGATTTTTCTACACCAATAGTGTCCAAATATGGTGTGCCGCAAGGGTCGATCTTGGGTCCGCTGCTAGTATTTTATTTTGCCCTGCTAAGTTAGTGAAATCGATTCAAGCAGACATGAATATTACTGTGGTTAACTACAAAGTCAACTTTATCAACTGTGTCAAAAACATAAGCATTTATCTTGACACCAATCTAAAATTCTTTAACCAAGAAGCAAAAATAGTACAAAATATCAGATGGCGATTAATTTTCACCGGCCGCGACCTTGTCCGTACAAAATAATACATATAAAATCTAATTTCGTCAAGATGTAAATATTTGCCGGCGATTTGCAATGTTTCGTTCCGTGCCGTTTTCTTTTTTCCCGAATTTATGCGCATATTTACGTAATTAGCGCGGTCTCGGTTTCGAACGGTGTTATTCCATGGCGGTATTTATTTACACTTCCGAGTCATTAAATTAGTTGCAGGTGCCGAGAACTGCAACAAACTGCGGATTATGTTTGAGCTTCCTTATTTTTAGTAGCTTTTATTAGAGTTCCGTGATAAATATAGTGGTGGACGATTTGGCTCGCGCAGTTTTTGCAATAATAAATATTTCTTTCTCAATGTGGATTTATTTTAAATAGTCACATCTGAAAATATTTATATAGAACAAATAGAATTTTCTAATTCGAAACTATTAGAAAATTACATATATTTTTCTACAATGATATTTTATTATAAAATCAATAATATGTAATTAAAAAAATATTTTCTCAATGAATCATAGATTTAAGATACATATTTGACCTATAGAAATATATTCATCAACTAACACCGAAACACAAAATCGGCTATCATGTGCAGCAAAATTATTAATCGATCATTTAAAAGTATATTCCACAGGGTCGGTTATATGTAGAACTTTTTTTATGCAAAAATTAAATAAATATTTATCTAAAAACTTCAACTTATATTGCCGAACAAGCAAAATCCGATAAAGATTTTTAGATAGTTGAGATAGAAAAACGTACCGATAGTCCTAACAAACGCGACGATGCTCAACCAAAAATCCACCATACTTATCATAGACATCTATTTACCTGCATCATCCATTCTAATCCCTCTAGTAAAATCATCTCTATCAATTGAACCCCTCCAATTACAATTACGAAGAAAGAAAGTAATAATAACATTTAGACATATTCGCCATGCCTAAAAATAATTACCGTTGCGTGCGGCATTTCGAAAGTTTTGAAATATCGGCGCACGTGCCGCATGTCATCTCATTTGAATATCTGCCAGAATGAAGACAACCGCAACATTAATTAGGCTTAAACTGTGAATGAAAAAGCATAACTAAGTAAATAAAATTCGCGAAACGTGCCCATTTTTTTTTATTCGTGCGAAATAACAAGATGAGATAAATATAAACGTATAACACATAAATCTGATGTAATGGAACGTTTACTGTGAATATATGAATATTCAACCTAAAGAACATGTCCCACTAGAACAAATCACTTATTTAAACAACTACTTTACTGGCAAATGCCGCCGCTGATGAATATTAAATTAGTTTAAGTGTATTTGCATATTATAAATAGTGCCTATAAATAGGATATACGCAAAGTGTTTTATAGTCTTATTAAAATTTATTTTTGTAATGTGTTTTGTAGTTATTAGTTTTAGTCTGGAAAATTCTTAATTTATATATTTAACAAACATATATTTTAAATAAGTGAAGTTATTTGCGATATATAAAGTGTACACCTGGAAAATAAATAATTGATTGAGATAAGTCAAACTTACGCTATGCAAATGAGTAAATAATTGAGATAAGTCGGGAGTAAGATAAACCAATGAATAATATATTAGGAATTAGTTAAGAAAACGTTTATTCAAAACTTTATAAAATATATTAATATATTAGCTATTTTAGATGCTTTATTAATCAGCTATGTATTAAAAATATGTGAATTGAGAATGAAAATTGCAATGTATTTATTACAGAAATTGCCGGCAATTTTTCAACCTCACTCCGGTGCACCGAAAGTCAATTTTTCCACCCATTAAATGTAATTGATTAATAGAACTCGTAGCCTTTAACCGGTGACAGGTAACGTATGTTTTTGATTAAATTCAAGGCACCTCGAATGGGCCCATTATTTCAGAGAGACAATCCAATTTCTCGTTTAAAATCGACGGTTTAATGAGATTTCTTGTGCGTCTATCAGCATTACATTTCGAATTAAATATATTGCCTTAATTATTTTTACCTATTGCCCTGACAATCGTAATAATACAGAAGAATGCGGTTATGATAATCTAGTGTATTGATGAAATTAGTCACACTTAATAATTGTATAGATAATTTGAAATATTATAGTACATATAATGATAGTAGTTAAATTTGATGACTTAACTTATGTTAACCACTATTACCCATGAGCATAATTAAATTATGTAAAAAAATAATCGCACGGAAATATTGACGGCTTAATTCCATTTTTTGGTCAAAATATTTTTTTTATGTCAATGTAAACAATACATGCTCATGAACATCAAAACATTCTGAGTAAACCTACTTATAAAAAGTCAAACTTTACGATGGGAACGTCGGTTGTCAGATGGCAGCACCTGGATCGAATATTTCCTATGTATATTAGGCAACCCACGTAACACTCGAATGCGTTATATAGATATAGTATTTTTTGAAGGCATCGCATTGCCTGGCCGCAATTGTCATTATCTCCATTTCGTGCCTCCTAAAATTCAATAGGCTTCTAATTTGTTCTTTTGGTACAGCACTACACCTCAGAACTTGTTATCCATATTGTTTAACTCATCCAGATTATATCTAAGAATGACAAATTCAGGAGAGCAACAAGAACTGTAAGCAATGATGTGATGTTCATCATCATGTTTTGATATTATTGTTCGGCTTATAGTACGAAAACATGAAAACCTAGACATTGCCATCGGCCATTACAGTTCTCATTACTCGTTGGTTATACATCATATGTTATCTGTCATTTGTCATTTAACATCTATCACTTGTCATTTGTTATCTGTCATCTGTTATTTGGCATCTATCATGTGCCATCTGTGAGTTGTTGTAAGAGGACATATTTTTTACTAATAAATTAAACATCTGTTTACTTTTTACTCGTTAGCCATTTGCAATATGTCATATTTTATCTCTCATTCATTATCTGTCGTTTAAGCTGTCGCAATTGTCATCTAGAAGCTGTCACAAGTGACACATATTTTTTTTCATAATATTTACTGCCATCTATTATTTATCAATTGTCATTAGTTGTTGGTCATTTGTCGATTGTCATGTGTCACTTATCACTTGTTATTTGTCATCTGTCATATGTCATTAATGACCTACCTTAAGTGGCATACCTTTTTCTAATAAATTCACGTATATATGTATTATCTATTAGTTGTCGATTGTCATTAGCTATTAGTCATTTGTCATATGTCATTTCTCATCTGCCATTTATGATCTACTATTTGTTATCTATAAGCTGTCCGAACTGACATATTTTTTTCCATAACATTCAATGTGTCTTCTATTATTTGTCAATTGTCATTTTTTGGTATTTATCATTTGTCATATATTACTTGTTACTTGTTACTTGTTATTTGTCATCTGCCATGTATCTTTAATGACCTACCCTAAGTGACATAATTTGTTTCTAATAAATTAACCATGTATTATGTATTAGTTGTCTAATTCTCATTAGTTATTGGTCATTTGTCATATGTCTTGTCATTTGTCATTTCTCATCTGTCTATCATTTGTCATTTGTTATCTACCATTTGTTATCTATGAGTTGTCCCAAGTGACACATATTTTTGTCCATAATTTTTACTACCTACTATTTGTAAATTGTCATTAGTTGTTGGTCATTTTTCATTTGTCATATGTCATCTGTCACTTATTATTTGTCGTATGTCTTGTCATTTGTCATTTTTCATCTGTCAATGTGAGTTGTTCCAAGTGACACATATTTTTTTCATAATATTCACTATCTGTCATCTATTATTTATCAATCGCCATTAGTTGTTGGTTACTTTTCATTTGTCATATGCATTTGTCACTTGTTATTTGCCGTCATGTGTCATTAATTACCTACATAATAAATTCACCATGTATTTTCTATTAGTTGTCAATTGTCATTACTTATTGGTTTTCATAATATTTACTGCCATCTATTATTTATCAATTGTCATTAGTTGTTGGTCATTTTTCATTTGTCATATGTCATCTGTCACTTATTATTTGTCATTTGTCGTATGTCTTGTCATTTGTCATTTCTTATCTGTCAATGTAAGCCAAGTGACCCATATTTTTTTCATAATATTCACTATATGTCATCTATTATTTATCAATCGGCATTAGTTGTTGGTCACTTTTCATTTGTCATATGCATTTATCACTTGTTATTTGCCGTCATGTGTCATTAATTACCTACCTAATAAATTCAACATGTACGTATGTTCTATTAGTTGTCCATTTTCATTACTTATTGGTGATTAATCATATGTCATTTGTTATATCTCATCTGTCATCTGACATTTTTCATTTGTCATTTGTCATATATCATTAGTTATTTATGAACTGTATGAAGTGATACATATTGTTTCCATAATATTCACTATCCGTCATTTACTATTTGTCAATTGTCATAACTTGTTGGCCATTTATCATTTGTCATATGTCATCTGTCACATTTAATTTGTCATTTGTCGTATGTCTTTTCATTTGTCATTTCTCATCTGTCAATTTGTCATTAATGAGTGAGCCGTCACAAGTGACACATATTTTTTTCATAATATGCACTATATGTCATCTATTATTTATCAATCTTCATTAGTTGTTTGTCACTTTTCATTTGTCATATGCATTTGTCACTTGTTATTTGCCGTCATGTGTCATTAATTACCTACATAATAAATTCACCATGTATTTTCTATTACTTGTCAATTGTCATTACTTATTGGTGATTTGTCATATATCATTTGTTATATCTCATCTGTCATTTTTCATTTGTCATCTGTCATCTATTATTAGGTATTTATGAAATGTACCAAGTAATACATATTGTTTCCATAATATTCACTATCTGTCATCTATTATTTATTAAATCGCTATTAGTTGTTAGTCACTTATCATTTGTTATGTGTCATCTGTCACTTGCTATGCTATGTGTCATTCATGAACTACCTTAAGTGACATTTTATTTTCTAATAACTCTTTTTCCATAATATTCACTATCTATCACCTATTTTTTGTCAATTGTTATTATTTGTTGGTCATTTTTCATTTGTTATATATCATCTGTCACTTGTTATTTGTCATCTTCCATGCGTCATTGATGGAGTAACCTAAGTGACATATTATATTCGCCGTGTGTTATCTATTAGTTTTCAATTGTCATCAGCTATTGATCAATGTACCAACTATAATCTATTATTTGTCAATACTTATTAGTCGTTAGCCATTTGTCATCTGTCATTTGTTATTTGTCATTTGCCAGCTAAATAACATATAATTTTCTCTAATAAATTTATCATCTACCATCTATTATTTGTCATTTGTATTTGTTATATGTCATGTATCATCTGTCATATGTCATTATGTCATATGTTAATACCATCTGTTATGCATCAGCTGTTCCAAATTAGATATAATTTTCTCTATAAAATTCACCCTCTACATTCTATTATTTGTCATTAATCGTTGATTATTTATTATTTGTTATATCTGATATCTGCCATATGTCATTTGCCATTTGTCAGCTACTATGTGATATCTATGAGCTTCCCCAAGTTACACATATTTTTTCCAAATAAATTTCCTACCAGTCAATCATTATTTATGAATTGTCATTAGTGGTTAGTCATTTGCATTTCTCATTTGCTACTTGTTATCTGCCATACGTAATTAATGAGCTACCCTAAGTGACATATTTTATTCTAATAAATTTACCATGAATTATCTATTTGTCAATTGTCATTACTTTTTGGTCATTTGTCATTTGTCATTTCTGATATGTTAATTGTCATTTACCATCTCTTACTTATGAGCTGTACCTATTGACACATACTTTTGTCTAATAAATTTACTAGCTCCCATCTATTATTTGTGAATTGTCATTTATAATAATAATATTTATTCACATATTCACATTACAACATACAATTACTATTAACTTAAAACTACATCTTATTTTGTTAATTATTTGTCATATATCATCTGTTATTTGTCATTTGACATTTATCACGTGTCATTTATGATCTGTTCCATCACGTGTCATTTATGATCTATTATGATATGGAATACATATTTTTTCTAATAAATGTACCATCTATAATGTATTATTTGTCAGTTGGCTATTTGTCTTATGTCATCTGTCATTTGTTATATGTCATCTGCCAACCAAGTGACCTATATTTTTCTCTAATAAATTTTCCGTCAATTATTTGTCAATTGTTATTATTTGTTGATCACTTCTATTTGTTATAGGTTATATGTCATTATGCCATCTGTCATATATCATCTATCAACTGTAGGTGAGACTTAATTTTCTCTATAAAATTTACCATCTACAACCTATTATTTGTCAATTGTCATTAATCGTTGGTGATTTATCATGTGGCATGTGTCATGTAGTATTTAATTAAATCATTTGTACGTGTACACTGTAAATGACTCCCGTTAATAAATGTATTATTATTATTACTATCTGTCATCTGCCATCTGTCATTTCCTATTTGTTATCTACGATATGCCGTCTATGTGCTGCCCTATAATATTGTCATTCGTTGGTCAATTATCATATGTCATCATTTGTTATCTGTTATGTGTAATTAATGAGCTACCCTAAGTGACATACTTTTGACTAATAAATTTATTATTTGTCAATTGTCATTACTTATTGCTTATTTGTCATTTATCATATGTCATTTCTCATTTCTGATCTGCTATCTGTTATCTATGAGCTGTACCAAGTATTACATCATTTTCTTCCTCATCATCTCGACAATTGATCAATTGTCATTAGTAGTTGATCATTTGTCATATATTACCTGTCATTTGATATCTATCTCGTATCATCTATAATCTGTTCCAAGTGACACATATATTTTTCAAATAAATGTACCATCTATAATCAATTATTTGTCAGTACCCAGTAGTCGTTGGCCATTTGTCAAACGTCATCTGTCATTTGTTATCTGTCATTTGCCAGACCAGTGACACATAATTTTCTTTAATAAATTTACCGTCTATTATTTGTCAATTGTCAATATTCGTTGATCATTTGATTTGACATATATGTATCATCTGTCATATATTGTTTGATTTGTGTGTAATGTGTGCGTTGTAAGGGCACTTAGTTGTGACGACTCGAAGAAAAGTAGAAATTGTTTGTTTATAGGATAATCAAACTAATGTTTACTTTACAACATTCTAACAGATAATACAATATTTACAAAAATGGTGATGTTTACTCAAGGCGTTTTTTTGGTTTTCTCAATATTTTTCTAAATATGAAAAATATTATAAAATCATTCAAACAAATGTTAAAGATAATAAGAAACTGAACAAGTTTTATTAAAACATGTTTTTCATAAAATTCTTAACTTTCGAGAGAAAAAAAAATATAAAAATTGAAGATTTTGACACTGTTTGCCAATTGCTAATAAGCTAGTGGAGTTACATAAAATTTGTATGACAATTAATTGTAGAGAATTCAAGTTAACAAATTATTAAGAATAACAATTTTGCGTAAACTTCATAGTTTTCGAATAAAATATAGGGAAAGTACTATTGGTAAACATCCAATGTTTACCAAAAGCTTTTCAGTTTCAGTTTTTAATGTCAAAACCTAAAGTTTCATCTTAATAGGACCATTCGTTTTTGAGATACACACACAGATAACACATTTTTTTTTCAGAAATTAGTAGAATGATCTCAGGGGATATATCCGTTAAAAAAATTTCACATAAACGAAAATGTAGAAGTGAAAGTTATCTCTCAGGGTGGGGTGTTAATTCGCATCCCTTATTTGTGGTCCTTATCAACGGGCCATGCAGATGTCGGATAATCGCGGGTAGACCAGCGCGAACGTTTTCTTCCCGGAAGGACACCATTTAGCCATCAATGCTGCTTCCAAATGCTGTTACAGGTATCCATTTATATATTTATTGCTTATATAAAGCATATTTTAGTCTTTAAATAGATATTTTCTGTGACATATGCTGTCACATATTTGATTATTTATTTACATTAATTTGGGACATATTTTCGTTAATATTATACAGCGACAGTTTTGAAATAACATTATAAACCCTATGCAAGGTAAGAAAATGCCAAAGAACTAAAGCAATGCGTAATTTAAACTAAATATAAGTTTTTTTTCTTATTTTACCAGATACTTTTTTACAGTTCCACAAAAAAATCTGTGCCAGTAGGTAGAGAATGGTTTCTTGCTAGTGTATTTTTGGTCATATAACTGAAGATTTATGATTAGAAAGATATTTGGCTTTATAGCAAATAACATGTTTTGACAAAGTAACTAAAGTTAGTGTAGATCACTTTCTATTCCAGCATATAGAGTGATTGGTTCTTGTTGGTGTATGTTTGGTCTTTGAACTGCTGAAGATTTATCAACTTTTGGATTTATTATTTAATAAATAATCTTTGGACTCGTACAAATTTATGACTTAGACGGTGTTTGCCTTTTTTATTCAATTTAACTGTTCACATTAGCAGTAATTTCTTGATCAGTTAAAAAAAAGTATGTATACGTCGTATTCTGTCCCAGCATCTGAAATAAAATCTACTAGTTGGTGTATTTTTGGTCTTTGGACTAAACAAGATTTATGATTTAAAATATGTCTGACTATATTATTCGATTCAAGCAAATAACAGCTAACATCAAATGTAATGTTTTGATCAGTTCGTGTAGGTCCTAATGTGTCCAGATGGAGTGATGGGTTCATGTTGGTGTATGTTTGGTCTTTGGATTTCAGAAGGTTTACAATTTAGAAGTTGTTTGGCTTTTTTATTGGACGCAACCAAGTCAGAATATTTAGTGATACGTTTCACCAAATTAACTACCTTTAATTCATGCGATGCTAAACTTATATTACGACATATAATATAGATTGCTGGATGAAAGCCATTATTATACCTGATTTTTTGCTAACCACAAGTGAGTCCCTTATCATCGAGAGTATCGTCATTAAGCTTAGAAGATCAGCAGGTAATGCATAAGTTTTTTTGTACATGTTTATACCATTAAAAAAAAACATTCTAGATTGCCAAAGCATCCGTTTGCAATTAATCGCTGATTTATTATTTAGCAACTCGATATCCATGGTTACAATATTTTCAGGCTTGAGCGATCCACAGGACTCCATTGAAGAAAAATTTGTTTGACTTGATTTCACAATTAAATGTACCTTTAGATTCACTGCATTCACTCTTGAAGAAAAATTTGTTTGACTTGATTTCACAATTAAATGTACCTTTAGATTCACTGCATTCACTCTTAGGTCATTCATTAGGTTTTGGAAACAGTGTATGCCTCATAATGTTATAAGGATAATACTCAAAACATATACTAGCAGTTGGATTCCATTTTCTGTGCTTGTTTCCAAAACATTTCTCATCATACGCACGCAGCTCAAGTTCCTGTCCTTTAAGTTATTTAATTATAATAATGTAGTCAGTCTCCCCTTTTAAGTGAACCATTATTATCATTTTTTTCGAGAGGAGAGAACAGATTTGGATTTGTGTTACAAATGTGTGTCTTTTTTGTAGTTTGGCTTTTGTATGGTCTTCATTAAAAGCAGCTGACCGGATTGAAATTGGATTGGAGCCTACTGTTGATCGTCTACTTTTTCTCTGTAGAATTGTCATTTCGATATTTTGAGGTAACAGGTAACACCATACGATTGCTAGAGTTCAAATCGCCGGTAGTTACATGTCGCCGGTAGTTACATGTTGGTCATCAGCACTTTTAATATCTAATAATGAGAGAAATCACTACACTGAGAGTCCCTGGGGTATTGCATTTGTTGGATGATGTCATCAGAAATTAGAAGGACTAGACGGATTCTGTGGGCTAGAAACTCATCACCTAATCCAGTGAAATTCGCTTCGAGTTTAACCGAATCTATAGTCATGGTTTGTGTTTTGGCTATCAACATACTGCTTATAGTAATAGTAACACTGAGGTTGGTGTCTTCAAAGTAAAATTTAACATTTTAGTCGGTTCAATCAGTCATTTGAAGAGTTTGTTGATTAAAAAGGCATATACTCAGAACAACAAACTTCTAATTACAATATTTAAGGCTATATTGTCTTATAGATAACAGGAGGTAATTAGCAGCGCAATAGTGAATGTAATCAAGAAAATAATTTAATATCTGTCATTTATCAATAGTCAATACTCCTATGTTAGTTATTCTTTCTTATTTCTCAGTTGATATTTGTCATTTGTCATGAGTTACCTGTAACTTATCGTAGAACATTTGTTGTCACGAGTCACTTGTCATGAAGCACTTGTTACCTGTCACTTGTCATTAATCATTTTTAGGTATAATTTACCACTTGTTAACTGTCACTTTTCACTTGTCATTTATCATTTGTGTTTTGCCATTTGTCATGAATGATTTCTAATTTGATAAATGTCACCTGACACTTGTCCTTTGATAATTTTCATTTGATATTTGTGATTTGTTCTTTATAATAACTTATTTTAGAAATATATCTTCTGCACACGTAATGTTAATTCGTGGATTTAAATCTCGAGTGTGGGTTTTTATATCTTCATAACGCCTCTTCCATTTGTAATCTGTCTGATATGAAAGATTTAAACGAATCGTACAGAAGATTTAGGTCTGTATTTTTACTATAATGATGAACTATTAAGACATCTGCATACGATAACAAAATCAGATCGAGTGCAAAATTTTTACTTACATTTTCACCATGCTATCATCAATATTAATAATAATAGGAACAACAACATGATTAAAGCGACATCTATTGTCTAAACTGTTGCACTAAATTTCCATAATTGAAAACTGTTAACAGTAATGTGAAAACTTTTAATTACTGTTTGCCTTTCAAGAACTGGTGATAATTAAAATATATATTACCTTAGAGGTGCCATCTATGGTAATATCTTGACTGACGGTTTACCAGCAGAATTAAATACTCCAAAGTAAAACGCATTTCCCTGTTTTCAATTTCGCTACAGTGATAAGATCTAAAATAGCTCGAAACCGGTCCGCGGTTGTTGTTGACAGGGAACAATATTTGATATTCCAAAAAGTTTAAAATCAGTCAGTGGCTGTTGTTAATAGGGTAATAATAATTGAATGTATTTTTTTTTATATCTGCTCGTTAAGCGGATTAAAGCAGGATTATTATATTTACCGAAAATTTTCACAGTTTTAAGGAGATTGATCTTTCTACAATTGGTACGATAATGTAAAATTTTATCATAGCGAATTTCAGGGAATCCATATTTACATTCTAACGCGTGGTTTGAATATATGCCCTAAAATGTTCTAATTATCTAGTTCATAAACTGCGACCAGTTTGTCCTACATAAGCATAATTGCATTCGAGATACGAAATTTCATAGACATCTGACTTCATTACGTGACCGATTTTAGCGGCCAATTTGTGTGACATTTAGTGATTAGAATTATACGCGATAGTAGAATTTATACTGTTAGATCTTTTGTATGTATTAAACTCAATTTTATTTTAACTTTAGATCAGAGTCAACTTTCTTTTACTAGAAAGTAACATTTTTGTTTTGCATCGGTGAATAGTTGTTTTAACTAATAACTTCTTATAAAAATGTAAGATAACTATTATTTTTTAATAATATATTTTAATATTTGATATTGCTAAAATAGTTAATTAATATTTAGTTTTATTTACGTGACATTGTAATTAATATTTACATATTGTTAGTATATGTCGTTAAATATAATCATACAATATGTAATTTAAACTTTTCTGCCAACAAAAAGGTGTTTAAAAGTTAGAAATAGTTTGAGAAACGCCAGCAAGCGTTTTAAATATTTAGTTTAAGTCGGTAATATCGACACGGGACCGCACATGAAGCTTTTACTCCGTACGTACGGATAGCCTTTAATAAATCATACTTCATTATATGATATGTTTTATTCGTTAAGCACACGTAAAATTGAATCCTCCGTATGAAATAAAAGCTCCACTTGGGGAGCCTTAAATTCGGCCGTAACATACATTACACGTCACCTGTTAAATCCCCCATTGTGTCATTAATCAATTACAGTTGCGGGATAAACGCATTGGAAAAGCGGGCCTCGAAATTCCTTTTATTTTTTTTGTAGCGGAAGAGGGGTAGATAAGACTGAAATATGGCGGCTCATTAGCAATATTGAAATCGATTCGAAAATTAACGTTCGGATGGTGCGAGTAGTAGTAAACTATTTTGGGGCACTGGCACGTAAGTATTTATAAACATGCGGTGTATTTCTGGGATCGAAATTAGAAATTTAAAGAGCATCGGCGCGAATAATGTTTACCTGGTTGTTTTGTGTCGGATTTTAGGCATAATAAATGTTAACAGCGGGCGGTATTCAAATGAGTGCGGCACGTGTACATTTCCATAGGGAGCACCGCACGCAATAGTTTAATATTTTTAGATAGTAAAATGTGTATGTTTTAATGCGTGCGTTAAATATAAATGCGCGTATTGCTAAATATTTATTTTCTAGGGCATACCGTTTTAAATCCACGATACATGATTCTAATTTCCTGTCTGGTGAACTTGGTGAGTCTGCATAGATCTTCGAGAGCGACGGGGATGGGTTTAGGCACCCTGGACGGTTCTAATTCGTAGACCACCTCCTCAATGGGACTATCAGATGGAGTGGCCATGTCTCGTTCAAAATATTCTCACTCAGCACATGTCGAATACAAAACGGCACACCATCGAAACCAGTCCGCGCGTTTCCATACAACGTTCAGCTGATCATTTGAAACGTATCATCTTCATGTACTAAACACACCTCTCCGCTACAAAACCATCCGGAATTTTGTGTCGACCACCGTATCCGTCACCGGGACGACCGGATGATCCCTTAAAACCACCCCCCTGGGTGCCAATCGCGGATTAAAGGCGGTTTTAATTAATGACTTATCCCAGAAGTGCGAGCAGGACGTGCACGAGTTTGCGAGCGGTTCCCGGATTCGACCCGGACTGGTCCTCTGATCCGAGCTGCAGGAACTGCCGACGACGGCGCAAACTCGCAGCCGCTCTGGCATGCTCGTTGCTTTCGCTGCTCGGAAAACGTGTATTCCGCATGCTATGCCCCCGTAAATCCCCCGAATGCACGTAAATTTCATAGCGAAAGACAGATCGTGAGATTGCCGCTCCCAAAACACGTCAAAAATAGACCCCCGAAACACAACGGAAACTAGTCCGGCCCCATCACCTTCACCCAATTAAACCCGCTTTCCAATTGATAAAACCCATCCCAGATACACAATTGTACACGCAATTACTACCCGTGAACAATACAAATATTAACACGCTCAAATACCCAGTTTTGCGTTACACACTTTTTTCCAATTAGTCGCCTCGCCGGCGACCAAATGAAAGGGGATGGAAATGGTAAATTAATATGTTAACTAGGAACTTGTTCGATTCCTATCGGCAGTTCCAGGAATTATGAATAAAATATCGCGTGCTATATAACGTTGCCATTATTGATGATGTTTATACATTAAAGGATAAATATTTTATACATCATGCAAAAATATAATACTACTTATAGATAATTATCTTATATACCATATACAGGGTGAGTTTTTTTCAATGTTCTCTATGGGGATCTCGGAAACTATAAGAGATAGAGAAACGGTTAAATGGGGAAAGAAGTGTAGATTTACGAGACGAATAAAATTCTACTTTCAAAGTTTTCAAAAAAGTCAAGGGTAACTAGATATTTTGAAAAAAGTAAAAAGTGTCAATTTTTTCAAATCAATATATCTCGGTTATTATAACAGATAGAAAAAAACTGTAAAGGACAAAGTTTTAGATAATTTTATGCAGATTAATAAAAAATAATCAGAAAATTTTTATCGCTATTATTTTCCGAGATATGACGCAAACTTACATTTTTTTAAATGGAAACCATAGTTGGCTGTGACCTCATTCAAAAGGTAATTTTTTTCTCTTTAATCCAATATGGCATATGACATAGTTATTTCTAAAAATGAGTGAGTTATAGTCATTTTAAATTTTATTATAAATAAAAAATGGGTAGCCATGAAAAAGATGAAAGTAAAACAATTGCAGTTGTTTATAATATCAGCAATATTGTAATCATTAGTTTTACAGAGATAAATCAAAATGAAACAACTGCATAAAGTAATTCTGTAATTATCAATATATTAACGGGAGAGAAATTTTAATATTAGAAAATATAGCCAAAGAGTCCACTATTAATACTATTGTGACATAAATTATATCTTTTTAAAATTGAATTTATGGTTTTTTGACTATTCTCATGTAAATTGAATTAAATGTTTCAATAACAACTAGTTTATGATCCTCCACAGATTGATATGATTTTTCATATAGTTTGTTTTTTACATAACCCCACAGAAAAAATTCTAAAACGCGCATATCAGGAGATCTAGGTGGCCCTGGGATTGGTTTATTTCTTCCCACTTATGAGTTAGGAAAAGCATCATTTAAATAATTTGTAAAGCCAACATGTTATTAGATGGAGCACCGTCATATTGGAATCATTTTAATCTTGCTTGTAATGATAAATTTAAACAATCGAACGTATCTTCAAATGTTTTCTGAAGAAATTGAAAGTAATCAGTTTCACTTAGTGAGCTCTAAAAAATATATGGACCGAGAATTATTAATCCAAACACACCATGGATTAAACCCAAATTTAATTTGTAGTTTTCTCTGTGAAACTTCTCGTGGATTCTCTTAAGTTCTTCTATGTTCATTGTGGCGATTAAAAATACCACAATTAGTGAATCGCGATTCATCGGTTCATAATATTTTTGTAAGAAACGTATTATCCTCTTGACAAATGGATTTATACCACATACAGAAGGCCATTTGATAATTACAAAATTATTATACTTATGCTGGTTTTCCATTTTTATTTAACTTTGTAGAACTAATAATTACAATATTGCTATTATTATAAACAACTGCAATTGTTTTACTTTCACCTTTTTCATGGCTACCCATTTTTTATTTATAATAAAATTTAAAATGACTATAACTCACTCATTTTTAGAAGTAACTATGTCGTATGCCATATTGGATTAAAGAGAAAAAAATTACCTTTTGAATGAGGTCACAGCCAACTATGGTTTCCATTTAAAAAAATGTAAGTTTGCGTCATATCTCGGAAAATAATGGCGATAAAAATTTTCTATTAAATTTTTTATTAGTCTGCATAAAATTATCTAAAACTTTGTCCTTTACAGTTTTTTTCTATCTGTTATAATAACCGAGATATATTGATTTGAAAAAATTGACACTTTTTACTTTTTTCAAAATATCTAGTTACCCTTGACTTTTTTGAAAACTTTGAAAGTGGAATTTTATTCGTCTCGGAAATCTACACTTCTTTCCCCATTTAACCGTTTCTCTATCTCTTATAGTTTCCGAGATCCCCATAGAGAACATCAAAAAAACTCACCCTGTATATATATATATATATATATATATATATATATATATATATAATAATAATAATAATAATATATATATATATAAATAATGTATATTATTGATTTTATTGAAAGTACGAATACTAAAATCTAAGTACAAGTAATTTTAAAATGCGTTATCAAACAAATCTGCAATATTAGTGTGATTAAGATAAAATCTAAAATTGTGAAATAACTTTAGATTTTGAATTCTTGAATGTTGTCGGCAAATTAATTAAAGGGATATTAGATTTTGAATTCTAAAACTCTAGAAAACCTTAGAAGTTAATAATTTTCAGGAATTGTTAAAGATTTTAGAAATCTATAAAAAATTAGTATTACTAAGACTTACAGACGACAAGGTTTTTTCTGAAATTTTTAACCATTTGGAATTATAACAAAGAATTATACCAAAAAATTCTAAGAAATCTAAAATTGTAGGAAAAAAATAAGATTCAAAATTAAAATTCCAGAAAGTCAAGTCTTAGACGTGTAGAAATAACTTGAAGAAACTTTCTTGAGAATTTATAAAACTTAGAAAGTTTAAAATTAAAAAAATAACTAAAAATTAATAAAAATTATGAACCATCAAAGAAATCTGAAATTATTGAGTTCCAAAAATATTGGAAATTTTAAATAAATGTAAAATTTTAGAATTTTTAGGGAATTTTAAACGTCTTAGAAGTCTTGAAAGACCAGAATTTTAGCAAACTACAATTAATAAGGATGTTATAACTTTGAGGATTTAATAAAAAGAATACTGTTTAGAAATTACTGGAGTTGAGAATTTCAAAAGTCTAGAAATTTTAAAAATATCTAGAGAAGTCTTTAAAATGTTCAAGTAAATAAAAACTTTCGGAATTATTGCAAAATCCGAAATTCTAAAAATAATTTTGATTATGAATTCTAAAACTCTAGAATTTCTTAGAATTTTAGATTTACAGACGTCAAAATGTTGAGAACATTTAATAATAGTATATTTACACCTTCAAGAAATTTGATATTATTAAGAATTATCCAAGTCGAAAATACCAGAAAATTCTGAATACTTGAAAAAAGTAAGAATTTTGGATTTCTTTACAATTGGACTTATTTTGAATTATGGAAATTGAGAATTGTGGAAACTTTAGAAACTTTGAGAAAAATTTAGAATGATTAGAATTTTAAAAATCCAAAATTTTCTTCAAACTTTAGAAAAAAAATTAATTGTTGTAATTGATTTAGAAATTCATAGAAATTTGGTTTTGTTGAGAATTATAGATAGACGTCAACATTTTTAGAACTAAAAAAACACAATTTTAACAAAATTCTTTAGAAATTTAAAATAGTAAGAAAATTAATTGTACAAATTAAAATTTCAGAAAGTTTCAGAAGTGCAGAGAACTTTAAAACTAGTAAGAATTTTTTAAATTCTATTGAATTGGCACCTCGTTAATGCCTCTTGATTTTTTATTTGGAATTTATTTAATAATTTTAGCAATTTTATCCTTACGGGTTCGAAAAACACAATATTGTTTGTGAATCGGCTCGAAAGAGTGCATCTATTTCAATTATTTACAATTTGGTTACATTTATTTTGAATATTTTGAGAGAAATGAGTTCCAAAGATGTTAGCTACTTCATTTATCTCTATTAATTTATTCTCGCCATGAAGAACTATATTTTATTCTTTCAATTTTGATTTGTATTTATCACGGTCAGCCATGTTCCATAAAAATTTTGTTTTATTGCTGGCATTATTAATTTTTGAAGCATAATATTTTTATTTCTCGATTTAATTATTTGTAAAAAAAATTCTTCAAATTTAGTAAAGAAATTGTAGAACAACAGCCGCGGAGCGATTTCAATCTAATAATACTTCTCTCAATTTTCAAAGGTTATAGAATTTCCGATAATTTTTTTATCCAGGTTTCAAGAATTTTTAAGATGTTCCAATCCAATTTTATAAAAATTTGTATAATCTCTTCTATTAGCCTTAAAAAAATAGGCAACAATTCTTGTTCCATTTTATTTTTTTAATTATTTCAAATTTAACCACCAATTTTCTTGATTGATATACATGATAAGAATTTCTGAGATTTTCAGTGATTTTTCTTCTATTTAAAAAAAACATTCTATATATTTTATTTTAACATAACCATATTCTTGTCTTATTTTATTTTTTAGTTTTATAACAATTTCTCTCTCTACATCTTTTCTTTAGATCAAGAATTTTTTAGGATTTACTCTTTTAAAGAAAGCTATTTTTTCAAATTCTAAGAATTTTAAAGAATTTTCTCTTCTAAATTTGGAGGTTTTTAGCAATTTAGGCGAATTGGAAAATCAGGCTCTTTGCAAAAACATAGTCGTTTTGCAATGAGCCCGGCGCATTACAAAATCATAAATATATTTTCAATTAGCCTGCTATTTTTTAGGCTTGTTGCAATAACATACCTCTAAGCTAGTTGAAAGGTCACAATAAATTACCCAATCAGCCTGGTTTCAGCCTGGCTTATTGCGATCAGCCTTACAGTAGTAAAACATAAGCAGCCGATATAACATCGAACACTACTTTGGTGTTACGCAAACGTAACACGTCCCGATTAAAAAAGTAGTAAAAACTCAGAAACACATTTCAAAACTATTGGCAACAAATTTTGTTTAAAATAAGGAATTAAGAGAAGAAACAAACGTTCAAACATATAAATTAATTGTGTAAGTTTAAATGTCAAGCAAAATTTATTTCATTTTCAATTTGAATAGTAAACTATTTTCCCAAAATAACCAATTACATTAAAAATTATACAGTTTTTTAAATACTAAAGAAATAAGTATTTTCACTGCTCAGCAAATAATTATGAAAAATATGGTTTCAATATTTAATTTTTATATTTTAACTGAATTTACAATTAAATATGATATTCAACCAAACATCACTATTGATGGTTTGAGTTTATTTATTTATTTATTTTCATCTTTCGTGTTCTTTCTTCGAAAATACATTTAAAATCAAATTAACTACCAAAGTATACATAAAATTTTGACCGATAGAAGCACGGGCGGAGTTCACAATGACAAATTATGTTAGCTTCTTTTTTTGTCCACATTTTAGGACGAACTTTTGGCAATTAATGTCAGCATGACAGATATATGTATAAATATACGTGAGATGTTTTTAAAAACAACATTTTATACACTATTACTACCAATATACAATTTGTTCAGACTATATTTAATTTACACTTAAAATAAAACAACTTTTAATCACTTTCTCCACAGTTTATTTGTATTTTACTAAATTTATATTTCGATTACGATGTAAAATATACATTAAGCAAAATATAAAACTGTGGGGAAAGTGATTACAAGTTATTTTATATTACATCATCTTCACGTAACTCATCAATCAAATCAACATTTTTTTTTTCTTTTAAACATGATTGCAAATGAATAAATTGATAAAATGTGGTTTTAATTCTCAACTCTACTTTTGTTTATTGTTTAATTATGAAATACTGTTACGTACATTTATCGTTGAAAGAGCGTGAATGCGGGATTTTTTTATTTCAAATATAGTTATGCAACTGCATTCAATTTTATTGTAAAAAAATGTATTAAATTGATAAAAAATAAAATTTATCATTTTTTTAGGTTAGAAAAGACGTAGAATATCTTGAATATTTGTGTAATTTTGAAAACGTGCGTTCATTTCTAGTTTCTTTCTAAAACGTTAATATCTTTTTAAAATACGAAATTAAAATATTTTTATATTCGAACTTTTACAAACGTTCGTTTAGTTTTAGGTTAGAAAAAACAAATGCTTTATTTTTATTTCAATTTAAGTTAAGAATTAGATAAGCATTCGTTTATAAGTTAAAAATAAAACATTTTGTTATTTTTTATGCCAGGAAAGTTTAAGAATAATTTGATTATTGTATTTGAAGGCATTATTAGAAATGTAGAAATAACAATAGCGTTATTTTTTACCTCTTTTTAGGTTAGAAATTACTGAAATCTTCAATTTTAACTTAGAAATTAAGCAATAGTCGGTATTTAGCTTAAATGTTTAGGTGTTTAATATTTGCATATTTATTTAAGAACGTCTTAAATGTTTGTGTATTTAAAATTACTATTGAAAAAATACATTTGCTTTTAGGGTGCGCCTCAGTTGTTAAGATTAGAAATTACGCAGCCTTGCCCTTTTCAGGTTGAAAATTATATATTTGTAAACTTTTAGGTTAGGAAATTTTAAATTATTGTATATTTGAAACTCTTTTTTAGACACGTACGTTCATTTTTAAAATTATAATTGCGTTATTTTATACTTGAGTTTACGTTTAGGTGAGGAAGAAATTACGTATACCTTTGTTTTATAGACTGACAATGAGACATTTATAAGTTTACAGGTTAGAAAAGTTAAAAATGAAACATAGGACATTTTTAAGTTAGGAAAGTTTAGCGCCATCTTGAATATTTGTTTAATCAATTCACTTTCATTCATTTTTAGGTTGAAAATTACAAATGCATCCCTTTCTCCTGAATTTAGAAATTAAAATTAGAAATTACGCAAGCCATTTAATTACAAATGAACGACTTTTCAGGTTAGGAATGTTTTGGAATTTTATATATTAGTAAATTCATTAAAAGGTATATTTTTAGGAGGGTGCATTTTTGGGTTTGAAATGGTTTTGACGAGCTTTTTCACTTCAGTTTAGTTAAAAATTCCAAATCCAAATAAAAATTCGATATTCAATTGCTTGCCTTGTTTTTGTAATAACTATAAAAAAATTGTCCATATTTTGATTTCTTTTGAGTATAATTTTCCAGGCATGGAGGAGATTTCCGATGACTCTGTTGTTTCAATGCACCGACTAGATTCGTAAAATTGTGTACTTCTGTAAGGCTTATTGCAATAAGCCTGGACCAAACCAGGCGATTTGTACAAATTATTGAGAGTTTATTGCTAATTGCAATCAGCCTAAAAAGTATCAGGCTAATTGCAAAATTCTGAATGATTTTCTAATTAGCCTGGCATGTTGCAAAAAGACGGTACACTTTGCATTAAGCCTGATTTTCCAATTCGCCTACGACATATATATATACAACATCTTTATTAACAAACAAATATACAAATAAACTAAATATGGGTATGATACAATGAATATTAGTGAGTTAATTTGTTTGTTAAATGGCTATCGACCAGCGGTCTTTTTGCCATTGTCGATATGTTACGTCAGTCTGTCTTTGAAGATGATGATGATGATTGATAATGTGATGCGATGAATTCAAATGAAGGGGTTTTGAATTTTGGGATCATGTTGGGATTTCTGCTCAAGCAGTAGAGGGAAAGGATGTGTCAGACATAGACGAAGAAACAATTGTGTGGGAGATGTGAATGTTATATGCAGGATTATTATTACGGTGATAGGGAATTAGAAGCTGGGATTTATGGGGATTGATTTTAATACGCCATTAGCTGCTGGAGGGAATGAAGAGCTTTAGGAACGATGGGTGCGTGGAAAATTACGGCTGCAAATTGAAGGAGATATTTAGAGGGATTGAAGTGAAGAGCATCGGGATTGTGATGTCGAAACAGAAGATGTTGTATAGTAGCGGAGATAGAAAGGAGTAAGTGTTGTTGATTTTGACTTTAAGGAATCTGTTTGAAAGGAATTGATTGATAATGGAAATAATATGGGTAGGATTTTTAAGAAGATAGCATTTGTACAACACATCTTGATGCCAGACAGAGTACTTTCCTTCAAGGTGCGTTGTTTGGATGTTTGAGGTAAGGAATGTAAGAGGAAGGGTTTTTTATTATATTTACTAGATTATGAGAATTTTTCTCCACAGTTATCTGATTTTCCAGAAATTTTTGATTGTTAATGTTTTTGATGAATTTCTTCCCAATTTATGAAGGTTCTACAATTTTCAACTAAAAAATCCTTTGAAATTGAAATTACGAGAATTCTGAGCTTTCCTCCATTTTATTTTTTCTATTTTTTTCAACAGAAAAATCATATCTTATTATCATTATATTAACAAATTGAGAGAATTTTCTACAATCTTTAGTTTAAAATTTTTAAAGAATCCTTTTGTAGTTGCAAAAGTTTTAAATTTTCCCATTAATTTCTCTTACAGATTTTTAAACTTTTCCAGAATTGTATTTTTCAGATTTCTGAAATTTTGTTTATTTTTGAGTTTTGAAGAAAACCAGCTATCCTAGATTTCAAAAATTTGGAGAATATTCTCTTCCAATATATAACCTTTAAATTTCCCAGCAGTTTTTTTCTAATTTTTAACATGTTTTTTTTATCAAATTTTGCTTGATTGTATCTGAGAAAGAGAACAACATCTTTATTTGGACAAACAAAAATACATTTAGAACGAATACATTTTAACTTAAAATATAGGTTAGTCTGTCCGTTTGGGCTATCGACCTTCGGTCTTTCTGCCCGTTTGTATCTGAATTTTCCAATTATCCTTATTTCTTTATCAATTTATGAAGGTTGTATACTATGTAATGTTTTTAATTTTTGTATAAAGGAAAAGCGAAGACAGTAAAAAATAAAGTTTTCACAAAGTTATTTTATTTTATTTTCCTTGTTCTTGTTTACAAAAAAAAATTTCCAAAAATTTTTCTCCTAATATATTAAAGTTCTAGTAATTTTCACTAAGTGAAAGCAACTATTAAGCCATCAAAAACAGACCAAGACATTGAAAAGCAAACATTTTGTAGTATAAAAAATAAATAGAAATAATTTAACTTTCTAGAATAGTAAAAGAAGATGTTCGCATATTTGCAGATAATTTAAAATTGATTTCATCCAAACACTAAACTAAAACACTTATTATGTTTCTAGACTAATAAGTGTTTCGTTTAGTATTTATCATGAATTACCACGTAGTAACGGTCGCAACTATTACTATGATCAATATTTCGTCCAATTAAAAACTGATGATAAGACAATCGGATTTAAGCTGTACTTAAATAAAGAATATAAATTAAATAACAATGATATGTTTAATGCTTGAAGCCATCACTTTGTGATACATCTTGAACCAGGAACTTTAAATGAAAATACACTTCGTTGATATTACACACAGTCAGATTACCCTAGCGTACTCTTGGCCTATCCCAATAAATAATCAATTTCCTTAGCGTACTCTTGACTATCCCAAAAGAATAATCAATTTTCCTAGCGTAGTATTGATCTATCCCATATGATATTGCATGATCTTATCGTATTCTAGTCTATCCTTAACATTAGGTTAGAAATAAATCATGGAAATAACGTCAAAATAAAAACTGAAAAATAATAATTGGGATAATGCGTTATTTCAAAATATATTTTTATACGCATCTATAATAAAATGATTCATAAAATCTATAGATCTTGACATCAAACACAACCGTATGCACTAAAAATACGTACATATAATTGAATTTAATTTACTACATTGCAGAAGAAGTAAACAAATTAAATCTTAACGAAATCAAGTTTGCTTGTTCATGCCATGCACGCAAACATCCGTTAATCGAATAGTAATGATCATTTTAAATTTTTTACACTCAAAAAGGTTTTACTCCGTCTTTTCCTTTAATTTACATCATGTAACATTAAGGTAACACAATATTAATTTATAGCCAACGTGTCCAATAAATCTTACACATAAATCGAGCAAAGGTTATTAATCATACACATTTTTTTTTTCATTTAATTTTCGATAGCCGCCTTCTAGTTACTACTTATGTTTACCAGACACGTCCAATTTTTTGCACGATTGATTACACGCGACGCCAGCTCATCAGCGGTCTCATTAATCAATGCATCCGCACCGTCTACCTCAAATATTCTCTCTAGCAGTGATAGATTATAGCTGAATAGTTGATTTAAAATTAATTTTTAAAAATGATTGTGTTTATAGAAGTATAATTACCAAACAACTTAATTAGTAGGCTAATACTATAATAATATGCCTATAATTATTAAGTATTATCCACAGTAAAATATTTATGTGTTCTAATAATATAAACTTTAATATTACATATTTATGTTGATTATAATAATATTTCTAACAATTGCCTTGTTATTTGAAATTTATAATTACAGAGTTTTATTTTGTTTCATAATTGCAGTTGATGCAATTAAGAAAGCATACTTGTGCTGCTTTTATAATAACAAGTATTATTAAACGAAAGTTATTTGAATTGTTTATCTTTAATTTATGGTGGATGCGCCGGGAAACGTAAACACACACACTTTGTTTAATATGTATTACAATTACTATTTAACAAAGTTTATTTGCGTTTCCCAGCACATTCATAATAAATAAGAGAAAAATAATTATTAAATATAAAGAAGTAAATAATAATATATTTTCCTTATTGAAATGATTAAAAAAAAACTATATTTAAATGATGTTTATATATTTATTTTAATTATTTTATTGTACTAAAAATATTCAAATAATAACTAAGTACAAAAATAATACAATGATTACTCGTAAATAACAAATTACTATTGAAATTACATATATCAATATATATTCAATAGTATTGAATTGAAATAAAAGGATTTTATTACACTTTAATTTAATTAACTAGAACAAATACACAATAATATTATCTGCTCCACTAGAAGTTGGTTATAGGTTTAAAAAGTTAATTTAAAACTACTCCCCCAGTACGTGACTTTAAACTAATGGAAATGTAACATACGGTCATGGACGTCCACCAAATTAATTACCGTGGATTTAATTCGGAGAAACGGAAAAAGGCTTTGCATACATTTCGCTAACACAACATAGGATAAATATTATACAAACGATACGACGGATATTTCAGAAAGTTCATTTAAACAGTAATAGCTATCCTATTTTGCTTTTTTACTAATCAGATGAATTAATTAAATTGATTATTTTAAATTAAAACACTCCAATTGTAAACTAGAAGCTAAGAAAACATGTCGATGTATAGCGGAAGAAACATTCTTTAAAAAATATCGAAAATTAAAGGAGAAACTGCTGGAAAATGTTGATTAAATAAAAACCGAGATGATGAAACGTACCCCCGTAAAATTTCTTATTGCTTTAGAGAAAGTTAACTTGATTAAAATGTTATATATATTTTATTATATTATTTCATTTAATTAAATTATTTATTCATTCGATATATATACGAGGGTGGATCAAATATAAACCGGAATTCTTCATTCATCGGTCGCTAAGTGAAGTGTTATGTTATCGCGATAGCGCTGAATGTGTTGGAGGTGATGGTCAAGGGGGGGGAGCACGTCGATTTGGTTCACTAATGCTTATTTCTACTAACAGTTCGCTGATAATATGCTTTCAAAAACTCAAGTCTAAAAATGGCAGATATTTTTAAATGGCCACAAAACGCTAGAAAACGTGATTCATGCTCGCCGATCGTGAACAAGTATTACTGAGGCAAACATTCGTACTATCCATAAGCTAATTGAAAATAACCGCCGAATTGCAGTAGACAAAATTGCTCCAAAGGTAGGAATATCGTACGGGAGTACTCAATCAGTCGTTTCTGACAAGTTGTGTTACCCAAAATTGTCGGCGAGGTGGAATCCTCGCCTACTGGTGGAAGACCACAAAGCGAACCATATTTCTGTCTGTTGAAGGCTTTTGGCTCAATACCAAGTAGGGGGTGATGATGTTTTAAGTCACATTGTCACTTGTGATGAGACATAGGTGCATCATTACACCACTGAATCTAAACAAGCAAGCATGGAGTAAAGACAACTTGAAGAAGTTCCACCTCGAAAAACCAAAACCCGTTTGTCTGCGGGAAAAGTTCTTGTAACTGATTTTTGGGATAGACAGCAGTATGCTTTGCTTGTTGATTTCCTTTATGAGCGACGTACGTCAATGCTGAATTTTATTGTAAGCTCATTGATAAAGCCAAACTGGCTTTTCGGCAGAAAAAAACACTCGGCCACACGCGGCTGCTTGACTCGAGAAAAATTAGAGAAACTTCATCGAGAAAAATGGGAATACCTGCCCTATAACACCGACTTGTTCCCGTCTGACTTTCAAATGTTTGATATACTCAAAGACGAATTGGGAGGTCGATGACGCCGTTTTCATAGTGACCAAGTTGTGGAATCGTTTGTAAGCAATTGGCTGAAGACAATACCGACTACATTCTTCGATAATTGCATCAAGTAACTTCCGTTTCACTAGAAAAAATGTATACATAAAAGCGAAGACTATTTAGAAAAATAAAGAATATGATTTTTTTACAGTAATACATACATACTTTTTTATACTAAATTCCGGTTTGTATTTGATTCGCTCTCGTATTCTCTGCTCAATAATAACAATCTTTTGTAAAATCACGTGTATATCTGATTCATAAATAGCTTTTTCTCCAAGAAATATTTCATAAAAAATAAAACAATGACTTATTTATATTATACTTAAACAAAATAAAACCAAATCTAACTTCAAGAAAGTCCCAAATATAGAACAATAACATAAATCTATTAGGATTTCTAAAAATCTGTCAGAAAAATTGAAAATTTTAAAACCCTTAAAGGAAATTATAGCTTTTTGTTAGACATTTTTACTAAAAAAATATTCTGAAAAACCTGGTAGAGAAAATTATGAAAATTCTTTAAATCTCGAGAAATTGGTCTAGAAAACTTAGGATTACTAATAAAACTTCATGCCATCAAGTCAAATTCTAGAACTCCAAAAGACAAAAAAGTTTTTCAAAAACTCTAAAATAATGAGACAAGAAGTGTGCAATAGAAACTAACAAACAAAAACAAATTGAAGAATTATAAAGGAAAATCTTCAAAATTAAAAAAAAAAACTTCTAAAACAAATCTAAGGCTAGTGATAAAATTGAAAAAATAATCTGATAATTTATAACAATACTAAAATTCTGAAAGTGAAAGAAG
Organism: Ontholestes murinus; assembly: GCA_963969525.1. Lineage (NCBI taxonomy): Eukaryota > Metazoa > Arthropoda > Insecta > Coleoptera > Staphylinidae > Ontholestes > Ontholestes murinus. The sequence goes on along the minus strand of OZ018397.1, from coordinate 40,508,344 downwards.
TCGTTCGAAATCTCAAGAAATTGAACCAAAAACATACAACTGCAAATGTTTGTGGAATTACATTTTGTAGGTCCTTCAAAATTGGTGAGAACCCTTTGAAAAATTCTAAGGTTACTAATAAAACTGAAGACCATCTTCTAAAAAATCCTGATAAATTAAAACAAGACATGCTAAGAGAAATAAATTTCTCTAAAACCCTACAGAAAAGGTTTGAAGAATTAAATTCTGAAAACTCTTCAAATTTCAAGAAAATCTTCTAGAAAAATATGAGAATATTCATATGATATTAAATCAAAAATTCTGATTAATTAAAACAACAAATATATATTAAAATTCTAAAATAAAAAGAATTGCTTGAAAACTCGAAAATAATACAATATGAAATATACAAGACCAACTAACAAACAACAAAAAATGTTTAAGGAATTAAACTGTAGGAAAATATTTTTTAAGCGAGATGAAATTGGAGCTACAATAATTTGATAATCAACAAACTTCTTTTGCCACGAAAAACAAATCGGTCAACTTGATGAATAGTCGCATCTTCTCTAATACTGAAAAATTGTAGAAATCCGGTAAAGAAAATTCTACAAATCTCGAGAAAATCTTCTATAACTTCTAATAAAGAAAAATAATGCTATAATTTTCATACAAAAGTTTCTCGACAATATTAAAGAAAATCAACTTATAAACAATAGCAGAAATTGTTAGAAAGATTCAATATATTAAATTAAACAGTTGGAAAAATGGAAAACCTTCTGGGGAAACTCACAAAGGATGAAGTTAAGATCTCACCTCCAAATTGGTCAAAGCCATATCGTACAAGGCCAGCCATATCTTTGATCGATAGCTGAGAGATCGTCAGGATAACCTGTGCTGATAAATAATTCTTTGACTTGCTCTCCAAGTCAGTCGAAAAATTAGCCCTGTTATGGGCAGGGGCAAAACTAATGGTGAACCAAATTGACCACCTACTGTGGCTGATAAAGGCTACCCTATGGTTGCCCGGTCAGCTTCTAGATGTGGAACAAACAATAAAGCTCCTGGCTGGTTAGAACCGAGAGCTGGCGATAGATCGGTGGAGGACACACAGACACCAAAGAAAAACCCGTAGTGATGGGAGTTCCAATCGAAGAATACACCCACCTACAACAGCGTGATGAGGATGGAAACTGTTGACTCAGAAACAAATTCCAACTTGTTACGAATAATCCCAGGATGGAAACTTCCAGTGAGACCATCCCAGGGAAGCCGAGGACAGCAGAGAGGAACCTCGCCATGAGACCAAGCCAATGGGTACCTCCCAAGCTTAAATGATGATTGATTTATGCTCTTATATTCTAACAAATTAACAATCTTAATATCACCATTAATACATCTCTTGAATTTATATAATAAAAGTGAAATAACTAAATATAAGTCAAATAAACTTACAACGTTTCAAGATGCAGTTTAAACACTAAACCACAACCACCAAAGAAAGTATAATACCCTGGTCCTAATCCAAGAATCCTATGTAGTGGCAAACAGGATATGTGGACTGAGTAATTTAGAAGGCCCATATTTCTTGGTGCACAAAATCAAAGAGCGCGTACAAGTATATATTCACCTGCCAACATGAAGGACAGCATATCTCACAGTGGTCTGTTTCGAAAGAAAAGATTGTGGTAAGGTTTTTCTAATCTCTGCATATCTACCCTTCAATGTAACCGACCCACCTCCTTCACATGAACTGAAGGTTATGATCAGATACTGAAAAACCAAAATCATCAGTTTCATTATAGGTTGTGATGCTAATGTAAACCACTCAGTATGGGGAAGCTCAAGCACCAATAATAAGGGAAAAGCTCTGTTCGAATTTATTTTGAGCACAAAATACCCAATAGAGTTGTGAACCAACATTTATTACCTAAAGAAGACAAGAGGTGATTGATATCACCCTTACTATTGAGAGTTTAAGCAAGCACATACATATGTGTCTAGGGATACTCTGTTTTGGTCAGATCACAGATGGATGTGTTAGATACTAAACTTCCCAAAGAGGAAGTGTTCAGAAATCTAAGGATAACTGATAAGAAACTATTTACAAAAACCTTATCGCAATGACTACAAGAAGTTAAGAACCGTATGCCAAGAACACAGGCTCAAGCCCAAAAAACTTGGGTAGAGGGAAATCCAACGGAACTCAATCAGTTGAACGAGCAAGCAAGCAGAAAATTGATTAGACCGACTATACAAAAAAAGGTAAGGCAACGACAGAGATAATCCGCATGGCTGGAAAAAGTTCTCTCCGAAGAGCCGAAGCTACAGTTGGAAATAATGAGAAGAGAGGATGGCAGTACTACTGACAATCTTGCAGAGTCAATGGATATACTCTTAAAAATTCATTTTCTCAACTGTAAAAACATGGAGGACAGGGATGAAGACCAACAGGAGACTCATACTCCTTCAAAAGAAGATTAAGTATAGTCTCATAATAGCAAGGCCTAAGATAACCTGGGCCATTCAAACATTCTCACCATTTAATTCACCAGGACTAGATATAGTTTACGGACTGGAACATATTCTTTAATACCTGGAAACTCTGTTTATGGCGTGCATAGCCTTAAGATGCTTACCGCTGGAGGAAAGTCAAGGTGGTATTTATATCCAAACTAGACAAGGAAGACCACAGCCATGCCAAATCATTTAGACCGAAAACATTGGAGAAGCTATCCGATTGCTACATCATAATTCTAAGAATCCTCTTCACCAAATTAACACGCGTACATACCAATACGCTCAACCAAATCAGCTGCGTTTGAAAATAAAGTTACGGCATTAGGCCTATTTATCGACATAGAAGAAGCTTTTGAAAATACCTCTTTCAACAACATACAACAAGCTCTCTCAATGCTTGGCACTCCAGTCGCATTTAGTGAGTGGTTTAAACAGATCCTAAGAAAAAGGACTGTTCAAATATCAATAGGAAACGAAGTCTCTAAAGTAAAGGTGGCCCATGATTAATGACTTGTTAAGGTAACTAGATGAATCTGACTTCTCAGCCATAGAATATGCAGATTACTGCTTAAAGGCCGCTTTAAAAGTGAACTAACGCAGAGTACCCTCAATATCGTGGATAAATTATGTACAAACAACGTCCTCTTAGTAAATCTAACTGAAACGGAGCTGTTGATGTTCACTAATAATAGGAAACCCGAAAGAATGAAACTGCCCAAGATATTCAACACCACACTAACTCTGGCTTCACATGTAAGGTAACTGAGGGTTATCGTAGATTCTACACTGAACTGAAGTAAGCATCTTCAAACCAAGGTACAGAAGGCGAGCTTGGCGTTCTGCAGTATCGGAGAGTCGTTGGGAGATCATGGGAACTATCGTCCAAAATCACGGCCCCTAATATATGCAGCAGTTGTATTATGGCCTAAAGTTAAACTCAAAACTGCATCAAGTAAGCTACAGCACATTCAACGTCTAGCATTTTTGGGAACCTCAGCAATGAAGGGGCTATTGTCTCTTCCTCCCCTGGATTTACACATACAGGAGATGGCCCTAAGTGCAGCGCTAAGACTAAGAGACAACGGTGTTAAAAGCGGAACAGGCTAGGCATGAGACAATCTTTGGAAGAGCAACTCAGAGGGACGCTCCTATAGGAAAGTATCAGGACCGTGCTACACCGACATCACCGACTTATCTTTTCGAAAGACACTACACGTCACTAAATTCTGAGGCTCAAAAAAAACAAGAAAGGAACAGGCGCAGGCATATATTATGCCAAACTGAATATGGAACTAAAAATACTCTTGAAGAAACACTCTTCGTTCATCCAGGACGAACTCACAGGGATATGTTAGTGCCCAAAAAATTACTGAATTGGGAAAAAAAAGAGGAAACATCTGCATCCACATAGATAGTAAAACAAGTCTTGCTATTTCAACACATCAAACATCAAGACTTTAAATGAATGTGTTATGGCACTGGACATGGTATCTGTAGATAACAGAATCGCTATATCCCAGGATATAGCCATTCAAGGCACACTCAATCACGAAAGGGAGCGATAGGGCGGATGCTCTAGCAAAGGACGGAGCATCTTTGAACCGACAAGAGGCCTGTGTCCCTATCGAAAAACAATCTCTCAAATATACTGTAAGACATGACTCTAGTAGAACACAAAGCAAGGTGGAAGAAAATCTCCACTTGTGCTCATTTCATAACGAGAAAGCGGAGTTGGCGGAGCATATCCTGTGCCACTGTCCCACTCAGGCAACATTAAGGAAGATTCTGCTGGGAACATCACGGCCGAACGGCCTATCAGGGAGGCGTGGTTCCTCAAACAAAATCCTCAATTTTATCAAAGGAGTAGTGTGATTGGAGAGCTAGTCCTACCATCATAAACATCAATGTTTATTATATAGTGGGCCCAATCAATGACCTGCATACTGTGACTTCGTCACTCTCTCTTTTATCCGTGTCCGTATCCCCAACCCTGATATGAAAATATTAGAAACGGTGTTACAACATTTATGAGATTCCAAATTAAAACTCAACAACCCAAAAAGTCAATTTCTTAAAGAAATACAGTATCTAAGGCATATTTTCTCGAATCAAAGTAATCAAAAAAATTCAACGCTCGCAGTTTATTGTCTTCAACTGACCTTCAACTATTTCTTCAAATTTGATTTTTGCCTTCAAAAATACCATAAAGAAATAGAAAAGATAATACGACATTTAAGACATTCTAAATTAAAACTCAGGCCAAGAACAGTCGATTTATTAGAGTACATATTTAGGTGACTACACAGTCATTTCCAGAAAATTTACATTAGCACTTGAGTTTTTAGTTTATGCCCCATTATCTATTGTATTGTAATTAAAACTCAGCCCGAAAAAAGCAATTTGTCAAGAGAAAGTACAATATCTAGGGCGTATTTTCTTGAATCAAGGAACACAAGATTACAATGCTCGAAGTTTATTACCTCTTGAATTCAGGTCTGTGTACTTTAGCTGACCATTACTCATTTCTCCGAGTTTGATTTCTGCCTTTAGGAATAACATTAAGGAATTTCAACTTTACTAGGGCGTATTTGCTTGAATCAAAGTATGAACAAATTTTCAACTCTCCGATTTTATTACTAGATACTAAGGCTAGGTTTTTATATAACTGAATTTCTTCTTCCGTCTTCAAGAACCACATGAAGAACTTTGGGAGTTTGAACCCTTAAGATTCCGAATTAGAACAACCCGAAAAATTCACTAGTGAAACAAACAAACATCAAAGCCTGAATTGACGACCAAAAAGTTTCTCTTCGGTGTTTGGTGGGACTGGAAGAGAATTGTCTATTATGAGCTATTGCAACATGGTTAAACTATCAATTTGGTCCTCTACTGTGCACATCTCGACCGTTTGAACGAAGCAATCATAGAAAAGAGACCAGAATTGGCCAACAGAAAGGGAGTTGTCTTTCATCATGACAATTCACGGCCACACACATCTTTGATGACTTAGAAACGATTGAATAGCGATTTTCTAATCACCCTAATTTCGCTTTAATTCAGCGTACTCTTCACCTACCCCAAGAAATCATTGCTTTAGCTAGTGTGCTCGTATGCATTAACCTAGCGTACTCTTGACCTATCACAATAAAATGTATATTGACTTAGCGTACTCCTGACCTGCCTTAAGGTATAATTTATTGGGGTAGGTCAAGAGTACGCTCGAGAAATTTCTAAATTATTTCAACTAATCTGAAGAATACAATATTAATATGGGGTAAGATACCGTATACTTAACTTAGGTCAATAAAAATTGATTATGTTGGGTCTCATAAAAGATCAGCTGCTTTGAATCAAGTTTTAAAGTATTTATTAGAAACGTGTAGCATTTTCCTGTACGATCGAAATTTCTTTAGTGTTTATTTAAAAATATTAGGTAAGACTATTGAATAAGATACATCGTAATAAGAGACATATTATAGATTTATTTTTGCTGCTTTAATTGCTATAACATGTATATTTTGGCAGTCTAATTGTAAAAAAATTAAATTCAAAACTGTAATTAATTAATACGTATCATTTCTAACGGTATAACTTATTTATATACGCCTAATACTTATACTATCATTATAGTATGGATTGGAGTTAATTATAGTTATTATAAAATAATTAGTACAATCACGAGCAACTTACAAACTTAGTAGATAAAAATAATATTATTAGTTAGTGGTGATGTGTTGATTAGTTAACTTCTTACGAACAAAACATGATATGCAAGTATAATCCTGTACGTTTAATTAATTTTACCTAACTTTAATAAATTACATTGCAGTTTTCTTCTTGAGCATATCTACGACGATTAATATAATCGCAGTAGGCAGTGAAATTATGTATCAGTACCTTTTACCGCAAAATATAGAAATCGTGGATAAACAATATACATGCATAAAGGCCTTTTTAGAGGAGACACGCGATGAAAGGTCTATATTTTTATATTCAAACATAATCGATACGCTTGATAAATTGGGTTATTTAATAACAAGATTAGGGGCGCATATAAGAAATTTTGATATGCCCAATCATCTACAATTCGGAAGGTTTACTTACTACGCGTTTTTGCTTACTAATAAGGTAATCTAAATTATTTCTATATTGTATTAATTTAGAAAAATTTATTTTAATTTATTAAGTATTGTAGGTAAACCACATAAGAGATTATTTTAATGCGATGATGGATTCACGAACATTTCAATCGGATACGAAATATTTTATAGTGTATTTAGGCGATGAAAGTTTGAATGAAATATTCGCAATAACTTGGCTCGTATACACCGAACGTATAATTGTAATGGACAAGTATTTAAATTTTTACACGTCCGAACCTTACGAGATTCACTGCGGCGTAGACAATCGATTCGATTACCTATTCAACTGCAACACTATGGATTTCGAAAAGATATTTGAAATCTTCAATTTTACCTACACCACATTCCACGGTTGTAAAGTTAAAGTGTTAGTGCTGGAAAAACCACCCTTTGTAATAAATGCAAGCGATGTAAAAAATCCAGGTGTAGAGATTGAAATATTTAACATGGCAGCTACAAGATACAATTTTACACCTTTATATATACCCAACAATAACGTCACTTGGGGGGAAAGATTACCAGATGGAAACTTCACGAATATGATTAAGAAGCTGCACGATAGAGACGGTGACGTGTTGTTTGGAAACGTTTACACAAACTCTTCTTTCACTGAAGATTTCCAATGCTCGTATCCTTATCTACAAAGCGATCTCGCTTTTTTCCTACCTAACGAGCCTTTGAGGAAAAATTGGCAGGCAGGAATTGAAGTTTTTGAACTCGCCGTATGGCTAGTAACCATCGTAATGATTATAACAATACACGCATCACTCGCTCTATTCTCGTACACATTAAAGAAAATGGAAATAAATTCTTTACGGTATAGTTTTTTGGGAACTTGGGGGATATTTTTGGGAAAAGCCGGTCGTCAACCACGGGTTACGATCTTACGTTTTTTATTCATAATATGCGTATTATGTACTTATATAATTAATTTTTCATATGAAACGAGGTTATTATCGGTTTTGATAAAACCAAAAATTTCACACATCATCAAAACCGATAGCGACGTCATTGCTAGTGGAATGCGTTTGGGAGGATTACGCTTCGCCAAAGATTTATTTTCAAAACCAAACTCACAGTTGTACAAGCGTTACGTTAATTGCGGCATGAGCACAGCTTGCTTGAACAGAACGGCGTTTCATAAAGATTTGGCCACTATTGACAACACAATGTACACCAAGTATTTCATGACTTATTACGTTGATAAAAATGGATTTCAGCTTTTGCGCCAACTGAAAAGTTCTTACAGCTTCTTTTCTTGGATCATGATGAACAAAGGATTTCCTATTCTTCCCTTAATTAACGATACTATTATGTACTTGTGCGATCACGGATTTATGAGCAGGATGTTTCGGGAGAGTATCAAATTCGTTCCGGTCAGTAAGGAGGAGGTTAGCCACACGTTAGATTTGGGTGAAATGGTGTTGTACTTTTATATATTAATTATTGGTCTTGTTTTATCTGCTATTGCGTTTTTGTGTGAGGTAAAGTTTAAAAATTATTATGTAATATTTAATTAAATCGTTACATAGTTTGATTAATGAAAATATGTAAGTTACCTGTCGTCCACAATAGACTATTAATTGTTCATAATAAATTAATTGTATTGTTTAATTATGCATATTTCTTTCTATATTATGTCTAGTTGCTTATTTACGCTTATTTACGAGCGGAGTATTTTTCGCTAGATGTTCTTTTCCTTTAGCTTTTAGTTTAGTATTGTATAAATTGGTTTAGCATTAAGGCACCCTAGCCATTATTATTATTAAATCAGTTCGAGTCAGTATTGCTGTCAGTCGTTTTTTAAAATGTAGTATTTTTATTAACAAGTCTAAATCCAAATATTGCTTAATGTACCATAATTTCGGAAATAAATAGTTTTTAAAAACTCAAAGTGCAACCACGAAAATATAATTGGCGCAGTCGTTCGGATTTTTCCAAAGAGGGCCTGAGCGAATATCAAGCTCCTTGCCGTCGTTTATACGATTCATTGGAAAAGAAACCTACATCATCCTCACGCCGCTTCCGCACCAAGGGGTCTTCCAGGCATCGAAGAATCTAACTCCAAGGGCAGCAGCATCGAGAGGACAACGTCACCAGTTCCACATCATCCCTGAGGGCATATCAGGCAGATGGACAGAGTGAACCTCCCGTGGTAAGACACATTTTTTAGAGGCTTTTGTTTCGCGATAATTTATGTACAAAAGTGATTCGGATTCAGACACAAGTTTTTTCCCTTTAATTTTAATGTCGTGTTTTTCTCCGTTTTTCTTTCGATATTTTGTTAGGAGACAACATGACTAAAATTTTAAAACTTTAAAAACCAAACTGTAGTAACTCCTTGTAATAAAATTCCACTTCTATATTTTAACGAACCGCATGTTAACCAAAATGATACTAGAATTAATAATAATGATATTAATAATAATTGCAATGAATCTCGTAATGTCAACTTGCCTGTCCCGGCGATACCTAAACGAATATTAATGCCCGCCCAAATCCAGTAAGTTTTAGAAGTAGATATTGAAAATATCAAGAACGGCCAAGCCGTTATTCCTAGATTGGATGTTATAAATTTTTTAATTCCCGAATGTGTTACTTCGGTAAAAATGGTAAAGCATTTTGTACAGTTGTAAATAAAACCGACTCAGATAGGGAGATTACCCTCAAAAGACCTTTCGTGGTGTCATCAACGGATATGATGTGGTGTCACCCCAACAATGTACAAATAATAAATTAAGCTCAGAACGCTATTCGAAACTATCCTATTCCTAAGACCCCAAAACAGATTAAAGGCTTCCTTAGACTTTTAGGGTATTACATTAAATGTATAAAAAATTGAACTGACCAAACCCATGACAAAATATCTCAAAAAGAACGCAACCATTGACATAAATAATTCCGATTATCAAAATTGCTTTAACGTGTGCAAAAACATTTTAACTAACCAACCGTTACTACAGTACCCCGACTTTTCTCGACCATTTGTTTTAACGACAGACGCCAGCAACCAAGCTCTTAGTGCCGAACTGTCTCAAGGCAACATTGGGTTCGACATACCCATCGCGTACGCTAGTAGGACGCTTAACGATTCGGAAACCAGTTACTCTACCATTGCAAAAGAGTTACTCGCAATAGTTTGGGCCGTAAAGTACTTTCATCCTTATTTGTTCGGACGAAAATTTCAAATAGTAACATACCACAGGTCCTCCAATTATTGATGTCTATTAAGGAACCTAATTCAAAATTAGTTAGGTGGAGGCTTAAGCACTCCGAATATGACTATACTATCGTTTACAAAAAAGGAACGTTAAATAGAAATACAGATGCTTTGTCTCGTATTGACCTAGAAAACGAACCGTTAAACCAAATTGTTGACAAATTTAAAAATACGAAAACATTTCGTGAATCTACAACAATGAGTCTTACTAAGACTACAAAACAAATTAATTTGAAACAACTACTTCTCTAGCTAATACTTCGACAGACATTGAATAATACAAATTAATTTGCGTGTTACAAATAGTACAACTATCAAAGCAACACTAATTTGAATGAAATTATTTCTGTTGAACAAACTAATAAATGATAAAATGTACTTTAGATTGTTTAAATGTAACTATTACATGAAAAATTATGAAAAATGAATTTTAAACTGATTTCATTAAATAAAATTAGCAAAAGCAATTAAAAAAAATCTAGCATTCAAGTTTATAATCATCTGCAGACACGTGTTTCGAACTTTCGCTCTCTTCAGTACAGCTTTATTATAAATTTGATCTTAAATACAAATAAAAACACTTACTAAAATAAATATAATGAAATATGATAATAAATATAATGAAATATAAATAACTTACTCAGATATGTACGGCAACTGACACAAGAATGAAATATAATCGACTGAAGGTCTGATTTTATACCTGAGGTGGATTAGTGAGTTCTACAGAAATCATTACGTTCGGGATTAAGGAAAAATACCCACTTGGAGCATAATTGAATAATAAAATGTATTAAAATCCTTTAGTTCGTTGTAGAAAATTAAATAATAAATTTAAAAATACGAAAACATTTCGTGAATCTACAACAATGAG